>JAZKJV010005183.1:0-1200000 GCA_037367405.1 Ottelia alismoides
TTATTATTTTTTGGGTTGTGAATGTGATTCACAATTTTCCGATGACATGATTACAATATCCAAAATAATTAAGAATTATTTGTATGATTGTTCCAAATTAATTGGAGGTAAATAGCCACCTTAGTGTGAGGACGTGGAAGGCCACCAAGTCCCATTAAGAAAGAGACTTATCTCTTTTAAATTATCTCCATGCAAAATTGATTTAGTTGAAATTAAATTGTATTGATGATTCAATATATATTTATTTTAATTTAATTAATTGTTGTTGTGTTTTGCAACAAAATCATGACCATTGAAACAGATATAAACTAATCTAAACTATCGGATTTGTGTAGTCCATGGATTGAGATCCATGGACTCCCAAAATCCTATATAAGAAGATGCACACTTTCCCTTCTAAGAACATGTTGTTGAACAACAAATTGCTCTCTCTCTCTCTCATTCTCATTCTCAAATCGCACGCCAATTCTCTCTCTCCCCCTCTTGAGTGGACGTCTACTCTAATCTTAGAGATAAAGTTGCTTTCGTCGTCGCATCGCCGTTAGGCCATTGACTCGACCATTCGTGGATCTCCATCTCCTTCCATGTGCCAAGTTCGTGAAGAAAATATTTCATCTCGTGGGATAATATCAAGAGATCTATTGCGTGAATCAACAACTTGGATTGCAATAAGTACACGATTCATCTCCGCGCTCGCAAGCATCTCTACCGCCGGGTCGGACTTGAGACAGGAGGTCTATTTTCTTAGAGACTCGATTACAACCACGCTACAAGAGGTATTCCTTTACCTAATATATGGTTTAGATGAAACGGTCCATGAATGGTTCATGGATCATGTGGTTTCATCATTTAAAATTTTAAATTCTACTGCACTGAGCAAGTAGTTCGATTAGTCGCTCACGATCATACACAATGTGATCCCCACGCTTCCATGATGCGCTTGAGGATTTTTCCATAATTCTTCATCCGCCTCCTCCCACCCCTCCCCTGTGCACGTGCATCCCACTCCTCCCCAATGCCCTTTGCGCTCACACGCCCTCCTCCACAAGTGTGCCCCCGTGCCCTCCTCCGACAGCACGCCTCAATGCCCACGCACCGTCCCACCCAATCCTAATGCTCTCCGCATCCCACCCCTCCCCAATGCCATTAGCGCCCGTGCGCCCTCCTTTGCCTATGTGCCCCCCGTGCCTGTCTCCTCCAGTGTGCCCATGTGCCCGCACACCCTTTGTTGTCCCCATGCGCCCAAACACCCTTCCCTGTTTGTGCACCCCTCGCACCCTCCTTTGGCAATATGCCCCCGCACACCCTCCTTTGCCAGTATGCCCCCATGCACCCTTTTCTGCCACTACTCGTTAACACTAGTGCGCACCGCCTGCACCTCCTAGGTGTTCAGGCATCCAAGGAGGTCAAACTCCATCTTTTTGGTGCTCGTTAGTTTGGAGTACCTACTTGATGTTCAAAGCTTCACCTTAATCGCTTTTTGCTTGGAGAGCAACATTATGTCTAATCTAGAAGGATAAGTTCCTAGAGACGTGCTTCATGCGTCCATATGTCAACTACCTTCTTTGTGTCCTTCTGAGAATTCGTTTACATGGATCTTATTATGTCCATTTCAGAATTCTCATTGTTTTCCAGATGGTAGAGAGGGTAGGAAAGGCTTTACGCATTTGATATCTCATCTCAAAAGAATGCAACTCTCTAGTGAAGAGCATTATACCTTGTTGCAGGGATCCTTTCAAAAAGATCGTGACTTATTTCTTGTTGTTGATGAGACCTTGAGGGTCCTTGATCATTGGTTATGGGAGAAGTGTATGAAGATGCATGCAAGGAGTCGTGTTTGCTATCATGATGATGGTATTACTCTGGTCACTAAGGAGACTTGAGATATTGAAAGTCTCCTTGTTGGCATAATTAAGCCACTCTAGAAGATTCTTGAGATATCTACTGCTATGGAGGGATTGATCATTGATGGCAGGTGATGAATCCTCATTTCATCACCTTTATTCTTTCATTTTGACCATAAATCTCTAGCTAAATGCATGTATATATCATTAATTTATGAAAATAAACTATAAAAAATTCACAATTAATATTGTATAAAATAATGTATAAAATACTACATTTATGCCAAAATAAAAGAATAATGAAAAGAAAAGAAAAGGAATGAAGTGCCAAAAGACACTGAGTGACCCTAGCCCCTAATACATAGTCATCATGATGACTTGACTGATAAGGAATAAAGTAGGAGAGATAGGGCGGCTAATTGTACAGATAATATAACTCAAAAACCATAATTCTACAGGTCAATAATTACAGTTTGAGACCTATGTTATTTTATTATTTTTATACCTCAAAATCGATAAACTTTAAACAATGAACATTGCACATAAAAATACAAAAATTACAAAATTGATTTCATTTAAAAATAATGCACAGTGTGCCAAGGACACACAAAATAAAAGGTTGCAAAGAAAACTTTGCAGACATGTATCTTCTCCATACATATGTAAAATTCACCAAACACATCTTTATTGTTCATAAAATAAAATTATTGTTCATAAAATTAAATTAACTTATTAATGAAGGTGGTTTCATTCAATTTTGGAGTTAAGATGCAAAAGTTAGGTTTTAGACCCCTAATGTGGTAGTATACATATATATTATATATAATAAATTTATTATTTATATTTTCACTTTATTTTATTTTTAAAAAATTGTGAATATTATTTAAACCATATGTAATTAATTAAAATAAAATAAAATCATCAATGAATAAATAAAATAAATAACTATACTTTCATACATAAATGAATTACGCTTATATACATATATAATACATATACATATTTATTTAACTATATAAATAAACTTATAAAAATTCAATAAAAATATCTAAATATGCACTTATATAAATTATAAAAATATAAATTATGTATAGAAAAAATAAAACTAAAAACATAAAATAAAACTAAAATACCTTATATATAAGTAAATATACCTATAATGGTATATATAAAAAACCAACATCTACTAAATTAACTCAAAAAAATAAAGATCATAATATAATACTACATAAAATAGTTTATGTTTTAACTCCAATTTAATAAAATTCACTTCTATTTTTTATTGTTTTTACAAAACAATTATTTCAATCTTTTTCCTGGTTGGTCCATGTGGACCAACTAGGAGCCTTTGTAAGTTGACCTTGGTCAACTGCACAACCTTTAGCTCTGACTTCTGCCAAAATTCACCAATCGCTGACCTTCTCCCCATTTTCACACCTTCCTCTCTCCTCCATACACATCGAGAAACCCACCACACTGTAGCTCATTCGTCCTCTCTCGCCCATGCTGGAATCCCCACAAACCACCATCGGATTACATGTCACCTCCTTCCCAAAAGTTATCAGCACTCTATCTATCAATAAGGAGGTCTGGATTACTGTTGTTTTTTGATCTCCCCTTAGCCATCATAAACCCTTTTGGATCGCTCCATCGAATCCCTAGTGACAGCAGGAAGCACTCTGGCCTTTGTAGCAACGAAAATGTGGTGGAGGGCCAGATCCAGATGCTCACTGGACCACTTCCAGCAACATTTTCTAGCTCCTCAACTTCGATCGAGTTGAGCTGCTGGATAACCTTCAATTTCTTGCATTTAATTCCCTTAGGGTAGATTAGTTTTTAATTTTATCTTTAATCGCACACTTGATAAACCAAGAATCTCGTCGATTGTGTGTTCCGGACAAGGCGAGAGCACAATCGTCGAGGTGACCGACAGGGACCTTGGATTAACCAACAATTAACCTACAATACAAATCAAGCAAGAAATATAAAAATGTGAAGTTAAAGTTTATTATAATTCTACACTAAATGTGTATAGGTGTAAGAATGTGTGAATGTCGAACTCAGGTATAAAACGGTAGATGGGGGCAAAATAATGCACACAAAACTTGTTCTTACCCTCTTGTCGATTATTATTATTATTGTGGGTATTTTATTTTTTTATTTTATTTTTGTTTTACACATATTTTGTTTTAAATTTTATTATTTTTCATATTTTTAGATTTTATGCTTATTTTCTTTTAAAGACATATATATAGTATATATAAGGCAATATATACGATATAGGGTAATATATTTATAAATACTTAATAAATATAAATAAAATACACAATGTAAAATGTTTTGGGTTATATATATTTTTATGGTTGTGATTTTCTGGAATTTTGCTAATTTTTATGATTTTTAAAGCCAAAAATATCCCAAATCAGAGTTTTAATAAATACCTGAAATTGATTTTAATTTTAAAATAATAAATAATATTCAAAAGTATCCAAATCAATTTCAATACATAGATAAATAGATAAAGAAAATTAAGGGAAAGAAAAATACATTTTTGAAGTTTTTAAAGGAATTTTTAGATTTTTATGATGGATTTTGGGGTTTCCAATTTTTAAGAGTTTTCTATTTTTAATGATTTTTGTTCTATAGTTAAAACATAATAAAATCGATAATATATATTTTTTTTGAAATTTTTCAATACATTTTTATTTTTTGGTATTTTATAAACTAGACAAAACAAAATGAGTTCCTTTTGATTCTTAATAAATGGTTAAAAATCCCAAAAAGTTGAAATAAATTTATGGCATGAAAGAGCATAGCAACATGCATGTAACCCTATTTTTGCGTAATTTTAGGAGCTAGGGTGTCATTTTTAATAAATAAAATCCAAGCACCAAATATACATAAGCTAGTAGGGGCATATTTGCAATTAAAATAAATATAAAGTTCATCTACAAATGTGAAAAAAGTATACAATGTAATTCAAATTTTATTAGACTCAAAATAAATACAAAATGTGCCAGGAGCATACATACAAATTTGCCCAGCTCACGTGGGATGACACATGAGCTTAGTTGGACTAGACTCAAATGCAAATAAAAGAAGTGCATGGACTATTTGTAAAATTTCCTATTTATTTTAAACATTACAATTTTTTACATAATTAGATAATACATAAACAAAAAGGTGGGGCAAAAGTGCAAATTACCCCATATACGGGCACGATTGGACAGTTGAGGATATTTCACTTGACACGTGGCCGCTCCACATTGCACGATGACGTTTCAGTCGAGGATCTGACGACTCTAATGTGCTGCATCCAACGACTCCAGCTTCGACTGGGGACGTTATCTTGATCGGACGGTTGTCGAGGATGGTCGAAGAACATAAGAGGAACTCACCGCTGTCGAGTTTGAATCAAGCGTTACTCGCTCCTCCAGCCTTCTCGAGCGTCTCTAGATGTCTATGCATGTTCCCACAGGTCCGGGTTGGGTCCTAGACCGATCAGAAAAGTTCGGGGGCCATTGATCGGCCATTGGACGCTCGGAGAAGAAGGGTGACTTGGAGAGCTTCAGTTCGGGTTGATTTGAGCCCAGACGACTCCGTTGTCCGCACGACCTGCATAGAAAGCACATAAGGCCAAGGGAAAATGCCTTGGTTGGTAAACAAGGGGAATGGAGGCGAAAGGAGTCAGGCGGTCGTGCCTCTGACGTGGTGGTGGAGTTGGAGGCCGATAGGCTTGATCAATGGCTGATCTGGGCGAGTGAGATGTGTAGGAGGATCAAGAAGCGAAGGCAAGGTGTGGGGTGGTATGGTGGAGGTCGGAGATGAGAGGTTCATGGTAAAACAAAAGGTGGTCGGAGTGGAGCCCTGCCGAGGGTCACCAGATAAAACTAACCTAAACTACTAACTAATTAGTGATATAAAATGCATGAAAATGATCCTACAAGCTAAAACTACCTAGAAATCATAAAAAAACACATCTCTTACCTGGTCGGAGATCAGGGAGAAGAGGTGGCCAGTGACGACCGCTTGGGTGCACCTCCCCCTCCTTCAACCTCTCAAAATCCTCAGACTCGCTAGGGCGGAGGCAGGGGTTGTAGGACATGTAATGATGACCAAAATGGCGATGGAGGAAGGAGGTTTTTTATTTATCAACATAACAAGGCACCCTTATTGACCGACGACTAGGGACGAATTGAGGCTATGTACAACCGTTTATAAGGTCGGTGTGGATGATGGAACATCAAAGAACAAATTGTATGAAGGGATCGATGGCATTTTATCAATGGATCGAGTGTAAAAATAGGAGGAATACACGGGAAAAGATGGGCGCGTCAAGTCAGACTCCTGGAGTGATAGTTGACCAGGGGTCAACCATATGGGGGACCTGATTGGTCCAACTCAGGAACTAAAAGACAAAATAGAATACCTTATTAGAAAATTATTAATTAAATATAATAAATGATTTTATTATTTTTTGCTTATAAAATAAAAAATATTTTTAATGTAGTATTTTAATATGATTTTTATTTATTTATTTGTGTTATTTATTATGAGTTAATTTTTAAGGGTATATTTATAGTTATATCCATCTATATTTTGGATTATTTTAATCTTTATATTTTGTATATTATATTATTTTATTTCTTATTTTATATATTTGTAACTTATTTTTAGATGTATAAATATATTTTTATTGTATTTTTATGATATATTTTGCATACTTAAATAAATAGGGATATATATTATGTAGGTATACTTATAGGTATTTGATCTATGTATTATGTATACTTATAACATTCGTAACAAACAATCATTTCTTATGGTTCATAAAGCCACATTATTTTTAGGTAAATTCCAGACTAAGTGAGCCACGACCCATAATGATAGCTCAAATCCCGATATATGACTACCCTTGATAATCACCTTGGACGTCGTAGTATTGGCGCTTCTATCATACGTAAGTGAGTTGAGCCTTGTCGATGACGATGTTCCTGCCTTGTGTGGAGCATTCAATGTAGTCCGAAGTGCCGAGCTCTTAGGCCATGACCTCACGGATGTGTCTATCTCATCACCCTACATTTGAGTACCTCACTTGTGGGGGAAGTATCGATTTCGTCTATTGGCTTTCTCTTTATTTCTTTGGTCGAGTAGGCCCCCCAGGCACGAGATAACCAACCTCAAAGAGCGTAGATTACAGGTTACAAAGGACGTGGAATGTATGAGATCATGTTATGGTAGTACTCACTCTCCTATAGGGTTAGCCCTCTAAAAACTTGTTATAAGATTGTTTGAAAAAACAATAAATTGAAAATATAAAAATAATTTAACTCTCACAACTTCACATTGTGTCAGGTTGGTGAATCCAAACTTATATATGTTTGTTTGAATTAGATTTAGGTCAAGATCCAGTCATGCGCACTTGCACCATTTTTCCTTTCATTTATTTTTATTTCTTGCCCCGCTCATTGTGAGTGCCTTCTTCAACTTTCCTCTTCATCCATTGTTCATAATCATGCTCCATTCCTCATCTAATCCGCTTCTCTCCAAGAAGTCATCACATGTAAGGTTTAGTCGGGACCCCTCTGACACCTACATCGAATCGATGAGTTGTACATCTTCAATAATTTGAGGCGATTCTCGAGAAACCAGTTTGGATCTTTTGAGCCGATCTTCAGACTCCTCGATTTCCTCCTTTATTCCGATAAAACATGATCACTCTTGTTCCTCCACTCACACTTTGTGGATAGATATTGATTTCAGTCAATATCAAATGCTCCATTTACATACATCTGAAAATGACCCTAACTCCAGATCATCCACTCCATCTGGTGCCGAAGATTTCCAGTCTGAACGATAAGTATCTTTTTTGTGTAGAAACCACATTGGACCCTGTGCAAATTGCATCCTCTGAGTTTGATCAGAGATGGCTCCTCATGGAAAGGGAAAGGGACCAAATAAGCTAGATCAGGGATATCCATATCATAACACAATCAATGCATAGCTACTCTCATCCATCTAGACCATCCAATAGTAGTTGATTGATAAGGTCCTAGCCCAAGTCGCTTTCTAAGTGATGTTGAATGACATGAGGGGAGAGAGAGAGAAGATAGAATATGAGGAGGAGAAGATGATCAGAAGATGTACTCTGTGGAGGGCTCGCAAATGAGGCACGGGGACAGAGGACATAGCCTACCCTCAAAGAAACTTACAATCTTGGAGCTGTCCAGATGACGCAGTAGATACAGATCCCTATAGTCCATGGACATTTCGAGATCAAGCTACAGTTTCTTTCTCTTCTGCCCTCATTCCACGGGAACACCAACAAAGATCCCTACATCCATCTTCAGTAGTTCTCTCGCTTATGTCGCACCACTCACTACCCAACATCCTGTTGGATGCAGTAAAAATGACTGCATTCCCATTCATCCTACATGATAAGGCTCTTCATTGGATGATCCATCTAGGAAAGGTCGTGACGACCTGGGAGGAACTAAAGTCTGTGTTCCTCCATAAATATTATCCTCTCGATCATCTTAATCAAATGCAAGCACGAATCAACAATTTCTCTCAGGGACCGTACGAATCAATACATGAACATGGGAGAGATTTTGTGATTTACAAGAGAAGTTCCCCCATCACGACATTCCGAAGACCAGCTTGGTCCAGGATTTCTTTTAGGGCCTCACTCCTGAGAGCCAGAGGCTAGTAGATACCGCATGTGGTGGTTACACTTCAATAAGGATGAGGACGTTGTTTGGCAGATTTTTGAGGAGATGGTTGAAGGAGAGGCCGCTCTATCCTCATCCCATGTGTACCAAAGGCAGTCGCAAGTACACCACAAGCCGTCAATATGGCGGCATCCAGTGAGCATGACCAAGACAAGAGCTCCAATCTTAGCATCATCGGCAGCCACATATCTAAAGTTGATTTATTGAAAAGTGATCACATGACTTGGATAAGTTGTTTGTGATCGAACAGAGGACCCATCACCTAGACAAGCTAGATTAGATTACAAAGAAGTTGGAGTTGTGTTTGAGCACAATTAGCACTGTACAATATGTGAGTCTAGTCGCCACTACTCTCGCTGAGCCGAAGGAACCATCATCTCCACAACAGCCACAACCGAGTGTAGGTGAACCTGAGGTCCAACATGTGTACTATGTGCAGACAACTAACCAGTCGTCACCACCATCTCAGCAGATTGCCCTCTACCAGCCATAACTCCATCCCCCTTCTTATGATCCATTTTCACCACCACTACCTATCATCTAAGAGGTGAAAAACATCTCGAATAATGAGGCCCAATTGGATCATCCAGATGGACAACGATAGATCCAATCCTTGGCTATTCGATTGTATCACCGGCATAAGGGTGGGAGATTTGTCTAGCCCAACCAACATCAACATCACCAACCTCCATAACATCTGAACAACTGGAAGCAAAACCAATAGAACCTACAGCCCACACACTGCATATCAGCCATATCACTAGTATGTGGGTGCTTCTTATAACCAGTATCCTCCTCCTCCGTAATTTTATTTGCAACAACTCCCGCCTCACCAGAATTCTCAGAGGTCCCAACATCAGTTCTGTTCTTAGCCTAGTCAGCAAGTTGAATCATCCAAGACTACCCTAGTGAATCCAAAGCTCGACTGCTTGGCTCAACTCGTCAAGGGCTTAGAAGAGATGTCTCAGAAGGTCCATGACCTCACTGCCACCAAAACTCTTATTCCGGTGTAGGTTGAGGCGAACCCTAATAATTTCAAGCGCAAGAGCTGGTAGTTTGTGATGTTTCAACCAGTCCGTCAGAGTCAGATATTTTAGATTATGCTTTCTCTCATGCAGTGACTCCTAGGAGGGGCAGCACTTTGCATCCATCTGCCACTGCGAAGGGGAAGAATAAAGTGATTTCTGGAGAGTCATCTTCTACATCAATCGGTTTAGCAGCCGAGCCAGATGAGGAAGAAGATGATTGAGGAGCAGCACCAACCACTGTCCACCACCATCATCAAGAGAAAAAATTACAAAAAAATAGCAAAAAGAAAATTTACAAAGAGAAATGAAGAGCCAAAGCTGAGAAGGACCTTCCTTAGAGGAGCCAGTACCAGCAACCAATCTAGAGATCTGTATTAAAAACACTGATATTTCTTCTATGAATATTCTATTTCTTAAAGCTATGAAAAATAAAAAGGAATTGCAAAATTAAAAATCGCATTGTCCAACTATGGAGTGGGTTGAAATTATTGAGAATATTATTCTAAAAATACTACTCGTGAAGGCCATGAACTACATGCAACTATAAAGAAAGGATTAAAAGAAGCATGTAACTCCAAGCGTCCGAACTGCAAGAACATGTGCACTAGAGGAGAGAAACAAATTCAGTTTTATCATATTTAAAAAATCAAAAAGTTACATTTCTTTCGTGTATAATTTGCTTTGAAAAATTAATTTTTTTAAAAAGTAAAAATTTGTAAACCTAAAAACCAATAAAAATAAAAAATCAGATAATATAAAAATAAAAAATTAAAAAGATAAAAAGGATAAAAATCTCACAAAAACCAAGATAATTTGCATTTGAATTCCTTATTTTTTTCAATTATTATAATAACCTTCGGGATTTGTAGCCTCCTTATGTTCGATCTTGTTCCTATACATGTAAATTAAATAGAAAAAAATCTCTTGCTACATTTATTTAATTAATTTAGTTTAATAATCAAATAAATTTTTTGTTGGGGGATTTTTTGGGTCGATGACATCATGCACTTATATTCATCTAATGAAAACCTATGGCGTTGTTACCGGGGAGGCACGATGAGAGTAGTTAGGTTTGTCTTTTAACCTACTATTATTGGTTGTAAAATTTTGTTTTTATTTTACCACATTTAATTTATTTTCCATATTCATTGTATTTATTTTATTTATTTATTATCTTGTTTTTATAATCATGTGTCTTACACATTGTTTCTTTCCTTTTTCTTACGAGGGCCCGACGAGCAAGGGTGACTTTCTTAGGAGAGCCGACGCACCTAAGAAAAGCGGAGGGTGCGTGATTCTTCATCGAGCCTCATGAGAGCGTAAGAGGAGAAGAAAATTTGAAGGAGACCAAGCTTTGAAAAAATTACATAGACTTTCCTTTATTTATTTATAGCACTTGAACTCTTGTAAAAAGACATTCATTTGTTGTGGGATCTATTTTGTCAAGTGTCAGTGCACTTGGGGGACCTCACTGGTTCTCTTTTTTATCGCCTTATTTTTCCTTTGTTTCACGCAGAATTTCGTGAGCTACCTGTTGATTGCTATAATTATTTCGGTTGAGGTCAGCAGAACTAAGATCGAAACATCATAATAGATTATATGTTCCTATAGATCACGTTTAGAAATTAGTCAAATAAAAAACTAACTTAATTGGATTAGAAATCACACGTCATGAGAAGTCGTATACAATACTAGCAGGACCCGTTGTGGCGAGCATTGAGCGACATCCAAGATCGGACTCGGGCTCTCTTCTGATTATTTAACACCAGTTCTTAGTAATAGAAGATATCATCTTAGGACGGTTCACTTGCATCATATAGGTTAGTTTATTTTTTGTATTTAAATTCTGTGTGGATCACCATACATGTAGAGTGTTGGCGATAAGGTACGCATCTCTAACCCCTGCATGCATCATTGTGTTTAATCGTGCATTGTCGTTTTCATTTTTCTCCCTATGTTTAGTGAATATAGGAATAAAGGAAATCGAAATATATGTTAGACATGTTTTTATTCAAAAATATCAAAAAAGTGAAAATTGAAAAATAAAAAATTGAACTGCTAATATCACTTGGACCCTTAAAATTAAACATAATTGATTCACATCATTGTCTTTGGAGAGCAATCCCCTCATTGGATTCATATTTCATTTTCCACGTACGCACTAAGGATCAGTGCCCCAATCCCATGCCTTCTTATGTGTTTGTGCACTTTGTGTTTGATCATCTAACTCTAAAATTAACAAGATAATTAACCAAACCTTCACGGTCTTCACATTGCGTTGAGTTGGTGAATTGAGGGTTTGCATTGTGTTTGTTTGTGCTTGGTGTTGGGTTGGTTACAATCATCTTCTCCGGATCATTAGCAGTCACATTCTGCTTAATCCCTCCCACCCTATTCTAATTTAATTCCTCACCATGGTGGGAACCACAAGATCTCTTCCTTCACAATGCACTAGTCCTTTGGATGTGGCTCAAATCTCTTCAACTTTGGCAGAACAATGATCTCTTTGATATGGACCTCAATTTCTATAAGCGTGCGCATCCTGATCCATTGAACGATTTTTCTATGACTTCGAGAGAGAATCCGTTATTTGAACATGACCATTCGTTTTTTTCTTCGAATCATCTTATTTCTCACATCTCCCTGAGGGTTATCTGCAGGCGATGTGTTCTCTGTACTCGATTTCACTCCCAGGTTGTGCATCTGATCTGTCGGATCACGAGACCGAGTCTTTTGATTATTCTGAGTTTTCTGATTCTTTTGATACTTCTGATTTTTCTGTATTTGATATTTCTTCTCTCCTCGATGACCATCGCAAGGATGAGATGACCCTTGGGTTATTCGATGATATACCTGATTTCTCTTCATTACATGCATCGAATATCTGCTTTCTTATTGAGTCTCCTTATCTTGACCTTCCATACATTTTCGAGATGGTGATTGACTTGGAGGATTCCATGACAGATCCTTCATTCTCCACGTTCCATTTTTTCGGCTCCATCCATTCACTCCACTCTGACCTTGAGACTGAAAACTCATTTGTGCTACCAATGCCTGAACTAATTTTCTCTTCTATTTACCTGGTAGCAGACACACGTCTGATTGCCTTTCAAGGTGTCCTCGTTTGCATAGTTGACCACATTGTTGTTCTCACACTGAGACAACAATGACAGTACAATATTTGCATTACAGATGTCGTCCTGAACCTTGATACTTCGTTGTTCTAGCCTTTGCACCTAGATAGGGGCATAAACTCCAGCGTTTGTTGAGAGGCACCTCAATAATGTCTACCTTATATATATGTATGTGTATGTGTGTTTCATATTGATTTCCTCCTTCCTTCTTCCGTTTATCATTTACCTCTTTTCTGTATATATCTGTGTGCTATACTTAGGATGTACTTTATCCAAAGTATAAGGGAGGTGAATGATTTGTGTTGTTCATATTCGTCATGTTCATCACTCCTGTTGTTGCTTATACTTAGGGATACTATACCCTAAGTATAGGTGGAGTGATGTTGTTCATATCATTTCTTTTGTGTTTTTATTCTTCTGATCTCTCGATTATCCCCCAAATTGTTGATATTTTATACTTAGGGCTATTCTACCCTATGTATTAGGGGGGCAAGACGAACCGTTGAGTCTGTCAACTCTTTTCCTCGGTTTTTTCCTTTTCTACAATCTTTTATACTTAGGATTAATTAATCCTAAGTATAGGAGATCACTGACTTCTATTCATTCTTTGAGTCATTGTTGTATAGTGTTATTTTCACTTTTCTATACTTAGCACAAGCTATGTCTTCCTTTGCAGCTCTTTGATCAATACGGTGAGTGTCATATATATTGTACATATACTTCAGACATAACTCATACTTTTAAAATATGATTATTTTTTAGATATCTATACAAATGCATAAAATCCATGTGTATATATAGACTTTGGCCACCTTCCATCTTTAAATAAACAAACAAAACATAAAAAAGAAAAAAAGAAAAAAAAGAAAAAAAGAAAAGAAAAACAAAAAAACCTCTTATAAAAAAATGTATAATCCATGTATATACGTGTATATTTTTACTAGCCCTTTTCTTTTAAAAAAATCTAAAAATTTATTTGCTTTGCATATATTTCTTGCATTTGCATGTGCATTTTTCAGGATAATATTGATATTTAAACTCAGTCTAGAATAAAATTGAAGAATAGAGTTTAGTTGGACCTTAATCCATTTAATTTCATATGAACATTATAAGAGTTGGAGTTAAGACTTTTCAGATCCCATTGACTTAATTATTTGAGTCCATAATACTCTATTCACATGTCGTCTTGATTAGTCTAAGTAGAATATTTAACGACATACGCATGATTCTTCTAGACCATGGCTTATCTTGGATAAGAAATCTACACGTAGCTCTTCATGGAGGAGGTAGTGAGGAGGCAGAATCTTTTGGCTTGGGGTAGCACACAGGTATGTAACAACTAGTGGGAATATCTGTCTTCCTCTAGGGAGGGTAGTGAATCTCAACCTGATCTAGTAGCATTGAGATCTTAAAACATGATACTGTGGGGATGCAATAATGCTTCAAAAGAGAGATAGTCTACTAGCTCAAGAGGAAAACTCTTTATATACATGCTGCACCTTGCATATATTTGGAAAAAAAAGAAAGAAAAATGCAGAATCTCCAAAAGTGGGCAGGGCTGATTGTATAGTAAAATGCCTATCGGAGTGTATATACAAGTTAAAAACAAGAAGATTTTCAAAGAAAATTTTTGTAAGCTTGCAGCTGGATGACTTGGCTACAATGGTCATGCATCCAAGGATAGGTAGCTACACTGGTTACCGTCCATTCTTTTCTCCATCTTCTCTTCTTGAGCAGGTTGTACTTGAACTTAGAAGGGAATATCCCCGGTCTTTGAGGAAAGAGTTGCTAGACTAGGGTACTAGAGTTACCTTGTTGAGAGAGGTTGTTTCTTTGCTACTTTTGAGATGGTGAGCTATAATTCACTTACACCGTACAAGTAATGATTCATAGTCATAAGAATTTGTGTATGTAGACTTGTTTGACCTGACTATCAAGGCAACCTGATTAGGAGTCTTATGGAACTTGAAGGTTGTTAGGTTTTAAATCCATTTCCCATTAAGATTCCGCCACACTAATAATCCAAAGATTTGACAGAGCTCCATACTATAATTTCTTGAAGATAAGTTTATACTCAATATTGTTCTAATTTCTTTATTTTTCCTTTCATTTTCTTTTATTCACTTATTCTTTCAAATATGTGTTTGTTAAGGGACTGGCAAAGGTAAAGTATAGGGGGATGATGAATATGCATTTCATCATCTTTATTCATTTATTTTAGCTTAAAATCTCTTATAAAACACCTTTATAAATTAATAAATCCTTATACTTACTAGCATGCATCTGTATATAAATATTGCATATATATTATTATTATTATTTTAATCAAAAATAAATAAAGGGAAAATAAAGAAAATAAAAAGTATGTATATGTGTAGTAGATACAGGCTGGCCTGAACCTCAAGAGAAGGTCAAGACTTGACCTGATCGATCAGGAATAAAGTAAGAGGAGATAGAGTCTTTAATAACAAAATTCAAAAAAATATTTGTAAATACTTTTCATTTTTTTGAATTTATTCTGTATATATTTGTATAAAACTTACACTATTTTATTAATCCATAAATTGACCTTAAATTAATTAATTTTCAAAACAAACGTTGTAAATAAAAATGTTTTCTAAAAAATTACACGTAGTTGTAAAATAAAATCATGTGCAAAATAAAAATAACTACACTCGGAAAAAGTCATAAAGTGATAATTGAAAGACTGATTCTGGTTCCATATGAACTAGAATTGAATCAAACTCACTTCTATCGTATTCTAAATTAAATTATCCTCAAAATGCAATGGTCTCGTAATTCTTGGAGTTACGGTTTGAAAAACGATTTTCTGGAGTGATTTTTACAAATTTATCATTTATTTAGTACGTATTTTTATCCGTATTTATTTTTATACATAATGTATTTGTAAATAATTGTAAATATTTTAAAAATTAATTAAAATAAAAATATAATTAAATATAAAATAATATATTTTTCTTATTTAATTATGTGTGTAATGTACTATATGTATATAATTAATTTCCTTAAATAATCACACTAAAAAATTAAATAATCAACATTTATTATTTAATTTAATAAAGTGACAAAATAATTTAATTAGTTAATTATGTAAATAATATACCATATGTATAATTTAATTAATTATTTTATTAACTTCACCATTAACCTCCTTCCTTCTTTTTCTATCCATTCAAATTTTAAAATTCAAATTCATTTTATTTTCTATTTATTTGGCTCCTCCTCCCTCATTCCAATTTAATCAACCCTATGGTGAGAGGAGCCTAATCTCCAAGAACATTCTTGTCATAGGAAGGTGCTTAGCTTCCGAGCTGTCAGGTGACAACGAGTCGGTCCTCGTCAAGGTCATCACGACTCCCATCTGCTCCCACGATGAGATCCATTTTATTTCCCATTTTTCATCTAGATTAATCGTAGTATAATTTTTTATTGTAATTTCACAATTATTTCGTTGTTAATTTTTAATCTAGTTAATCGCTAATTGATGTTCGTCACGATCCGATTTCACATCCATACTCTAGATCTATCTGCATTCACGTTCTACCTCACGCTACAACTCACCTCTGGACACGCACGGTGGCCGGAGATTCAGATCCATCCGTCCACCTCGTCGGATCCGTTTTTCCATTCACATTTTATGTCTAACCATTTTTTACTGAGATGTCGTGCTCGAGTCGGTTTTTGTATTTGCTTTTATTACATGTATATGAATTTTAAAAAAATACAAAAAATTGTAGTTTATGTTTGTTAAAAAATAAAAAAAAGATTGATTACAACTGTTATTTACAAAAAAATAGGAAAATAATTTTTCAGTTGTGGGGACGACAACAATCCCGCCGTCGTCGCCCACGAGCATCGCTCACTCCACCGCTGACGATCATCAGAGCCGCCTTTTGTCGCCTTGAAGAGGAGCTCCATCACAGGAGTGTGTGTCATCCCCAACCGCCAGGAGCACCTCCTTCTAGAGGAACCCACGCCAACCCATCTTCGTCGATTCTCCGCATGCATGGAGGAGAAGCCTGACAGCCAACCAAATCCCCCTACTCGTGCAACCTTCAACCGCCATCTGGAGCAATAGCTCCACCCCTCTGCCGATCGCGTGACTTCCTTATCCCTCCACCCTCTGGAACTCCATCATTGAAGCATCCTGTGAACTCGAACCGCATGCCCCGCTGTAGAACCGCCTTATCGCACGCACCGCCCTCTACCTCCCAACCCATGCTGCCCCATTGCTTGGAGGAGAAGAGGGGTGGCACCCCCTTGTCCCCTGCGTGGAACACATGAATGAATAGAAGATCCCATCTTGTGCCCTAAATTATTTGGGCAAATTGTAATAAAGCCCCTTAGTTTCTCAAAATTGCTAAAAGACCCCTTTCAGAGCCAAGCATGTGCAACCTATGCATATTACTCGGTAATTGCATTTTATATCTCATATATGTTTCTTTATGAATTTTTCATGCATGAACTTTAAATAATTACATTTTAGGCATGTAACTCTTGTTTTCTCTTGTTGAAATAATTTTGTTAGTCAATAATTTCTGCAAAAATCATGTTATGTTCTTGATTTGTATCTCTTATTAGTGTGATTTTCTCATTGCATTTAGTCTCATTCATTATTAAAAAAATCAAAAACATCATGTTTTTCATTGTTTGTCATTTAAAAACATAAAAATTCAAATATTACGTAAAAATTCCAAAAAAATAAATATTTTTATTTTTATGGATTTTATTTTCTATGTAAATTTCACACGTTAATTTTTTTTAAAACCCCAAAATGTAAAATACTAAAAATTTTAAAAAAAGCCATAGAAAATTTTAGAAAAATTAAAAATAGTGATTTCACTTCGTGATTATAGATAATTTATTATAGTTTTAGAAAAAATAAATCAAGGAACTTTTGAGCTTATTTTATATTTCTAAATTGCAAAATAATCTTGTGTATTCACTGTTTACTTTATTCCCTATTTTTGTTCATTTTAAAATCCTAAAAAATCTAAAAATTTCTGAAAAAAATACAAAAACAGTAAAAAAATCATCAAACCACAAAAACATTTTCTTTAGGCATTATTTTTTAATCATTTTTTAAAAATCCAAAAAGTTGCACTTCTTTCGTGTATAAATTTTCTTTGAAAAATTAGTTATTTCAAAATTAAAAATTTTTGAAACTAAATACCAATAAAAATAAAATCAAAAATAAAAAATATATATAAATAAAAAATGCAAAAAAATAAAAATAAATAAAATCTCACAAAAAATCAAGATAATTTGCATTTGAATTTCCTCTTTATTTTAATTGATTTTTCAATTGTTTGAATAACTCTCGTGATTTGTAGTCTTCTTGAGTTAGATCTTGTTGCTATACATGTTATTTAAAAAGCAAAATTCTTGTACTGCATTTTTCTGTAATTATTGGATTGAGAATAAAATATTTTTTGTTGAGGAATTTTTTTGGGTTGCAACGAGACATTGCACATTTATTTTCGATAATTCAAAACATCAGAAAAACCTTGCATAATAGTAAGTGAGCTAAAATCAGCATCTGATACACGGAAAGCAGAATTAGCAGTAGACTGTGATCTTGTGGACATCCAAAACCCATCAAATTCTCTGAATGCATTATCACACAAGAAATCCAAATCCTCTTTTCAGAGTTGGACCTGGATAACATAATCAGCCCATGCTTCCTTGCCAATTGGGAGACCGAATCAGAATTTGAGTCACTAGGAAGCACGTTCAATGAAGTTTCAAGCCAAATCGAACATGATGAGTTCATTCCAGATATGTTGGGTACATTTATTTCATAGCCATGAGTGACAGAGGTAGACAACACCTCATTAAAATTACCAGATCAACCATCTACCAACACCATTTCTGAAGTAACCGGGGAGCAAGCTCAATATTACCAGAACTCAAATTGTTGCTTGTAGGCCTGAAGTATGCTTTCCTAACAACACCTCATTAAAATTAGCAGATCAACCATCTACCAGCACCATTTCTGAAGCAACCGGGGAGCAAGCTCAGCAATTACCAGAACTCAAACTACTCCATGTAGGCATGAAGTACTCATCCTGTGCGAGCGAAGAACACATACATCTAGTCATCATCAGCAGTAGGCTGACGCCAGATTAGGAATCTTGACTTCTCGAGGTTCTAAAAAAGAACCGCAAGGTACTTGGTTGGAAAGTCTCAGATCTCCAAGGGATTAATCCAAGTATGTGTTTGCACCACGTTTACCTTGAGGATGATTGTAAGTCATACCGAGAATTTCGAAGAAGACTGAATCCCAACTTGCGGGACATAGTGATGAAAGAAATCACGAAGTGGTGCAAACAGGCTTCATTTATCCCATCTGTGACTCTTAATGTGTGTGCCCACTGCATATAGTTCCCATGAAATCAGGGCTCATTGTGGTGAAGAATGACAAAGGGGAGGAGATCTCAACCTTAGTGATGACATCTTGGCAGATGTATGTAGACTACCGTCGTTTGGATTCAGTGACAGAGAAGGAACATTTCCCTCTGCAATTCATTTATCAAGTTCTTAATCAACTTACAAGGAAAGAATACTTCTGCTTCTTAGATGGGTATTCTAGGTATAACCAAGTGGTAATTTCCTCTGAAGACCAAGAGAAGACAACTTTTACCTGCCCGTTCGACACATATGCTTTTAGAAGAATACCCTTTGAACTCTAGAACCTCTAGCTACTTTCTAGAGGTGCATGCTAGTTCTCTTTGTCAATATGGTCTAGAGTTTTCTTGAAGTATTCATGGATGATTTCTCCATCTATGGCGACAACTTCGATTCTTATCTTCAACACCTAGACAAAGTACTCCAGAAACAATGTGAAGTTAATCACGTATTGTCATGGGAAAAGAGCCACTTCATGGTTATATAAGGAATATTGATGGGCCATGTCATCTCCAAGAATGGCATGGAGGTCGACCCGGTAAAGGTAGATGTGATCTATAAACTCAATACACCTCAGAATGTAAGGTTATTTTTATGGCATGTCAGCTTTTATCACTACTTCACCAAGGACTTCAACAAACTTGCTCGATCTCTCATTGAGTTGCTTTGCAAGGAGACCAAGTTTATTGTTGATCAGACGGTTCTCGAATCTTTTTATCAGTTGAAAGAACTGGTCACTCAGGTTCTAGTCCTACAGCCACCCGATTGGACTCTTTCATTCGAGATCATGACAGATGCGTCAGATTTTGCAGTTGGGGCTATTCTAGGACAAA
This sequence comes from Ottelia alismoides, assembly GCA_037367405.1. Classification (NCBI taxonomy): domain Eukaryota; kingdom Viridiplantae; phylum Streptophyta; class Magnoliopsida; order Alismatales; family Hydrocharitaceae; genus Ottelia; species Ottelia alismoides. The sequence continues at coordinate 20,000 of JAZKJV010005183.1, forward strand.
TAAGGGATAAGTTGCCCTATGTTATTCACTATGCAAGCAAGACACTTGATGAAGCACAGAGAAATTAAATAGTCACAGAAAAGGAGCTACTGGAGGTAGTTTTTGCTTTAGAGAAGTTCAGATTCTACCTTCTTGGATTGAAAGTCATAGTTTCCATTGACCACTCTGTCATCTGATATTTACAACAGAAGAAGGATGTTAAATCCATATTACTTAGATGGATCCTTCTTCTCCAGGAATTTGACTTAGAAATCAAAGATAAGCCTGGAGTTCAGAATGTGGTGTCGGATTACCTCTCTAGAATTGAATTTTAAGATACTTAGTTGTGCAGTACACCGATCACACACCTTTCCTGATGAATCCATCCTCAGCATTGGGTCTTTTCTATGGTATGCCGATATTGTGAATTATCTCATCTCCGTAGTAGTCCCACAAGATTGGACAAGAATCAAGATGGACAAATTCCTGTATGATATTCATTTTTACTAGTGGGAGGATCCACACTTGTTCAGAGAAGGAGCGGATTGCATATGGCATCGTTGTATCCCTCAGGAGGAGTACACAAGTGTCCTCGAGCACTATCACAATCTTGAATCTGGTAGACACCATTCTGGGAGCAGAGCTGCAGTGAAGATAATGAAGTGTGGCATCTGGTGGCCCACACTCTTTCAAGATGCAAATAATTATGTGAAATCTTGTGCCAACTGTCAAAAAATGGGAAAACTACTTGGTGTTAAAGAGGCATGCCCCTCTAATTCATCCATATATCTTTTATGTTTGAAGCATGGGGCATTGATTTTAGAGGTCCATTTCCTAACAGTAAAGGCTATGAATACATCCTTCTTACCGTTGATTATGTGAGTCGATAAATGGAAGTCATTCCAGTCGAGCCACATATAGATGGACAGTCTTTCAATTCCTAAAAGATAATATCATCTCACAATTTGGAACTCCAAAGATTCTGATTTCATATGGATGTAACCACTTCATCAACAAGGAGGTTAAGAAATTAACGAAAGAGTACAACATCGAATACCGGTCACATATCCTTATCATCTTCAGTCAAATGGCTTGGCAGAATTGTCTAACAGAGAAATCAAGACAATATTGCAGAAACTGGTGCGGTCAGATAGAAAGAACTGGTCGCAACTTCTGGGCTCAGTTCTTTGGGCATGCAGAATGACCTACAAGTCTCCCTTGGGCATGTCACCCTATCGCCTTATCTATAGAAAGCAATGCCACATGAAGTGGAATTGATTCACAAATCATTGTGGGCAGCTAATATATGCAACCTCGACTCATGGAAAGGTGATTAGTATAGAAAACTAGATCTAAGCAAACTCCTGGAATCAGAGATTACGCGTACAACATCTTGATGTACAAAAAGAAGGTCAAATATTAGCATGACAAGCATGTTAGGAGAATGACCTTGGAACATGGACCGAAAGTGAGGTTATTTGACGCGAAATTGAAGATCTTCCTAAGAAAATTGAGGAGCAAATGGACAGGTCTATACAAAGTCAGGACCGTGCGTGACAATGGAAGTGTACTGATATCATAATTGTCAGCTGACTCACAACCCTTCATTGTAAATGGTCATTTGTTGGTCGTACTTAGAGCGTGATATATTCATGGCCATTGTTTACTCTATGCAAGTAATTTTTGATGATGAGTTCACCATTGCAATAGCTTTAGGGGAGCCAGACAATGCTCCCATAAGTATCTTTGATTGGATTTTCTTCTTTTCTTCTTTTCATTTTAATTCTTATAATTCTTTCTTCAGTGTTGCCCTCACTCCATTCATTAGTGTTATACTTAGGACATGCTTCATCTTAAGTATAGGGGGGTGATTGCTCTCAGGTTATTCATTATTTTTTCTCTTGCATGTTCCCTAATTATTGCATTCTATATCTAGGGATATTTTACCCTAAGTATGGGGGAGAACATATCGAGTCCACTGATTTTGTACATTCTGGATCCACGATCGTCCCCATTTGGTATACAATTTGCTATACTTAGTATTAGTTGATCCTAAGTATCGGGTGGATGGCCGACTTCTTATTTATTATTCAATCGTAGTAGTATAGGCTTTCCTATACTTAACATGAGTTATATCTTCCTTTTTTCTCTCTGACCTATGAGGACATAGCTCAAGCTAAGTATAGAGGATTGTATATTCTCCGTATATAAAGTTAGTCATAACAAGTACTTGTGTATTTCCAATAATATGGCTAATATACTATATGGATAAGAATATACAATTAATCAATTGTAAAGAATACACCGTAAATATGTGTAAAAAAATCAAAAATTTCTCAAAATTTCACTGTAAATATGGCTAATAAACCTGTTCAAAAATACTTTGCAAAATATTTAAAAAATGGTTGGAAAATCATTGAAAAATATTTTGAATCATTTGGAAAATATTTTGTTAAATATTTTAAAACCTTTGTAAAAATAATTTTTGCAAAAAAATCTTCTACTTGTTTGAATAAAATGTTTTGAAGATCTATTCGCAAATGGTTTGGAAAATAGTTGCAAAAGTACTTTGAAAAATATATACATACTATTTAAAAAATATTTACAAAATGATTTTCAAATTTTATAAATATTTGTAAAAAAATTGCCGAATTATTTTCAAAATAAACTTTTCAATTTTTTTGTTAAAATGTTTTCAAAATATTTTGAGAACCTTCTATAAAATTAAAACAAATAAAAGTTCTTTGCAAACCATGTAGAGAAAAACTTGTAAATAATAGTCGACTCAATACCTAGTGTAAATTCTTCCAACAAACTCTTGTAAATACAGATGCGGTCTCATATAAAAATTTGCACATATTTCTGTTACTAATCCTTTTGTTTTTCAAAAATCCCTAAAAATATGCCATATAAAAACCCATAAATTTTGCAAAATATTTTCAAATTACATAAGAATTCGTAAATTATTTTCAAAATTGCATAAGAATTTGCAAATTTTTTCAAAATTTCATAAAAAGTTCAAAACTGGAAAATTATTTCACAAAAATATTTTCTTTCATTGTACATAGCATCTGCATTTTCGAAATAATCAAGACAATTGAAGAAGTCTATAATAAAGTCTGAAGATTGGAAGTTGGTATAGACCTTAATATACTTAATTTCGTAGCAATGCATTAAGGACTGGAATTGGAGATACTTCAGGCCACCTTGACTTAATTCTTTAGGTTCGATGAGACTATATTCATGAGTTGATTCAATGTGTCTAACTAGAACCTTTCATATAGTTCGTAAGACTTTTGAAACAATGACTTGACGGAAACCCCGCCCCTAACACTTAGCTCAACCCATGGATGGTTGAAAAATCTTGGAGTCTAAATCAGGACGATGCTAGGCCACTTCGTCAAGGGTGGCTCAGGAACCATTCTTGGGGATTGCTGAAATCAGTACTCTGACCCACTTCTTTTGGTAACAATGATAACTAAAGATTGGATATTGTATTGAAATAATGCTTCGGATTAGGAATGGCATGCTGGTGCAACCTTTTACAAGACCCCAAACACAGACATACTAAAAGATATTATATCCGTCGAGGCACAAATAAGAATACAGAGCAATACAAAGTCAAAGAAAATATCCAAAAGAAGCCTACACCAAAAATTCCAGAAAAAATTGAGCTTTAGAAAAAGCTTGCTTCTTGGTGAAGACTCGGATACACTGACCAAGCTTCACAAAGGAATGATGACTACACGGGTCCATTCCCACTTCTTTTCCCAATTCTTCTAGCTTCTTCCCCTTTTCGATTGTAAATATTGGTAGCACATGCCTTAGAAGGAAATATTTGTCTCCATGGGGATGAGTTACCAGAGGAGAAGAATCCTTGATAGTTCAACAATTTTTCCGAGAAGAGCTGAAAATTTCACACACATGGTTCTATCATTTCAAGGTTGCGAGAATATGTGGTTGAGAGGATTGTTCTGACGTGGTTGTGAATATAGCAGTAGGATTATAGAATATAATGTTGTTGTGCCACACTTCCAAATCTTAATGCGGTTCTGAAACATAAATAATCCAAAGGTCTTCTCTGATCTCCAAACTTTGACTTTATTAAGAAAAGTTTAAAAGTCAAAAAGTATTCCAAGTTATTTATTTTTTATTTTCTTTATTTTGCTGTACTTATTGCATAAGTGTTTGCTAGGGACTAGCAAATGCAAGTATAGGGGGTGATGAATCCTCATTTCATCATCTTTATTCTTTCATTTTGACCTTAAATCCCCACCGAAATGCATGTATATATCATTAATTTGTGAAAATAAACACTAAATAATTCACAATTAATGCTATATAAAATATTGTACAAAATATTATATTTATGCTAAAGTCAAAGAGTAAAAAAGAAAGATAATGAAGTTTCATAGATACTGAGTGACCCTAACCGCCGAGACACAGTCATCATGATGACTTAAATAATAAGCAATAAAGTAGAAGGAGATAGGGTGGCTAATTGTGCAACAACACAACTAAAAAATCCTAATTCTATAGGTCAATAATTACAGTTTGGGACCTAATTACATATTTATTTAAGTATATAAATAAACTCATAAAAATTCAATAAAAAGGTCTAAATATGTTTTTAAATAAATTATGAATATATAAATTATGTATAGAAAATAATAAAATCAAAAAATAAAACTAAAATACCCAATATAGAGGTAAATACACCTATAATGGTGCATATAAAAGTAACGCCCAATAAATTAACTCAAAAAATAATAAAAATCATAACAAAATACTACATAAAATGCTAAATATTTTTATATTTTAACTTTAGTTCAATAAAATTGATTTCTATTTTTTATTAATGTTACAAAACATTTATTTTAGTATTTTCCTAATTGGTCCACGTGGACCAACCAGGAGCCTCTGTGTGTTGACCTCGGTCAACTGCACAGCCTTCAGCTTTGACTTTTGTAAAAACACACCAACCACTAACCTTCTTCCCATTTTCATGCCTTCCCCTCTCCTCCATATCCATCGAGCAACCCACCACACGGTAGCCCCTTCGTCCTCCCTCTCCCATGTTGGAATCCCTACTAATCACCATCAGGATACATGCCACCTCCTACCAAAATGTCACTGATCCTCTGTTTATAAATAAAGAGGTCCAACTTCCTTTTGCTTTTCGATCTATCCTTAGCCATTGTAACCCCTGTTGGATCCCTCCGTCGAGTCCCCAGTGATAGCAAGAAGCACTCCAGCCCTCTGTGTCATGGATAAGGTGGTGGAGGGCCAGATCCAAGTGCTTACCAAACCACCTTCGATGACATCATCCTGCTACTTGACTCCGGTCGACTTGAGCTTCTAGGTAACCTTCTATTTCTTGCATTTAGTTCCTTTAGCATAGATTAGGTTTAAATTTTGTCTTTTAAATGCCCACTTAACATAATTTTGAAAATTAAATCATCGGAGCCTTCTGCTCTTGCATCTAATTCATCGTACCCTCACATTGTTCCGACCCCCTATCACATTTATCCTCTTCCCTATCGCCTTCACAATAGCTCGTTGTTTCCACCTTGATTCTTGTACAAAATTGAGTCATTGGAACTCCCTGTACCACCTTTGTCGGAACTCCCATCATCGTGCTCACCCAATGCTTCTACAACTTCAATAGAGTGCCAAGGAGTTAACCCTCGACCCCCTTAACCTTTATTACAGGTCCGTGATCGTGGAGACACCTTGAGCATCACTCAAGATCTAGAACAGGAGTTCCAGGTCATCTGAGCTCCAGGGCCCTTCTAGTGAGCCCTGTACTACGTGAAGGTGCCTGCTAGATGTGTTAAGCTCCCAGGAAGCTAAGGAGCTGATCAGATTTGAAGGAGGAGGCTGGATAGAGTAAATACCAAAGATCAAAGCATGACAGAGCATTGTTCTTGAGGTGTTCTTTGTAAACCCTCGATGATCGTCAGATGCGAGCCTCGGCCATGATCTAATCTGGGTTGTTGAATCCAAGGAGAATCGTCGTCCCAATCAACCGTCCAGATCACTACGTAGAAACCCTAGGTCCCTCCGATAGTGTGCGTTTTAAGGGGTAAATTATCAAGTAAAACCTAACTTTTTTGTAATTTTAATATTCTTCCTATAAATTTTTTATTTACATTCAAAACATTATGTAAAAATTATATACGGGCCCCACACTTATTGAATATTATAACTCGACTTAGTACCACGTCAACTCTCATGGTGCACCATGTGAGTTGGTCAATTTGCACCTCAGCCCTCTCGAGTTTGGGTATTTCTGTTTAATTCATAAATTTTATAAATTAGTTCAAAACTTTAGGATATTTTGCAAGCTTCCCTTGTATTATAATTATATTGCATAAATACCCATATCATGCATGTATAATTTATTTTGTCATTTATTTTGGATTAAATATCTCCCTTGCTTGTAAAATCATGGAAAATTCACAGTAAATGCATGCTATGTTGCTTATTCACGCTCTAATATTTATTTAGCATTTTATGTTTATTTTCCATTTATTTAACATCATTTTGGTGTTATTTATTCCCTATTTGTATATAAAAATACAAAAATAGAAAAAATATCTTTAAATATTCCAAAAACAATATACAGTATATTACCCTATATTATAGTTACATGTCAAAAATCACAAAACAAATCTCAATAAAAAACCCTAAAAATTACAAAACCCTTATAACCCTAAAAAAATATAAACTATTTTTAAAAATATAGAAAAATAAACCATATGTTATATAATTATTTATTTACTTATTCCTCTCTATTAAAAATAGTTTTAAGGAATTTTGGACTAACTATCTATTTTTAAAACCTTAAAACATTTGGCAGATTTATAACTCCCTGATTTGGAGTATTTTGGATTTTAAAAATACATAAAAATTGGAAAACAATACAAAAAATATAAAAATAAAGAAACAAATAAGAAAAAGATAAAAACAAATTATTTTAGAATTTTTTTGAATATTAGTAGCTATATTTATAAATATAAAAGACATGTGCCCATATATATAAGAATATAATGACTAATATAAGTTTCATTGTTATAAAACTTAAAAATATTTTAATCCCTTAAAAAAATAAAAAAGATTGTTCCTAATTATATTTATTGAAATTATATATATTATATAATTATATTATATATCACTTATATTATATATCATTGTATATATATACTTCTATATACTACTTATTATATATATAAGAGAAGGAAATTAAAAATTAGAAAAAAACAAAAGAAAATAGAAATTAAAAAAATTAAAACCCATAAAATAAAAATATCATTAAAACCCCATAAAAAATTAAAAACCCAAAAAACAAAAAATAGTTGTTGTTTATTCTTTATAGATAATAATTGTTTGCCTATCCTCATAGCTCTCTATGGCTCGACACCCAAAATACTTGTACCATATACACATTTCTATCTAGGTTACGATAAATTTTAGCCCACTTTATTTGACATTGTTTTATCACCACTTGTTAGTTAATTGTTGATTTAGTCGAATCTTGTGAAGAGGTCACCTCAGGGACTGTGGTCCGTGAGGTCCTCTCTATTAAAAATATTTTAAGGAATTTTGTACTAACTAACGATTTTTAAAAACTTAAAAGATTCGGCCCATTTCTTAACTCCCTGATTTGGAGTATTTTGGATTTCAAAAAAACAAAAAAATTAGAAAAAAAGTAAAAAAATACAAAAATAGAAAAAAAAATAAAAAAAAGATAAAACAAGTTATTTTAAAGTTTTTAATATTATTAGCTATATTTATAAATATAAAAGACATATGCCCACATAGATAAGAATATAATGATTCCTATAAGTGTAATTATTATAAAACTTAAAAACATTTTTAATCCATTTAAAAAAATAAAAAGGATTGATCCTAATTATATTTATTGAAATTATATATATTATATAATTATATTATATATCACTTATATTATATATCATTGTATATGTATACTCCTATATACGACTTATTATATATATAAGAGAAGGAAAATAAAAATCAGAAAAACATAAAAAGAAAATAGAAATTTAAAAAATTAAAACCCATATAATATAAATATCATTAAAAACCCATAAAAAATTAAAAACTCAAAATACAAAAAATAGTTGTTGTTTATTCTTTATAAACAATAATTGTTTGCCTATCCCCGTAGCTCTCTATGGAACGATACCCAAAATACTTGTACCATATACACATTTTTATCTAGGTTACGCTAAATTTTATCCCACTTTATTTGACAATGTTTTATCACTACTTGTGGCTTAATTATTGATTTAGTCGAATCTTGTGAAGAGGTCACCTCAGGGACTGTGGTCCGCCTTGTGAGACTACACGATCTCCTCCATGGATCTCGGCTACATCAGTTGGCCTCTCGATCGGGTCTTTAGAGCACCTATCTTGATAGTAAAGAGCATCCCTCTTAGTTGTTGACTTACCTTCTCTCAAGCTTTAAAGATGTCTCTTTATAAAGTAATCGTTGAGCCAAGATCCTTATATGTGTGGGTGATAATGTTGCCTCTTCCACATTGTACTTTGCATGTGTTCTGTTCTCAAAAACAATTTGAGACATAAATTCTATACAACAATGTCTTATCCTTAGCTCACTCTCTACCTGGGGAGAAGGTGATGATATTGCTAAGATAGCGGACCAGGTGTTGGACGCTCCTGTGGTTAAGGTTATGGACCATAACAGTGGTTGCTCTAAGGAGGGAGATAAAAATTAAATCCCAATGTCAGGCAATGTTTTCGCAAGGTTGCAGATGGTCATTTTACAACATCAGTAAAAGTTTTATCTTCATCCAGTGTGGCACCTTTTAATGAAGATACCATTGGGGATTTGGAGACGAAATGACCTTCCAATCCACCCCCGTCCCTGCCAGATTACCCCCTTTCTGAAGCTCCTCGTGTTGCGGATGTTGACATCATTCTTGGGTGTACCAAGTCTTTCCCTAAAGGAACTTCCTATGGTAGAGACAGTTTGTGGGCCCAATACCTCCTTAATGTTATGTGTGAAGAGGGGTCTGTCATGGCCATGGACCTTTTACATGCCAACATCCTTGTGGTTAGTTTATGATTGGGAGGGACATGTCCCTTATGCTTGTCAGAATTTATCACCGCTTACTCTATTGTTTAAGCCAGACAATAGCATTCATCATATTGTAGTTGGTACTATTTAGAGGTTGTTAGAGTATAAAGTTGCTATGGTGGAGTAAGTAAAATATGGTCAAATATCTGAATGACTTCCAATTTGGAATGGGTGTTTCTAGTGGAGATGAAGCTATTCTAAGCATTGCTAACAGAGTGTTGAATGCTCGTTATCACGATGGTTCTCTTTCCATACTCACATTGGATTTTTCTAATGCCTTTAATATGGTTGATAGGCCTGCCTTATTACGACAAGTGAGAGAAATATATCCGTTTATATCATTGTGGGTTGAGTTCTTATATGGATAGAAAGCAAGGTTATACCTTGGAGACGAACATATTTGGTAATCTGCTAGAGTGGAACAAGGAGATCCTTTAGGGTCGTTACAAGTTGCTTCTTCATGCATGGTATCTTGATGATGATATGGTTATTGGGGATACAGATGAGGTGGCCAAGGTTCTAGGTATCATCCAACATAGTGGGCCAGACATGGGTCTAGTTTTAAATATTCATAAAATTGAACTCTTTTAGCCTACGTGCAATGGTAGGAAGCTTCGCAAATGGTTGTTCCCATCATGCATCGGAAGACCTTCATTAGGCGTGAAGTTGTTGGAGGGGAGATTAGTAAGGATCCAAATTTTATTAAAGGTTTCACTTTGGAGAGGGATGCTAAAGCTGTGAAGTTAATGCATATTTTTCCTCAGTTGGGCGATCCCCAGAGTAAGCTTCTTTTACTCCGTTCATGTATGGGTATAGCAAAACTTTTATTGGGTTTGACGACTTGTCAACTTATGTACATGGAGGACTGATGAATCTCCATTTCATCACCTTTATTCTATCATTTTGGCCTTAAAAACCCCAGCAAATGCATGAAAATAGCCTCAATTTGTATATAATAGCATTCATGATCCATTGTGTTTATTGTACATAGAATAAGGTTTTTAATGCCAAAATTATAGAATAAAGGGAAGAAAAGAAAAAGGAATAAAATATTGCAAATATTTTATGACCCGAACCCCGAGACCAAGGCCAGCATGGAATTGGTCGACAAGGAATAAAGTAGGGGGAGATAAGGGCCAATTATACAATAAATATCTAATTTATTTATTCATTCATTTATGTATTTTTGACACCTATTTTGTATAGAATTATTTATTCATCAAATAAAGAAACTTTGTACATGAAAGCAGTAGATAATAATGTAAATAAAAATACAAAATTGAGTTTGTGTAAAAAGGATACACAGTGTATATTTTATACCCAGAATAAAAAGCCAAAATCTCAACCTTCACAGACCCATATCTTACAAATAAAAACTCCAAATCACCCAAACTCACCTTTAATTGTATATAGCTTTCCATGAACTATTTAATAAAATTGGTGTCATAATTTTTGGAGTTCATCTGTAGAATTTAGGTTTTTGGCCCTCCTTGTATATAATACTGATTAAAATATTCATTTTATTCAATGTCTATTATTTTCACAAATTTATATTTTTAGAATTTTGTAAATAATGTATATAATACATGTACATGTTGAAATTACAAGAAAACCAAAAAGAATTTGTAAAATAAAATAAGTCTATAAAATTCATAGACAAAATACCTATGCTACCTATATGTATATAAATAAAAAGAGATTTTATTCTTTTATTCTTTATTCATCTATATTTTTATGGTAATGCTTATTTATTTAAAAATGTAAATAGACTCATAAAAAATTAAATAAAAATATATGTATACTCACAAAAATAAGTTATAAAATTATAAAATAAGAAACTAAAATAATAAAATAAAATAAACAAACTAAAAATAAAATACACAAGAATACATGTAAATACATACATATACACATTATTTTAATAAAACCGTAATAAAGTACTTCAAAAAAATAAATAAAAATCATAAATAAATACTACATTAATTTATAAACATTTTCTATTTTATAAGAAAAATCTAATTAATTCATTTATTAGGTTAAAATAAAGAGTCAAATTCGGGCTGACATGGACCAATCACAGCCCTGCCAAAGTTGACTGCGGTCAACTATCCCCTCAGCCTCTGCAGCCCGTCAAATCTGTCCAACCTCCCATCTTCTCCCATTTTTCCCGGCTGCCCCGTCCATCGATCGCCTTTGCTTCCTTCACAAGAAATGCTCCTGGTATCTTGTACATCCACGCCCCCATGTGAAATCTAATGTATATATCGCCGATTCCTTATTATTTTCCGGTCAATAAGGGCACATGGCCGAATTTGGCCAACTTACTTCCCCCAAAACACCTTGAATCCGGTCCTAGACGAGCCCTTGTGACAGGAGGAGTTCCCTAGCACTGTGAATCGGTCGGAGGAGGAAGAAATTTTGTCGCGGCGGAGCTCCGGCGTCCGTCCTGCTCCCTAGAGGCTCCCAGGTATAAGAGCTGCGCATTTATGTTTCTTAGGTAGATTTTTATTCCCGCATTTTATTCCTGCATTTTATTTCGCATTTAGATTGTTAGTATAGCCTAGGTTAGCCAAGTCGAAGTTCGCCGGAGCTCCGCTCCAGCGACTTCTTCACCGTGACACCCACTGTTTCCGACCGTATTTTCACCTCCACTTCATCCCCTTTCGCGTTCTCCACATCTTGCCCATCCTTGTTCAACCAGAGCCTCATTGGCTCTGTGAATCGAAGCCCCTCTACCCTTCTGTGCAGGTCAGGAGTGCTACAACGTGCCAGGAGACAAATCACAAGCGGGCGGAGGTACCTGGAGCCGCATTTCTTCTTCGAGCTCACGGCGATGCTCCAGCGTACCTCGCCCCGATCCGACACCTCCAGACGATCGAGGAACCTGCCAGGAAGAGTTTGAGACCTTTCGGAGCGGCAATGAGCATCGGAGAGGAGAGATCTCACCGGGAGAAACTCGCCAGCAGCGAGTTCTTCCCCTGTTCTTCCAGCACCTCTCCTCGCCGTTGGATGAAGATCAAGGTCCCAGGTTTGATCAGCACCGTTGGATGGAGTTCCGCACCGTGACGGTCAACCTGGCTGATCTAATCTCAGCCCTCCATCGGCGAAGCGTCATCGGCTCACGTGGAGGCGCCACGTGGATAAGTCACGCATATCAGCCGTAGGATCAAGCGCCTTTGGGGGTAAATTTCACATCTAGATCCTCATCTTTTTGTATTTAATGTTTAATATTGTAAATAAATTTTCTCGTTGTAAATAAAATGTAAATTTTGCTAAAGGACCCCTGCAGTTTCATGTATTTACATTTAGGTCCTTCCGCGCCTCACGTGCAGTCCCACGTGAGGTGCGTGAATTTTGCATTATATCCCCTGGCGATTTTTGTATATTGTAAAATAGTCTTTAATGCTTAAATAAATGTTGTTTTATTAAGGCAAAATTGCAACTAAGCCCCTGTTATTCATTTTTATTGCATATTTGCCCCTGCCAGGACTTATTATCTTGTGATATTTATGGATTTATCTAATATAGCTACTTAGCTCCTAAAAATCCACAACAATTAGGTTAGATGCTCCATGCTATGTACTTTCATGCTACATGTCCATTTTGCATTTAACCTAATTATTAAAAATGAAAAAGGAGCCATTTTAGTACTATTTAATTTACAAAATACAAAAAATATAAAAACTCTTGAAAAATACCAAAAATATGTTTTCTTATTTTATAATTATCTATATATTATTATTAATGTATTAAAATTAATTTGGGTAATTTTGGGAATTATTTTATATTTTTCAAACCCAAATTATGTTCGGCCTAGTTAATTAGTCCTATATTAGGGACATTTTTGGAATTAAAAATACAAAAAAAAATTAGAAAAATTCCATAAAAAATAACAAAAAAATATACAAAAAAATAAAAGAAAAAGCCAAAAAAATATTATATGTAATATATATTGAGTATTTATATACATATTTGACCTTGTACTACTCCTCTCTCTCTTCTTATATATATATATATATATAATTAAAAAACCCACAAAAACAATAAACAATTGGACATGAACCAAGAATTGAATAATTGTGCAACCAATTTCACCTACATTCCCTTCGCCTCCCAGTGTTCGACCTCTACTTGTGCTTATACCTATACACATTTGCATGTAGAGTTATAATAAATTTTAACTCCACATTTTTTATATTCATTGCATATACTTTATTGTGGGTTAATTGTTGATCGATTTGGGATTCTGTCTGAGGTCAACTCAGCGAGTGTCGATCCGCCTTGTGGAAAGACACGACCTCGGCGAAATCCCTTTCATCAAATGGCACCGTTGCCGGGGAGGCAACGAATTTTGTATGATTTTGTGAGCTTATTTGTTCATTTATTCAATTATTTACTCATGTCCATGATTCAGTTATTTGTTTGGTTTTTATTCCTATTTGATATTATTTGATTGACTGCTCTGGCCATTTCTTTCCTTTGTCTTTGATGTGAGGGACCGCCAAGCAAAGGAGGACCTCCTAGGAGGACCTATGCACCCAAGCAAGGTGGAGTTGGCTCTTCTATGCCAAGCCAACAGCAGAGAGCATAAAAGAGAGAAGAAAGATAATTTTTGAAGACAGTCTTATTTTTATGCATATTATTTTATTATGTATATTCATGTGAGAGAGTGACACTTAGAAATATGTAATAATACAGGCTCTCGCAGGTACACTCCGACTTCCCGAGGTCCATTGCCCGAGGGATTGTTCCCTTGGGGGCCTCGACGGTTTTGACGCTTTTTCTTCTTATTTTTATTTTTATTTTTATTTTTATTATTTTGTGTGAATGAGCCCTAGCTTAGGAATTGCTTGATCAAGTAGATTAAGTCCAAAGACCCTAATATAATTGCATGTACCTATAGTGCGTTTTGGATCTAGTCAAACTTAAACAGTCGGTTCATTTATCTTCTAACCCATGTGCCGTGAGCGAGCCCCATCAAGCGCTACTCCTGAACTCGAGTGTGTCGAGAAGAGGAGGGGTGAGCCAAGACCAGACTCTTAGGTTAAGGATAAGTGACCGACTTGTGGTGCTTCACGATAATAGCAGTTATTATCCTAGGGCGATTTCTTCGGCTTGCATTTGCATATAGCATAGGTTTCAAATTCTGTTATGCATCCCGCATGGAGAGAGCTGGGAAGCACTTTAAGTCTTCTTACTTAGCATGTATCATCGTTTTCCGACTTGCATGGCTTTTCCGATCTTCTCCCTCTATTTTTTCCAACCTAGGATGCCTAATGGAAATTGGAACCTCGATAGGCACGTGCATTGAAAAATACCCAAAAAAGTGACAACTTAAATAAAATCGGGACTGCTAACTCTATTGGACTTAAAATAACACATAATGGACTTCCTTGTCTTGGGAAGGGCAACCCGCTCATTGTATGCGTTTTAAGTGCTCACGTACACGCTAAGGAGTAGAGCCAAAATCCCATCAAGCCTCCTAAGTGTTTGTACAACTTTGTGATTCTCACCTAACTCTAAAAACCGAAAAGATAAATGACTGTCACCTAACGGTCTTCACTGTGTTGAGTAGGTGAATTGGGGGTTTGCCTTGTGTCTTGATTGTGACTTGAAGTCCATTGTGCTTTTCTTTCATTATTAGAGTATTAGGTCCCGTCCGTGTGAGTCATGCATTTTTCTTCAGCTTTGAGTCTCTCTACCTCTCTTATACATATACCTCTTCATTTGCATTGAGTCGTGATATTGGCGCTAGAGCTCAATCATTCTTCGCCAAGTCCTTTGTCTCTCTCTTCTTCATCACCTTCCTCGTATTCTCTGTATCATCCCCATATTCTCTGGTTCGAGGAGAGCCTGCTCTTCAAACCACCATTTTGACGGTGTTCCCGCCCTGTGTGGAACACCCAATTTTGTCTGTGTCTCGATCTTCTCGCCCGCCCTCCTCGTACCCTCCGTATCACTCTTCTACCATCCACGATATTGGCACGCACGCTCAATCAGCTTCTCCACCCCATTGTGTACCCTTCTCATCCATCTTCTTCGTGTACCCCGTATCACCTCTCCCTTTTACCCAGGAATGCTGTGCATTTCGATGAGGCTCGCATCGAGGATTTTGACTCACATTGATTATTGGAGTAAGTCGGGCATGATATTGAGGATGTTGAGATGGATATACTATTCTTGGTGGATTTAACTTTGGATACGTGCATACGAGCGTATTGAGGATTTTTGTGATGCATGATCATTAGGTGTGATTCTTTATTGAGGATTTAGATCTCGCACACCGGATTGAGGATGTGATATGAAGCGATGATTTGGTGATGATTTCATGAGTATCGACTGATTTATCTATTTTGAGGATTCGGCCCGTCTTGATTTGGATTATGGATGGACTATCTTGATATGTGCTTCATGATGATGGTGCCCCGAACCCCCATGATTTCTCATCTTCCTGATTGACCCATCCTTGATCTCCTGATGCTTTGATCCACCCCGGCACTTAGAGGATTCCTGACTATTTGTTGTGCCATCTCTGCCAGATTTGATTGACTTGAGGGATGTTTGTGATTGACCTGATTATTTTCTCCCTCACATGATCTTATGCCCTCCTGTTGATTAATGGATTTACGGTATTTCGAGGACCTGAGATTTTATGCCAGCATTCCCTTGACCTCCATTAATCTAGCTCGCATTTGTCCCCGAGGACTATCTGCGGGAGAATGCGGCAATTTCTAGGACTACGGTTTCATTCACGACTTTGGTCGCCATTGTGATGGGGTCCGGAACCGAGTCAGATGATATGCTTGATTGGCCTCCCTCTGTGACTGTGTGCTCGAGCTGTCGGCACATGAGGCCAACTGTCAGATTGCTCGCCTTGACGGTCCTTGCAAGGCAGAGCTCCACTCTTCTGATTATTCCATGCCTAGTTCATAGCTCTCCGAGGGTTATCTGTGAGATGTTATGACACATTATTGCTATGTTGGTCTCTTCTGCTGGTAGATGGTCTGCCGTCTATCGAGACTATATTTTCTGTGGATCCGTCTGATGGATCCAGCTCCTTCGAGCCATTCTCTCTCCTTGACGACCCTCGTAAGGACGAGATGTACTCTGATTATTCACTGCATAGCTCACATCGCTTCCCGAGGACTATCTGTGGAAGTATGTGACACTTTCTTTACGATCGGCTTCACTCACTTCTGGTGCCTCCATTTGTTGGGGCCCAAAGTCGATTCGTCTGATATAGACAGTTGGTCTTCCTTTCTGACTATGCGCCCGATCTATTGGGGCAAGAGACCGACTTGCTCAGACTCATCTGAGTCCGCTCTCCTTGACGGTCCTCGCAAGGATGAGCTCTCTTCTGATTATTCCTTGACTAGCTCGTAGCTCCTCGAGGGTTATCTGCGGGAGACTACGACATATTTCAGATCTGATTGGTCTCTTCTGATGGTAGCCGATTTGTCGACCACCGAGACCAATATGTGGGTCCGTCTGATGGACCCGGCTCCTTTGAGCCCTTCTCTCTCCTTGACGACCCTCGCAAGGTAGAGACACATTCTGACTATTCCTTGCCTAGATTGCAGTACTCTCTGAGGATTATCTACGGGAGACTGCGACACTTTCTTTACGCTCGGTTCCCCCTGCTGACTGTGTCTCCAATCTGCGGAGCACAGAACCGAGTCGTTTGATATACAGGATTTTGATCCCATTCTGAGTTGTCTTTCCGATCTGCGGATTATGGGATCCATCTGATTACACTCCTTTGAGTCTTCTCGCCTTGACGGTCCTCGCAAGGTCGAGCTTCTGATATCTGCTATTTTCATGCCTAGCTGGCAGCACGTTCCCCGAGGGTTATCTGCGGGACGCTGCCACATTATTTAGACTTTCTGGTCTCTTCTGCTGGTAGCCGATATGTCGCCTACCGAGACCATACCTGATAATCCGTCTGATGGATCACTGATGCCTTTGCGTCCGCTCGCCTTGACGACCCTCGCGAGGTCGAGTCTTTTCCTGATTATTCAGTGACTAGCATGTACTACTCCTCGAGGGTTATCTGCGAGAGGGTACATCACTTTGTAGATACTCGGTTTCATTTCTGGTATCTCCTGTCTGTTGGAGCACGAAGCCGAGTCTTTTGAGTTGTGAACTTGGTGCCCTCTCTGATTGTGTATCCGATCTGCGGATCACGGGACCAAGTTTGTTGATTATGGTCTGATTCCTGGCTCCTTTGAGCCTGCTCACCTTGACGACCCTCGCAGGGTTGAGCCATGTCTTGCGGCATTAGGTGTGTGTCTCTCACGATCTTCCGACCTCATGACCACCGCATGCCACGATGTCTCCTATTCTCTATCTTCCATATCTGATCGAGACTCTAATTGACCGGAGGGCTCTGTACTGTTCCTTCTTCCTCTCGGTCTTACTATATCGGCTTTATTCCCTCATGCTGACCCTATGAGCCTATTGACTGCTTCATGCTACCGCATCCGATATCTTTACTTCTCGATCTATTTGTCCCCGGTAGCCGACACCCACCTGACTGCATATCCGGTTGTCCTTTAACCTTCTGACTGCGTCCTCGTTCTCACAGGGAGACGACGACGAGAGTACGGTATTCGCTTACCAGATACCATCCTGTACTTCACCACTTGTATATATGTGTATATTCCGTTTTCCCGCATGCTATGTGTGCCCTAGATCTATCGCCATATCTTTGTGTCTATACTTAGGACGTACTTTGTCCTAAGTATAGGGGGGTACACACCGCGTTGTTCTTTCGTTGTTCAGTTTTGTCACTCCTGTTGTTGCCTATACTTAGGGATATCTCACCCTAAGTATAGGGGGAGTGATGCGTATATTCTCCATGATCTTTTCGTCTATCTGTATATGTCTCTCTTTTCTTCTTCTTTTCTTCTTTTCCTTTTCTATCTTCTATATCTAAATAAAAGGTGCCGCCCCTTGTAGACAGTCTCCTATACTTAGGACGTACTTTGTCCTAAGTATAGGGGGGTGCACCCCTGATTTGTTAATTCTTTGATCTGGTTATTCTCACCCATGGCCCTCCCTGCTTTGTGTACAGTCTGCTATACTTAGGATTATTTGATCCTAAGTATAGGGGGGACGGTCAACTTCTATGTCCTTCATCTCTTATTCGTATATTCTTTAGACTTTTCTATACTTAGTACGAGTTATGTCTTCTCTTTCTTCTTTCCGATCTATGAGGACATAGCTCAAGCTAAGTATAGGGGGGTCGTATATACTATGTATATACTTCATCCATAACTCGTACTTTCGTATACAAATCATTAATTAATAATGCTTCTTATTCCTCAGATTCTTTTTGTATATACTGATTAATAAATCAGGTTAAAAATACTTTTGCAAAATGATTTGAAAAATGGTGTGAACTGTTTGGAAAACTTTTTGTGAAATATTTTCAACCTTTGTAAAAATATTTTGATTGCAAAATTTTTTACTTGTGTGAAATAAAACATTTGAAAACCTATTTGAAAATGATTGTGAAAACATTTTTGTAAAAACATTGTGAAAATGTATATATAGTGTTGGCAAAATCTTTTGCAAAATGGATTTCAAATAATTGTAAATATTTGCAAAAACTATTTTGTACTATAGTTTTCAAAAGGATTTTTCAAATAAATCTGAGGGATAAAAGCATCAGGATAATAATAATAAACCATAAATAAAATACATTAAATTCTTCATCAATTGTATATACACCTCAATAAACCACTCTTGTTAAAGTTAGTAAATTCTTTAAATCTTGTAAAATAAAGCGGCACGCCCGTGTAAATAGTTGTATATATTTTACTCTTTGAGTGCCAAAATTCTTTTATTTATAAATTCTTTGTGTAAAAATTATTTCTCTTTGTTTTCAAAAATTACATTATTCTTTGCATGTTTGTAAATAGCATGTGCATAGCATTTATATCCTTTGATTAAGCTTGATAATTGAACTAGTCCAATAAAGTCGAAGATTGGAGCTTGGTTGGACCTTACCACACCTAACTGCACTGGAACCTTATGGGAACTAGGTTTAAGGTACCTCAGGTCTATTCAGACTTAATTCTTTGAGAAAGCAGGGCTGGGTTCAAGTCACCCCAGTGGACTAACTAGAACTTTTCGAAACACACGCATGACTCTTGTCGGCCGTGACCTAACTTGGACACTTGCACCTTTCACTTGGCTCAACTCAGTTGGAGTGGTGAGGGGGTTGGATTTGCCAGTCTGAGACGCACACGGGTGGAAACATTCGTCCTCGTCTAGGGAGGGAAGTGCACCCCAACCTGATCCAGTTTCAATGAAGTCGAATGACAGGAGAGTGTGGGTTGCAATAAAGCTTCAAAAGAGGGATAGTCTACTGGCTCAAGAGGAAAATTTCTTGTATATATGCTGCACCATGTAGATATATTGTATAGAAGCACTTGAAAAAAAATGCAAAAAGAACTCCAAAAAAAGTGGTGGGTCAGATTGAAAATTTAATAACCCCACCTGAGTGTATATAGCCCAATAAAGCAAGAGCTTATGGTATACATGTTACATCTCATGAAGCTTGCAGTGGGAGACTTAGCTACACTGGTTGAGCTCCCAAGATTCTATACCTCTTATTCCCCCTCTTCTTGAGCCGGTTGCACTTGAACTTAGAAGGGAATACCCCGCTCCTCGACGGTAGATGGTTGGATTGGGGAATCATTGGGTTGTCATTCAGGAGAAGCTAGTCTCTTTGTCATTTCAGTTGGGAAGAGCCACTATCACTTACACTATATAAGTCAGCTTCATAGTCATAAGGGTTTGCGTATGTTGTAGGCTAGTTCTGACCTGGCTATTGAGGTGATTTGAATCAAGTTCTGTGACTCTTGAAGGCTGTTGTGCTTTAAATTTGGTTCCCGACTAGGTTCCACACACATTCTCACACCAAGGTCTAACCTGAGCTCCAAACTTCGATTTTGTACAGATAAGTTTAATAATCATAATCAATTCAGTTTACTCTTTGAATTCTTTATTTTTGCTTTTTCTTTTCTTCTTATTCTTTGTTCTTTTTATACTTATTGCATAAGTATTTGCTAGGGACTAGCAAAGGCAAGTATAGGGGGGGTGATGAATCTCCATTTCATCACATTTATTCTATCATTTTGGCCTTAAAAACTCCAGCAAATGCATGAAAATAGCCTCAATTTGTATATAATACCATTCATGATCCATTGTGTTTATTGTACATATAATAAGGTTTTTAATGCCAAAATTATAGAATAAAGGGAAGAAAAGAAAAAGGAATAAAATATTGTAAATATTTTATGACCCGAACCCCGAGACCAAGGCCAGCATGGAATTGGTCGACAAGGAATAAAGTAGGGGGAGATAAGGGCCAATTATACAATAAATATCTCATTTATTTATTCATTCATTTATGTATTTTTGACACCTATTTTGTATAGAATTATTTATTCATCAAATAAAGAAACTTTGTACATGAAAGTGGTAGATAATAATGTAAATAAAAATACAAAATTGAGTTTGTGTAAAAAGGACACACAGTGTACATTTTATACCCAGAATAAAAAGCCAAAATCTCAACTTCACAGACCCATATCTTGCAAATAAAAATTCCAAATCACCCAAACTCACCTTTAATTGTATATAGCTTTCCATGAACTATTTAATAAAATTGGTGTCATAATTTTTGGAGTTCATCTGTATAAGTTAGTTTTTTGGCCCTCCTTGTATATAATACTGATTAAAATATTCATTTTATTCAATGTCTATTATTTTCACAAATTTATATTTTTAAAATTTTGTAAATAATGTATATAATACATGTACATGTTGAAATTACAAGAAAACCAAAAAGAATTTGTAAAATAAAATAAGTCTGTAAAATTCATAGACAAAATACCTATGCTACCTATATGTATATAAATAAAAAGAGATTTTATTCTTTTATTATTTATTCATCTATATTTTTATGGTAATGTACATATTATATATAACTTACTAAAAATACAAATCCAAAATAAAAACAAATAAAATTCATTTAATAAATAAAATGTATATAATATACAGATAAAATACCTATAAGTATACCTACATATACGTATACTTATTTATTTAAAAATGTAAATAGACTCATAAAAATTAAATAAAAATACATGTATACTCACAAAAATAAGTTATAAAATTATAAAATAAGAAATAAAATAATAAAATAAAATAAACAAACTAAAAATAAAATACACAAGAATACATGTAAATACATACATATACACATTATTTTAATAAAACCGTAATAAAATACTTCAAAAAAATAAATAAAAATCATAAATAAATACTACATTAATTTATAAACATTTTCTATTTTATAAGCAAAATCTAATTAATTCCTTTATTAGGTTAAAATAAAGAGTCAAATTCGGGATGACATGGACCAATCATAGCCCTGCCAATGTTGACTGCGGTCAACTGTCCCCTCAGCCTCTGCAGCCCGTCAAATCTGTCCAACCCCCCGTCTTCTCCCATTTTTCCCTGCTGCCCCATCCATCGATCGCCTTTGCTTCCTTCACAAGAAATGCTCCTGGTATCTTGTACATCCACGCCCCCATGTGAAATCTAATGTATATATCACCGATTCCTTATTATTTTCCGGTCAATAAGGGCACATACACATGTTTATAAATAAGTTCCCCCTCCTCCTTGGCCGAATTTGGCCAACTTACTTCCCCCAAAACACCTTGAATCCGGTCCTAGACGAGCCTTTGTGACAGGAGGAGTTCCCTAGCACCGTGAATCGGTCGGAGGAGGAAGAAATTTTGTCGCGGCGGAGCTCCGGCGTCCGTCCTGCTCCCTGGAGGCAACCAGGTATAAGAGCTGCGCATTTATGTTTCTTAGGTAGATTTTTATTCCCGCATTTTATTCCTGCATTTTATTTTGCATTTAGATTATTAGTATAGCCTAGGTTAGCCAAGTCGAAGTTTGCCGGAGCTCCGCTCCGGCGACTTCTTCACCGTGACACCCACTGTTTCCGATCGTATTTTCACCTCCACTTCATCCCCTTTCGCATTCTCCACATCTTGCCCATCCTTGTTCAACCAGAGCCTCATTGGCTCTGTGAATCGAAGCCCCTCTACCCTTTTGTGCAGGTCAGGAGCGCTACAACGTGCCAGGAGACAAATCACAAGCGGGCGGAGGTACTTGGAGCCGCATTTCTTCTTCGAGCTCACGGCGGCGCTCCAGCGTACCTCGCCCCGATTCGACACCTCCAGACGATCGAGGAACCTTCCAGGAAGAGTTTGAGACCTTGCGGAGCGGCAATGAGTATCGGAGAGGAGAGATCTCACCGGGAGAAACTCGCCAGCGGCGAGTTCTTCCCCTGTTCTTCCAGCACCTCTCCTCGCCGTTGGATGAAGATCAAGGTCCCAGGTTTGATCAGCGCCGTTGGATGGAGTTCCGCACCAACCGTCAGATCAGCCTGGCTGATCAAATCTCAGCCCTCCATCGGCGAAGCGTCATCGGCTCACGTGGAGGCGCCACATGGATAAGTCACGCATATCAGCCGTAGGATCAAGCGCCTTTGGGGGTAAATTTCACATCTAGACCCTCGCCTTTTTGTATTTAATGTTTAATATTGTAAATAAATTTTCTCGATGTAAATAAAATGTAAATTTTGCTAAAGGACCCCTGCAGTTTCATGTATTTAAATTTAGGTCCTTCCGCGCCTCACGTGCAGTCCAACGTGAGGTGCGTGAATTTTGCATTATATCCCCTGGCGATTTTTGTATATTGTAAAATAGTCTTTAATGTTTAAATAAATGTTTTTTTATTAAGGAAAAATTGCAACTAAGCCCCTGTTATTCATTTTTATTACATATTTGCCCCTGCCAGGACTTGTTATCTTGTGATATTTATGGATTTATCTAATATAGCTACTTAGCTCCTAAAAATTCACAACAATTAGGTTAGATGCTCCATGCAATGTACTTTCATGCTACATTTCCATTTTGAATTTTTTGCATTTAACCTAATTATTAAAAATGAAAAAGGAGCCATTTTTGTGCTATTTAATTTACAAAATACAAAAAAAATATAAAAACTCTTGAAAAATACCAAAAATATGTTTTCTTATTTTATAATTATCTATATATTATTATTAATGTATTAAAATTAATTTGGGTAATTTTAGGAATTATTTTATATTTTTCAAACCCAAATTATGTTCGGCCTAGTTAATTAGTCCTATATTAGGGACATTTTTGGAATTAAAAATACAAAAAAATTAGAAAAATTCCATAAAAAATAACAAAAAATATACAAAAAAATAAAAGAAAAAGCCAAAAAAATATTATATGTAATATATATTGAGTATTTATATACATATTTGACCTTATACTACTCCTCTCTCTCTCTTCTTATATATATATATGTATACATATCTATGTTATATAATTAAAAATATAAAAAGAAAATAAATATAAAATATAAAAACAAAATAAAAATTATAAAAACCAAAAAATAAAAAATAGATAAAATCAAAAACCCACAAAAACAATAAAAATTGGACATGATCATTGAATTGAATAATTGCACAATCAGTTTCACCATACATTCCCTTCGCCTCCCAGTGTTCGACCTCTACTTGTGCTTACACCTATATACATTTGCATGTAGAGTTATAATAAATTTTAACTCCACATTTTTTATATTCATTGCATATACTTTATTGTGGGTTAATTGTTGATCGATTTGGGATTCTGTATGAGGTCAACTCAGCGACTGTCGATCCGCCTTGTGGAAAGACACGACCTCGGCGAAATCCCTTTCATGAAGGACGCAACAATATTATTCGACAGAGGCTAGAGAGTTTATAGAAGACATTGTTATTTGTGAAGACCACTTTCTTGAAGACCTCCAATGGAGGATGGCTTCATTGCCCATTCGGCTTGGTGGTTAGGGGCTACTTTTAGAAGTTGAGGCTTCTTCATATTCCTTTGTGGCATCCAGGGTGTAGTCTAGGGATCTTCAAGATAATACTGTTGGACATGCGAGCCCATAGAGAGCCATTATGCAATAAATATTATTGCGAATATCATTCCCTAATCTGAAATGAAGAATAACAAATTTGCATAATAGGTCCCTTAGTACAATTAGGGATATGTACCGTGGTCATCTTAATAATCATACAGCTGTTGATTCAATAATTGAATCATAGAGGATGGCGCTTGGATGAATATCTAAAGGGTTAGATTGAGAACTCATCAAGCACCGTCAAATGATTGTTAAGAGATGATCTTTAGCCTGAGTAGGAGATGGCAATCCTTTCTCACAGAGGTTGATATCTGACCGACCTCTTGATGCAGGTCCTCTGCATAGGAATAGAGATTCGGAGGTGTCAGATTAGTTAGGTCAAAGACTTGACTTAACGAGAGAGATAACCAAAGTCCTATATCGTATGCTATCACGATAAAGCACACATCCTCTGACCGAAAACAGATGTGTTACTATATGTCTGTGTATGTACATTTGGTAGACCAATAGGTTGATGACCTAACCAAGGTCTATACACCGGTGCGCTAGTGTGCATATAAGGGCATATGAGTAATACGATCTCTCAAAGGGATCATACAGGTTCACTACTGAACCAGAAGACATGAGCTCACTCATGAGATATTGGGAAGAATCAAATTCCGTGCACGGTCTTCTCGCTTTGGAAGCATGACTGAATTTGTAGGTTTGATATATACTTTTGGAAAGTATACGATCAAGATCTAGGTATGATATATGCTTTTGGAAAGTATATGATTGATACCAACTCCCAATGATCAAATGAGAAACTTACTGATAAAACCCTGAGGTAGACATTATAAAGTTGATCTAATACTTGGAGTTTATTCTGGGTCTTCCAGTATGCAGGCTGTAAAGGTGTTGGGAATACGTGAGGGTGATGTGATCATAAACGATTGTATAACCATGACGCTTCCATTCTTAGGGAGTGATGAAACGAGTCTGGATTTTAGTGACTCCTCTCAATAGAGAAGTAATCTGATCTTGGTCTAAATGTTGGACATTGATCTGAATATGATTCAGATGCAATGAGAAGATTATATTTGCAGTCTTGATTTAATCAAGCATCTATGGGAGGCCCGAGATCTGGATTTGAGATATAATCTCAATATCCAAGTCACTATATGTGGAACAATACAATCACCCTGTCCTTATCTCCAAGTATCCGCGGAGAAAGCACATTATCCTTGAAAGAGTTCATGGATAATTTCATTGTTGATATATGTACCCAAGCATCGAATCAAATTGATAATTAAATGTGATTTAATTGTCATGGATAATATGAATTTGATTCATATTATAAGGAGAGTTATCTGAGATAATTTAATGTGATTTAATTATCAAAGATGTGAATAATGTGAATGTGATTCATATTATTTTGTCACATGAGAATAGAGATCCAAGATGATTAAATACGATTTAATTAACAAGGATATGAATAATATGGATAGCACTATCTATATTAGTCATATATATTACAAATGTGATTTATCATATTACAGAGAGAACATATTGTGATTTATATTTGTTAATTAATTGTTGATGTGAATTGGATTCACATTGGATGATTAATTAAAATATAATTACATTTTGTTTTGGGATGTGAATGTCATTCATATTTTTCCAATGACATGATTGCAATATTTCATAAGATAATTATGAATTATTTTTGTGAAATAATTTACAACAATTGTTGTTGTAAATCCAGGAGATATCATGAGATAATGTATCTCATGAGATAATGAGATCTCATGAGATAATGAGATCTCATGAGATGTTGGTAGCCATCCCTCCTTTTTAGGGGATATGATTTATCTCCTCATTATCTCCAAGGATAATTAATTGATTTGATTTGAATTTAAATATATTGATTTATCAATATATATTAAATTAAATTAAATTAATTGTTGTTGTGTTTTTACAACAAGATCATAGCCATTGAAAGAAACACAAATCAATCTCAACCATTGATTGTGTGTTGTCCATGGTTTGGGATCCATGGACTCCCAAAACCCTATATAAGAAGAGGCATCCATTGCTCTTCATGATAGATGTGATTAATGAATGCTCTCTCTCTTTTCTCTCTACACGCCTACTCTCTCTATCTCTCATATGGCCATCCATAATGGATGTCCTAGAGAGATTCTCCATCGCTGCAGTATTGTCGTTATGCTGCCCGATCGTTTGCTCGTGGATCTCCGTCTACTTCGGCATACCTTGCTCGCGAAGAAGATGTTGTATATCGTTTGTCAAGATCAGGAGATCCGTGGCTTGGATCTTCAACATGAATTGCGAGAAGGATGCGTCTCAACAACGTGCTCGCAAGTGTCTCCTCGCCGGATCAGACTTGAGACAGGAGGTCTCTTTGTTTAGAGACTCGATCGCAACCATGCTTCAAGAGGTAATCCTATTAATTGTTTGTGGTTTAGATGAAACGATCCGAGAAGCGTTCTTGGATCATGTGGTTTCTTCACATGAAAATTTTAATTTCCGCTGCCTGGAGCGATTAGTACGACTAGTCGCTCCCGATCACTTTCGATGTGATCATCACGCTTTCGTGATGCGCTTTAGGATTTTTCCCGTATCCTTCAAGTGGTATCAGAGCCAGGTTTTTAAAGATTTTAGATTAGATCCATGAACCTACGAAGATTTGGCCTCGTTTGGGTTCGTGAGGATTTTAGCATTTCAATTTTTGCAGCCATGTCTTGTGATAAAATTTTGGCCTTGTTTAAAATATTTAAATACAAAATTTTAAATTGGAAAATGTTCCCCATTAATTAAGAAAACAATAGGATTTGAGTTTGCGTGATTTGGAATCCGATAACTCAAGATATGATCTTTTTAATAACCATATATCCACTGTTTCGGGGACTGCGGATCAGGACGTAGTTAAGATGTTAATTACGTATTTGAAATGCCTTGAAATGCATGAAAATCACTTAGGTTTTGTTATAAATCAAATCAGAAAACTTTAGGAACTTATTTTGCTTAATTTGGATTTAATTTGATTGAGATATGGTAATTTTAGTGAGGGTCACTGCTGAAATTACTTTCCTAATCAAGAACCTAGTGATTGCCATTTAACAAATTAGGGAAATTAAATTGTTTAATTTCCTGGAATAATTGTGCATAAATATTTGTGAAATATTTGATGATAATTATTTCCATAAATGACATTGCTCTAACCAATTATCGATTAGATGTGATCTAGATCACAAATTGGTTACATTTTGTTTAGCAAATCTCATTATAATACTAATAAAAATAGTTTCGATTATTATTATTATATGGTATACTTTCGGTTGAAAATCCGATGATAATCTAAGTACAAAGTGATCTATTTTGCATTATCCTTTCCCGAGGCGGATATGGTGCCTAGTCGGGAAGCGTTGGGGTAGCAGGTTGCACCGTGTATGGTCCGTCCCACTCCCGTCGGTACTGGTCATGACAACGGGTAGGGTTGGTATAGTGCTTAAGAAATCATGATGTATTCTAATTATTAAATTCAAATTAATACGTATTTGAGATAATACCATAAATCAAGTAACAACTAAGAATGTTTGTTCGATATTAATTGGATCATTAATTTAATATGATTAGACTAATTGGAATCCAATTAAAATTAAGACACTCTATTATAAATAGATGTGTTATTTCTTTTGGAAGAATTGATCATAATGAATGTGATTCATACTGATTAATTAGAATCTGGATATGATATGGAGGATCACATAAGTGACATCCATGGTCTCCCGTCAAGACGAAGGGTTCCTCCATCGCCAGGAATTGTATGTGGGAGACGCCTGTCCGAAGTGATAGCTCCTGTATGCAAGCGCATCTGGATCGGGCTCTTTTCTTCTCGAAAGAGTAAGTCCATATGCGTAGTGACCCCAATATCGAGTCCTCATATTATTGGGGCGATATTGGATTGCGCATAGCGAGTTCTAATCCTGCTGATGGTTGGTTCAATTAACAACGGGTCACCATCACCTTAGGGGTGGTGGGCCCGGGTGCTAAAGATCGAATTGGGAGATGCACGTTATACTTGCAAGGTGGAAGGTGTTCCCGCTTCTTTTTATCGGAGTTACAAGTTCTCATATTATTGGGATGTGACAATGATAAGGAAGGAGATCTCAGATCTTGCTTGAGATATAATGGTAAGTATATCTCTTACATTGAAAGTGATTAAGGGAATGAACTTTCAATGTTGACAAGGCCAGACAACTTTGATATAAAACTCCTAAATCAAAGTAAAATATGTATATATATATATACACTTAAGCAAATTTCTTATTTCAGATAATCCTTCATTAAACCCACTCAATGTTATACTCAATAATAATCAATAAAATATCATGGATCGGACTCATGATCCAGATATTGTACTTGCTATTGGACACATAATGCATGTGGTTGCATTGTGCAAGTTTCCTCAATATAATGAGGTATGACAATTAAATGAGACAATAAGACATCACTTTAGAGTTCTTATGTCTCTATAGCCTTGATCTTTCATCGAGTGTACTTTGGAAGTGACATGTCGATGGTGATCGTAATTGTCGAATAATCCTTATAAAATCAAAGAAGATGTTTTGGCATACATATGTGCTCTAGACATTTAATCATGAATGACATGGTTCTCTGCATTATGCAGCATGGTAGCTCGAAAAAGATGATGTATTCAAAATATTTGAATACCTACCTGAATAAATGTTTTAAGAGTCTAGATGGATGTAGACATGATGAATGTCATCATTCTACTGTCTATACTCTAGTCATTCATGAAGGTTCATAATATTCATATTGTATGAATTTAATGAAGCATGTATAAATGTTGAAATGTTCTTACAATGAATTCTTTTGAAATTAACCTAAGAGATCCTATATGTTAAGCTATGGTTGTTTATAGATGAAGGGAGCGCAGTGGAAGCATGAGTCAGACCCAAGTAAGAAGAAAAGTCAAAGAGTTAACCTACTTCTGTGATTTACATATGGCATCCAGAGAGTTGGATGAATGCCAATACTGTAATAAGTTGGTGTGTTGATAGTATGACTATCAAGTATCTCTAGAATCCTTAGAGAAGGACTCGGATAGAGCATCAGAATAATCTACATAAATCAATGATATTGACTTGCTTATTAAATAAGATAAAGTCTTATAATTGTATCTCAATCTTCTACAATACTTGCAATTGGTTGCATATGGTTTAGAAGACTGGAAAATTTGATCTTAAGGTTTATAGTTATCCACATGGATATTGATGCAATTGTTGCAACAATCTCTGTTGATAGACTTCTAAGTTTCAGTGGGAGAGCCTTAGTCTTAGAGAATGTCTCTATGACCTAGAAATTAGAATACACTCATTGTTTGTTTCTAAATGTTGGAAATAAACATGAATTCTGGAATAAACCTATCATAAAGAGTTATGATGGATATATTTCAGATAGTAATCTAACATCTAGTGGACTCCATAAAATTAGAAAATTAATGAATGGTTCATTAAGATTTCTAATATTGAAATTAAATCTTTAAAAGATCAATAGGAGGATGAAGATCATTTGACAATGATCTGGCATCAAGTTTTGGACATGTGTCTGTTGATGAGATCAATGGACTAGTAAGATATGAAACTTTATAATGTTTAAAATTTCAAATCTTACATACTTATGAATATAGTATTCAAAGTAAAATGTCCAATATACCCTTCTCTGGGAATGGTGTTAGATGTCGAGGTATTCAAGATCTCACACATATTGATGTATGTGGATCATCTATATCGTAATAAACATTATGGATATGTGATATCTATTGATGAGTATGTATGATATAAGAAACCTTTGAAATGTTTAAAGATTTCACAATTTTGGTTTAGAACCAAAGTTTGAAAAAAGATGAAATGAATTTGATCTAACCTAGGTAGCTTGTACCTGTTAGATAAAATTCAAAGAATACCTTATGGAGATATGAATATCATTTCTATCTTACTCCTCCTGATAAACCTAAACTCAATTGAGTTGTAGGGAGATACAATTGGATCACGTGTGACATGATTTGATCAATGATGAATTTTTAGCATAATTACATGTTAGTTTCCAGTTATATATGTAGTAGAGACTACACTATATATCCTTAATAAGATTCCATGCAAGTAAGGTGGAATTGAGCACTAGAGAGTGCTACTTCATTAGAAATATAAAGGATGGTATTGGATACCTACTTTATGACCCTGAGATTCTTAAAAGATCTCATATCTGAGAATGTGATTCTTAGAGGATGACTTTCTTGAGAATCAAGATGAAAATGAAGTAAAGGAACTCATTGAATCTTGAGATGATAATGAGGCTCCTGAAATCGAAACCAAAAGGACAATTAAAGATGAAACACTAATACCTCTTCAAATGAGTTTGAGGATGTATTCCATGTGTCAGTTAAGTCTGACAATGATCGGACTTCATGTGATGAAGCTCCCGAGGATCATGACATGGAAAGATGGATTTTAGCAATAAAGTCTAAAGTAGACTTCATATACAAGTGTTGTATATGGACCCTCGAGGATCCACCTATAAGGGTAAGACCCGTTAAGGCGTAAATGGATCTTCGAGAGAAAGAGGGAATCTGATGAGAAGGTAGAGACCTTCAAAGCATGGTTCGCAGCCATGAGCTACACACTAGAAGGGAAGACATTGCTTGCAATGAGACTTGCTCTTCAGTAACCATGCTTAAACCCATCGGATTATTGCTCATTGTAGCTACACAACTTGGCTTTGACATCTTCAAGATGGAAGTCAAGATTGCATTCCTCTCTGAGGATATTCACATGAAGTAGCCCCAGGGCTTCATGGTTGAGGAAAGCAAGATGTACAAGCTAAAGAAATCCATCTATGGACTCAAACAAGCTTCTTGTAGTTGGAACATAAGATTTGATGAAATTATAAAATGTTACGATTTCAGGTAGAAACTTGATGAACCATGTGAAGCTTAGTGGGAGTGCCATTGTGTTCATCATGCTAAATGTAGATAATATCCTAATCTTTTTAAAATGATATAAGGATGACAATAAGTGTTTTATAGACTGGCTATTCCATATCTTGACATATGATTTCAAGGATACCTCTTAGATATTAGTTCTGAAGTTGTTCAGAAGCAAAGAGGAGAGGGTATTGGGACCATCACATTTGTACTACACCTTGGACATATTCCATTCATGGAAATTCCAAGAAAGGATTCCTTCCCTTAAGATTTGGTACTGACCTATCTAAAGGGATAGCACCTCAAAGAATTGAGGAAGTGAATGCTAGAACTGCTTGCACTTGTGCATCGATTACGAGAAGCTGAGTGTATGCTAGAAGTGTACAAAAGCCAGATATCTGCCATGCAGTGGGAGTAGTAAAGTGTTGCTAATCATACTATGGAGAGAAAACACTTGATTGCAGTAATAACAAAATCTTCATAGATGACAAGTTTTTTTTGAGATAGTGATCTCAAAGTCTTATCTTCAAAAACTTAAGACTTTATAGGTAGAGATCTATAAGGGTCTTAACTGTAGATGTCTTAGGAGATAGAGATCTCCAGAAATAAAGGGATCCTGATAAGGATTAATGAAATACTGGATATAATAATTACTGAGCAATAATGTCAAGGACACTATAACTCTTTTAACAAGATTGAGTATTGGTTGCATAAGATGCAACATTTGCATTGGATACGAGCACTGTTACTGGGGATATGTAAGTGTCGTAAAAGGACTTGGTGTAGTCTCGCGGAAACAGTGTGACTGATCAGCTTACCTAGCTATTTTTCTAAATAGCCTATGATTGTCACATGAGTGTGAGTTTAAATGATTAGCCCATTATTGGCTTTTTGGGCTAGTGGGAGATTGTTGAACATGCGAGCCCACAACGAGCCATTATGCAATAAATATTATTACGAATATCACATTCCCTGATCTGAATGAAGAATAACTGATTTGCATAATAGGTCCCTTAGTACAATTAGGGTTATGTACTATGGCCATCTTAATAATCATACAGCTGTTGATTCAATAATTGAATCATAGATGTTGGTGCTTCAATGAATATCTAAAGGGTTAGATTGAGGACTCATAAAGCACCGTCAAATGATTGTTAAGAGATGATCTCCATCCTGAGTAGGAGATGACAATCCTTTCTCACATAGATTGATATCTGACCGACTTCTTGATGCATGTCCTCTGCATAGGAATAGAGATTCGGAAGTGTCAGATTAATTAGGTTAAAGAGTTGGCTTAACGAGATCGAGATAACCAAAGTCCTATATCGTATGTTGTCACGATACATGCACGCATCCTCTGACTGGAGACAGATGTGTTACTATATGTCTGAGTATGTACATTTGGCAGACCAATAGGTTGATGACCTAACCAAGATCTATACACCGGCGTGCTGGTGTGCATATAAGGGCATATGAGTAATACGATCTCTCAAAGGGATCATACAGGTTCACTACTGAACCGGAAGACATTGAGCTCACTCATGAGATATTGGGAAGAATCAAATTCCGTGCACAGTCATCTCACTTTGGAAGCTTGACTGAATTTGTAGATTTGATATATACTTTTGGAAAGTATATGATCAAGACCTAGGTATGATATATGCTTTTGGAAAGTATATGATCGATACCAACTCCCGATGATGAAATGAGAAATTTACTGATAAAACCCTAAGGTAAACAGTATAAATTTGATCTAATACTTCAGGTTTATTATGGATCTTCCAGTATGCAAGTCGTACATGTGTTGGGAATACCTAAGGGTGATGTGATCATAAACGATTGTATACCCATGACGCTTCCATTCCTAGGGAGTGAAGAAACGGGTCTGGATTTTAGTGACTTCCCTCAGTAGAGAAGTAATCTGATCTTGGTCCAAATGTTGGACATTGATCTGAATATGATTCAGATGGAATGAAAAGATTAGATTTGTGGTCTTGATTTAATCAAGCATCTATGGGAGGCCCGAGATCTGGATTTGAGATATGATCTCAATATCCAAGTCACTATACGTGGAACAATACAATCGCCCTGTCCTTATCTCCGAGTATCCGCGGAGAAAGCGCATTATCCTTGAAAGAGTTCATGGATAATTTCATTGTTGATATATGTACCCAAGCATCGAGAAAATTGATAATTAAATGTGATCTAATTATCATGGATAATATGAATTTGATTCATATTATAAGGAGAGTTATCTGAGATAATTAAATGTGATTTAATTATCAAAGATGTGAATAATGTGAATGTGATTCATATTATTTTGTCACATGAGAATAGAGATCCAAGATGATTAAATATGATTTAATTATCATGGATATGAATAATATGGATAGCATTATCTATATTAATCATATATATTATAAATGTAATTTATAATATATTAGAGAGAACATATTGTGATTTATATTTGTTAATTAATTATTGATGTGAATTGGATTCACATTGGATGATTAATTAAAATATAATTACATTTTATTTTGGGATGTGAATGTGATTTACATTTTTCCAATGGCATGATTGCAATATTTCACAAGATAATTATGAAAATTATTTTTGTGAAATAATTTACAACAATTGTTGTTGTAAATCCTGTAGATATCATGAGATAATGTATCTCATGAGGAAATGAGATCTCATGAGATAATGAGATCTCATGAGATGTTGGTAGCCATCCCCCCTTTTTAGGGGTTATGGTTTATCTCCTCATTATCTCCAAGGATAATTAATTGATTTGATTTGAGTTTAAATACATTGATTTATCAATATATATTAAATTAAATTAAATTAATTGTTGTTGTGTTTTTACAACAACATCATAGCCATTGAAAGAAACACAAATCAATCTCAACCATTGATTGTGTGTTGTCCATGGATTGGGATCAATGGACTCCCAAACCCCTATATAAGAAGAGGCATCCATTGCTCTTCATGATAGATGTGATTAATGAATGCTCTCTACATGCCTAATCTCTCTATCTCTCATGTGGTCGTCAATAATGGACGCCCTAAAGAGATTCTCCATCGCTGCAGTATCGTCGTTATGCTGCCCGATCGTTTGCTCGTGCATCTCTGTCTACTTCGGCGTGCCTTGCTTGTGAAGAAGATGTCGTATCTCGTTTGTCGAGATCAGGAGATCCGTGGCTTGGATCTTCAACATGAATTGCGAGAAGGATGCCTTTCATCAACGCGCTCGCAAGCATCTCCTCCGACGGATCGGATTTGAGACAGGAGGTCTCTTTGTTTAGAGACTCGATCGCAACCACGCTTTAAGAGGTAATCCTATTACTTGTTTGTGATTTAGAAGAAGCAATCCGAGAAGCGTTCCTGGATCATGTGATTTCGTCACATCAAAATTTTAATTTCCGCTGCCCAGAATGACTAGTGCGACTAGTTTCTCCGATCGCATTCGATGCGATCATCACGCTTCCGTGATGCGCTTTAGGATTTTTCCCGTATCCTTCACATACCTTATGAGACAGTGAAACTTGCAATATGGACTCGGTCTTTGATCCTGCTCTTCATCGACTTCGTGGCACATTTCCCTTATTCGACCTTACTTGTTTTTCTAGAAAGGACACTATCCCTCCGAAGACCCAAAATATTTTGATGAGTATTTTTTAGAAAAATAATTGAGGAAATTGAGGTGAAATTTGACATGATTATTAGACAAAAGGCAATTTTTTTCGATGTTTTCAAGTTGGTCATGCTCAATATTTCCTCTTTGCTATTCCTATTGATGGACTTGGTCAGCACATGTAACCGGTGGAGTATCGCAATATCCTCAGATATCGTCTCAAAATTCCTTTATTTCTAGTTTATAAGATATGCCCACTTTGTTGTAAGGCATGCTTAGACACTTTTGATATCATGCAATTCATTGCAGGGAGCTTCCAGATTTTAAGTACAAACACGATCTTGTTAGAGACATTTTATTTGATGTACTTAGACGTGCAGGTGTTGCTACTAAGAAAGAGGCGCGTGTGAACTTTTTAACTGATCCGTGGGAGGGAAGATCTATATTTAGACATGTTGATATTTGGATTTTTTGATGTGTAGGAGGAAAACATGCTTGTGTAGATTTGACAGGAGTTTCTCTGCAGGTGGGGTTGAAGAGTGAGACCTTCACAACAGGGCATGTTGTCGCTAAAATTGCTTTAGCAAAAGTGATGAAGCATGAGAAAGCGTGCATTGAGAATGCCTTCATCCCTTTTGGTTTTGATACTTTTGAACTCTTAGCACTAGAAGATGTTGAGCTTTTGAAGAGGGTCCAAAAAGTCATAAGAAGTAATGTTATGGTTCCTAGGTTTATGGATGTAGTTTTAAAAGGATTGGGTTTACAATTGAAAGACTAGTGGCATAGTTTGTTTCCCTTTTGTCTCCTATTTTGTTGGTTTGACATGGATATATGAATTATTTGAAGTACATGAGTTCCCAGATTATATGTATGTGTTTCTATTATACAAATACATGCAGATGCTTGTATATATTGATAGAGAAAATTAGGAATAAATAATATTGTAAAGATATACTGGTGAACTTAATGCAAAGTCCAATTTAGCTTGACTAGGTCGATACAACTAAAGTAGGAAAAATAAAAAAACTCATAAACAAATATAAGCACGTGCACACATGAATAGTATGTACATAATGATCAAAGAAGTGTATATATATATACCATGAAGTTTGATTAACTTAGTTTTTTTAAACTCTAGAGAAAAATCAAAAACATAGAGGAAAAATATGAGAAAATTTGTAGCCAGGACATTTGAGCTGCAAAACTAAAAATTAGTTGGTATTCTACAAATACGGAGGTTTGTAAGTATTTAAAAAAATCTCAAATTTAGCTATAATCACTCCGAACATTCTCAAAGTTATAAGAATAATATAGAAAAATACAAAATAAATTACTCAGTATTCACCCATCTTCTTGTCTCGATATGGCAGCACTGGTTTATTGATCGATTTAGGACATACCACGTCCGCCGCATTAATAAATTAGAAAGTTTAAAAATGAAAAAAAATCATTTTTTAACTTCATTAACAACTAGTATTCATACAGAGAACAAACTTCGTAATTTTATATATTTTTAATTTAATTGAAATTCGATTCATTTCTTTTCTAACTTTTAGAAAGAAATATGTGACACAAATAAAAAATACTATAAAAACCTCATCAAAATTTTTTAATAATAGGTCTGGTAATTTCAAAGGTCCGAAGCCCCTTTTGGGATTCAAAATCGAGTCCTTTAAGGCGTAGACACATTGCACTACCACCAGACCATTCCTTGAGTCTAACCTCATCAAAAATTACTGACCCACAAACTACTCTTTAAATTGGCAAATTCCTTAACTTCATGGACTAGAAACTATTTACAGTTTAATTGTGATTGGACCAAACTCCCTTTAAAAATTCATATTTTTAAGATACTATAAAATAATGAAATAATTCAAAAATCATAGGAGTTGAAATGTGAATGTTCGATTTCGACCCCAACTTGTACTTAGCTAAAAATCACAACTTCCTAGGTTCATATCTATGGACGAGATCTAAAAAGTCAAGATACCTACTAAATTGAAACATTTACGGGCTTTTCTGGAGCATTTTGATTTCCACAAATGTTTTGTCGAGTACTTCCAAAAATTACTTGATCATTAACTATCATGTCTAGTAAAGACACTAATCTCATAATCGATCACAAGTTCCTTGAGGCTTTTAAATTTCTAAAAATAAGTGTGATGATCCTATCCTATAGTCATTTGATTGATCTCTCCTATTAGAAATCTTGACGGATGCATTGGTTTTCGTAGTGGTTGTTGCGTTAAGTCGAAGAAGGGATTCCATTCCTTTCGCAATGCATTATGTCAGGTAAACAATGAATGATGAAGAGGAGAATCATAAGATGATCCAAAAGGAAATGTTGGGTGTAATGTATACTATGGAGGTAATGCAGCGTGTCTACTACCTAAAAGACCAGGATTCAAATCCCTCCTTGTGGGGGTTGCATAGGTAACCAATAACCATCATAAGCAGATCTTTCAGCACAGATGCCGATCTTACTAAAGTGGTAGAAGGCTTCGAAATTTTATTGTTTACTATGGATATGTCCAAGTCCCATATTATTGGATCCAAAATGATTGTGTATACTAACCACTTTGATATAACCACTTTGATATCCGATGTCTAATGGTGAAAGTAGATTCGAAAGCTCACATTCTGAGATGGATTCTCTTAAATTATCTGATTTGAAGATTAAAAATAGGTTAAGGAATGTAATATCACATCACCTTTCCATATTAGAGCAGAATGAGACAACATAGGCTTACACAACCAATATTACATAAACATTCCTAGAAAGCGATACTTGCAGTAGCTTTATGTTGTATTTAAAGTATGTAATTTGGTTTTAATTGAAAAACATGTGCAATTACAGTGGAGTCAATTTGGTTTCAATTGAGAAATCAAATGGGTTGGAGGGAAAGTTGGGATTTCTCAAATTTCATGGAATAGATTAGTTGGAAGTTTAGTGCCATATCTAGTACTACTAAACTTTTGGTTGGTTTATATATGAGTTCACACCTTAAGATCTTATAGCAATAGAAGAGAGGAGGAATGGAGGACCACATACACATATGTACGCGCTCCGTTCTGCTCCGTCTCTAGTTCGGGAGAGTCAATATGGATTAATGTGGATTCGATTGCATTGGGAATCCAACTCGACCCAAACGGCTCGTATAGCCATAGTTTCAGAAATCGCCTGTTGAGGGGTATTTTCGAAAACAGGAAGCACCACGCGCTCGGGCATGCAAGTCCCTTTTTATATGCATCCACCGATGCAGTTTTCTTTACTCGCAAGAAAAACTCTAACGACACTGCTTTTGCTTTCTGTTCTCATACCGCATTTGCAACCCGTTCTTTCCGACTGCAAGTTCTCTAAGGTACTTTCGAGGATGGTCTCGTCGTTGTACGTGAACGAAGACCGTGTACCTTCGTATCCTGGGAGGGGATTGCCCATACCCTATGTACCAGTATTGTGGGGGCGATATCCTCTCCAAGGACAGTCCATTTCATGGACTCTTCAATGATCTCTAATTTGATTCTTCTTTCATTTTGTTTGTAGTAAATTGTTTATTACTTTACCTTTTCTAGATCTCGTCTTAATTTTATGTTTATGTTTAATTAATCGATTCCTATTTGCATTATGTAATCGGATAATAATTGCAAAACGTGTGATTATCATGATGTTAATCTGTAATGCTTCTCTGTTAATTCATTTGGAGCTGTTTAATTGTTGTTTAAAATATGCTTTAATGATCCTCCAACCAACAATCTTAGAGAGGATATCAGGGACCGTTTTTAAAAGCATATCAGAAACTATGTTTAAATCGAGGGTGGATATGATGAGTATGCCTGAAAAATTCGGTGGTCAGAATTTCAAGCGTTGGCAACAATGCATGAAGATCTGGTTAACTATGATAAGATTAATCTTTATGCTTAAAACCGATTGTCTAACGGTGGAAATAGAAAACCCCTCACCCGATAGCCAAGATGTGCAATCTGCCTGGAAGTAACGCGACCGTACATGTCATGATTGCATCTTGTTGGCTTTGTCCAACGTATTTTTTGATGTTTTGTTTGTCCATGCAAACTGTGAAGAGGCTATGGGAAGAACTAGATCGGAAATATAATATTGAAGATCTCGGTATTGAGAAATACTACGTTGGCAGGTTCTTGAAGTTTTCCATGACCAAAGGGAAGTCAGTTTCTGAACAGGCACGAGTTTTTACTCCTGTTCCATGGTCTAGAAGATGCCTAAATGAAACTTCCAGAGAAGTTTCAGGTAATGTGCATCATATAAAAATTCCTTAAGTCTTGGGAAGACTTTGATATGACTGATACATAGGAAGGGAAATTTTTTTATGGATGACTTGATGATAACAATTGTCATAGAGGATGAACACAGGAAATAAAAACTTGTAGTTCCTGTTGACATTCAGGAAAATGTAAACTTCATGACCTCGAAGGGAAAAGATAAGAAGGGAAGGGGTAGTAACAACAATAAAATGAAAACAAAGGGTAAGATCCATAAAAAGGTAAAGAATAAACCCTGCTGGAACTGTAATCAGGTTGGACATTGGAAGAAGGATTGTCCGTCTTTAAAGGATCAAACTAAGCCTGCAGATGGGAGTCCACAAGTGAATATGATCACTATGGGACTTGGCTAGCGAGGGGTATGTCTCTTTAAAACATGAACTATATCATATCCATGATCCAAATGAGTGGCTCGTGGATACGGGAGCTAATATACATATATGCCCTGACAAAACTTTGTTTCTTCTTATCAGACCTGCAATGGTGGGACTGTGAAGATGGGGAATAATTCTGCATCCAAGTTGATGGGGTCAGGATAAGTCAATTTTAGGTTCTCCTTTAAATGTGTCTAGACTTTGCACAGGGTGTTGCATGTCCCTGACGTAAAGAATAATGTTTTATTTGGCTCCATCTTAGTTAGAAATGATTTTGAATTGAACTTTAAATTTAATAAAGTTGTCATTCTAAGACATGGTATTTTTAATGGAAAAGACTATTTGACTGATTTTGATTTATTATTTAGAATTATTAGATGTGATTTACTAAACCTTGATTCAGTAAATGTTTTAAGTTCTGAATGTTCTAATTCAGTGTTTCATGTTGTTAATAATTCAGAATCTTGTGATCTGTGGCATGGTAGATTGGGACATGTAAATTTAAATTCAATTAAAAGAATGATCGATTTAAAATGATCCCTAAACACATTATTGATAAAACTCAAAAATGTGAAATTTGTGTGCAAGCTAAGACACCTAGGAAGTCTTTTCAGTCTGTCTCTAGATATAGTGAGATCTTGGATCTGGTGCATACAGATATCTGTGAGTTTAATGGTGTGTTGACCCGAGACAATAAGAAATAGTTTATCACCTTTACAGATGATGGCAGTAGATACTTCTATGTGTATCTAATAAAAATTAAGGATGAAGCCTTAGAGAATTTTCTTATATTTAAGAATGAGGCTGAGACACAAACATGAAAAGTACTTTAATGCCTTAGGTCAAATAGGAGACGTGAATATACCTCTAACTTGTTTGATGAACAATGCAAATTGTTTGGCATAGTTCATGAAGTTATTGCTCCATACTCACCACAATCAAATGGGATAGCAGAACGGAAAAATAGAACCTTAACTGACATGATCAATGCTCTCCTACAGAGTTATGGACTTCCAACCTATATGTGGGGAGAAGCCTTGAATACGGCTTGCCATATTCTGAATAAGGTTCCTCTAAGGCATATGAAAAAGTATCCTTTTGAATTTTAGATAAATAAGAAATCGAGCTTAAGATATCTCAAAGTGTGAGGTTGTCTAGCTAAGATTTTAGTCTTAGAATAAAAGAGAAAGAAGCTAGGTCCTAAAACTGTTGATGCAGTCTTCTTAGGTTACTTAAAAATAGCTATGCATTAGGTTCTTGATAATTCGATCCAAGATACCAGGCATATATGTCAACACTATTGTAGAACTCCGTGATGCTACCTCGTTTGAGGATGTCTTCCCTATGAAGATTGGGATTCCTCATAATCTGACCAGTGATAGTGCCTCTACATCAAGATCTATTCCAGATCAAGTGGAAAGGATAACGAATGTGGGGGTTGATACTTATCTTGAACCCAATGACCTTTCAGAAGAAATTGAGCCAAGAAGGAGTAAACGGCCTCATATAACCAAGGATATAGGTAGTGACTTCGTTGTATACCAAATCGAGGGTGATCCACCAAGTT
This sequence comes from Ottelia alismoides, assembly GCA_037367405.1. NCBI lineage: Eukaryota > Viridiplantae > Streptophyta > Magnoliopsida > Alismatales > Hydrocharitaceae > Ottelia > Ottelia alismoides. Next base: position 61,007 of record JAZKJV010005183.1, read on the forward strand.
ATTAAGAAGCCATGTCTTCATCTAAAGCAAAACAATGGAAGGAAGTTGTCAAATATGAGATGGATTTCATTATTGCTAATGGAATTTGGGAACTGGTTGATTTATCCAAAGTGTGCTCTACCATTGGATGGCTTTAGGAAAAAGGAATGTATCGATTATTTTGATACATATTCCCTTGTGACTAGGATAACCACAATCCGGATGCTCATAGCGTTGACTTCTGTATATGATATCTCCATCCACCAGATGGATGTGAAGATCGCCTTCCTACATGGCGATCTTGAGGAGGAGATCTATATGGATCAACCTGATAGACTTGTGACTCCTGGGAATGAGGGAAAAGTTTACAAACTTGTAAATCCCTTTACGGATTGAAACAAGCACCAAAGTAGTGGCATGAAAAATTTGACAAAACCATTTTGCCATGTGGCTTTAAGGTTCATGAATTTGATAAGTGTGTCTATTCCAAAGTGAGAGGTGATGAGTGTATTGTCTTGTGCTTGTATATAGATGGAATTTTGTTGTTTGGATCACATATGTGTATTGTTAACGAGACTAAAGTATTCTTAAGTAGCAAATTTGAGATGAAGGACATGGATATTGCTAATGTAATCTTGAGTCTCAAACTGATAAGATCATTTGATGAGATTGTAGTTTCTCAATCTCACTACGTTGAGAAGGTACTTGAGAAATATGGTTATCAAAATTGCAAAGCTGTAAGCACTCCTTTTGATTCATCCAAAAAGTTTTTTAATAATAAAAGTGTAGTATCTGTAGCTCAGCTAAGGTATTCACAAGTAATAGGAAGTTTAATGTATCTTGCAAATTACACGAGACCTAATATTCCATTCTTGGTTGCAAAGTTGATTACATATACTAGATGTGTTGATCGTACTCACTGGGAGGCTTTGGATCGAGTACTGAAGTACTTGAAGGGAACTATTTCTCTTAGTTTACATTATGATAAATATCTATTTGTACTAGAAGAATATAGTGATGCAAGCTGGATAGAGAAAATAGAGGAGTGTGGGAGTAATGGTGTTATCAGGTATGTCTTTACCTTTGGAGGTAGTGCAGTCTCCTGGATGTTTGTGAAGTAGACCATTCTAACTCAATCTACCTTTGACGTCGAGCTGTGTGCTTTGGACACCAATGGAATTGAGGTTGAATGGCTAAGGGAACTTATTTATGAATTTTCATTGTAGGTCAGCCAGTTCCTGCGATCTCTATACATTGTGATAACATGACCACGATTGCCAAGATCAAGACTTCAAAGTTCAATCAGAAAACAAGAAGACACATAGAAATCAGACTTAAGATGTTAAGGGAGTTGGTATCTCAAGAAGTATTGGTTATGGATTTTGTTGAAACCAAAGGCAACATGCCAGATCTGTTGACTTAAGGGACTTGATAGATCTTTAGTCCAAAAGTCTAGGATTGGGATGAGACTGAGACCCATTAGGAGTTCCTCTACAGTAGCAACCCAACCTATCTGAGTGGAGATCCCACAAAGTAGGTTTAATGTGATAATAACGAGCTGTTTGGAGAACTGGTTGACACTTTTAATTTTAATGATTATGCATGAGTGTCTTATCCCTGGAAGACTTAGTGACATTTAAACTGCAAGTTAAGGAAGGGCGTAGGCTCTGAATGGGTTCAAACCTTTAAGCAGGATGTTAGCCATGCATCCTTGAAGAATGCCACCTATGTGAGTGTTACTGTAGGTAGCAGTTAAAGGAAGAGGATCTTTCTTGAACAAACTCATGAAACAGGATAAGGGTATATGGCCTTTAAGAGCACCAACCATGAAAATTGTACCAAGAACAACATTTTGTTGTTTCTATCGTATACTTTAACATCAAGGTCTGAAGTTCAAGACGTAGTTCACTTCGTTCATGTTAAAGTGAAAGTAGTAACTCAAGAAGAGGTTCAAAGCAGAAGGTACCTTTATCGAAAGCAAAGTGTGGCAACCAAAAGATGTCTTTTAACTCTCTTTAAATCTCTTTTTCAAATTGATGAATTTGTGAAGGATTGTTGTATTTAAAGTATGTAATTAGATTTTAATTGAAAAACCTATGCAATTACAAAAGGAGTCAATTTGGTTTCAATTGGGAAACTAAATGACTTGGAGGGAAAGTTGAAAATTCCCAAATTTGAAATATGGAATAACTTGGTTGGAAGTTTAGTGTCACGTCTAGTATTTCTAAACTTTTGGCGGACTTATATATGAGTTCACACCTCAAGATCTTTTAGCAATAGAAGAGAGGAGGAATAGAGGACCACACGTGCGCGTACACTCCGCTCCGCCCCATCTTCGGCTCCGGCTTCATCTTCGTCTTTGTCTCCGGCTCCGGTTTCGACTCGGGAGAGTCAATTCGGATCTCGATACTTTTGTTGCGATTACATTTGGCAGGTCGACTAAATTAATTATATGGATTAATTTGTATTTGACTACATTAGGGATCCAACTCGACCCAAACAGCTTGCTATAGTCGTAGTTTCGGAAACCGAAGAGACACACCTGTTGAGAGGTATTTTCGGAAAACAGAAAGCATCGCACGATAGAGTACGCAAGCCTCTTTTTATATGCATCCCCCGGCGTCGTTTTCTTTACTCACAAAAAAAACTCTCATGCTGTCGTTTTGGCTCTCTGTTCTCCCACCACATCTGCGACATGTTTTTCCTGGCTACAAGTTCTCTGAAGTACTTTTGAGGACGGTCTCGTCGGTGTGCGCGAAGAAAACCATATACCATCATATCCTGTGAGCAGATCGTTAGTACCCTACGCATCGGTATTGTAGAGGCGATATCTTCTCTAAGGACAGTCCATTTCATGGACACTTCAGTGATCTCTAATCTGATTCTTCTTTCATTTTATTTGCTGCAAATTATTTATTGCTTTAACTTTCCTGGATCTCGCCCTAATTTTTATTTCCCTTTAATTAATCGGTTCATGTTTGTATTATGTAATCGGATAATGAATGTGAAACGCGTGATTATCATGATGTTAATCTGTAATGCTTCTCTGTTAATTCATTTGGATTCGTTTAATTACTACTTAAAATATACCTTGATGATCATGCTACCAACAATTTACTCATGCATTACGTTGATATTGTAAATTTCCTTATCTCCAAGTAAATTTGACAAGGATGGTCCCAGAGCATAGTTGACCATGTTAAGTCAGGGAAGATCTATTTATTTTTTGTGAAAGACAGGAGCGCATCCGGAAGAGGTATATTTCTCAAGAGGAATACTCAAGTACCCTTCCTTTATATAATATATTGGAGACAAGGGGACATCATTCGGAAAGAGCACAGCATAAAGGTACCTTACTACGACATGCAGACGGCGGCAACTATAGTAAAGGACCCCTATTCAAAAGAATTGGAGGACATGTGAAGATTCATTGTCCACGATGTTTGTATTAGTTTGTGAAGTATTCCTAGCCTGGGAATATCGACTTTATGGGCATTCAAGGTTATAATAAATTTTGCTCGTTTTCAATCACATGAGCAGGTGGATAGAGGCAATCTGCGCCGAAATCTCCTAAAAGATGTTCGTTTACATGTTCCCGTGCAAAGTATTATTTAGGGTTTCGGGACTCAACTAACTGGGCAACATTATAGCAACGAGGCTACCCACTGTGCTCCTCTGAGTGAGATGCATATGGGGCCTTTATCACATAGCTTGATTCTACCATCGCCATGCTTTTATACGGGAATGGATAGTCAACTCAGAGAATGATGACAAGTGTTTGAGAAAGTCGACAGATAGCTTTTCTATGTCGAAATGTCGTGTTGCAATGTAATGTCAATTCGAAGAATGATGAAGGAACTGAATCAAATGAGGTTTACAATATTGTTATTAAGGGATTATCGCATCAACTGGAGTGCATAAATTATGTTATGAAATTTTAAATTGAAGCATCATTGAGTTAGGGAGAAGCTCGGCTCTAATATTTTGATGGGATCGTATACAAGTCCCTTACTGAGCTCGTGGTAGAAAGCCTTCCGGGAGTTGACGGTCACAGTCAGTCAGGATCATCCGATCATGTGCATTGGTGAAGTAGAGGCGAAATCTTCTCTAATTTTTCTCATGGGCGTTATGATGAACTTTGAACCTCTTATTTCCGTTCGTTTGTTGTTCATACTTCAATTACCATTTCTTCCTCATTCTGGATCTTGTCGTTAATTGTATCATTTATTAAAATATCACTTCATAAAGGATAGGTTAATTTGTTATGTGTATAAATGTGTTTTTATTATTTATTTAATCATACTTAATTCAGATAAATGTAGCCCTGATAATACAAATAAATATTGGATCAAATCATTGATGATAATTATGGAATCACCCTACAATGCGGTGATAGCGATCGAGCATGAAAACGAGGGAACTTATGTGCCTCTCTAGCAAAATTGTTCAGGGTCCTTCAAGATAACTCCAAGGACGACTCCTCGAGTTGCTTATCTAATGGAATGGTTAATGACTGAATCGTTTTGATATTTCTCATGTTAGCAACTAAAATCTCATCTGAATTTATCTTCTTTTTATTAGGTTCACTCCCGACATTCTTTAACTATGTGAATCATATAACATGGTTTTAAAAACTCAATCAAATCGATCCGTCGGATCGAGCATGTTTGCATGAGTGTGTATGTAAAAACCGTTACGAATCTTTCAATAAAAGAGAAAGTTAAAGACATCTCAACAAATTTTATACTAAATAATCTCCCACGCAATATCATGTTTACCATTCACAAAAATGTGATCTATCAAGGGACGATGAGAAGCGGAGGTCGAGCTGGAAAGGAAGAGGCAACGTCGATGGGAATGTGGCGGCACGCCTAACTGGAAGGGGAGATGGGAGGACACATCGGTGACCGAGGATGGGGGTTGTTAAAGGATGACGACCGAATGGATGAGGAGGTGGGCATCAATGGATGGGATAAGAGCAGGATGGATGGTGACATCCATTGCAAAGGGAGGATGATGAAAAGGCAACAGTGAATTTAGTTCTTTTTGTTGAGAAAATCGTCCATTGCATACATACAAAAATCCACATAACCACAGTTTTACAGAACAGATTTTCATATGTATGAATCCTGGTTAACAATGATAAGAGACATATCCGATTAAATAACATATGCATATTCGCGCAAGGGAGAAATCCGGAAACCAAAATCATGACAAACAATGCGACAAAGAAAAGTAGAGTTAGAGATCACAACCGAAGCGTCATGTTGTAGGACTCCCCTTAGAGAGACAGCGCCCCCCACTTTACCGGCGCACAGGGCCTTGACGTGCCGCTCCCAGGGTCCGACGGTCCACGCTCGTTGACAGTGCGCACCGTGCTTGAGCGTCCTCGAAAGCCACCTCCGTAGACGAAACCCGAGATCGAGATCGAGAGAGGAAAGGAGCGTCCTCGAAAAAGAGAGAGAGGGCGCTGAGAATGAATGGGGGCGATGTTCGTGTTCGTAACCCACACCCACGCCCTTTAAGAGATACTTAAAGGCGTCCGAGCGGTTACGTTTTCGTGAGAAGATAATGGGGCGTAACGCTTGTAATTCAAAACACGCGGTTACAAAACCGACTCGGTTTTTGCCACGCCGCGCCCACGCCCGAGCCCGGCGCGGCGCGCGCGCGTGCGTGTGTGTGTTGTGGTCTAAAATCCTCTCTAGTCTGTTTCCAGACTAGTCTCAGGACTTCCCACATATAAACCAAGTCCCAGTTTTCTCTCTCCACGATGTGGGACTAAACAGCACCCCACAGGGTTGAAACATTGAATTCCAGGAATTGAGATACATTAATACAATTTGATATTGACCATCAAAATTGCATCAAACTATCCCAAATTCCAACACTTTTTTCCATCGAAATAGATGGATAACGAAAACTCTCATGCTATCAAAATGAACGAAAAATAGTACTATGCTACTTACCTACCATATGAGAAAACTGAATTCTATTTAAATAAGGATCCAGTTCATGTGCTTAGTCTTTTCTATTCTCAAAATTTGTGAACATCCCTCTATGCAGCTAGCATAACATATCAACGCATCTCTACCATTCAGATTTTAGACAATTATCAGTGTATTGGCTCCGTCTATCGATTTTAATCTAACATTTAAATTGATATACATGTTCTCCACCCTTATTCCAACATCCACCTAACATTATAGACCAATTCCCCAACTTTGCTTTTTGACCTTACATTTTGCACTTACAAAGAGGTGCACATGGATCGGATAAAATCCTTAATCCGATCCAATCTATTGTCATTGAATTAGATTGGTTTGGATTTATATAAGTCTAGTAGATTGGATTGAAAATTTTACAAATCCATTTGCTTACCGATTGGATAGGATTATTGTCATCCGATCCAATCTATTAATCGGTTAATATATATAATAATCGATTTGATATTGTTAGAGCACAATATATTTAATTTTATTTGAAAGTTATAAGAAAATATCCAAGCTACTATCTTTATAATTTAAAATTTAAACTCATTCCAATGTAAAATTTACCCCACCCACTTGCCATAAACCTCATTATCCCACCCCACCGGTTGGCTTAAAAAATGTACTTGCCATAAACCCCATTATCCCACCCCACTGGTTGGCTTAAAAAATGTAATATACATGCAGCACCATTCGAACCCTTCCAATTTTTCAAACGAAACCCTTAACAAAAATACCTGAACATAAACCAAACCTCCTTCAGGCCCTTCCAAACTAAACACCCATCAACGATAAACACCTCTCCACCCTTGGCCATACACATCTCTGCTGGTTGCCATCCACGTCCCTAGACGCATGCACACATGGCCACAATTCCATCGTGCACCATATGTAAGCCTTGTCCACGGGTCTTCCAAACCTCCATCGCATATGCACAGTGATGAATCTCATATTCATCATGCTAAAATTGATCATTAGGCTATGTTCTCCAAATTTTATGTGCATTTAATAATTAATTGATCATTATTAGCATTCATACATTTGTAAATAACATCTGCATTTCATCATGCATAATTGCATTAAAAATCCCAAGTGTAAATTGACCTAAAAAGCAACTAACTTCTCATATTTTCAATTAATTCATCCTAACTCCAATGGACCCTAATCTATCTCCATTGTCTAGATATTACTAACAAGAATAAATAAAAAATACAAAAAAATTTACTAACTCAAATAAGTGTCAAATAATCTTAAAGTCTAATTTCACATCTGACAGAATAAAACGTGCATATCTCCCTCATACAATGTCTTGGTCTACTCACTTTTAAAGTACTCCATTTTCAAATACCTTTAAAAGAAGACAAATTTCGTAAAATTCAGAGCTCCTATGTGAAAGTTGGGTTTTGGACCTCTTTTGCGCATTTTATCTTGTTGATATTTTTGACCTGAGTTTTTATGTACATAATTAATCCTTTTAGTTTTATTTCTTCTTTAATTATGTTCATTAATGAAATAAAAATCCAAATATAGATCAATATTGAAATCAAAGAAACTGACCGTGTCCGAGACTCCGAGTATCCGTTGTGAGTCTGTACAAAAGTCTTGTATTTCACACTTTTATTTTACTTCCCTATTTTCTTATTTATTAAAAATCGAAAAAAATAGATTAGTGTGTAATTAATCTTCTTGTATTTTATGGTATTTTTCTATATTTTTTATCCTCGTTAAAAACCAACAAAAAGTTGCAAAACTCCAAAAAATCAGTTTTCTATATACTTGGAAACCACCAAAAACATCACCACAAATGACCTCTTCTGCTCACGGATCCTTCATAAAAGTTATTGATCTTGCCGAGATGAACAACTTTTGTAAAGGAAATTTTTCGATTCGAGGTCTCTTTTTATTTCTTTTCTATTTTTTCTTCTTTAAATGTTGAACTTTCTTGGGAGTGACACGTGGCAGCCCCTGGGCATGCCATGTGGCACCCCTCTCCTTCTCTCTCCAGCCCCCAGGTCACGTGCCCAGCACGTGACCTGTGTTTCTTCCTCTTCCAGTCGTTCTCCCCCCCCCCCCCCGTTCCTCTCTCGTAGCAGACATCGCCACCTCCTCGTAACGACGGTCGCTGCCTTCACTCCCTCTCCGATCATTGCGATGTTGGCCCTCGCCCGCATAACCGTCTTCGTCGCCCTCCCGCTTCTATATAGCCCGGCCATCATTGCCCATCTTCCCCATCCGCCATCTCCAGCAAGTGAGGAAGAAGGCCACCGCAACGGGTGGTAAAAGCACCCCATATTCTCGTCGGCAAACCTCCTCCTACAGGCATGATCCAAGGCGCGCACTTTGTGCCCCTTGCTGCTACTCCAGTTCCACGGATAGCTAGGCATCCCTCTCTTCTTTCACCGGAGAGGGTTGAGCAAAGAACGGACACGAATCCCAGGTACAACTCCATCTCCCAGGCGCCAACCATCAATCCGCTCCATTCCCTTCATCCTATCACTTCCAGCTCCTCACGCGATTCATCAACGCTCCCCACCGCCTCGCATCTTCACCGTCGCCCTCGACCGCACAAGCTCCCTAGTCACTTCTCCTCTTCCTCCAAATCCCCCTCTCCTCAGTCCTTGCAAAGGCCGGAGCATCGAAGCTCCTTCCCTCACTGCGCACGGAGTTTCACCCCATACCATTTTCTCTCTGCTTCATGAGCTAACCTCGCAGGTGAACATCGTCAACTCCAGCTACTCGGCCGTGTGTCAGTCGAGCCCCCACCACCGCACTCAGGCCCTCAACACTCCCAAGGCAACCCACCTCCACCGCCTCGCACACACTTCACCGACTTTGCTTCTGTCATGCCTCGACCACAAAACAGTGCATCCCCCGCTCGTCGACGAACGTTGCACTGCTCCGCTTCGCCTCTGCCTTGAGCACCGCACCACCACCCTCTGACGCACCACCACCAGAGCACCATCCACGCCGCTTGCACCCTCGACGTCACTACCCCGCCTCGCTCAGCCCTCGCCACCGACCGGCCTACCTCCACTGATCGCCGCTCCTCACCATCGAAGCAGCAATTGTTGGATCGAGGGATCCAACGGTTCGTGTCGCGCCACGCGTCCCCCCTCTGAGCCTCCGCCCAAGCCTCAAGGCTTGGGCTCTCCGAAGCTGTCTGAGCCTACCACCCTTCTTGAGCCTTAGCTTCCTTATCGAGCCTCTGCCTCAACTCGATCGAGCCTCAGCTTCACATGCCGAGCCTCCCATGCACGTGTGTTGGGGGAAAAATTACATCGCGCGTTGCTTGTTTCAGAAATTGCAAAGAGCCCTCGTAATCACTGACGTCAGCATCACGTGCGAAGCACGTGATGTATTGGAAAAAATTGCACCAAAACTCAGAGACGTTTAGAAATTACAGATAAGTCCCTCAGGGACCCATTTGAAGAAGAAAATTTTATTTTTATTACATTTTAATCCCTAATTCTTTATTTTAGCATAACTTCATTTGGTCTCCATTTTTAACGCATAATATGTCATTTTAAAGCGTATTTCGTGATATACCACTTTGCATTAGTCGTGGACAAATCTGAGATCATTTATTGATTATTATTATTATTTGAGGAGCATTTTGATTTGTGCAGGCAAAAATTGACATAATTGTGCATCAATTTATGGAGAAAATTAACGGTGTCTTTTGCGGGAATTTGATTCAGAAATCTAATTTGATTAATTCTCTATGATTATTGTTGATTTTTCCTATAGAATCAATTTTTGTAGGGGCTAAATAGGATATTGATTAGATTTATTGATCACTATTTGTGGATATAAAACTTGCAGTGGATTGATTTAAGAAGAATTGAATTTATCCTCGATATTTTATGTGATTAAACTCGATTTACTTGAGGATTAATTTAAAGAAAATTTTGAGATCACCTTCTTTATTTGAGGATTATTGCAGAATTATTCATTGATCTATCAATCTTCTTGCATGCAGTCTTGGAATAATTTGAATATCTCTTCCAAAATTGTATCTTTTGATCTGTGATGATATTTGAGGATATTGATTAACATTATTTGGAGTAAAAATCTTAATCACGTATCTCGTACCGAATTCATCTGCTCTATTTAAACTTTCTTCACATTGTATCATCAGCATATTTTCTCTTTATTTTTCGACATAGAAATTAATCGAGCAATTAATTAATTACTTTATTTAATTTAAGACCACGCAACTAAAAATCAGTGTTTCCTGTGTTCGACCTTGATATACTTGCCAAGTAAAAATACTCCACAACATTCATAGATTATGGTTTTTGATCGACTGTTTTTCACCTCCTTTATTACAATTGTCGATTATTAAAGAGGCGGATTTCGCGTTCATCAAATGGCGCAGTTGCCGGGGAACGATGAATTTTTAGGGTTTTTAATTATTTTTAATTAATTTTGTGAAACTAATTTTTGTGTCAAATTTTTCTGCATTTCATTTTGCATCTTTTCCCTCACTACAAGTACTAACCGTGTCATCTCTCTTTGCAGATAACTCAGAGCGATTTTTGGATATTATTCAAGGATCTGCAAAGAAGAGTGAATTTTTATTTTGTAAGAGAGAGCTTAGATTAGCTTTATTTTCTGCATCATTCACAGGGTCCCTCCCTTTGAACCCTTGTAATAATCTGGACTGAACGTATTTTTGGTGGTATGTCGGGTCTGTTTCAACTCCTTCTGTGTGGTTGGGACCCGAATTGAGTGGCGTAGGAATTAGACACATATAAGCTTGTTTGTTTATCATTGATTGTGCTCGTAATTCTTAGGCCACATTTGTCCACTAACTATACGTACTAGTAGATCGTTCAACTTAGCCAAATTTTTAAATCAATTCTTTCTCACTAATAGAACTATCTGCTTAGGACGATTTCATTTGCACATATCATTTAGTGTAATTTCAATTCCTTGTATTGCATCCCGCATGAAAAATGCGAGGAATCACTGTAAGTCTTCTTCTTAAGCATGCATCATTGATTCTCGCTTGCATTGGTTTTTTCGTCTTCCTCCTCGATTTTAAAACTTAGGAATTGAAGGAATTGGGACTGCTCGTTAGGTGTGTATTTTTGTGCTTAGATAAAACTTCAGTGATAACCATTAGCTAAAACTATGACTGTTAATCAAGGCGACTAGAAATAAATTGACATAAAATTAACTCTTGTGTTTGGTGGAGAATAACCCACTCATTGTTTGTAAGGACTAGAACACACACTTAGGACAAAGCCAAAAATCGAAAATTTTCCCTCAGACTACTGTTTTTAAAAACAATTAGCTACTTCTCAGTGAGGGTTTCGGGTAGCCATTTTACAGTCCGACTTCCCTTAGCAGAGGCGGTGGTTTAGAGGACACTACGGAAGGCTCCATCCTCAAGTAACATGCATAAACATTTAAACAGTCTGTACTTACACCTATACTGGTTGAAAATAGGTGCAACTAGTTGTACGAACTCTGGACCATCTTTGTGAAATATTTTGGCACCTAACATCTCAGCTTAATTTTCAAAGATTGTTTTGTCGTTAAATTAAAATTGAAAAGATAAGCGGTCGAACCCTAACGTGCCTTTACCAATGTTGGGTGGGTGAAGTGGAGAGTTTGATTTGTGTTTTCTTTGTGATATCTTTCTCAAGATGACTCTCTTCTCGACCCCTCTTAGTCTTGGGGTTATCTTTTTTTCCAAAAATCAATCAACCTCCTTCAGGGTTCAGTCAATCCTAGACTAACCCTTCATTTCACACCTCTGTTAGGGAAACCTTTATCCTTGACAATTCTTCACATCCTTCAATGCCCAATTCTGAACTATTTACTTCTGAAGGTGAAGAGGAAGAAGTCACGATGCCTCCAAAGAACCCTAGTGAGGACGAGAATGACAATGACCTTATTCGAGTACTTCTGGCTAGAATTACAGCTATTGAACAACCCAATGAACTCTTTAGAGCACAGATGGCAGAAATGCAACATGGTGAGGTTGTTATGGAAGACACGTACCTCTCTGAACTAGATGATGATTACAATTGGTTGAGGTCGGTACCCCTTGAAGATGCGTTCAAACACAAACCATATTTCCTCGCATTGTTGCCTTAGTTTGGAGGGAATAATCATGAAGAACCTTAGTCTTCCTCCGTGACTTCGAATTAGTCTGTGCTAACCTATGCCATCCTAGGGTTAGTCAGGACTACATAAGGCTGAGAGTTGTCCGCTTCGCCTTAACTGATAAAGCAGCTTACTGGTTGAAGAACTTAGGGGAAGTGGTCACGACATGGGCTACATTCAAGACATTATTCTTAAAGAAACTCTACCCGATGAGTAGAATTAATCAGATGGGGATCAAGCTCACAAGCTTCTCTCAACACCCGAGCGAGCCATTCCATGAAACATGCGAAAGGTTCACAGACCTAATCCAGAAATGCCCAGGACAGGGGATAAGCAAAATGATGCTGGTCCAAAGTCTTGTTAGTGGATTGAACCTTGAGACCCAAGGGTTAGTAAGTGCATCTTGTGGAGGAAGCTACATGAGATGCCACGAGGACACCGTCTACAGGGTGTTCGAAAGAATTGTTGAATTCAGTCGTGCACAAACCACTAGTCAGGCCTACATAGCTGGCTCTAAAAAGATGGCGAATAATCTGATGATCGATCAGAGCACTGACATGGGAATAATAACTGATAAGCTAACTATGGTCGAGCAGATTTATAAGAAGGTGGACGAACTCCATAAATCATCTGATATGGAGAAATTGGCTAAATTGCCTAAGCAAATGGAGGAATTGGCTGGCAGGGTATCTAAGATACAGATACCTGCCCTGACTTCACCTCATGCCCCCATACATAGGGAAGAAAACGAATATGGATATATCCGAATACCCGCTTACCGTATTCGAAAAATTACCGAATACGGATTTATCCGGATCCGGATATTGATTTGAATACGGATCGAATTTGGATATGAGTTGTAAAATTTTTCCAAATACGAATACGGGGATGATCATGTCTTAAATATCCGGATTCGGATCCGGATATCTGAATACAATGTTAATTTTTTTAATATATTACCTAACGTAATATAAAAAGTCCTAGGGGTCTAAAGAGTAAATACGACTCCTCTCCTATGCTTTCTTCAGTCCTAATTCCTAACCCTAGCTGCAACAAAAAAAATAGCAGCTCCCCCTTAATCACATCCCCACTGGATGTCCGAAACCCTCCTCCGACCTTGTGGCCTTGTCTCTCTGCCCCCCAAGCCCAGCACCGCATCGTTGATGTGGCCACGCTCCAACGGCAGCAGCTTCCCATCCCAACTGGAACCCTCCTTCAACCATGCAAGGCACTTGCAACCTTGTGGTCTCGCCATTCTGCCTCACCAATGGCCCAGCATCGCCCATCGGCGTCGCGGCTTGCTATTCTTTGACGTTCTCCAGTTGCATACGGATGCTTCCTGTATTGGTTGTGTTAACTCGATTTGTTCTTCTCATGTTATTTTTATTTTGGGTATGATTTTTTTATAAATATTTGTTTCTTTTATGAAAGGATGTAGCCGAGTGATGTTGTTTGTGCTCAAGATAGTTATTTGATAAGCTCGATTGTACTTCTCCTTCCAGGTATACCACTCATCATTTTATTTCATATTTCTTCTGTCAAAATGGAACGGTGAATTGTTTCTAAAACGAGTTGCCCCATTCCAATTACCAACAAATGTTTTTATTTCTGAAGATTTATTATTATTTATTAATTGGGTATTTCCAATTGTATTCGAACAATTCATATTTAACTTTTAGGGATCCCATTATGTTTTTGTTGATTTTATTATATGCAAGTTATAATTTGAATGGATATGGTTTTATTTTGCAACTACATTTCTGCAATATTTCAAAAAGATTTTTTTGTAAAAGATTTTAAGCTTCAATTTCATGTTATTTCAGTAGATGCGTTGAATAGGTTGTCATTATTATTTTCTATCCACTAAATAAATAAATTGAGATGGAATGTGACGGAGAAATACTTTTCGAATTAAAAAATATGGACATCTTCTTAATTTCATGTTTCAAAATTATGTGTTAAAAAAGTCAAACAGGGAATTAAAAGTTAAGATAAGTAAATTTGTTGTTATTTTTGATATTTGCAAGATTTCTGATTTCGTATTCATTTCCAGATTTGAAATGGGTAAAAATATGGCAATAAATATATCCATATTTGTATCCATTTGGATTCTCTTTTTATTCGATCCGTTTTTGGATTCGTTCTTCGTTTGATTCGTATTCGAGTCAGCTATTTATTCGATCCGTATTTAGATTCGATAAATATCCAATTCGAATTCGTATCCATATTTTTACGGATATGATTTCCTTAATACATATCTGAATCATATCTGTATACATATTCGTACTCGAAAAAGATGAAACGAATATGGATATGGAAATCGATATATCAGATCCGTATCCGATCCGCTTTCATCCCTACCCATACACCAAATTCACTACATTCAAGGTCAAGGGGTAGGACAACAGAGCCATTGGGATGTAGACCAAGTCTTTTCCATCAAACTGAAGAAACCTCCGCTCAAACTATTTACGAGGAACCTCCACAAGTCATGGAGATAAACGGAGTCTGATATAACTTGGAACCTATCCGATAGGATCCAAACTCTACTCCGAACCTGCGTCCACCACAAGATTGACTTATCTACCAGCCTCGGCAGCAACAACAACAACAGCATCAGCAATACCATACGGGTTATTAGAACCCACAACCACAGCAGCAACAGTATCAACGCTAGGGTCAGCAGGGCCAATCCAGACAGTATCAGCAGCCTCAGGCCAAGCAGGGCTAGGGGCCCTCTTCTTCAATCTATCCTGAAAGACAGCGAGTGTTGGATGAACTTCATGATATGAGAGTCTACATAAATCGACTCTCTCGATGGACACACGAGGTGACTGCACCACAACCCGTGATTCCAACTCAAGTCCGGGCTAATCCAAATAGCCTCAGATAGAATCATGTATTAATCTCTAAATATTCCTTACCGGAATACGAGATCTTTTCGCATGATGATGCTTATCATATTTCTCTTAGGAGCGGAAGGACCGTAACCATGCATGATCGAGCAAAAGATCACTGTGACATAGCCCCAGTGTCTACCAAGTCACACAATCCTAAGGAAATTGAGGAGAAAGAAGAAATCCCACCACACCACCCATCAAACACTTCACGACTAAGGACCCTAGAGAATCAGCATCTGAGTCTGACGAAGAAGCACCACCAAGACATCCGCAACAGTTGTCCACCAATTTCATTGTTTTTAGATCAGACAGTCCAAGTCCTATAAATATGTTTCATTTCTCATTCAATAAAAGTGATGTTTTTTTATCACAATGAGTCCATTCCTTTCCCCCCTGCTCTTATGGCAGGAAAGAAAAAAAACATAAAAACCAAAAAAAATGATGAAGAGATGGCCCGCATCCGTAGAGAAAACATTAAGGTCACTCTGTCCCTAGACGAGATGATAGAAAGAGACCCTGCTTTTCGAAAATACTTTAAGGTGACGTGCACACCGACAAGGGCTTGCAAAAAGAATCCTAGTTGAAGAAAGAAGCACATTTGCTACATCTCGCCTGATAAAAAATGAGCTGCAAAGGAAGAAAAGAGACATGGGTGCACACTTTGTCACTAGCCACATCAACGAAATCAAGTTTGCCCGAACATTATTAGACAACAGCTCCTCCATCAATCTCATGTAACTCTATTTGAGCATCTAAATCTAGGTCCTCTTAAGAAATCTACAGTCGTACTTCAATTTGTGTATACATCAACTACGAGACTTAAGGGGGAGATTAAAAATGTTGTCATTATCATAGAGGGACAAAATTACCTGGTAGATTTCACAATACTTGACATGGATGTCCCTAGAAATTGGAAAGACTCCCAAGTGATACTAGGGCGACACTTCCTTAGAACCGTGGGAGCTGTATTTGATTACACATCCGGGAGAATCCAGTTTGGAAAAGTTGAACATGAAATGAAGCAAACTAGGTTTCAATGACCTGACACTGAATCTAGCACAGAGTCTGAAAACTCGGAATCTGAGGTAGAAAATACGAAAGCAACATTTGGGCCCTGGAGATAAAAAAACCCAACCGCAATGATAGAATCGGCCTCATAGGGAGAGGATGTTGTTGATGATTTAGTCTGCGAGCTCACCCATGCATCTACCTATACTCTCGGAGACTCAGAGGGCTCTCTTGATCTGTCAGTCCATTCTCCTTATGGACAATCCCAAAGTGAGGTACACAGATCAGACATGACGCTGGCCACACCACATTCCATCTTTAGCGATCTGATCCCCAAAACAACCAAGATGGTGGTCGATATTGATACGCTGCAAACACCCACATTACAACCAGAATCAGCAATGAAAGAGCCATATTCTGTGAACGATACAGACTTACCAGAGTTCAAACCATTGTCCCCTACTCTTAAGTATCCCTTCCTTGCAGGAAATAAGGGACAGTTTCCAGTCATTATCAGTTCACATCTGACCGAAGAGCAGGAGATCCGTCTGCTTAAAGTTTTAGAGAAAAATCACAAGGCTATAGACTGGAGATTGTCTGATATTCCAGGAATAAATCCAACCCTATGCTCACACCAGATTTACCTTGAGGATAAAGCTAAATCCTCCCGTGAATGCCAACATAGTTTGAATCCAAACTTACGGGAAATGGTTAAGACTGGGAACGAAAAATGGTGCAAGGTTGGTTTCATATATCCCATCTCAGACTCCAAGTGGGTGTCGCCTTTGCATGTCATCCCTAAAAAGTCGAGACTTCATATTATCACCAACGAGGAGGGAGAGGAGATCACGACGTGGATACCCACGTCGTGGCGTGTCTCTGTGGATTACATGCGCCTGAATGTCGCAATGAAGAAGGATCACTTTCCGCTGCTTTTTATTGATTAAATTTTGGAGAGATTGGCAGGGAGAGAATACTTCTGTTTGTTAGACGGGTACTCGGGATACAACCAAGTAGCCATCGCCCTCGAGGACTAGGAAAAGACTACTTTTACATGTCCTTTCGGCACATACGCATTCAAATGCATGCCTTTTGGGCTTTACAGTACCCCCGACACTTTTCAGTTGTGCATGATTGTAGTTTTCGTCGAAATGGTTGGGGATTTCCTGGAAGTCTTCATGGATGACTTCTCAGTTCATGGTGATTCATTCAATGATTTCCTAGCGCACCTGGACCGAGTCCTCCAAAAGTGTAGGGAAGTGAATCTGGTGCTCTCTTGGGAGAAAAGCCATTTCATGGTAAAAGAGGGCATTGTATTGGGGCAGGTCATCTCCTAGAAGGGAATGGATATTGAACCTGCTAAGGTGGATGTGATCAAGAAACTCGAACCACCTACCACTGTGAAACAAAGTGCGGTCTTTTCTGGGACATGTCGGATTTTATAGGAGATTTATTAAAAAAATTTCAAAAATTGCCAAACCGCTAACCGACCTCTTAGGAAAAGACACCGAGTTCTTAGTAGATCATAAGTGTCTTAAAGCCTTTGAACTTCTCAAAAAGAGGATCAGTGAGACTCCCGTCCTACAGGCCCTCGACTGGTCTCTTCCCTTCGAGATCATGACAGATGCTTCAAACTTCGCAGTAGGTGTTGTATTAGGACAAAGAAAAGATGGAATCACGTATGTTATTCACTATGCAAGCAAAGTTTTAGATCCAGCTCGGAAAAATTACATTGTAATCGAAAAGGAAATGCTTGCAGTAGTCTTTGCCCTGGAAAAATTTCGATCTATACTTCTAGGATCTAAGGTGACAATTTACACAGATCATTCTGCCATTCGATACTTAATAGCGAAAAAAGATGCAAAAGTGCGACTCCTTAAATGGATATTATGACTTCAGGAATTTGATTTGGAGATTAAAGATAAACCTGAGGTTAAGAATGTCGTGGCTGATCATTTATCACGGATCGAACATAACAAAATCCCTGAGTCTGATTCCATATGTGAAACCTTCCCAGACGAGTCAATTTCTTCTATTGACTCTCTCCCATGGTATGCCGACATAGTGAACTATCTTGTCTCCAAGAAAGTTCCCCAAGTTTGGCCCAAGAACAGAATCAACCGATTCAAGTCAGAAGTCAGACACTACCATTGGGAGGATCCGTTCTTTTTCTTTAAAGGACCGAATTGCATGTGGAGAAGATGTATTCCTTAGGAGGAATACCATAACGTCCTCAATCGCTGCCATACCTTGGAGGCAGGAGGACATCATTCTGGGAAGAGGACCGCTGAGAAGATACTACAATGTGGATTTTATTGACCGATATTATTTAAAGATGCCTACAGTTTTGGCAGGTCGTGCCCGGTCTGTCAGAGAATGGGAGGGACCATTGGTCCCAAAGATGCCATGCCTATGCAACCAGTGATCATTTGTGATGTAATTGATGCATGGGACATTAACTTTATGGGCCCATTCCCTAATAGTCAGGGATTTGAATATATTCATCTCGCGATAGATTATTTATCTAGGTCGGTGGAGGCCAACCCTACTTGAGCAGCAAACAGCAAGAATGAATACAAGTTTTTGAAAGATCATATTATTTCGAGGTTTGGAATCTCTAAGGTATTAATATCTGATGGGGGTACCCACTTTGTCAACCGGGAGGTGAAGAAATTGACGAAGGAATACGGCATCAAGCACCGTATCGCTAGTCCTTATCATCTACAATATAATGGCATGGTCGAGGTGTCAAACAGGGAGGTCAAAGGAATTTTACAGAAGCTAGTCCACCTTGACAGAAATAACTGGTTCGAACTCCTAGACCAGGATCTATGGGCTTACCGGACAACTTACAGATCCCATTGGGCATCTCCCTGTTTCGAATGGTTTATGGAAAGCCGTGTCATTTTCCCGCAGAACTCGTACATAAATCAGAATGGGCAATCAAAAAGATAAATTGGAATTGTCACCAAGGAAAGAAGAAGAGAGAGATGGATTTGAATGAACTATCCGAAATCTAAAATCATGCCTACGAAAACAACATCATTTACAAGGACAAAGTGAAGAAATGGCACGACAAGAACATCCGAACAAAGACCTTTGTCCCAGGGTAGAAAGTATGGTTATTTAATGCAAGATTGAAAATTTTCCAAGGTAAATTGAAATCCAAATGGACGGGACCCTTCATCGTAAGAGAGGTGCACAATAATGGAAGTGTTTAGATCTCAGAGACCGCAAACAACACATACAGTTCTATAGTCAACGGACAGTTGCTTAAACACTTTGTCTAATCCAGCGCGCAGTTAGTGCAAGTAGAACAGATCTCCTTCACTCAAGGCATTGTACTAGACGAAAGACTCATACTGCCCGGATAAACCACCTCTTCAATTCCATCGCTC
This sequence comes from Ottelia alismoides, assembly GCA_037367405.1. Taxonomy (NCBI): domain Eukaryota; kingdom Viridiplantae; phylum Streptophyta; class Magnoliopsida; order Alismatales; family Hydrocharitaceae; genus Ottelia; species Ottelia alismoides. Next base: position 80,396 of record JAZKJV010005183.1, read on the forward strand.
TTCTATATATCCATCAACCTACTCGATTCTTCACTAGTAATTATCCGATCATACATAAGCTGACCTGAGCCTAAGTATAGGGGGACATGTATCATTGTTTATACATCACTTCTATTCGTTCCGCTCACCCTCGACTGCCTCATTTCATGCTTATCCGTTATGCTTAGTCCCTTAAAAGCCTAAGTATAGGGAAGCATGTCGACTTCTGTTATTCTGGACTCAACTATATTTAGTACGAGTTGTCTACATTTCACTTTGTGCCATGAGGACATAGCACACGCTAAGTATAGACGGGTATGTTTGTATATATTGTACTTTATGCATAGCTCGTACTTTAATCGTTTTCATCTAACATCAGGGATGGGTACAAGTATTGTATATTATGTATATAATACTAAGTGATTTCTACCTGATTTTAAAAAAAAAAGAAAAAAGAGGAAAAAGGAGAGAAAAAACGGAAAACAAGAAAAGAAGAAAAGAAAAAAATCACTCATGGTCTTGCATTTCATTAAGCATCTCATGCATTCCTTGTTTGGATTATTCCTGACGCATTCGCTACCACTCAATGCTCGAGTATTTTGAGTACACTTGATTTCTGAAATCTTGAGAATTTGAGCTAGCCAGCCTTAGTCATTAGGGTTTTGAACTTAATAATCCACACTTCTCTAGTTTAAAAGATTTGAGCGTTATATTGCACTCTTCATCTATACCTTCAAAAAAATATGATCAGCACTTCACTTTCACAACTGCATGATTGATGAGATGAGTTGAGTTATCACTTGAGGAACTAAGACAAGAGATTTGAGTTTAGACCCGATCTAATGATAATCGAGGATGGGATAAAGTTAATGAAAGCTTCAAGAAACATGAGTGTCAGCAAACCTTTAGCCAGTATGTGAACAAGTTCATGTGCTATCTTCTGATATTTACCTATGTGTCAGGGCGTAATGAAACTTAATTTATTTTTTGATCAGAGTGCGTCAACTTTTGGTAAAAGCAGTGGAGCTAGCCAACAAATGAACAGAAAAGAAAGAAATGTCGAAAGAAAAGCTCTATCCTCCAAATTCAAATTATAAACGAGCTTCCACCAATGACGAGCGCTCCCAAATATTTTCAAAGTATCCACTTGGACCAAGTGCTAATTAAGACCAAGGAGTCAGGCTAACACCAAAAAAGGGTTGTGCATCATAAATGATACAAGTTTGGGTGTCGAAGGTATCTTAGATACTAAAAAAAGACACATCCTGGTGTATCTACAGAAAAATAAGGGCAGACGACTCCGACTCTCTTGACGGACACAATGATCAACAAACTAAAAATATATACATGTTGAGTAATAAGGTACTCGAGAGGTTCCTTGTTCCAATGTGAGGGAGAGAAAAATACACAACCTTATGCCCCTCCATCATCTGATCGTCCATCTACACTTCAAGTTTGACAAACTAATGAGACGGTTGACTGAGGCAAGAATAAACTTATTCCCTGGCGTTGAGGATTAGGTCTATAGGAGAGTCTCATGGACTGGAACATCCGTTGATGTATCGACTCGACTCTCATGAATGCAGTACACTAAAAGTCATATCCTTATATATTATGTACAAAAGAGAGTCTAAAAAATGGAGAAGTTGGACACCTTTTGATTAAAGCACGATTGAGCCCATAACTTTAGGATCACTCAAATTAAGGGTCATCGACGAATCAAGCCTTGAAAATTCACATGCACAATCAAGGATTTATCCAACTAAGTCATTCATTCATTGATACTCGGGGACGAGCATGGTTTAAGTATAGGGGTATGATGAATCTCATATTTATCATGCTAAAATTGATCAATTAGGCTTTGTTCCCAAAATTTCATGTGCGTTTAATAATTAGTTGAGCATCATTAGCATTCAGACATTTGTAAATAACATCTGCATTTCATCATGCATAATTATATTATAAATCCCAAGTGTAAATTGACTTAAAAAGCAACTAACTTCTTATATTTTTAATTAATTCATTTTAACTCCAAGTGACCCCAAACTACCTCCATTGTATAGATATTACTAACAAAAAATACTAACTCAGATAAGTGTCAAATAATCCTAAAGTCTAATTTCACATCCGATGGGCTAAAACATGCATATCTCCATCACACAGTGTCTGATTTTGGTCTACTCACTTTTAAAGTACTCCATTTTCAAATACCTTCAAAACAAGACTAATTTCGTAAAATTTGGAGCTCATATCTGAAAGTTGGATTTTGAGCCTCTTTTGTGCATGTTATCTTGTTGCTATTTTTGAGCTAAGTTTTTACGTACATAATTAACACTTTTAATTGTATTTCTTCTTTAATTGTATTCTTTGATGGAAGTTTTATTAAACAGCATAAAAATCCAAATCTAGATCAAGACTAAACCCAAAGAAACTGACTGTGTCCAAGTGTCTATTGGGAGTCTGTACAAAAATCTTGTATTTCGTACTTTTATTTTATTTCTCTATTTTCTTATTTATTAAAAATTCAAAAAAATAGATTACTGTGTAATTAATTTTCTTGTATTTTATCGTATTTTTTCTAGATTTTTATCCTCATTAAAAACCATCAAAAAATTGTAAAACTCCAAAAAATCGATTTTCTATACACTTCGAAACCATCAAAAATACCATTTCGCACAAATGACCTCTTCTCTCACGAGTCCTTCATGAAAGTTGTAGATTTCGTTGCGACAAACAACTTTCGTGAAGGAAATTTTTGGATCCGAGGTCTCTTATTTCTTTCCTATTTTTCCCTACTTTTAAATTTTGAATTTTTTGGGGGTGCCACGTGGCACCCCTCTCCTTCTCTCTCCAGCCCCCAGGTCACGTGCCCAACACGTGTCCTGTGCCTCTTCCTCCTCCAGTCGTTCTCCCCTCCCCTCCCCAGTCGTTCCTCCTTTCTCGTAACCGTCGCTGCCACCTCCTCGTAACGGCGGTCGCCGCCTTCACTCCCTTTCCGGTCTTTACGATGCTGACCCTCGCCCGCATAACCATCTTCACCGCCCTCCCGCTCCTATATAACCCGACCATCATCGTCCATCTTCCCCATCCGCCATCTCCAGCAAGTGAGGAAGAAGGCCACCGCATCGGGTGGTGACAACACCCCATCTCCTCGTCGGCGAGCCTTCTCCTGCAGGCATGATCCAAGGTGCATACTCAGTGCCCCCTTTCTGCTGCTCCAAATCCATGGACAACTAGCATCCCTCTCTTCTTTCACTGGAGAGGGTTGAGCCAAGAACGGACGCGAATCCCAGGTACGACTCCATCTCCCAAGCATCAACCATCAATCTGCTCCATTCCCTTCATCCTATCACTTCTAGCTCCTCACACGATTCGTCAATGCTCCCCACCGCCTCGCGTCTTCGCCGTCGCCCTCGACGTCACAAGCTCCCCCACCACTTCTCCTCTTCCTCCAGATCCCCCTCCCCCATGGCCTTGCAAAGGTCGGAGCATCTAAGCTCCTTTCCTCACTACGCACGGAGTTTCACCCCCATACCATTTTCTCTCTGTTTCGTAAGCTAACCTCGCAGGTGAACATCGTCCGCTCCAGCTGCTCGGTCGTGTGTCGACCGAGTCCCCAAAACAAAACTCAGGCCCTCAACGCTCCCCGTGAGATCCACCACCACCACCTCGTACGCACTTCGTCGACTTTGCCTCCGTCACGCCTCGATCACAGAACAATACAACCCATGCTCGTCGACGAATGCTACGATGCTCCGCTTCGCCTCTGCCTTGAGCACCACACCATCGCCCTCTGACGCACCACCACCAAAGCACCATGTCTGCCACCTACGCCCTGGACGTCGTTGCCTCGCCTCGGTCAGCCCTCGCCACCGACTGGCCTTCCTCTATCGATCGCCACTCCTCACCACCGGAGCAGTAACCGTTGGATTGGGGGATCTATCAATTCATGCCCCCCACCCCCCGAGCCTCAGCCCCAACCTCGAGGCTCGGACTCTTCAAAGTTGTCCAAGCCTGCCACCCTTCCCGAACCTCATCTTCCTTACTGAGCCTCTTTCACGCGCTAAGCCTCCCATGCACGTGTGTCGCACGTGCGTTTGAGGAAAAAATTACATCGCTCACCCTGCTTGTTTCGGAAATCACAAAGAGCCCCTGTAGTCGCTGACGTCAACATCACGTGCAAAGCACGTGATATACTGGAAAAATTTGCACCAAAACCCATAGGCCTTCAGAAATTACAGATAAGTCCCTCAGGAACCCATTTGAAGAAGAAAATTTTATTTTTATTAATTTTAGTCACTGGTTTTTAGCATAACTTTCTCATTTGGTCTCCGTTTTTAGCGCATAATATGTCATTTGAAAGCATATTTCGTGATCTACCACTTTGCATTAGTTGTGGACAAATTTGAGATCATTAATTGATGATTATTATTTGAGGAGTATTTTGATTTGTCCATGCAAAAATTGACATAATTGTGCATCAATTTATGGAGAAAATTAATAGTATCTTTTGCAAGAATTTGATTGAGAAATGTAATTTGATTAGTTCTCTGTGCTAGTTCTCTGTGCTTATTGTTGATTTTTCCTACAGAATCATATTTTACAAGGGCTAAATCGAAGATTGATTAGATTTATTGATCAATATTCATGGATTTAAAACTTGTAGGGGATTGATTTGAGAAGAATTGAATTTATTCTCGATATTTTATGTGATTAAATTCGATTTACTTAAGAATTAATTTAAAGAAAATTTTTGAGATCACATTCTTTATTTGAGGATTACTGCAGAATTATTCATTGATCTATTAGTCTTCTTGCCTGTTGTCTTGGAATAATTTGAATATCTCTCTTGAAACTGTATCTTTTGATCTGTGATGATATTTGAGGATACTGATTAACATTATTTGGAGTAAAAATCTTAATCAAAGATCGTGTACTGAATTCATCCGCTCTATTTAAACTTTCTTCGCATTGCATCATCAGCATATTTTCTCTTTATTTCCGACATAGAAATTAATCGAGCAATTAATTAATTACTTAATTTAATTTAAAACCACGCAACTAAAAATCATTGGTCCATGAGTTCAACCTTGGTATACTTGCCAAGTAAAAATACTCCACAACATTCAAAGATTGTGGTTTTTGATCGACCATTTTTCGCCTCCTATACTACAATTGTCGATTATTAAACAGGCGGATTTCACGTTCATCACACAGCAAGACCCCTCATCCCCAATCGTTATTGTCCTCATGCTCAGTTACGCCATCGTTGTCCCCAGTCGCAGTCACGAACAACCAAACCTCATCCTCAGCTCTCACAAACCCCTAGCACATGCACAACTAGGCACCTCCACTACCTCCCTCTCACACAACAAAATCGCGCATAATCCTCATCCCAGACCTCCCTCGTACACAACCCTCCTTCCTCCACCATGCAACCAAACAGATTGGTTGCAATTCCTATTTGATATACACAAACGTGCAATTTCATTCAAAGTCAATGTCGTTCTTCTATAGTTTCTACAGATTATAGATATGTTATACATTTAATTATACAATGATTTTTCATACTAAATCTATAACAAGCATATATTCTTTTGTTTCTCAAAAATTATCTTTTTTTGCATTTACCCATACTCTCAATTGTATAACCATGATTCAAATATCAAGGTCTGGTGTGCTACAAACTAAATCATAGTTTATGAACTGACAATAGGTGAGCATAAAAATCCAATCAATCCATAATCCGATAGATTGAATTGGATTTGCATGTTTGATGGATTGGATTGGAACGGGAAAATAACAAATCAATTTAAGTGTGAATTGGACACTTATGAAGCCAAAATCAGATCCAATCCGATCTATGTACACCCCTACTAGTAGCATACAGGTGCATATTAAAAGACCGAGAAAAGTGCCCAAGAATTGCAACACTTCTACAATCACAACAAACAACTAAAGCTGCAAATTCTTAATTCCAGCAAACTTCAACACTGATATGGCAGAAAGAAATTACACAGGGAGGAGGAAAGGCATTCCTTCATAGCAATCCTGCATAAGGTAACTAAAAAAGAAAAAGAAGAAATATCCATGATTCCCATACTAACCATACATGTAGCCACAGGCTGGCCTAATTAACAAAGCCTCTTCGCTTTGCTCTACATTCATAGTACAGCAAAATGCACAGACAAATGCCCTGCTCTCCAGTCTCCACCGTATACATTAAACAGCAGCAAATGAGTTTGCACTTCTGACTCGGAGCAATCTTCCAAAGGGCTTTTGTAAGGAGAAACATGAGATGTTGATTAAATAAAATACCCCACATCCCTACACTGTTTCAAATACAATAATCAGTACAACGATAAAATATGAGAACCCGTCCTAAGGAACATTTGAACTGCACATGCAAGTTGTCTGTAAATGACATAGTGTTTGCTTAAAAAGATGGCTTGGCCACTTAAAAGTTTAACCACCTATGTGGTAAGGGAAACCACTCATTGACAGTATTTCAACGTTGAATCTGATCAGACTCGCAATTAAAAGAACTCCTCTTATGATTAGATCATATCACCTGGACGGGATTAAAATAAAGGAAAGATGTCTCCATTGTGGAGAGTCTGCAAGGAGATCAGTCTTCTCAATATGTGAGGAAAAACGATCAAGGAAGAACAATGCGCTAAATAGCAGGTGCTGCATCACATTAAAAGCAGTTCTTTCTTGTAAATTCACACAACGAAAAGAGCCAGAAACAATGTATGATCCGAAAATTTAGAAAACTACACTTTATAATTTGTGCATTCCGAGATCGGTAAAGCCGCATGACTCCGACCCTTTTATCCTACAAGAAGAGCTTTGGTCAAAGAGACAGTATCAAAACTATCCAAAGGAAACAGGGAAAGGAAACAAGTCAAAACTGTGAACCCGGTATTAAGTTCCCTTGTTTTTCCTCTATTCATGGCACGTTTACTATAGATACTACGACCCTCGCTCTCGAAAGCACTACATCAATGCGGATGTCACTATCTTTGAATCACTTCCATATTACTCCAGTTCAGGCTCTCATGTTCCTCCACCACCTATATACACCACTCCACTTCATGTCCCTTTTCCACATGATGATTTCCGCAGGAGTACTACTTCACAGGGACACCCCCCCTTCTGAGCTAGTACCATCTCCTCTGGTATGTCCTTCGACTGAGACTTTACAGACTAACAATCTTGCTACATCCATGGATACAAACACATGTACTTCTAGCGGCTCCGTCAATGCTGATGTAGATCAACCAATTGTCCTAAGGAAAGGGACATGGCAATGCCCATCTCGATATAGCACGAAATATCCAATCTCAGCTCTGGTGTCCTTTTCTGAACTTAGTTCCTCCCATAGGCAATTCGTTGATACAATCTCAGATGCGGTTATCCCCCGCACGCATATCAAGACCCTGTGAGATTCCCAATGGCGTTTAGCAATGTAGGAAGAAATGACTGCATTGCTCTCCCGCAATACATGATCACTTGTAGAACCACCAGGCAATGTCAAGATAGTAGGTTCAAAATGGGTTTTCACAGTGAAGCACAATCCAGATGGCTCAATTTCTCGCTACAAGGCACGCCTAGTCGCGAAGGGGTTCACCCAAACATATGGAGTTGTCTTTTTGACACTTTCTCTCTTGTTGCTCATCTATCCACTATATGATTTCTAATGGCAGTTGCGGTACAACTTGATTGGCCATTACACTAGCTTGATGTGAAGAATGCATTTCTGTATGGCGACCTTCAGGAAACTGTACACATGCAATAACCTCCAGACTGTGAGACTCAAGGGGAGTGTCAGAAGGTGTGCCTTTTACATAAGGCTATTTATGAACTCAAACAGAGCCCTCGCGCTTGGTTTCAGAAATTATCAAAAGTACTAGAAAATATGGGGCTCATCAAATCTTCAACAAATCACTATTTGTTCACAATAAAGAATGGAAGAGGAACAGTGGCAATGCTCATCTATGTGGATGATATCATTCTCACAGAAGATGACTCCGACGGTATTTTCGAAGTTAAGAAGCAGCTAGCAGAATAATTTGTGATCAAAGACTTAGGACCACTACGAAACTTTCTCGGGATTGAAATTGCTAGGTCCAAGCAAAGATTAGTCATGTCACAACCAAAGTATGCAACAGATCTACTTCAAGAAACATGAATGCTAGGATCAAAACATACACAAATACCTATGGATCCTAAGGGACGCATCTATGAGATAGAAAAGATTGACGACATTGGTCGATATATGCGCCTTGTGAGCAAATTGCTACCATGTCGATATGATTTATCGTCGATATCGAACCGAGTTTGTGAATAAAATAGTCTTGGAAGGCCAAATATCGGTCATATCAACGATATATCGGCCACCTGTCGATACCAATATATCGTCGATATATCGCATGACCTTCCATGATCTTACCATCACTCGATATCCCTAGCCATTGGGAATTAAGCCAGTTTATGGATGCTCCCACTACAACTCACCTTGATGCATGCATGACAGTTTTAAGGTACATCAAATCTTCTCCTGGGAAAGATCTACTCTTCACCAAAGTCAACAACTTAGATCTTATGGCTGATTCAAATGCAGATTATGGAGGATGCATGATAGACAGAAAATCTATTACAGGTTTCTGCACTTGGCAGAAAACCTTGTTACGTAGAGGAGCAAGAAATAATTAGTAGTGTCACGCTCAAGTGTTGGGAGTGAATATAGAGCCATGGCTCAGGCCACTGCAGAGCTAGTATGAATCTGATCCATACTCACATATCTTCATGTTACTCCCAGCAGTATCATGGAACTTAGATGCGACAACCGTACGGCAATGCATATAGTCAACAACCCTACGTTCCACGAACGCACCAAACATGTGGAAGTTGATTGCCACTACACCCGAGATCTAATACAGAGAGGGTTGCTTCATACTCATAGCGTACCATCCACTGAGCAGACTGCAAACATGTTCACTAAGTCACTCGCGTGCATGCAATTCGAGAAATATTGCAACAAGCTGAGCATGATTGATAGATATGCTCCAATTTGAAGGGGAGTGTTAAGAGTTGTATTGTTAGCCCCAAGTATAGGGGTATTTCCGGACAACTCACTATCTAGGAGTCGTCCTCCGTGTAACCCTAACCCTAGGACTCCATCTATATAAGGAGTCCTAGGATCTTCTTTCTTGATAAGAGAAAAGCAATCATATTCCTCAACTGACACAAACATTTAACCGGTGATAATATTTCATAAATTGCAGCAGTAAGTGCAATCAGCTCACCTGTCTGCTGGTATATTCATACATTTTGCATTTTTGCAACTTCCTTCTTCCCGCACTCTTTGTCCTGAAAGATAATGTTTTAGTTTAGAAGGAAAAAACCTTCGAAGAAAGCTATTAAAGATTTATACAACATGCATAAAGACATGAGTATACGTGCACACATATTATTAAGTTGTCATAATGCAGTAGTCATAGAGCAACATATAAATATGGATTTACTTTCTATTTCAATATATATAGGCAGGACCACCTGCTCAACTACAAACAGTATAGAACATAGATGTGTCTTTCAACTATGTGCCTGTCAGAACAAAATGAAATACTATTTGCTTCACAAAGAGAAATACATAAAAAGTTAATTGAATTGAGATATATTCTAGTCAATTTTCTATGGATTCACACCATGATGAATCCATACTCTTTCAAAATGCATGACATTTTTTGCAATGCTGGTGCAACAAGAAGATGATAGGTTCCTAAAATGTCGGAGACGAAATGATGCAAAAAGACAATAGCTTGATGGAAACGAAGGGCCATTTATAAACGATATAAGAATATGCTTCGATAATTCATATAGAGAATTTTTACACCAATATTCCTAGAATCTTGCTTAGTTGCACATTAACCCTGTAATTTTTGTATAGACAGAATAATCCTAAAATCTTGCATTATAAATCCTTGGGTTACCTTTCAACCGAAAACACCGTTACAAGATGGAAACATTAAAGAAACAACGTATTTACCTTAATGTTCAGCCAATTCACCCCCATCACCCCCAAAAGAACGCATCTCCCTAATTCTGAGCTCCCGTAAGATGTCAAGTTTCTTGAAGAGAGATGCACATACATGCAACGTGGCCATCACTGGGTACTTATTATATGCCTTATGTTCCCCAATGTCCTCACGTTTGCCTTGATGTTGTGGCCGTAACAGAGCTACCTGATGCCACCAATCAGCCTCTTCATTAAAACCTGAGAAACACCTCTTTATCGACACCGACAAAAAACTCCTCTTACAAGAAAAGCAGTACTAGTAAACTATGCCCATAAAGATTAGTGTACTTGAAAAAAAGTGAACCGATGAACTCCACACACATTCCGACGAGGTGACACTAGAAGCGAGATTTTTTACACCCACTTATATGCATCTCCAAACCGTGAGAAGATTGCGGTGGACATATTTACAGATCACCTGATTCACCACAACCAACTCCAAACCCACTTCTGTCTAAAGCAAAGTTGCATTGGTGATGCTTCCAATTCCTCGATCTTCCTGGCAAAATCATGTTTCCCACAATGCTGCAATCCATAAAACACTATCAGAACTTTGTGTTCCCGATGTCATTCCAATTAAGACGTATCCACCGGGAAGTACATTGTGTGCACGATCCTCCATCCTCCAACACCCTTATCTTCACCATCGCTTACACCGATCAATTAGCTGGACGACAACTCTTCTTCATGTCAACGAAGAAACTGAACGCATCGCAAACCTCCTCGTCATGTACGAAGTGTGAGGGAGAGTGCCCCCCTCCCGAAATGGAAATTTCGGGAAATTAAGACGATTTCGGTGGAAATCTTGGATATGGATCAAAAAAGCAGTTTTTTACTATTTTGTCGTAAATTAACATCACCCAAGTTATTATAAGAAAAAATGTGGGAAAAGGCTATGTTGTTGTTGTCAAGTTATTAGAACAATAAATAACTTATAAATACACATTTATATTATATATATCGCCAATCTCTACCCCTTGTATCGCACATATCGGTCATATCTATTGTTAATGTTGAATGTTGACTATAGATATTGGAAATGGAGTTCATCCAAATTCTTAAAATAGTAAAAACTTAAAAATATGCACTTATAATTACACGTATCTATCATTTATGACCAATATATTCGACGAAATTTCGGTTTCGACAAGGAACCGAAATCTCAAGCGAAATGGCGATATGAGGGCAGTTTTCGGTCATTTCTTCATAAATGGTGGTCGATATGGGCGAAATTTCGTATCGACATGGTATCGATACGATATCCGAAACCGATATTTAAACCCTTGTTTATGACCTTTATATCGCACATATTGGTCATATCAAACATATCGTTATTAAATGTTAATGATGATTGTCGACTAATAGATATTGGAAATGGAAATAAAATAGCTAGGTTAACCATGCTTAGAACATATCGTTGTTCATGAAATTAGATGAGACATTTGATTCTAAAATGTATATAATGATTAATGAGACGACAACGCTATATATGTTACAAACATACATATACATAGGAAAATGTAGATAATGATTAATGACACAATGTCGACAACCACAACATTCAAGACGTAAGCTTCAATTTATACAGAATATATACATAAAATACAATTAAACTACCTACATATATTTATAAATCATAAATGTAGATATTCCCCAACATATTCATCATATATGTTATAAACATGAGAACGTATAATATTTTTGCATGATTTGCCTTGAAACCTAACTCGTATTGTCATCCATATACAACACAAAGCTTATAATGACCTCCATCGCATGGGGACTAACATATACATATCATTATACTTTGAATCCTCACCATCCGATTTGCTAAATACAACTGAAGAAACATTGCATGGATGCCAAGGACCCCCCCCCCCCTCCCCCGTCGGGCTATACCCTACGACCAAGGGGGTTTCGTTGGCCGGTCATCGGACTTGGAGGGGACTATGGGGGAGCAGGTGTGCTCCCTTCTTGCGAGGGTTGCAAGGGGCAGCACCTCTGTCTCGAAATAAATTTTTGATTTTTTATCGGTTGTACCCTCTGAGATATTGCAATTTCAGTTATGCCCCTCCCTTTTGGGAATATTAGTCATGCCCCTGACTTCTTGTCTTTTTTATCAAATGTGCCCTTCCGTAACTTTAACTGTCACTGAGTTGAACTTAACCATGGTTTTTTCAAACCATGGAATGGTTAAGAGGGGTATAATTGTCCAAATACCCCCCACCCATCTTCCCTCACCTCCTCTTCTTCCACATGCTTCTTCACTCTTGATCTGTGATGTGGAAGCTGAAGATCATGGAAGAGTGCGACCCGTGGATCCATACCACCAACGACCACGTCGGGAGGCAGATCTAGGAGTTCGACCTATGGAAGGCCATGTCGTAATATATCAATGGCGATATATCGACATGTGACCGATATATCGCCGATATGGCTGATATTTGGCCTTGGCATGCCATTTTCTTCATGAAATCAGTTCGATATCAGCGATATGGCGCCGATATATCGTCGATATATCGTATCGACGCAATATCGATATCGATACCGATATCGATATGGCCTTCTATACTTCGACCCCATACTCAACACCGACGAGGAGCACGTCAAGGTCGACAATGCCCGTCGGATCTTCACCGAGAACCGCTTATGCAACAAGCACACCTTCGACCTGCTCAAGCACTTGTAGTTCACCATGGAGGAGGGGCGGAGGAGGAGGAGGAGGAAGAGGGGCTGGAGGGGTTGTGCTAGGGAGGAGGGGGCGGAAGGAGGGGCTGGAGGGAACGAGATGGGGAGGAGGGGTGGAGGTGGAGGTGCAGGGTCAGGTTGGGGAGGAGGTGGAGGAAGGATGGGCTGGAGGGGGTTAGGCTGGAGAGGAGGGGCAGAAGGAGGGGCTAGAGGAGGCAAGCTGGGGTGGAGGGACAGAGGAGGAGGTACGGGGATGGGTTGGATAGGAGTTGGCAAGATTGAGAGGAGGGGTGGTCGGTAGAGGAAGCGGTAGGGGGCAGTGGGGGTGTGGGGGAGGAGCTCAAGGCGGAGGAAGCGACAGAGGAGGAGCAAGGGAAGAGGCGGGGGAGCTGGGGTTGAGGGAAGTGACGGGGGTGAGGGGAGGAGGCGGTGGAGGAGGAGCAGGAGGTTGGGGAGGAGGAAGAGAAGGGGAGGAAGATGAAGAAGTTGGGGGAGGAGGAGGAAGAGGATGGGATGATTTTCCAACCCTCTTTTTAAAATTAAATTTCCCTTGTGTCCCCAAAATTAAATTTTCCAGCCCTTCAGGGGTACAAGTGATAGAACAACAAGAAGTCGGGAGCACAACTGATATTCCAAAAAAGGGAATGGCATAATTGAAATTGCAATATTTCAGAGGGGCACAGCTGATAAAAATCTTAAATTTTTTATATGGTGAAACCGATCGCCGTTGCTCAAGGACATACATATATGAGTATACAACCAAATAAATTGTTAATAATTAATATTATACTTAAGATATCATAACTATTTATGTGTAAAATATAAAAAAATGAATATTTTGCTTAAATAAGTAGTGAAATCAAGCTCACATGAATAATATGATTAATACACATAGATATCAGTGAAATATAGTCGATATCGATTGATATCCAAGAAGATGTGTACTGAAAACCATCAATTTCGACCCATATGGCTTGATATGTTAAAATATCTGCAATTTCTTTTTAAAATATCGTTGATATTTCGACCAAGGCCATAAATGCCAAATTTCGGTTTCCTTTCGGTGACTGAAATTTTGGTCATTTTGATCATTTTTTGAACTAAGACCCCCAAATTTCGGCCGATATAGAGCATTTCGATCGAATTTCGGTTACCCACCAAAATCGAAATTCGGACGAAATTCGACGAAATTTGAGACCATGATTTCGGCCCCTCTCGGTCGAAATCTGAGAAATCGATAGAGAGGAGAGTTTCGATATTTGCAGTCTGTCCAAATCGGATGTAGCTGAAACTTTGCGGAATTTAAACCCCAAACATAAGATTGTTGAGAAGACGAAACACCTCCTTTATCATGTCCATGGTGGCTGTCGTGAGCACCAATCCCATGCAAAGTCAATCTCCCCTGACTTTCATGGTGCCTAGGGCTACTGAATCAAACATGGTGAGGTTAGGTAGCAAATCCTCCTTCATCGTCTTCCTTAGGAGCCTCTTAGCAGACTTGAGTTACCCTACCAAGACAAACCGTAAACTTGGAGGCTTTAACCATGACCCATACTCCCAATCCTTGAGGAATTTGTAGGGCTTACGAATCTTCTCGTAGAGCACAAACCATAAACAAGGATGATGGTGTCGTGGTTGAGAAGGATGCACTTGCATATTGTGCAACAAACAAGCATGTAGACTCCACAAAAAAATTGAAGGATAAACACGGTAGAATTTGTTGGAGCAAACGAGGGGGAGGAGGGAGTTGTGGATATGAAGGGTCTAAGAATAGCTGAGGTAGTTGAAGATGCTGATGACCATATCACATAGCCTCAAATTTCACTAAAATTCATCCAAATTTCGATCGAATTTCAATTTTGATAGGTCACCGAAATTCGGCCAAAATGTCCTATATTTCAGCAATATGACGGATCATGGTAGAAATTCTAACCGAAATTTCACTAAAATCCTGTTTCGATCGGTCACCGATATGCTAAACAAAACCAACATTTAGGGTCATGACATGTCAAGATAAGGAGAGTAAGCGGAGATGATATAGGAGACACTTACATCCCCATCTCTGTTGACACACTTTGAATTATTGTATCTCTTTGCTATTTTAGTTTCTTGTTATTCCCTTTATGTAATTTACCCATAGGCTACTCTCCTATATAAGAGAGCCTAGGGCTATGGAATAAACAACTCATTCACGTTTCCCAACATGGTATCAGAGCGACGGTCCTAGACCGGAGTTCTCGAAACCCTAACCCGCCCCACACGCCGGCCTCTCTCTCTCTCTCCTCTCGGCGCCGTTCTCCTCTCCGATCTCGGCGCCGCTCTCCTCTGCGGCGCCCTTCTCTGCGGCTCCGATCGCCGACCTGCGGCGCCCCTCTCTGCGGCGCCCTTCAGCGATTCTCGCGCTCCTCTCGCTGCGCATCCGTGCAGCGCATCTCGCGCTGATCGCGCAGCGTTTATCGCCCCTCTGCGCTGATCGCGTGTGGCGATACTTCAGCGCCGATCGCCTCCAGCGCATGAGCGCCTAAGTGCACCTTGGTATCCAGTTTGCGTGCAGATCCAGTCCCTGGTCATAAGCACTTTGCGCGCAGCCTTCGCGCAGCGTGCACCTGCATCCAGCTTTGATCGCACGTGCTTCCTGCACGTGCCTGCGTACTCCACGCCCTAAAACTCTAGGGCACAGATCTTGATATATATGGGGTTGGTTGCTTGACGTCTACACATGCAACTGATCCCGTCTATGTCATTGTAGACAAAGATTGTTGTCTCTCGGTCACTCCAGTCTTCCATCTCCAGTATGTCAGAAAGCAAGGCTGATATCCCATCTATGGGCGCATTTCGTGGTCCAGCGCCCATCGTCAAGATGGATGGTACGAACTATGAACTGTGGGCAATGCAGTTCATGAGTATGATGAAGTCCACGGGCAAGAAGCATATTCTTACAGAGCCCGAGCCTGCAGAGAAGACTGGAGTTCATGCCTCATGGGAGGCAGATGACGCATATGCCAAGGTGTGGCTATCTGGCACATTGGCTATTGAAATCGCCAATGACATTCTACATCAACCCACAGCCAAAGACATGTGGGATATCCTGGCAGCGACATATTCTCAGGCGAAGAATGAGACGAAGATTCTGCAACTACAACATGATATATTCACGATAAAGCAGAATGGTCGCCCGTTACATTCTCTCTATACATCTTTGAGAGGAATGTTTGAGAAGCTTCATAGCTTCATGCCTCTTACCGCCACGCCAGAGCAGCAAAAGACATACAGGAACGCAACGATGGTGGGTGTGTTTCTCGCTGCACTCGACCCAGAGTATGAGGCTGCACGTTCACAGATTTTGGCGGACTCGACTATTCCTCCCATGGAGGAGGCTTTTCATAGATTGAGTAGGATCACTGTACCTTCTGCAGCCACTAGTCAGAATCCCTCAGCCATGGCAGCCAACAGGGGTCGTGGTTCTCATTACCAGGGCCGTGGACGTATTCCCCGTGGAAGGGGTGGTCGCACTAGGCCAACGTGCTCATATTGTCACAGAGTCGGCCATACTGAAGACACATGCTACTCAAAGCATGGTTTTCCTGCATCTGCACGAGCCGCTGAGCAGATAGAGCCCCCGTCTGCATCTACACTGGATCAACGATTTGATGATCTGGTTGCCCGTCTCAGGGGCATTATCCCACCATCTGGCCCAGCACCGTCGACAGAGAGTCATACTGATGTTGCTGCTTCTGCTTCTGCCTCTACGAGTACTTCAGGTAGTACACTTGCACTTCACAGTAGTAGATTGGATATATTGCCATGGATCATGGACTCAGGTGCTACACATCATCTATGTGGCGACCAGAGTCTACTTTCAGGATATACTCAGATTCCTCCAGGACGGACAGTAGTGATTGCCAATGGCACACACTCCCCCATCACGGGTCAGGGGGAGATTAGATTGACATCATCTATGCAGCTCAAGAACGTTTTACATGCACCGCACTTTTCTATGAATCTATTGTCAATCAGCCAGATTACGAAGGATCTCCAATGTCGAGCTATTTTTTATTCATCTTCTTTGATTTTTCAGGACATCCGTACGGGCAACGTGATTGGTCATGGCTATGAGCAAGGAGGCCTCTATCGTCTGAACCAGACCCCATTTGCTGGAATCACCTCTTCACCAGCTGGACAAGTATCTCCTCTCCTGTGGCATCTGCGTTTTGGTCATCTACCGCTTCAGAAGTTGCGTCTTGTCTTACCTTATAGTCTTTCTCACACACCTATCCAGTGTGAGGCGTGTCAATTGGGAAAACATCACAGGTCATCGTTTCCCAGTAGTCAGGGTCGGAGTAGTAACTCCAAATTTGAGTTGTTTCATGTTGACGTCTGGGGTCCAAGTCGTGTTCCCGATCATCAAGGACACAGGTTCTATATTGTCTTTGTGGATGATTTCTCTAGAGCATCATGGGTATTTTTAATGAAAAATAAGTCTGAAGCTGGAAATATTATTATTCACTTTCTAAATGAGATACAGAATGTTTTTTCCACAACTGTCAAAATTATGAGAAGTGACAATGCCTTAGAGTTGTGCACCAATAATCTAGCCAACTACTATTCCTCTAAAGGAATTATTCACCAAACATCCTGCGCCCATACGTCCCAACAAAATGGGGTTGCAGAAAGAAAGCACCGTCACCTTCTTGATGTCACAAGGTCTCTTCTCATTCAGAGTCATGTTCCGTATTCCTACTGGGGTGATGCAGTCCTTACTGCATGTTATCTTATAAATCGTATGCCCTCGTCTGTCTTGAATGAACAGGTTCCTTTCTCAATTATTTATCCTGACAAGGATCTGTTCACTCTTACCCCTCGTGTGTTTGGGTCAGTCGCATTTGTCCATCAGTTATCGCCCGGTTCTGACAAGCTCTCTCCTAGGGCTGTCAAGTGTGTCTTTGTGGGGTACTCCAGAACTCAAAAGGGGTACAAGTGTTTTGACCCTCTGCGTCGGCGGTATATGATCAGTGCAGATGTTACATTCTTTGAATCCATCATGTATTTCTCAGACTCTGGGAACATGCAGCCACCATCTATATCCCCTGATATTGTATTCATGGCACCACCAACATCACAACCGCCACCAACATCTCAACCACCACCACCCCTACCACCACCATCAATAGTACCTCCATTACCATTCCATTACACCCGGAGGCCGAATCAAGTTCATG
Organism: Ottelia alismoides; assembly: GCA_037367405.1. Lineage (NCBI taxonomy): Eukaryota > Viridiplantae > Streptophyta > Magnoliopsida > Alismatales > Hydrocharitaceae > Ottelia > Ottelia alismoides. The sequence continues at coordinate 98,366 of JAZKJV010005183.1, forward strand.
GTCCTGACCAGTCAACTAGCTCGCCTATGGTATGTAATGAAAATATTAATGTTGATGAATCTGACGACATTTCTCAGCAGGATGCATCACAGGAGCATGGTGATACCACAGAGGATCTAAATGTTCCAATCGCTCTACGCAAGTCGAAAAGAAGCTGTGTCCAGTATCCAGTTTCAGCAGTGGTGTCGTTTGAGAGGCTATCTGGACCATTCAGGACGTTTGCTTTGGCACTTTCAGCTACGGATATTCCAAGGAATCACCATGAGGCCTTGCAGGATTCTCGATGGCGGCTAGCTATGGAGGAAGAGATGGCGGCACTTCAGTCCAGAGGAACATGGAGCTTGGTCACTATACCTCCAGATGTCAACCCGGTGAGTTGCAAGTGGGTGTTTACAGTGAAACATAATGCAGATAGCTCCATTGACAGGTACAAGGCCCGCCTAGTTGCAAGGGGATTCACACAGACATATGGGGTGGATTACCTTGACACGTTCTCCCCGGTGGCTCGTCATTCCACTCTGCGGATCCTCTTATCTGTTGCAGTCACTAAAGACTGGCCACTCTATCAACTGGATGTAAAGAATGCTTTTCTGTATGGTGACCTGCAGGAAGAGGTCTACATGCAACAGCCACCAGGTTTTGCTGTTGAGGGGGAGTGTTCCAAGGTTTGCAGATTACATAAGGCTATCTATGGCCTTAAGCAGAGCCCCAGAGCTTGGTTCCAGAAGCTGTCAGACCTCTTTGAGAAACAAGGATACAAACGCTCAAATGCTGATCATTCCTTGTTTGTACAGAAAACGGCAAGAGGTATTGTTGTAATCATGGTTTATGTTGACGATATCTTGATTACAGGTGATGATGACCAGGGCATTAAGCAGGCAAAGGAAAGGCTAGGGATCGAGTTTGTCATCAAGGACCTGGGAGTCCTTAGATATTTTCTGGGGCTGGAGTTTGCTAGAAATCCGTATGGATTAGTCATGTCACAAAGGAAGTATGTCACAGATCTACTAAGTGAGACAGGTATGCTAGGGTGTCGACCTGCTACGACACCAATGGACCCTAGCATGAAGATGTATGATGATGACACATAGGAGGTTGACAGGAGAAGATACAGAGAACTGGTAGGCAAACTGCTATATGTCACGATCACTAGGCCAGATATATTATTTGCAGTGAGCCGTGTGAGCCAGTTCATGGAGCAGCCACGCCAGGTGCATATGGATGCAATACACATGATACTTAGATACCTAAAATCTTCTCCAGGTAAAGGTATGCTATTCAAGAAAGGAAAGGGGATTTCTGTCTCTGCATGCGCAGATGCAGACTATGCAGGATGTCCTAAGGATAGGAAGTCCACCTCAGGGTACGCTGTCTATATTGGAGATGCCCTAGTCTCATGGAGGAGCAAGAAGCAAACTGTGGTAGCTAGATCCAGTGCTGAATCCGAATATAGGGCTATGGCCCAGGCTACTACAGAGATGATGTGGGTGAAAGCGGTGCTGACAGATTTATGTTTAGATATACCACTTCCTATGAGCTTGGAGTGTGATAATCAGACTGCTTTGTTCATTGCTAATAATCCTGCATTCCATGAGCGGACCAAGCATATTGAAGTGGATTGTCACTTCATACGTGATATGATCCAGAAAGGATTCATTACCACATCCCATGTTACTTCAGAGAACCAGACTGCAGATATATTTACCAAGGCATTATCATGTGGCCCATTTCAGAAGTGTGCTTCCAAGCTGAGCATGATTGACATCTATGCTCCATCTTGAGGGGGAGTGTTGACACACTTTGAATTATTGTATCTCTTTGCTATTTTAGTTTCTTGTTATTCCCTTTATGTAATTTACCCATAGGCTACTCTCCTATATAAGAGAGCCTAGGGCTATGGAATAAACAACTCATTCACGTTTCCCAACAATCTCTATTGGCACCCACCTCTCCCCTCCCTCAACGCTCACCATCCCACACCGACTTCTCTTATCTGCTAACAACCACATTCCCTCCCTTGTGGGTTTCCAACATTTACAATTTCTTCCCTATACCAACCATGCTCCCTCCCAAAATCTCTATAATAAACTTCCTATTAAAGAGGGTGTTGATTATGCCTTGAAGCACATACCGTTGTTGATATGTACATTCCATAAACGGATCTTGGCTGACCCGATGTGAGGGTGGAGCCTCGACAGTGCATATTTTTGGATCCAATTAGGATCCGTTTACCTATTAGCCCTATATATATTGTAGGGTCAAGACATGGATCATCATAGAACATCATTCTAGGAGAGTCTTAGGGTTCTTGTATCTATACTCTTGTTTTCTCTCATAGTGGAAACTCTCTTTACCCAAGGTTTTTCCGCTACATGGGTGGGTTTTTCCACATAAAATCATGCATGTTCTTTGTTGTTGCTTGCTTGTGATTGATTGTGTGTTTGGATCATCTTCAACAGAAGGCTTAATGAAGAGAGAGTAATGAATGACGGAAGCATAAGAGAGAAGAAATATAATGACAGTTAGATCAACTTGATGATGGTGCTTTTGTGAAGTATATTTATAATAAACTTAATATGATTACATAGTGGATGAAACTAATGGCAGGGACATACATGTAAGACCGTGCAATTACAACTCATGTGATGCAATTACAAGGTTTGCAAGGGTTTATTATGTAAATATTTAAGATTACATGATTACGAATGTAAAAATCCCTTTATGTAATGATATTATTTTCCATAAATGATTTATAATAACAATATAAAGGGATGGAAAATAAACAATATTATATGATGCAAGGGTAAATAAATATATCAACACTATCATATATCTAATATAGACTAAATAAGTAACCAATAAATGTAAATATGGCATAATTTAGAAAAAAAAGTAATATATGAAATATTTAAAAAGATAGATAAAACACACGCATGGACAAAAACACATTAATATGTACAATATACAAGTTTTAGCCATATATACATCAACAAAATATGGTAGATGCTTTAGTTGTAACAAGGCATTGGGCGTATAAGGTATTCAACGAGAGGTGAACATGTGAGAGATTGCATCATTGATTGAGCTTGAATTTGAGTTCTCCCAGTTTAGACCTCACATTCTCGTACAACTCGAAGCCCACAAAAGGTGAGGAATGGAGGTACGACTTTACTAGAATAGGGGAGGAGAAGCGTGTACCTTCCCTCCGCCATCATCCCCTTGCCTTCATTTTTTCCTTTGTCTTAGTGGACTCCGTACCTTCTCTTTCTGACCCAATAATTGTGTTCAAGGGCCCTGGAAATCGCACAAAGCATGTAGGAGCAAGGCCTACAAAGTTGAGCTAAACAACAAGCCACGGTTGTGGTGGTCACTGAATTGCTTGCAAATAGGGAAAATTACCTTGCCTTAATTGATCACAATCACCTCAACATCTCATATTCAACTTGTTAAATTAGTATGTTTTCAAACATTGATGTCATAGAAAGATTGCTTTTATAGAAGCTCTCCGGCCGGTGGGAGCGAGAAGTATGGGATATGTCTGGTGTTTCTTCCATCAACCAGTTCTTGATTTGATTTAGTATCGCGATTGCCTTGTCTACTTAAGCACTGGGTCCTTGGCTCATCGGAATTAGTTAAGTATGGTGCGAAGCGTAAAAAAACATGAATATTTAGGAGCAGTGGTAGCTATTCACCATAGCAATGTTGGGAAATCAAGGGAGTCTCATAACCTGTCCTGCAAAAGATGACTAGCAGCGGAGCATTCCCCACACAGGAACCAAGAAAAATAATAGTAGCACAATAATCAAGAAACCACAGAAAGACGAGAAATTTTGCATGGGAAAACCCTCCTCAATGTGAGAGAGGGGAAAAATCCACGGGCACGACGAACTGCAACAAAATCCACTAGACCAGAAAAATGAGAGGGCACAATGTCTCTCAGTTTTGTTGTCCAACAAAACTGAGGCTCAATTACACGAGTAAATTAGATAACTGTCACCTTGTACTTGGAGAACACGATATTGTTGCTTCTCCTCGTCACGTGATGCCCGTCTTCGAGAACGAACCTCCCTGGCGGCTGCTCCTCGCGCCTCTGGCGTAGACGCTCCCCACGGATGCGACTTCTCTTCGTGCCCCATGCAAGCTAACTCTTCGTGCCTTGTGCGAACTTGCTCCTCACGCCTTGTGTGGATTATTTCTCTCCTTACTTGGGGAGAGAGAACTAAGAGAGAAGAGAGGGAGAGATGTTTGAGTTGGGATGATCCCCAATACCATGCATGGGGTCTTATTTATACTACTCTTGTCTCCTCTCTCCAATCCTACTCCTACATAAAGTAGGAGTCCCCAAAAGGATAATCAGCCTTTTTCTTTTTTTATTATTGGGAATGGATAATGTTCCAAACAACCTCTCCCTCCATTTCCAATGGGAAGGTGTCTTCAAGAAGATGATCACTAAGAGGTGACACCGATCAGCTCTCTACAAAGCTGCAGTTTGTCACAAGTCACGACCTTCGTCAGCACATTTGATGGATTTTCATCTGTGTGAACCTTATTCAGAATGAGATGCTTCTTGTCAATAGTATCTCTAAGCCAATGATATCGCACGTCTATATGCTTATGCGAGCATGGTGCATCGTGCTCTTACTCATATCAATGTCATCTAGCTATCATAGAAAATGATCAGCTCATTGTCTTTGCATCCAAGTTCACCAAGGAATCTTTGTAACCACAACACTTCTTTTCATGCTTTTGTTGCTGCAACATACTCGACTTCAATCGTTGAGAGTGTAATGCATTTATGTAACTTAGACTGCCACGAAATCGCTCCCCCTGTGAAGGTGAAAATGTACCCGGAAGTCGATTTCCTCTGATCTACATCTCTTGTCATGTCATCATATGTATATCCACACAATTTGGGATCTGACCTCCCAAACATCAGACACATACTTGAGATCCCTCTCAAGTATCTCAGAATCCACTTCACGGCTTCATGGTGATCCTTCCCAAAATTTGACAAGAATCTACTCATTATACCCACGACATGAGCAATGCCGGGTCTAATGCAAACCATTGCGTACATAAGGCTGCCAACTGCGAACTGGTAAGGAATCTTGATCATCTCAGCTTTCTCCTCAAAAGTAGACGGGCATGTCTCTTTCATCAACTTGAAATGAGAGGCAAGGGACGTGCTGACAGGCTTCGTATTCTTCATGTTGAACCGCTCCAGAATGCTTTCAACGTATTTCTCTTGTGACAAACCACAACCAGTGCTACTTCATGTCGCAAGTGATCTGCATCCCAAGTATGTTCTTGCCTTGCCCAAATCCTTCATCTGAATTCCTTTGAGAGTTCCCTTTTGAGCTTTGCAATCAACTCGAGATCATGACCAACTATCAACATGTCATCCACATAGATCAACGGAATAGTGAACATGTCATTGGGAAGACGTCCAAAATACACATATGGATCTGTTATAGTCCTCTTGAAGTTCTGCTTCATCATGAAAGCATCAAACTTCAAGTATCACTATCTGGGGGCTTACTTCAAGTCATAAAGACTTTTCCTCAACCTGCAAACTATATGCTCTTTCCTCTTCTCCTGTTGTTGGACCTGCCTCTTCTCTCAACTGCGTACACAAGTGAAGAAGAGGACTCTTCGGATGATCGTCGTTTGATTTCTTCATTCAGAAGACTGCTCTTGACCATAGGTATGGTCAGCTTGTCATCCGTAGCAGAGTTGCTCACGATAATCACTAGAGTTTCCCAACTATCTGGTAGTGAATCCAAGAGAAGAAGTTCCTGCAATTCATCATTTAGCATCATGTTCATGGTACTCAGTTGATTAATGAGACTCCGGAACTCATTCAAGTGCTCAGCAACTTTCATCTCATCCTTGTACTTTAGATTCACTAACTTCGAATCTAGAACGCATTTTCGGTGGTCGTCTTTTGCTCATAAAGCTCCGCCGATTTCTCCTATAGTTTCTTCGCATCTGTCTATTCTACGACATGGTGGAATACCGACAAGTCCAGCCTTTTTCGGATCGTGTTGACTGCTTTCCTGTTCAGCTTTGTCCAGTCACATGCGGACATGCCCTCGAACTTGACTGTTTCTCCTTCCATCGGATCATGGGAGTCCTTGCAATACAAGATGCCCTCCATCTTGGCCTTCCATATTTGCCAGTCCGTGCTCGTCAGCTTGATCATCGTGCCTTTGTCATCCTTCATCATCTCGACAACACGTGCTATGATACCGCTTGTTGGGAAATTGAGGGATTTTATTAATCTGTCCTGCAAAGGATGACTAGTAGCGGAGCATTCCCTACAAAGAACTAAGAAAAATAATCATAGCACAATAATCAAGAAAGCACAGAAAGACAAGAAATTTTACGTGAAAAAACCATCCTCGATGTGAGAGAAGGGAAAAATCCACAGGGCACGACGACCTACAACAAAATCCACTAGACCAGAAAAATGAGAGGGCGCAGTGTCTTCTCGTTTTGTTGCCCAACAAAACTGAGGCTCAGTTACAAGAATAAATCAGATAACTGTCACTTTGTACTTGGAGAACACGATATTGTTGCTTCTCCTCGTCACATGATGCCCCCTTCTCGAGAACGGACCTCCCTGACGGCTGCTCCTCGCACATCTGGCGCAGACGCTCCTCGCAGATGCGACTTCTCTTCGCGCTTCTGCGGGCTAACTCTTCGTGCCTTGCGCAAACTAGCTCGTCGCGCCTTACGTGAGCTACTTCTCTCCTTACTTGGGGAGAGAGAACTAAGAGAGAAGAGAGGGAGAGATGCTTGAATTGGGATGATCCCCAATGCCATGCATGGGGTCATATTTATACTACTCTCACCTCCTCTCTCCACTCCTACTCCTACATGAAGTAGGAGTCTCCAAGAAGATAATCGGCCTTTTTTCTTTTTAAAATTATTGGGAATGGATAATGTTCCCAACAAGCAATAGTATAGCAATGTTCAAGAATATCAATATTTTTGCTTTAAACGCATAATCTTACTAATCTAAAATGAATTCCTAAAGAAAAATGCATGCCCTAGAAACAGAGAATTGCTACATTTAGTAGATACTTTCATCCAGAAAGGCAAGAGTTATCAAATATCTTAGATCACATTTCAAATCCAAAGCTTCAATTGAAAATAGGGTCTAAGTTAGGGTTATTATTCTATTTATTCAACAGACCACACGGAAAGCTCATTAAAGCAACTCCGCGCAACTACATTAAAAAAAATATACGAGAATAAGTGAATACATTAAAAAAGGAGGCCCTCGAAAGGGTCCATTACAACCCACTTTGTTGCCAAGTATAAAAAACCAAGAAAGAAGGGTAAAAAAGGATGCATAGCTGCAGAACAAAATCCCACTTGTGGGAATCATGTTCTACAAGATTAGACTAAAGGCTGCAGGACCTGAGCCACAATGAGTTTGAAAAAGAATCCCACAAAGGAAAAGTGCAACACATAAAAGCACAGACGCAAAAGGGACTTTCTCGCGATTCTAAAACCCCGTATTTGAAGCATCACGCTCAAAAAGACGACGTTTTTCTATAAAATTCAGACTAGTCACCCATAAGAAATTAATAAAATCAGTGCATCAGATCTATCATCAGAGAGGGAGAACGCACAGACCGATCAAACCCACCTCCCCTTTGCTGTCGTAGTAATCATTCAACGCCCACTGGTACTTGGACTGATCCAACCCAAACCACTCCGCCAGGAACCCGTCCAATCTCGAATGCACTGCGAAAGCCAACAGCCAGAATCCCCTTAAATCACACAAATCAAACACAACCGCTACCCAACAACCAAAAATAAAAAAATAAAGAAGAAGAAGAAAAGTTACCATCTTGGACCTTGGCAACCGCATCCCAGAAGAAACCAAAGGCGCCGGTGGACTTCCCCCCCTTGGATTCCTCGAACTGCGGGGGTGGGACTTGAACTAAAGGCGCGGGCCTTGAGGGTAAAGGTGGGGAAAGATTGGGGCTTTGCAGGGTTTTATGGTTGGAAAGCGGGGATTTGGGGGTTTGAGGGGCCTCGGAGGGAGTTGGGGTCGGGGGCGGGGTGAGGAAGACGGTGTACCTGCCAGCCTTGGCTATTACCGGTGGAGGTGTGCCCTCGCGGGCCCTGAGCGCAGCGGTAGCAGCCATAGGCAGAGAGAGAGAGAGAGGGGAAGTCGGTGGAGATCAAAGCGGCAGCCTCGACCTTTTTTGCTTTGGAATGGAATCGGGTGTGGGATTTGGATTTTGGGTGGAGCGAGATGAGTTGCAGTGGTCTTCTCTCTCTCTATCTCTGCACTGATGAGGAGCATGCTGGTTGTGCCTCTCTCTCTCTCCACAAGCACATATGATGTCTTTGTCCCATGCAGTGTTTGCGACTTGAGCGAGGATTTTGGGATGCTGTTTGGCACTGGGGTTGGAGGGAATCACGGGGAATGCCGCTGAGCTGAGCTGACACGGCCCAAGAGCAACCCTTTTCTTTTGGCCTATTTGTACTTTTACATGCATATTTCCCTTGAACTTGTGCCTTTTTATAGAAATGCAATCGTTTAACTTCCGTACAAAAAAGTCGGAAGTAACATTCAATTATAAAATTGGATGAGTTAAAAAGATATTTTTATTGTTGATATTGTATCAAACAATTAATTTATAAAAATGAACCAAAGGAATGTCTTTGTGGACTTGTGGTGAGTTCAGGCTCATTCATGGGGTTTAACATGGTTTTTAGCGGTTTTTTACAAGCCGAATGAACCAATTAAGTTTAAAGAGCACTTTAGGTTATTTTATAGGATTTTTGACATGCACACCTGATTAAAATAACGTTTGTTATTTTTTTACAAAGAAAATGAGTAAAATAAGATTAATTAACCATATTCATTGTTTGCAAAGCAAAACTAAATGAGATTTAATCAAATTGAACAAAAACAAGGCCAACCAACCTTTTTAAGTTATTTCATAGAACATCAGAGAATTATTTAGAGCATAATGACACAGTCTTGATCTAAAAACCAAAATGTAATTGGGAACATATAACTTGGATTAAATTACAATATATATGAAACGGAAAATTAGATATAATTAAAAAAACCAAGTAGGTGTTCAACTTACGTATAGTAAATGTGAAAAATACAATATTAACAAATGAAATTTAAATCAAAGTACAATACCATGCAACAAATTATTCACAAACAAAAGCTATTTATAGATAACAATAAATAAATACAAAAATGAAGGATTTTTTTACATTTGTGTCCCGTTGAGTTCTACAAATACATTTATACCTCTATCTTTTTACAATAACACTTGTGCCTATGCATTCTTACCTAATTTATAAAATTGTCCTTCCGATATTATACATATGTCACTATATTACATTAACGAAAGAGCAGAACTATGAATTTGTAAGAATATATGGACACAAGTGTCATTGCAAAAAAGGAACATAAGTTTATTTGTGAAAACTCAAACGGGCATAAGTTTAAAAATCACAAAATATAGAATTATTGAATTTGCAAGGGAAATCCCTACCCATATAACATCCAAAATCCTATTGCATGAGAATGCCCATTAACCTAAATTTGGTGGTGATTTTTTGAATTTTTATTTATTGAATAAATGTGATGCCGTCGCAACCCAAATAATCCCTCAACAAAAATTTATTTCTTCTCAAGCCAACAATTACAAAAATATAACAAGAGAAGAATGTTATTTAATTAACATGTATAGCAAAAGGATCAAACTCAGGGAGGCTAGAAATCTTGAGGGTTATTGTAATAATCAAAAAATAAATTAATAGAAAGAGGGAATTCAAATGCTGACTATCTTGGTTTTCTTTTTATTTATTTTTGTTTTCCTATATTTTTTTAATTTTTTTATATTTAATTTTTTGGATGTTTTTAGTTTTGAAAATGTTTAAGTTTTTTTAAAATGTAATTTACAAAGAAAATTTATATACAAAAATAAAGAAGGGTTTTTTATTTTTAAAATATAGTAAAAATGATAAAAAATGTTTTTGTGTTTTATACTTTTTATAATGTTTTGGTGACTTTTCAAAGATTTTTCAAGGTTTTATAGATTTTATAAAAATTAGAAATTGAGAATAATGTCAAGTAGTAAACAAGCAGGGATATTTTACAATTTAAAATTATCAAATAAACTAAAAATGACAAAATTTATTTCTTGTAAAAACTACAAAGAATTATCTACATACAGGAAGTAAAATCACTATTTTCGTAATTTCTATGATTTTTATAAGATTTTTGATATTTTGCACATTTTTAGAATTTCTAAAAATAATTAATGCGTAAAATTTGCACATGAAATAAAATACATAATAATAAAATTATTCTAATTTTTTGGAATTCTTGACGTAATATTTGATTTTTTATGAATATTTTAATGTCAATTAGTAAAAAAAGCAAAGTTTTTTATTTTTTATTAATAGAAAATGATAATAAATTGCAATGAGAAAATTACACTATGAAAAGGAACATAACATGTGTTTAGCTTGAATTTTAGAGACTTTATTGACAACATATGATATTTATTTCAATTAGAAAAAGCATGCAGGTTAAAGTCTAGATAACTAGGGACTAAAATGTAAACTTTCATTATTTTTGCATGAAAAATTAACAAGAAATAAACTATGAGGGGAAATTCACAAATTACCCAAGATGAGGGCATGAGCGGCACGTGCATATCTAACGGAGGTATCTTTTGCAATTTCTAAAATATCGGAGGGCATTACAGCAATTTTCCCAACAAAGGGTTTTACATGGGGAGTTCATGTTCAATCTTCTCACTCCCAAAAAAGGAAAGGTTAATAAAGGTATCTGTGTAGAGAACTGTGAAGACAGATCCGTTTGATCAAACAAAAATCAATAAAATAGGAGCGAGAGAGAAAATGAGAATAAGCATATTCTCTCCCCTATTTTATCTACACATTAATATTTATCCAGGTAAGTGTGCATGGGTCAAACTGAGGAGGCAAAATAACCGTATTGCGGCTTTTTAAAAAATAAAGAGCTTCACAATTTTTTCTCTTCTTGAAAATTACAAGAAAGCACAAGAAAGCACTCAAAGTAGCACAATTTTACAAAAATTAATTAGAGAAAAATATACGATAAAAATCAATAAGAAATAAAAAAAATGTTGATGGGGTAGTTATGTAAATACCCTAGAAAATTCAAGGAAAATACAACAAAAATAAGGTCTAAAAACACCATATAGTTCAAGGGTATAAGTGCAAGAAAAAGAAATATAGTTCTATAACAAATTGACCCCTGGTAGGAACTGAAATGTAAGAAAAACTAAGAGTTTTGCATTTAGGTCCCTATTCGGGGACCTAAATGTAATTTTCTGGAAACTACTGGAGCGTCTTGAGAATTCAAGAACTTGGAGGGTTTATCCCCTTCATCTAAACGGCTGAGGTTAGACTCTGAAGCGCTATCTGGACTGTCCACTGTTGATACGTGTCAGCAGACTGTAGCTTTTGGGGAGTTCTTTATGTTCTTCCCCTTTTCGCAGATGTAGAAGCGGCCCTGCCTTCTCCGACTTCTCCCCGACGATCAACTGGATTCTTTGGCCTCCTCCATGCCAGAGGGGTGTGATGAATCCATGATTCATTAACTTTTCTGTCGCATTTTGTCTTAAAACCCTTAACAAATACATGTAAATACCCACTAATTCTCATATTTTAACAAAACACCATTCATGTGTAAATATTCACTTTTAACCACTAAAGTCATGTAAATAAATAAAGAACCAGAAAAATGAAGAAAAGGCAGATTGAATATATGTATATATATACAATATGACTTAAATATAAATATAGCTGTAAGATATATTTATAACCCAACCCCCGAGACCAAGTCAGCATGGATTGGTCAACAAACCAATAAGTAGGGGAGATAAGGAAAAAAACCTAAAAAAAATTTAACACATACATATACACTCGTCATTATTTATAAAATAAATACAAAACTTCAAAGATTTTTAATTATTTCATATGAACATATTTTTCATCAAATCTGTCTCCTAATTATTTTTAAAAATGTATATAAAAATATAAAAATAAGTTAAAAATATTACCCTATATACATGTCAAGAAACCCAGCCTACAAATTCTCAAAATCTCAACTTCCGAACATCATAACTTCCTCATACGAATTCCAATTTCACTCTACTCACCTTTAAAGTAAATAAAATAATATTCTCTAATTAATAAAGGTGGTTTCATCGAATTCGGAGTCTGTTTGCAAAAAGTCGGTTTTGGGACCAAAAGACAAAGAGGTTTCTGGCTATTTATTTTATGTAACACATACTATTTATCATTTTCTTAATTTTATAATTTTTAAATTATTTCATGATCTTGTAGTTTCTATATAAATTATTTTATAATTTTTGGAGACTATTTATTATTTTAATAAAATCAAACACCCCAAAACATAGGTATAAATGGCCTATATAGATACTAACTCTATTTATTAAAATATGTAATTAATTTATAAAAATCTATAAAAATTCGTATAAATATTATTTAATACCCTAATAATTAAGAAAATACAAAATTAATTTTTACTTATTTATTAAATTAAAAACCTAAAACCTATTTATAAATACATATTTATTAATATAATATTTATATTTTAAATAATACTTATTATTTATTAAAAGTAATTATGCCATAATTTAGAAAATTAATTTATTTAACTTTCTTGTATTTATACCTATTTAAAATAATGTAATTTACTATTTTATATCTAATTTATAAGAGATTTATGCTCCTGGACCAACCAGGTGCTGACACTTGTCAGCACCTGGGCCTTCTTCTTCAAGAAGAGGTTGCGCCGGAGTTTGTTCAGCCGGCCATCTTTGCCCATTTATTCCGAGCCATTCCAGAAGCTTCAGACCAATCTAAACCGATGGATCTCTTCTTCCAACAACCTCCTCCATCGCCCATCGTTCATCTCGACTTGGAGCCCACGCCAATCGCCCTATATAAAGGCCCCAAGTCGCCATAGCTAAACAACTCTCCTAACAACCCAAGAGCTTCTGCTCCAGGTTACCGATAGCCCCACTTTCCCACCTCGCTCCGCCTCGCTCCGGTGGTTACAGCACCTGCAAGCCGTCTCGCGAGGAAGAAGGCACATCGGAGGATTGTTCCAAGGCGGAGCATCGCCTTGAATCGCCGCCCAAGCGCCGCGTTTTGCTCCGGAATCGGCCGCCGTCGAGCTTCGTTGTCCAGGTAATACACCTAGACTCCCCAGGCCTCTTCATCCATTTTGCTTCAATTTTCTTCTCGGTTTGCGTGCCACGATTAGCGTGGCTAATCGCATATTTAGGAAGCCTAACCTTCTAGTTAATCGCCATATCGAAATCCCTTTCGATTCATCCCCAATTTGTTTTCAAATCGATTTCAAAACATCATCGTTCTCACGCACTTGGTTGTTTGGCTGGAATTTCAAGAATTTTTTCTCATCTTTGGATCTTTATATCTTAACCCCTCGGCCGATTCTTAGCGAATCGAGCACTGGATCTTGTCATTTGCAGATCCAAGTTCAACGCGAGGCATTGCTACACCACTGGAGCTTTGAATCAGCATCGAAATCAATCTCCAATGGAGCTTTGTCAGAACTGCGTCACTGCCAGGTGCTGAAGACGTAGTCACTTCATCGTTGTTCCACCACCGCTCGGAGTGTCGCCGACCACATCTCTACCACGGGTGAGCTCGAGGGGTGAAGGAGTCACCCCTCTGGACCCGCCGGAGCTTCAAAACCATCGCCAGTCGGCCGCGATAAATCGGAGAAGAGAGGACGTCCGCCAGCAGCTCAACAACTCCAAGAACAGGGGGGTTACAGAATTGCGACACGTGGCCGAGTCTGAAGCGTTCGATCCGCGCCCTTAAGTTCTAATCTCGGCCGCTCATTCTGAAGAGGTGGAAAAATTGCGCACTAAACCCAGCCAAGTTTCCAGAAGTTCACCCCGCCTCCGCAGTTTTCTTTATTTGCATTTAGGTCCCTCCACGTAGACCTAAATGTAAAGATTTGTTTTGTTATTCTTCAGAACAGTCCCTGAGGACCAAATTGCAAACTTTTTAAATAATTTTTCTTGCGCTTATGCCCCTGGGCTGTAGGGGTTGTTTCTTCTTCGTGTGACCTCGGTTTTTGACGATTTCTTGAGGGTAGTTACACAACTACCCCAACTACTTAGTATAAAATTTTCGTGGATTTTTGACGAGTTTTCGACGTGTTTTGATTTCATCGAAAGCCGTCTCGTTTTGCTTTGATTTCTTGTGCAGTTCGAGCTCGCGGCTCGACCCCGATCACCATATTATATAGTATCACCTATATTATATCCACCTATTATATAATAAATAAATCTTTTGAAAAAATATCCCTTTTTGAAAATTAAATAAAAATTTAAAAACAATAAAATCAAATAAAAATAAAAAAATAAAAAAATCAATAAAAAAGAGGTTTTGACTTGATCACTTAGAGAAGAATTTAAAATAAGATTACGAGGACAAAAATCTAGGGAATTTATTCTGCCTCCTTGAGTTCGACCCAGGAACACTTGCTTGGTAAAATATTAATGAACGGTTTTTCTTCGGAAAACCGTAATTGTTTGATAGGTTTTTAAGAATCGTTTTTGTTTCACGGCTTCTGCTACATCGACCACTTTTATCAATAAAAGAAAGCCGCGAAACCGATTCTTAGCCTTATCAAAATGGCGCCGTTGCCGGGAAGGCGTTAGATTCTTTTTGATTTTTCATTTCTTCGTGATTTTATTTTTTCTCTCTTCTCTTTGTTTCGTTGTTCGTACGGTTTTTCGTACGACTTTTTCGTGTTTTGCTTTCTCGTCTTCTTACGGCTTTCTCTATTTTCTCGATCGGCTTTACTTGCTAACCATCTTTGCAGGGCCTGCAGGATCAACCGGCTTCTTCGGAAGCCGAGCCAGTTGAAAGAGCAGAGGTCGGCTCCTTCTTCACGAGTCGGTTGTAGAGGAGAAGAGTAGTTAGTATATTTTCTGTAAAAAAGAGAGAAAGGGAGAGAGTTGTAATAGATAATAAACAACCCCCCCTTTTTTTTCGGGGCCTGACTCGCCGGATACCGTGTATCCGAGAATCAGGGTACCCACCGCGGTTTTCATCGCTATCGGCTTTCCACGGTTTTCTAGATGCTTGTTTAGGTTTTTACTCTCTCTGCTTGCGCCACGTAGTTAGTCTTAGGGCTCGCAACCTATGTGCATGCTTTTAGGGTTTTTATAAAAAGAAAAAAAATCGATAGACGTTGATTGAAAAAAACACATAAAAATTACAAAACTAAAATCGGGACTGCTAAATCTATCTGACTAAAAACCGTAAATCGACTCAATTGATTTGGGAGAGTAATCCCCGCACATTTCTCAGAGTGCACGAGCGAGAGACGACACTTAATTTAAGAACCGATATTTTTCAAAATACTACTTAGTCCATACACCTGATCACTGCTTTGTCAGTGAGGAAGCTCGGGTAGCCGGCAACGGTCCGAGAATACTTAGCAGAGTGGGGGATTTAGAGGACATCGCGTAAGGCACCGTCCCCAAGCAACACGGGTAGCCGGAAACGGTCCGTACTTGCCTCCATACTGGCTGCAAACAAGTGATCCTCTGTAAGGACTCGGGACAGTATCGCGGGAAATAAATCAGGCACCTATAAGCTCGCACAGTGCACGATAAACCGCAAAAATTTGTTTGCTAATTACAACCCTAAAACCGAAAAGATAAAAGACCGAACTCTTACGGTCTTCATCAGGGTTGAGTTGGTGAAAACGGGGTTTGCTTTGTGTTCGCTTGCAGGGCGTGAGTTTCCACGGCTTTTGCATTTCTCTCTCTCTTGAATCGTAAACGTACTCTCCCGACTTTTCTCTTGACATCGAAGATGACGTCTCGACGGCTTTTCGGCTCACACTCTGTGAGCTTTCAACCGTCCACCGTCGAGCGTACGTCTTCACAGGCTCGGGATGACCCTCTTCCCGAACCGGTCCTATCAGATCTCGAGGCGAGTCAAACCCAGACTCCCTCACCTCCTGGCCAGAAAATTGAGACAGACTCTCGTCTCAATAAATCATCTCCAGCTGAACTATCACTGAGTGCTTACGAGAGCTTCTCTTTTCCAGACGACTCGAAGCCGATGGCTCGTGGTAAAGCACCAGCAGCAGATGAGAGGGTAGCAGTCGAGGAGCAAGATGACGGAAGATCAGAAGCTGCAGATATTACTATTGGGATTCCAGATACACTTCAGCAGATGAATCTACAAATTCGAGAACAATTCCGAGTTCATACGGAATTAATGGGCAATTAGCCGCGCTGCGAGCAGGGGTCGGGAACCAGTTACCGCATGCGGTTCCCGCGACTTTACGGGACGAGTATGACCCGAGCGCAAGAACGCTCCACCATTGGATTCGGCTACCGCCGAATCAAGGGCCATACGAACTCCGACCGTCCTTCATCTCTTTGCTTCCCAAGTACTATGGGAATGCCGCAGAGGAGCCATTCACGTTTTTACAACAGTTTGAGATGATTTGCGGAACGACTTGTTATCCAGGAGTAACGCAGGAGGCCGTACGCCTCAAGGCCTTTCCCTTTGCCTTAGCCGATAAGGCTCTTTATTGGCTGAGTCATCTGGGGAGGGAAATCTCCACATGGGACGACCTGAAGTCCACCTTTCTGCGTAAATATTTTCCTCTAGGAAGGACGAACATGATGAGGAGCCAGATCTCCAACTTTACGCAACTGCCGCACGAATCATTCCATGAGGCATGGGATCGATTCAAGGACCCGACGGAGAGATGTCCGCATCATGAGATCCCGATGAAGGTGCTCGTACAAAATTACTTCGGAGGACTCCATCCGGAAGTTCAGGGACTAGTCAGTGCCGCATGTGGCGGCAGTTACTTGAACAAGGATGCCGAGTCAGTCTGGGCCATCTTCGAAGGGATGGCCGAAAACTCAAGAGTTGTAGACTCTACTCGGGCATTTCAGAAAGCCCCACAGCCACCACATCACCGAGAACATCACAAGGTGGCAAACATCTCGGACTCTGAATCCAACACCAACATGGGCTTCATTAGCGAGAAATTGACGTTGGTGGATGTGATTCACAAGCAGGTCCAAGACCTACAACCTCTGCGAGAGTTGGAGAAACTCTCATCTCTACCTCAGCAGCTGAGTGATCTATCGAAGAAGGTCGCTGAACTTCAGATCCAGTACCAGCAGAGCCAGACTTCTTCGAATGTGCAACCAGCACGGAGGATCGCACCCGCTCCACCCACCCGTCAGATCCGTTACATCCAGAGCGAGTCCGAAATTCTGCAGCTCGATTGGCATGAGGATCAGTCTTATGCCAATCCCGGCCAGATCACCAGCACCACAGAGATGGGGGTGGAGCCGCAATCCACTTTCGAGATCAACGGAATTTGGTATACTCCGATGCAGCAGCCGAGTATACCAAACCAGCAGCCGCAGCAGCCGTACGGTCATCCACAGCATGGACGTCCACAATTTCAGCACCGCCAAAGCTTCACGCCGCAGCAGTCTCATCCGAATGTCTACCATCAGAGACCGCAACATTCATATCAGTACCCTGCCCAGTTTTCACCGAATTATTCTTTTCAACAGCCGCAACAGTCTTCCTCCACACCTCAGCACTACTCCCAACCTTCCACCTCTCAGCATTTCACGCCAAGGCAGGAGAGAGGAGCAAGCCAGGGCCACCACACCGAACCGGAGATGTCTTCACTTGCCCAGGCGTTCAACCAGATCATGGATATGCTCAGTACGCTCCAGATAGCGCATAAGACAAAGATGGAGCAGGTTAACCGTCGTCTGGACGAGTTAACCGTGTCGAAGACCACTCTCCCAGCCCAACCTCAGATGAACCCGAATAACAAGAGGAGGCATCCAGATCAGGTAGACACTACAGGTAAGATCTCGTTTCCTGAATTTTTATCTAACTTCATTCGTCTCAGGAGCGGTAGATCACCGCAAACACCTACTGGAGAAGAGGAGAGGGCACCAGAGGAGCACGAACTGAAACATGATCCTGATGCCAAGGAGGAGAAGCCGCAAGAATATGAGGACCATTACACAAAATCAAGAGACGGGAGCAATGCCAACACCTTAGATATGGACACTGGCGACTCAAACGATGACATCACGCCAGATCAGGCAGAGAGCCCCGACAAAAATATTTCTTCCCCTGTTTTAGAGAGTTTTGTAAATAATTCTGTACATTCTCCTAGTCCTCCTTCACCTACCAAAAAGACCAAAAAAAATTAAAAACTCAGAAAATACCATAAAAATTGAAAAAGGAAAAGATCTAAAAAAATTGGATCCTGCGGTTAGGGAAGCATTGGATAGAAAGTTGATTTTTGAGCTTCCCTTAATAATGGCCATTGAGCACTTTCCCGACCTTAAAAGATTTGTGAGAAGTAAATTGATGCCTAAAAGATCGGGCAATAAGAGAACAAGGACTGAGATACATATAGTGTCTATGGCCACATCTTTGATGATAGGGAGAAAAACCAAGAGCCGCAGAGTAAAGCGGTTACCTAGATTTGATTGTGAAATCAAAGATACCACATTCACCCATGCAAGAATCGATGATGACTTACCAATTAATATCCTCTCGACCTCCGTGTTTGCCAAGCTCAAACTCGGATCTGCCAAGAAGTCAAGAGAGATCATTCAGTTGGCAGATCGGACCATTAAACGGTCGAGAGGAACCATTTCAGTCATCGTCACTTTTCAAGGTGCTCTACTGGAGATAGACTTCACGATCATTGACATTGAGCACCGAGGAGAGTTCACCCAGTCTCCAATCATTCTTGGGAAGCCGTTCTTAGCCTTGGCTAAGGCAACTATAGATTGTGAGACTCGGGAGATCGATTTCTCTGCATTGGGAGCACTCCGACCTCACCCGATCTTTGAGGACACACGATATTCCAAGGTAACCCGTAAAGTTGCAGACAGTCGTGACCTTCGAGAGACAGTTGAGTCCCGTCTCTCTACTACACCTGAGATACCGACTGTCCAGACGACCATTGGTTTAGAGACTCCCTACAACCACACACCGCCTACTGCTTGCACCACCACCACGATAGCTTCTAGAGAGGACTCACGACCAGAAGCTATCATTGAGTCGGATATGACCTTTGTGGATGGCCTTGATCATTTTGATGATCCGACACAAGAACCCAACAATGTCAAACCAACTGAGAACACTGTGCCTTATCAGAGACGTGTGCTGACCTTGCAGGAGTATTACAATGCATATGGTGACTCATCTGATGATGAACCTCTGGTCAGAACCTCACACACACTACATCCAGGACATACAGCAAAGGAGACAACTGGGAGCAAATTGACCAATCTTGATAAATCGGTTGCTCCATCCTCTAGTCGGTCATCTGGTAAGAAGAAGAAGAGTATTGATTCCTCGAGGTGTTCCCCCGAACCCCTCAAGACTTGTCACTCTCATCTTCCTCTTCATGCTTCAGGTTCTAGAAAACCGACTAAGAAGGTTACCTTCGATGTTCCAGAGAAGGAACTTTCTGAGGAGTCCTCATCAGGTCCGGATGAGGTGATCTATATGAGTGAGCTCAGTTCAGCTGTTCTGAAGCCATATTTGAGCAAGCAGCCATGTGTCGACCCTCGTTGGACGTTCCCCACACCTCACTATTATTCCTCTATGAACGATTCTGACAGCGACACATATGTATACTATCCACCCCCTCGCTCCCGCAAGAAGGTCCGTCACAAACCTTCTTGATCCCTGTGTAGATTCAATCACTATTGTACATTATCCCCTCTTTGTATATTCTCTATATCACATCGGTTCTCACACTTACTCTTGTCCTATACTTAGGCTTACCAAGAGCCTAAGTATAGGGGGAGCCGATGCCCGCCGTGTGTACATACTCATCCATTTCTCCTCTTGACCTCGTTCGCCCCATTGTTGCTCTTCTTCTACACTTAGGCTGTCCAGAGCCTAAGTATAGGGGGGCGAATCGACTTCTATACTGTTTATTATTTTAGTCATCCTACGCTTAGCACGAGCTATGTCTTTTTCTCGCTTCTTGTGCCATGAGGACACAGCACATGCTAAGTATAGGGGGGCGTGTATATATTACATATATACTTTACCCATAGCTCGTACTTTCACGTATTTTTGTATATATTATACAATAATTATGTGGTGGGTAAAAAAACTTTTTTCTAAAAAAAACTTTTTTTTCTAAAAAAAACTCTTTTTCCTTATTTGCTAAAAAAACTTTTCAAAAAAAAAGCCTTTTTTTTAAAAAAAAACTTTTCCAAAAAAAAAGTCTTTTCTTATTTACCTATCTTTTTCAAAACAAAAAAAAACTTGAAAAAAAAAGAAAAAAAAATGATAAAAAGAAAAAAAAGAGACTTCTTTGCCTTTGTTTGTAAAAAAAAAAACTTTTTGAAAAAAACCTTTTTTGTAAAAACTTAAAAAAAATCAAAAAATCATAAAAAAACACTAAAAAAACTAACTAATAAGTTGGTTTAACCCCTGAACATTCACTTTCACACAAGACTAGTGATGTTCAAGAACACTTGGTTTATGAGGTCTTGATATTTTGAGTTAACCAGCCTTAGTCATTAGGGTCCTTGACTTAATTATTCACATTTCCCTAGTTTGAAAGATTTGTATGCTATATTGCATGCTTAGTCTCTACCTTAAGAATATGATCAGCACCTCACATACACGACTGCAGTTATGATGAGATGAGTTGAAATTTCACTTGAGGATCTGGGATGAGGGATTTGAGTTTGGACTTGATTTAATGATGCTCGAGGATGGGATAAAATCAATGAAGGCTTCATGAAACCTGAGTGTCAGCATCTTTAGCCAGTATGAGAACATGGTTCTTGTACTATCTCTTGACATTTACCTATGTGCCAGGGTGTGATAAAATAAAAAAAATGTTGATCAGTGTGCGCCAACTCTTGGTAAAAGCAGTGGAGCTAGCCAAAAATACTACAAAGCAATGAAATGTCAAAGAAAAGCTCTCATTCCATACAAAGTCAAATATCAAAGAGCTTCCACCAAAGGCGAGCGCTCCCAACCATTTCAAAAGTGTCCACTTGGACCACCGCTATTAGGACCAGGAGTCGGGCTTGCACCAAAAAAGGGCTCTGCATCGTAAATGCTACAAGTCTGGGTGTAGAAGGTATAATAGATACTCAAAAAAGACACACCCCGGTGTACTCCCAGGAAAACAAGTGCAGACGGCTCCAACTTCTTTTGACGGACGCACTGATCAACACCAAAAAAATGCGTTGCGTAATAAGGCACTTGAGAGGATCCTTGTTCCAATGAGAGGGAGAGAAGAAATGACACAATCCTATGCCCTCCATCAACTGGCCTTCCATCTACACTTTCAAGTCTGACAACTAAAGAGACGGTGGATTGGATGCAAGAAATGATTTATTCCCTAGTGTTGAGGATCGGGTCCATAGGAGAGTCTCTTGGACTGGAACCTTGGGTGACGTTGTGACTCTACTCTTGTAACTGCAGTCAACACTTAAAGTCATATCCCTTATATATACGTATACAAAGAGAGTCTGATGATTAGGGAAATTGGGTACCTTTTGACTAGAGCTTAGTTCAGCTTAGAATTTTAAGATCTATTAAACTGAGAGTTCTTGAATGGATCAAGTCTTGTATTCACATGCACAGTCAGGGGTTAACCCAACTTATTCATTCTTTATTTGCTCGAGGACTAGCAAAGTTTAAGTATAGGGGGGTGATGAATCCACGATTCATCATCTTAATATCTTAATCTTAGCAAAATCCATGAGTAAAATCCCATATAAATGTCAATAAAATCAATAAACTAACAAAATGATTCTTGTAAATAAAACACACTAATTATTATATATTAAATTGTATAAAATAAATCAACACTAAAAAGCCGCAAAAATAAAGGAGTTTTATACTTGTAAATAACCCAAAACTTCATGTATTTTTAATAATTTCATTTCAACTCCTTCTTGGCTAATTCTTTCTCTAACTTGTTCATAATAATGTACATAAAAATACAAAAATACAAAACAAATTATATCTCAAATAAATGCTCCTAGATCCCAATGGGAAAAAGCCGTAAAGACCAACTTCCAAGCTAAATTCCCGCTCCGTATGAACTCCAAATTCACCAAACTCACTTTTAAAGTTCAAGTTAGAAAATTATCTATCCAACGGAAGTGGTTTCATTAAAATCGGAGCTCGTTTGCAAAAGTTGGGTTTTGGGACCTAGATGTACATTGTATATTATGTATATATTCTTTCTTTCTTCATTTTTTATTTTATCTTTCTTAATTACTAAAAATCCAAAAAAAATCATTGTGATCTTGTATTTTGATTGTACTATTTTATTGTATTTTCCTATTGTACATAGCTACTATTAAAAAGACAAAAAAATATAAAAATAAAAGCAAACAAAAAATGTACATGTTGTATATCTTCTTTTTGTAAATTCCCCACTCTTTTTCTTCTCTTTATTTTATTTTCTCTTTTTAGTAGCCTACTTTATTTCATTTAATTTTTTATTTATTTAATAACATTCTCTACAATAACTTCCCTTTCTCCATTAACCTCCAAGTCTTCTTTCAACCTCCATTCCACTCCATATTCTTCATATAACCTCCCATTCAACTCCACCAATAATCTAACTTCTCATTCAACACCACCACCTCTCTAACTCCCATTACTCATCTCTTTATAATCATCTCCACATCCACATTTTTTCCCCATCCACCATTCTTATAGAATAAGGAGAGAGCTTGGAGTGTTTTGTTGGTGACAGCGGCGAAGCATCGTCCTCAAGCGACGACCTCCTTCAGGTGAGATCCGCGGAGCTCCGCTTCGCGTCACGAGTTCCCCGTCGAGCTCGCGTAGCTTCTCCGATTTTTATTTCGCCAATCGGATCGAGGCGACAACAGGAGTTTAGCGTAGCTACTCCGCCAATCCGGCGAAGAATCAGGTAAGTATTCCTTCGTATTTCTCTTGTTATTTTCGTTTATCTCACATTTCTGTTTTTTTTTCTATTTTTTTACCACCACCACCACCATCATCATCACCACCACCAACTCATCATCTACTATTTTGTTGTCTATTTTTTGTTGTGTACATATTTTCTGTTAAAGAAAACCATAAAAAAAGTAAAAAAATCTAAAACAAAAAAAAAGATTTCTATTACAGTAAAATAGAACAGCAGAAAACAAAAAAATAATAAAAAAAAGAAAATTAAAAAAATTTTGCAGGAGGCAGCAGGCGCAGGTGCCGCCCGCCGCCCCCTTCACCCCCCATTGTCGGCGCCGCCGACCAGCCCCATCACCGCCGACGGGCCGCGCGCGGCCCCTCCAGCTTCTGCTCCAGGCCGCGCGGCCCTCCGCCTCGCCATTCTCCTCCGCGTGCGCGCAGGACGCAGGTGGCCGCCCTCTTCCCCTCAGCCGTTCCTGCCCAACCGCGCCGCCCCTCTCTCACCCGCGCCCACGCGCGGCCACCCCACCACCTCCCCGCGGCCGCCGACGCCCTCGCGCGCCTCCGCGTGCGACCACGCCGCCGTCGACCTTCCCCCACCTTTGGGTTCATCTCTATGGTATCCAGAGGAAGAAGAAGGTGTTTTTCCTTTATTTTTTTTTATTTGTAAAAATTGCATTATAAATATTGCATGTTTTCGTAATTGCATAATAGTCCCTGTGCATAACTTGCATTGTAATTTCATTTTCTGAATTTGCCAAGACACCCCTATGTTTGACTTTAAGTTTGGACATCTGATTTGCACTTTTTTATGCAATAAAAAATGTTTTTATGTTGAGCAACTTATCCTCTGTCATGTGAGTATATATTTGTATTTTTATGCTAGTTGGGTAATTAATTAAAAATAGTTAACTGAAATATTGCATATTTTACCCAATCTAGACTCTTAAAATTATACCTCACACACGGTTGCTCAAAAAAATCCACAAAAATTAGGAATGATGCCTTGAAATGTGATAAACGTACTTTCCAAATTTCATCCAAAATGGAGATGTCTTGTGCCTTAAATAATTTGTAGAGTGAAATTAGTATTTGATTTTTAATTAAATCCATGTATATCCTTTTTGCGAAATTTAAAGTCTCTTGTATGCCACATTTAAATACCTACTTGAGATAATTCGCACTCTGATTAGTTTGATAACGTGGATTTATTAGAAATTATTTACTCACTGTCACTCTGATTTTACTAAAAAATCTATAAAAAATTCATAACTTGTCAAAAAATTCTAAAAATATTACTGTAGCTTCCATGCATCATCTTTTAGTTCCAGTAATTTTTTCATAATTTTTGCTTACTGCTTATGTGAGAAATTGCGAAAAAACTCATAAAAGTGTGCATTTTTCCTTGTTGCATTTTAACCACTAAAATTCCAAAAAAAGTACATTGCATTCATCTCTGGATTAGGACTCTAGGAAAAATATAATTTGGCTGAATTGGATTAATTTGACATTAAAATTAATTTGGCCTTGTTGTGTGTTTTCTTAGTGTTGTAATTCACTTGCATTTGCATTCTATTTGCATAAAAAAATCTAAAAAATACCACTTGGAAATCTAGATCTTTATTTTAAACTTAAACCTCAAGTTGTTCCTTTGCCTCCCTGTGTTCGACCCCGGACTTGCCCGGGATATAAATTAAAGCCGAGACACTCTTCACGGAGATCCTTCTCTCGGTTCTGACTGAATTGCTAAGTACACGTATTACAACGTGACCAAATTAAACAACGTATTTAGCGACTCGTCAACCACGCGTAGGAAAAAGAGATCCCGAACAGAAAAACATGTTCTGACTAAGGCTACATCCTGTGCGATACAGAATAAGCTACCGAAGAAGAAGAAAGACTCAGGTGCACATTATGTCAGATGCGAGATCGCAAAAGCCAAGTTCGATCGCACTCTATTAGATAACGGTTCCTCGATCAATCTGATACCCGCTTCCTTACTCGAGAAGCTCGAGTTAGGTCCTCTTTACAAATCCCGTGCGATCCTTCGTTTGCTGATAGATCCGTAAAGAGACCCAAGGGTATACTTAGGAACATTATGACCGTGCAGGGTCTGCAATTTCCAGTGGACTTTGCGATCCTAGATATGAATTGCCCTGCACAGTTACACCTTACCCCGATCATTCTCGGGAGGCCTTTTTTAGAGACCGCAAAAGGCACTCTTCGATTATGATACAGGGAAGGTATCTTTTCGCGCCGAGGGCGAAAAGGTCCATATAGAGATGGCGAGAGAATCAAACACTTTCAGTGATGCATCTTCGGACTTTCTGAGTTCTTTAGCCTCCTGTGATTACATGGATGAGGTTTGTCTTGACGACCTCGAAAGATATCAGGTAGAGACCCAAGAATGTTTGACAGAGGACGGGTCCGAGACCTTAGGAGATAATTCTTCCGATGGGACCTTATATTTTAGTCTGGATGAAGAGAACCAAAGGGATCAGACTTCTGACAAAATCAATGCATATTTTTCAGAATCAGAAACTTTACACAATTCCTCCGTCTCAGATGAATCAGAATTCTATCTAGCTGACTTATTCTCTTCTGATCATTCTGAGGAGTCAGATGATGTCTTGAACATCTTCTGTAGTTCGACTCTAGAGCACATAGAGATGGTGGAGAATCAAATTACGGACACATCACCTACCGACACAGATCCCCATACAATTACAGATGATGTTTCGGCAGATATAGATACTACCTTGCCAGAACTTAAAACTTTGCCACCAAACATGAAATATGCCTTCCTTGCGGGTCCACATCAACGGTTTCCGGTTATTATCAGCTCAACTTTGACCGATGATCAAGAATCTCGTCTGATGGAGATTCTAGAAAGAAACCGCAAGGCCATTGGGTGGACTGTATCCGATCTCCGTGGGATTCATCCTGCTTTGTGTTCACATCATATCTATCTCAATCATGAAAACAAACCCTCCAGAGAGTTTCAGCGTAGGCTGAATCCGGTTTTACGAGAAGTTGTCAAGAAAGAGATCACGAAATGGTGCGACGCAGGGTTCATTTATCCCATCTCCAACTCCGAATGGGTTAGCCCATTACATGTTGTCCCGAAGAAGTCGGGAATTCAGATGGTGAAAAACGAGAGTGGAGAGGAGATTCCAAAGAGAGTAACCACGTCGTGGCGAGTATGTGTTGACTACAGGAAGTTGAACACCGCGACGAAGAAGGATCACTTCCCTTTACCTTTCATAGACCATGTCATAGAACGGTTGGCAGGGAAGGGGTACTTCTGTTTCCCTGACGGTTACTCCGGATACAACCAGGTATCAATTGCTCCTGAAGACCAGGAGAAAACTACCTTTACATGTCCGTTCGACACATATGCCGTTAGACGGATGCCCTTTGGATTGTGCAACGCTCCTGCGACCGTCCAGAGGTGCATGCTTGCTATTTTTGCGGACATGGTCGGTGATTTTCTAGAGGTTTTTATGGATGATTTTTCGGTCTATGGTGAGTCCTTTTACGATTGTTTAGCGCACCTAGACCAGGTTCTGAAAAAGTGTTGTGAGGTAGATCTCGTTCTGTCCTGGGAAAAGAGCCATTTTATGGTTACTCACGGGATCGTGTTGGGGCACGTCATCTCCCAGCGAGGCATGGAGGTTGACCCTGCCAAGGTGTATGTCATAAAAAAACTCGAGCCACCATCCAACATCAAACAGTTACGGTCATTTCTAGGGCACGTCGGCTTTTACCGACGGTTTATCCAAGATTTCTCCAAGATTGCCCGACCGTTAACTGAATTGTTAGGCAAAGACATCGAGTTTGTTTTAAATGATAAATGTCTTAATGCCTTCCTCACATTGAAAGAAAAGATAATCAGTGCTCCTGTCCTACAGCCGCCTGATTGGTCTCTACCCTTCGAGATCATGACGGATGAATCAGATTTTGCGGTCGGGGTTGTATTAGGGCAGAGGAGGAATGGACTTCCCGTAGCTATTCACTATGCCAGCAAAACCTTAGATGATGCTCAGAGAAACTACACAGTGACAGAAAAGGAGATGTTGGCAGTAGTGTTTGCACTAGACAAGTTTCGATCATATCTGCTTGGCTCGAAAATCACCGTATACACCGATCATTCAGCTATCAGATTTTTAATGGAAAAGAAGGATGCCAAGGCACGCCTTCTTAGATGGATTCTTTTACTTCAGGAATTTGATTTGGATATCAAGGATAAACCTGGAGTAAAGAATGTGGTAGCTGATCACCTCTCCCGATTGCAGTCAGATCATCCTTCAGATGAGTACACGCCAGAGATCGCAGAGAGATTTCCTGACGAGAGCATCTTTGCGGTTACAGAACTTCCATGGTATGCAGACATAGTGAACTTTCTGGTCACACAGAAAAGTCCTCAGGGTTGGCCGAAAAATAGAGTTGAGAAATTAGTTTCCGAGGCACGATACTACCATTGGGAGGATCCGCTTCCTTTTCGTGAAGGACCGGATTGTGTTTACAGGCGTTGTATTCCTCAGGAGGAATATAACAATGTCCTTACTTTGTGTCATTCTCTAGAATCAGGAGGACATCATTCAGGGAAGAGGACAACGCAGAAGTACTACAGAGCGGATTATGGTGGCCAACTCTTATCAGAGATGCTTGCACATTCGTGAAGAGTTGTCCAGATTGTCAGAAAGCTGTAGGGACAGTCAGTGCCAGAGATGCAATGTCGATGCGACCTGTTATTATCTGTGAGATCTTTGACGCATGGGGCATAGATTTTACGGGACCGTTCCCTTCTAGCAGCGGCTTTGAGTACATTCTTCTTGCTGTAGACTATGTTAGCAGATGGGTGGAGGCTATACCCGCACGAACCGCAGACAGCAAGATCGTTTGCAAGTTCCTAAGGGAACACATCATTTCACAGTTCGGGATCACTCGTATTCTTATCTCTGATGGGGGTAGCCATTTCATTAATAAGGAAGTGAAGAAGCTAGTGAAACAATACAGCATCGATCACAGAGTAGCTTCTCCTTACCACCCGCAGACGAATGGCATGGCTGAAGTCTCGAATAGGGAGGTGAAATCAATTCTCCAGAAATTAGTACGACCGGATAGGAAGAACTGGTCACTTCTTCTAGATCAGGTTCTTTGGGCTTATCGTACTGCGTATAAGACTCCCTTAAGCACTTCACCATTCAGGCTAATTTATGGAAAGCCATGCCACTTGCCCGTAGAGATCATGCATCAATCTGAATGGGCAATTCGAGAAATACTTATGGATATACAGAAAGCAGGGGCCAAGAGAAAGATAGATCTGAATGAGCTGGTAGAAATTCGAAATCAAGCATACGAGAACACACTTATCTATAAGGACAAAGTGAAGAAATGGCATGACAAACATATTCGACACAAGAGCTTTGTCCCTGGGCAGAAAGTCTGGTTGTTCAATGCAAGGTTGAGAATTTTCCCAGGCAAATTGAAAAGCAAGTGGGAAGGACCGTACATAGTCAGAACGGTGCACGACAATGGCAGTATTGCGATATCAGATGTGTCACCTGGTGCAGAGCCGTTCGTGGTTAACGAGCAGATGCTGAAGCACTTCGTAGAAACTACTGATCATCTGGCCCGTACTGAAGTGATCTATTTTGTACAGGAATCATGATCATTCCTTCATTTCTTCCTGTACAAATTCTTTTGAGCCATTCTTTTTCAGGAGATTCACATCACTTGTATATTCTTCGTAGACCACAATCGTCCCCATTTTTGCTCGTCTTCTATGCTTAGGATACCAGATCCTAAGTATAGGGGGGACCGATTGCCCGCTGATTTATGTTTTATTTTTTGTGTTGATTCTTTTGTATAGCCATTCTTTCTCACGAATCACTGGTTCCCAATTTTTGGCTACACTCTTTTCTATACTTAGGATGCCTTATCCTAAGTATAGGGGGGACCGAGTGATTTTGATGATTTCATATTCTTTTTCTTTTGAACTTTCGTTATTTATCCTTTTCATTCAGTCATCCCGTTTTTGCTCTCCCTTGATACTTACGATGACCTGATCGTAAGTATGGGGGGGTTGACTGACTTGTGATCGATACCCTTTTTCACCCACTTTTACTTAGCACGAGTTATGTCCTCCTTTTTCTCTTTTGACGCTATGGGGACATAGCTCAAGCTAAGTATAGGGGGGTGCGTATATATTGTATATATACTTTCGGCCATAACTCGTACTTTTATGTATTTTCTATATCTATAAAATCCATAAAAAGTGGGTACGGGTTAATTTAAAATCCACTCTTTTATTTATAAAATCCTTGTAAATAAGTAAAATATGATTAAAACTTGTGTTTAAAACTTGTAATTAAAATTTGTATTTAAAATTTGTACTTAAAATTTGTATAATACTTAGTTAAAATCCTATTTATTAAAACATGTGTAAAAACCATTCAATCCTTGTAAAATACTTTGTAGATAAAATTTGTAAAATACATTAGATACTTAACTCAAATAAAATATATCTTGTAAAATTTATGAATAAAATCTTGTTTATAAAAATCATAAAATCCATAAAAAATACAAAGTCCTAAAATTCAGAAAAATTACAAAACTCTTAAAATCCATAAAAATGAGTAAAATTCAGAAAATACACTTCACAAAAACATGGTTGCATTTGCATTCGCATTTTTCAGAATAAGTTTGATTTCTGGAACTAAGGACTGAGTCTAGTCTAAAGGATGGAGCTTGATTACGGCCTTTAACGTTCATTGTAAGGAGCCTGATTGGGAACTGGAATTTAGACTCTTCAGGTCTACCGACTTAAAATCTTTGGGTTCCGTAAGACCATATTCGGGAAATCAAGTCATCTGAGCTTAAGTAGACCATTTGGAGTCATCCGTACAACTCTACACCAGTGAACCAATCTTGAACACATGCACTCTGCACTTAGCTCGACTTGCATGGAGTTCCGAAGGGCAGTACTCCTTGGTAGTGCGTTTCTATCCTTATCTTTGCGGCATTGAAGTCTAAAGACGGGAGAGATTGGGGTTGTGATAGTTGCTTCGGATGAGGGAAGGATCTGCTGACACAATTTTTCTAAGACCTCAAAAAAGGGACGGACTAAAAAGATGCTATATCCGTCAAGGCACAAAAAGATGAATGCAGTGCAAGCAAATTACAAAGTCAAAGCAAAGAAGAAGCCATCAAATAAGACCACAATGGTCAAAGCTTCCACCAAATAAGACCACAATGGTCCAAGCTTCAACCAAAAATGTCTGCACATCTTAGTGGAGACTCAACTACACCGGTTGGGCTTCACAAGGAGATGCGTATACACTGGTCGCACTCCACTTCTTTTCTCATTCTTCTAACTTCTCCCTATATTCGATTGTGGACATAGCAGAACTGAACTCAGAAGGGAATACCTCCCTCCCCGAGGAAAGAGTAGCGAGATGAGGAAGCCATAGGAGTGTATAGCCGGGATGGACGGTTTCTGCGGTTCTCTAAGCAGGAAGAGCTAAATCAATTCACACACTGTACAAATTGACTTCAAGGATGATAGAGTTTGCGATATGAATAAGTGAGTCTGAATTATCCAATGAAGTGATCTTGAGTAAGGATTATGGAACTTGAGGACTGTTGAGGATAAAATCCTAATCCTAGTTAAGGTTCCGACAAAATGCTTGTTTTAGGCCCGATCGAGCTCTGTCCTTTGTCTGTTCTCATGAATTGGTTTAGGAAAACAAATTCATTCTAACTTTCTTTCTTTTTCACTTACTTTTTCAAAATAAGTGTTTGCTAAAGGACTAGCAAAGTTTAAGTATAGGGGGTTGATGAATCCATGATTCATTAACTTTTCTGTCGCATTTTGTCTTAAAACCCTTAACAAATACATGTAAATACCCACTAATTCTCATATTTTAACAAAACACCATTCATGTGTAAATATTCACTTTTAACCACTAAAGTCATGTAAATAAATAAAGAACCAGAAAAATGAAGAAAAAGGCAGATTGAATATATGTATATATATACAATATGACTTAAATATAAATAAGCTGTAAGATATATTTATAACCCAACCCCCGAGACCAAGTCAGCATGGATTGGTCGACAAACCATAAGTAGGGGAGATAAGGAAAGAAAACCTAAAAAAATAATTTAACACATACATATACACTCTTCATTATTTATAAAATAAATACAAAACTTCAAAGATTTTTAATTATTTCATATGAACATATTTTCACCAAATCTTTCTCCTAATTATTTCTAAAAAATGTATATAAAAATATAAAAATAAGTTAAAAATATTACCCTATATATAGTCAAGAAACTCAGCCTACAAATTGTCAAAATCTCAACTTCTGAACATCAAAACTTCCCATACGAACTCCAATTTCACTCTACTCACCTTTAAAGTTTCATAAAATAATATTCTCTAATTAATAAAGGTGGTTTCATCGAATTCGGAGTCTGTTTGCAAAAAGTCGGTTTTGGGACCAAAAGACAAAGAGGTTTCTGGGCTATTTATTTTATGTAACACATACTATTTATCATTTTCTTAATTTTATAATTTTTAAATTATTTCATGACCTTGTAGTTTCTACATAAATTATTTTATAATTTTTGGAGACAATTTATTATTTTAATAAAATCAAACACCCCAAAACATAGGTATAAATGACCTATATAGATACTAACTCTATTTATTAAAATATGTAAATTAATTTATAAAATCTATAAAAATTCGTATAAATCTTATTTAATACCCTAATAATTAAGAAAATACAAAATTAATTTTTACTTATTTATTAAAAATTAAAAATCTAAAACCTATTTATAAATACATATTTATTAATATAATATTTATATTTAAAATAATACTTATTATTTATTAAAAGTAATTATGTCATAAATTTAGAAAATTAAATTATTTAACTTTCTTGTATTTATACCTATTTTAAAATAATGTAAGTTACTATTTTATATCTAATTTATAAGAGATTTATGCTCCTGGACCAACCAGGTGCTGACACTTGTCAGCACCTGGGCCTTCTTCTTCAAGAAGAGGTTACGCTGGAGTTTGTTCAGCCGGCCATCTTCGCCCATTTATTCTGAACCCATTCCAGAAGCTTCAGACCAATCTAAACCGATGGATCTCTTCTTCCAACAACCTCCTCCATCACCCATCGTTCATCTCGACTTGGAGCCCAAGCCCAATCGCCCTATATAAAGGCCCCAAGTCGCCATAGCTAAACAACTCTCCTAACAACCCAAGAGCTTCTGCTCCAGGTTACCGGTAGCCCCACTTCCCCACCTCGCTCCGCCTCGCTCCGGTGGTGACAGCACCTGCAAGCCGTCTCGCGAGGAAGAAGGCACATCGGAGGATTGTTCCAAGGCGGAGCATCGCCTTGAATCGCCGCCCAAGCGCCGCGTTTTGCTCTAGAATCGGCCGCCGTCGAGCTTCTTTGTCCAGGTAATACACCTAGACTCCCCAGGCCTCTTCATCCATTTTGCTTCAATTTTCTTCTCGATTTGCGTGCCACGATTAGCGTGGCTAATCGCATATTTAGGAAGCCTAACCTTCTAGCTTAATCGCCATATCGAAATCCCTTTCGATTCATCCCCAATTTCGTTTTCAAATCGATTTCAAAACATCATCGTTCTCACGCACTTGGTTGGTTTGGTTGGAATTTCAAGAATTTTTTCTCATCTTTGGGATCTTTATATCTTAACCCCTCGCTGATTCTTAGCGAATCGAGCACTGGATCTTGTCATTTGCAGATCCAAGTTCAACGCGAGGCATTGCTACGCCACTGGAGCTTTGAATCAGCATCGAAATCAATCTCCAATGGAGCTTTGTCGAACTGCGTCACTGCCAGGTGCCGAAGACGTCGTCACTTCATCGTCGTTCCACCACCACTCGGAGTGTCGCCGGCCACATCTCTACCGCGGGCGAGCTCGAGGGGTGAAGGAATCACCCCTCTGGCCCCGCCGGAGCTTCAGAACCATCGCTAGGCCGCGATAAATCGGAGAAGAGAGGACGTCCGCCAACAACTCAACAACTCCAAGAACAGGGGGGTTACAGAATTGCGACACGTGGCCGAGTCAGAAGCGTCTGATCCGCTCCCTTAAGTTCTAATCTCAGCCGCTCATTCTGAAGAGGTGGAAAAATTGCGCACTAAACCCAGCCAAGTTTCCAGAAGTTCACCCCGCCTCCACAGTTTTCTTTATTTGCATTTAGGTCCCTCCGCAGGGACCTAAATGTAAAGATTTGTTTCGTTTTTCTTCAGAACAGTCCCTGAGGACCAAATTGCAAACTTTTTAAATAATTTTTCTTGCGCTTATGCCCCAGGGCTGTAGAGGTTGTTTCTTCTTCGTGTGACCTCGGTTTTTGACGATTTCTTGAGGGTAGTTACACAACTACCCCAACTACTTAGTATAAAATTTTCGTGGATTTTTGACGAGTTTTCGACGTGTTTTGATTTCATCGAAAGCCGTCTCGTTTTTCTTTGATTTCTTGTGTAGTTCAAGCTCGCGGCTCGACCCCGATCACCATACTATATAGTATCACCTATATCATATCCACCTATTATATAATAAATAAATCTTTTGAAAAAATATCCCTTTTTGAAAATTAAATAAAAATTTTAAAACAATAAAATCAAATAAAAATAAAAAAAATAAAAAAAATCAATAAAAAAGAGGTTTTGACTTGATCACTTAGAGAAGAATTTAAAATAAGATTACGAGGACAAAAATCTAGGGAATTTATTCTGCCTCCTTGAGTTCGACCCAGGAACACTTGCCTGGTAAAATATTAGTGAACGGTTTTTCTTCGGAAAACTGTAATTGTTTGATAGGTTTTTAAGAATCGTTTTTGTTTCGCGGCTTCTGCTACATCGACCACTTTTATCAATAAAAGAAAGCCGCGAAACCGATTCTTAGCCTTATCAGGGTGTCTCCTACACCCCTTGAGCTCGCCTACAGGTGAGTGGCTATGAGGTGGAGGAAAACGGTGGTGAAGCGCCTATGAAGCTGACGGTTCAACTGTTGCAGTTGGCTAGAAGGATGAGTAGTTGATTGAAGATCCTTTCTCAAGAGAAGTTCTAGATCATGGAATTCATAGCTCCTAACATGATGAGGGCCTGCAAACGAAGGTTTGCATGCTTAATTCGTACAAGAATCAACCAAGGAATTAAAGAAATTGCATATCTAATTTTAGAGTTTCCAGAAAAATGTTCAGTTATAATGGAAGGTATATGGACACGAGTTTGGAAGATTTCAAAGTGGATTTTGAGGTATGAATTGATACGCGTCTAAGAGGGATCTTATCGCATACTAACCACATGATTAAGGGATCTAATATATGCATGCAAATTGAGAAAAAATACAAAGAATGGATGAATGACCTGGGGGTAGCAAAGTGTAGGACTCTGTTGGTCGTTGCTTGATGAGGCGGCCTTCTTGGAGCTGCACGCAGCGACGACACGATGCAAGGCAGAGTTTCAGCTTTGGAACATCTCCTTCGGTCAACCTTCTTCCACTTAGGGCAGACCTTGGGCTCTGTCACAATCGGATTGAGGCTAGGCACGACGGGGGAAGATGGGTGACGGCTATTGGAAATTAGTATCTGGAGAGAGTTAGTTGGAGATAGATATCTTTAAGGGGGGTTTTATAGAGAGACCGAAGAGAGTTAGTTGAGAATCTATGGTCGGCATGGATTGTGGTTTTTGGGAGAAGAAGATGGAAGGTTTGGATTAGAGTTAGGATGAAAAAGGTGGCATGTAGAAAAAGGTAAAGAGAGGTTGTTAGAACAGACGAACAACCAGAGTTCTTAAGGAAGACGAACCAGGTGTTGACACATGTCAACACTTGGTTGGCCAGAATAAATAAATAACTTAATAAATAGGGATTAAATAGTAAATAATGTTATTTTAAATAAGTGTAAAAACTAAAATTATTAATATTAAATTAGCTAAATTATGGTATAATTAGGTTTAATAAATAATAAATATTTTACAAAATATAATTATATTAATAAATAGGTATAAATAATACATGATAAATAGGTTTTGGATTTTTAACTTAATAAATTGATAAATAATATAAATTTTTATAGCTTGTTAATTATTAGTATAATAAATAAAGTATGTACGAATTTTTATATATTTTAATAAATGAATTTAAGTACATTAAGCAATATGGATATAAGGTATGTAGTTCAAATTTACCTATAAATTAGGATTTTTGATTTAATTAAAATAATAAATAAACTCCAAAAATTATGAAATAAATTAGGATTAAAATATATGATCAAGAAAATAATTAGAAATTATAAAATCATTAAAAATATAAATAATGTGTTCTAGATGAAATAAATAGCCCAGAAACCCAATTGTGGTTCGGTCCCAAAATTGATTTTTTTTGCAAACGGACTCTGATTCTAGTGAAATCACCTTCATTAATTAGATAATATTATTTTATGAAATTTAAAGGTAAGCAGAGTGAAATTGGAGTTCGTTTAAGGAAGTTATAATGTGTGTAAGTTGAGATTTTGATAATTTACAAGTTGGATTTCTTGGCATATATACAAGGTATTATTTTCAACTTATTTTTATACTTTTCTATATATTTTTAGAAATAATTAGGAAAAGCGTTTGGTGAAAAATATATTCATATGAATTTTTTAAAAATCATTGAAGTCTTGGTATTTATTGGATAAATAATGAAGCGTCTAGAGTTTGGAATTAAATATTTTTATTTTTTTCTTTCCTTATCTACCCCTAATTATTTACTTATCGACAAATCCATGCTGACTTGGTCTCGAAGATTAGGTTATAAATATATCTTTCGGCTATATTATTTTCTAAGTCACATTGTACATATATACATATCTACAATTTGCCTTTTTTATTTTCTTAATTTTTATTCTTTTATTTATTTATATGATTTCAATGCATAAAAGTGCATTTTTATTCATTAGTAGAGATTTGTTAAAATGTAGAAACTAATGAATATTTACATGTATTTGTTAAGGTTTTTAAGACCAAATGTAGGAAGAAATTTAATAAATCATTGATTCGTCAGCGGGCGAAGCTGCTTTTCCAGATGGAGACGGATTGGCGGCAATCACGCTACCCAGGCGAAGAGCAACAGAGGCTGCGTGGTAGAGTTGCGGTGGTGCGATGCTCGAGGCGATGCTACGGTGGATCTCGTGAGATGGTGGCGATGGCCTTCAGGTAGAGATGGCAAAGGAGGCAGCTCCTCATGTTAGGAGCGGTCGGGGTCAAGGACGATGGCAGCGTCTTCACTCGAAGAGCGGCAGAACTCCAAGGCAGCGCGACGGATTCTGCGGAGAAAGGATGGCGGTGATCAGCAGTCTTCAAGCTCATGGTGAAGGGCTTCTCCTACGCATGGAGCTGCTAGGCTGACGGAGATGCGGTCGGCGAAGGTGGGGCTCCTATGGTGTCGAGCTCCAAGTAGAGGAGCGAGCCATGGCAGAGGGGGCTTTAAGTGATGGAGCTAGGTGGCAGCGGTTGCTTCTAATTTTTTTGTTTTTTTGATAGCCGGTGACATTTTTTTAGAATCTTTTTTTATATCCGTGCAACAAAATAAAAACACGACTCGAGCATGACGACTTGGTCCCAAATAGAGAATATGAATGGATGTGGATCCGGCGAGGTGGAAGAATGGATCCGGATCTCTGACCACTGTGCGTTGTCGGAGGTGAGTGGTTGCTTGAGGTAGAATGGAAATGTAGAGATCCCAAAATGTTATGGATGTGAAATCTGGTCGACATTAAGTCGTTGACGAATAATGATTAACGATTAACTACGATTAAGAGGAAAAAATAACCGTGAAATTTAAACTACAATTTAACCAAAAATTATATAAACAAAAAGATGAGAAATAAAGTGGATCTCACCATGGGAGCGGATGAACGACGTGATAAATAAAATAATTTTCGAAATTATATTAATTAAAATAAAGATAAAATATAATAACTTAATGAACCACCTTAATGATGGGTTAATTAAGGAAATAATTAAATTATATACAAATGTGATGAATCTCCATTTCATCACCTTTTTTATTTCATTTTGGCCTTTAAACCCTAGCTGAATGCATGAATATATCCTTTATTTGTCAAAATAAATACTCATTAATTCATACCAAATGCTATATAGAATACTATACATTTATTATATTTATTTCCAAAATAAAATGATAAAGGAAAGAAAAGAAAAAGAGCAACATGTCAAGGACACTGAAGTGACCCTAGCCCCGATACTCAGTCATCATGATGACTTAGTCGAAAGAAAGGAAGTAAGGGTAGATAGGGCAGCTATTTGTACAGAAAACCCAAATAGATAACTCTACAAAATAGGTTGGGACTATTTTATTATTTATTATTTACACCTTAAATAAAGAAATTTTGCACATAAAAATTGTAGCTAAAAATGTATAGAAAAATACAAAATTTATTTCATGCAAAAATAATATCCAATGTACATTTTATGCACAGAAATAAACTCCTAAAACCCTAACTTTATAGACCCATATCTCCCAAATAAAAAATCAAAATATATCAAAATCACTATTGATTGTATGTAACTTTTAATAAGCTATTTAATGAAGGTGGTTTCATATTTTTGAAGTTAAGGCGTGGAAGTTAGGTTTTGGACCCTTATTGTACAATATACCTGATTAAAATAATCATTTTATTTACTCTTTGTTATTTTTATAATTTTATATTTTTTATAATTTGGTAAATATTATTTATATCATATATGCATAGTAAAACTGTAATAAAACCATTCATAAAACATCAAAATAAATTATGTGAATAAAATACATAGATGAAATACCAATACTTATACATATATATTTAATACATCTATTTATTTATGTGTGTATAGCTTATCAGAAAAAATATAACAAAAATATTTAAGCATTTAAAAATAAGTTACAATTTTATAAAATAAGAAAATAAAACAATAAAATTAAAATACAATATAAAAATAAAATATATAAAGCATATGTAAATATTCCTATAAAGGAAACCTAAAAAGTAACTTGTAATTAAATACCTTTAAAAAATAAAAATATGTATAAAATATTACGGAAAATTAAAAGCATTTTTTTATTTTATAACCTAAAAATAATAAAATCAATTAATAAATATTATCCATTAATAAGTTCCTGGTAGGTCCACGTGGACCGACCAGGCTCCTCCATTTATTGACCGCGGTCAACTGTCCGACCCTCCTTCTGACTTCTGTCAGACCTTCACGAGGGTGTTGCTTCTCCATTTTCTCCATACAACCTTCTTCATCCATTGTCGCGAGACCACCACCCTCCTTTAGCCATTACGTACCTCGTCCCTGCCCTTCTTCGAATCTCCACCTACCCATAACCATCTCCATGCCATTGATCCTCGAAACTCCCTCAACACTCCTTACACATTGCCATCCTTAATGAAGTTTTGTGTTGATCTTAACATAGATCGATTTGTTACATCTGGTACACCCATACAAACTGATCACGACATTATTCCATTTGTAGATCATGAGCACAATCTAGAGCCAAAAATTGTGATAGAATCAGACTCATGATCAGAGAGAGTGAGACGACTCCTATAAGAAAAGGGAAGGGACCACAACCACCGCCTCAGCCAGATCAGAGTTTGCAGTCAGATCAGAATGTAGTAACCACCCAGATCCTTGCCTCTATTCAGGCAATCTAGCTACAACTTATGGGTCAGGCTTTCGCACAGGTTGCTTTCCAATATATGCTCAATGACTTGGGGAGAAGAGGAGAAACCCGAGTAGGATTTGAAGGGGAACCCGAAGGTGGAGGCGATAGAGGCCCATCAGATGAGCCTAGAGTAGAGCGGCCTAAGTCGAGTCTCAAAGAAACATACAATCCAGGGGTGGGAAGCCTCAGCTACTGGCACTCCTACCCACCATCTGAGGAAAGGCCAACAAAGAACCCTACATTCATCTACAATAGTTTGGGCGTATCTGTGGCACAACTCACTATCCTGGTATACCTCTAGGGGTAGTTGAGATGACGACATTTCCCTTCAACCTTCAGGATAAGTCCCTTCATTGGATCAACCATTTGGGGATGGTCGTCACTACTTAGGAAGAATTGAAGTCCGCCTTTCTGCATAAATATTATCCTCTTGGGTGACATAATCATATGCATTCCCGCATAGCGAACTTCACTCAAGCCCCTCTCGAGTCCATCCATGAGGCTCGGGAGAGGTTTACTGAGTTGCAAGAAAAGTGTCCCCATCAGGAGATTCCCAAGACCATCCTGGTCCAATATTTCTTCGAG
This sequence comes from Ottelia alismoides, assembly GCA_037367405.1. Lineage (NCBI taxonomy): Eukaryota > Viridiplantae > Streptophyta > Magnoliopsida > Alismatales > Hydrocharitaceae > Ottelia > Ottelia alismoides. The sequence goes on from JAZKJV010005183.1 coordinate 137,777, forward strand.
GAACTTACAATAGAGAGTCAGAAGCTTATGGATGCAGCATGTGGTGGCTCACACTTCAACAAAGATGGGAACAACATCTGGCAGATCTTTGAAGAAATGGCCGAAGGAAAGGCCGCTTTATCATCATCCCGTGCCTATCAGCGCCAGCCATAGAATATTCAGAAGCATGTGCATATGGTAACATCCCATGAGCCATACATGGATGAGAGCTCCAATCTGAGCATTATTGGGAGCCGCTTGTCCAAAGTGGACATAATAAAAAATGATCACAGGACCTGTAAAAACTTGCTGTGATCGAACAAAGGACACAACACTTGGACAAGATATATAAAATCACCAAGCATCTGGAGCTGTTGGTGCGCACAATCAGTTCCTGCAACTTCGTGTCTGCATCGACTCATAGTCCAGCTGAGACAAAAGAACAAGTACCATCACAATCTCCTCAGCCGAGTCAGCATCAACCAACGGTCCAGCATGTCTACTACGTGCAAGCCCTAGAGACATCCACTCCACAACAGTCACAACAATAGCTGGTCATTCACTAGTTGGAGCCCTAGTACATTCCAGATCAGTTCTCCCGTCCACCACCTCTTATTCAGGAGGTGAATGGTGTGACCCGACTGGGAGGACCTCAACAGGGTCTGGTTTCTAACTCCCGCCAGTTCCCTTAAAACATGGAGGGAGGCTTGTCCAGAATAGTCAGCCTCAACAACAAAAATACCAGCAGTCTCCACAATTCCATGGAAATTGAAGATAGAACCAGTACCAGCAACCGCATTACCAGCAATTTAGCAGAACCAGTAGTATGTTGTTGTACCCTACCAGTAGCACCCTCCTCAACAGTATCATCAACAACACCTTCTCCTCAGTATCATTCTCAATACCCTAATGATGAATACCCATTCATCACTCTTTATTCTTTTATTTTATCTACAAAACCTTTGCCAAACACATGTATATTCATGTAAATACAAATAATTATCAAAAAGCATGCATTGTGTAAAAATAAATAATTAGCATGTTATTGTGCATAAATAAAAGAATAAAGAGATAAAAGAAAAAGAGGGAGATATTTAGAATAAATATTGAGCGACCTAATCCCAAGGGAGGGCTCAGCATGGCCTGACCGCATGAAAACCAAAGTAGAGAGAGATAAGGAAGCTCACACTTATGTAAATATACCTGTGCATAAATAAATAAAATATTTTCCTCTAAATAAAAATAGGTTTCTATGTGTATTTTCGTAAATACAAAATTTAAAATACAAATAAGAAAAAATAAAAAGAACAAAAATAAAAATCAAAATAAATATTGTATATATACCATGTACATACTTGTATATATCTATTTATTTTACCCCTGCAAATAAATAATAAAAATAAAATAAAAATACTAAAATATTCCAAATTTTATCCTATAAATAAATAAAATAAAAATTGTAATAATTTGTATAAAATTAAATAATTAAAAAATTAAAAATTAAAAATACATATGTATATACATGTATATAATAATACTATTTTGTAAATACCTAAATTATATTTCAAAAAATTAAATAAAAATCACAAAAAAATAGCTTGAAAATAAATAAACATGTTTTATGTTTAGAGTTTTTCGAAAATAAGTCATTTACTATTTTTAAAAGAATTTCTAAATAATTAAAAATTGGAATAATCTGATTGGTCCATGGGGGATTGTTGACCCCCGGTCAACTCTCCCCCGCGGACCCTTCTCTCGCGGATCTGGCGCTTGACCCGATTTCTCCCATTTATCGCGTCACGATCCGATCCCCAATCCTCGAAACCCCGAGCTCTGTTTGTTCCCCGATCGATCTAGATCCACGCCCGGGGTGGGTTTTTGGGATCCGCGCTCCGGTCGAGTCACCCGACTCCCATCTTCGCGGACCCCTAGCCATATTTAATCCGAGGTCCGCCATGCTTTTCACTCATTATTGGCTCGCGCATTCTCCACCCCAGAACCTCCATTGCTCTCGCCTGAGCGACATCAAGCTGAGGGTAGTGTCACAGCGAGGAGGGAGTGCTCAGACCATCGATCCGGCGACCTAGCGCTGCCGTGCGCCGCCACCAGCGTGGTGCTCCAGCCTCGGGCATCAACGACCCTCGAGGCTAGGACCCAGAGCTTCAGCAGCTCAAGCACAGTCGACATCGACCATCAGGTACCCTTAGTTCCCCTTCATTTTATCTAATTTCGATTTACACCCAAATCGCCCCATTGCCGACGACCGTCGATTCCGACCACCTCCCTCACCATTTCGATCATCGGACGACACCCGCACCTTCGCCCTTCTCCCACGCACGTTCTCCACCCCTTTGTACAACCCAGTTCGCACAGGAACTGGGATTCGAGTTCCCTCGCCGTCGCTTCGCCGGAGCTCGTTCATTCCGACGCACCGACCACCCCCATCACCTCTAACCGGGTCGAGGCACTTTGCCCTCAACCCAGGAGCACTTTTGTGCCATTTTGCAGGTCTGAGGAGGACCATCTGAGATCCTCCATCTTCAGCACAGGAGCTTGAGCTCCGCCATCGTCGCTTGGGCTCATCGGAGCTCCTCGGCGTCATCGGAAGGGCTCTTCAGACACGGGAGGCTTCAACGCTTCTTCTCCGATCATCAGTAGCCCCCGAGGAGGACCACCGTGCGCGTACTGGGCTGGCGAAGTTCGCCGGCCACCTGTTCTTCGTGGATCCTCCAGAGCTGTCCATCTAGCCCTCCAGCTCCATATTAGATCGCAGCCGTTCACTTGAGGAGCAGCCACCACCGTCCGATCATTAGAGGATAGATCTGGACCGTCAGATCAGCGAGGGTTAGCCACGGCTTACAACAGCCATTGATCTTCCACGTGTCTAGCTCTCCGCCGTTGGATCAGAGCCGAGGGTCTCTTCGTTGAGGCGCCGCTACCCGCAGCCATTGAATACTCCACGTGGCGCGCCTCCAGCCCTCGGATCATAATAAGGGGTAAATATCACTTAGGCCCCCTACTGTTTTGCCTTTATTGCTGAGTCCTGTAAATATTTTATATAGTTCATTTTATTCTGGAACATTTGCACTTAGGACCTCATGCTTATTTTATTTGCATTTCTACCCCTGTCTACGTGGAACACGTACATCGTCACGTGATTTTTGTGGTGTATTTGTAATGTTTGGGCTAAAGTTTTTAGGTGTTATGGAATGAAATTTAGTTTTTAATATTTGCATCCATACCCCTGTGCATGGTTTTATTGGACATGTGCTGAATTGATTGGATATTTTGCAATATCTTCCCTGGACTTTTAGCAATTGTTGCTATTCAGTCCTCGGAAGTATTTTTTATTGCACATAGGTCCCTCCGTGCCCAGGACACGTGCCTTGCGCGTGCTATTTTGGAAATTATGCACGAAGGACCCCCAGTTTCTTATATTTGTTATGATTCAGTCCATGGAACTTATTTTCCTTGCATTTGGGTCCCTGTACACGATGCCTTGTTGTTTGATTTTAATAAAATATCAAATCAAGTCCAAATTTCACGAAAATTGGGCACGTGGCTCCTGCCACTGTGTAAAATTTTCGCTAAAAATTCGGTACATTTTTGAGCATTTTTAGTATTTTAAAAATTGAAAAACATCCATTTTTCTTACTGCCCAGTTTTAAAATTCACAAAAAAATATTAAAACATCTTTAAAAATTACAAAAAAATAGATTCTGTTCATTTTAGCGTATTTGAATTTATGACCTGTTTTGTTGATTTTTGGATTTATACAAAATATAAAAATTGGAAAACTTTAAAAAACTCATAAAAATTCTAATAAATCGTAGAAAAATCAGAAAATAATAAACTCAGTCTCTGATTTTTCCTTTTTGTCTATATTTTACATTAAATACCTCCAGGCTATTTGAAGGCCGTTATATATTTTATTTTGGCCTTGGTAGCTCGGCTGGACAACAGCACTGTTTTCCTTTCTTATTTCATTTTTATAAAATTCCACAAAAATCGAAAAAATACCAAAAATTCACCAAAAACATAAAAAATATAAAAAACGTAAAAATATTTTTTCTTGATTTTTTGGAGCTTCTTAGAGTAGTTAAATAATTGTTGCAAGTTGCTTGTTGTCTTGTCTTTCTTAATTTCTTTATAATTTAAAAATCCAAAAAAAATCTCAAAATATTAAAAATACACCAAAAATCATTTGCTTATAGTTTTATCCATTTTTAGACTACTTCGTAGGTCGTGAGGCCAACCCGTGCTCCTTGAGTCCGACCCTGGTCGCTATACCAGGCTAATCCAATAGCCAGGGCCACTATTGTTTTTCTTTGATTTTCATCTTGTTTTGGTGGTCTGATCTCATATTTTCTTGATTGACTGAATTATCTCCGAGATCTGGGTTACAACGACCGTTGATCTATTTTATTCACCCGAGTCTTGGTGATCATTCGGTCATCAGAATGGCGCCATTGCCGGGTTGTTGCCACCAGTTCTTCTGAGAGTCCTGTAGTTTTTCCTTTTGCTCATGTATCTGATGAAACTCGATTTCATCATCATAATTTCCCATTATTAACCCCCTTGCTTAAGCTTAGTGTCAATAAAACCCAGTTAATGTCCTGTAATTATTAGAGTCCTTAATAAATTAAAAACCACAAAAAAATGGCAAAATAAAAATCCGTGGTATTTTTAGACTTAAAAAAACCCTCAAAAATATTTTGGGTCTTTGTTTGATGTCATCTCTAGTTTTGGTCAACATGAAACTTGTAGATCTCATCAAGATCTACAACTTTCATGTTTTGAGTTTTCTCAAAATCGGCCATTATAACCCTAAAAATCAAAAATACCCACAAAATAATCTGATTGGGCCACGTGGCCCATTCTGGGGGCGCCACGTGGCCCGCCTCTCTTGTTTTATCCGCCCGCGATCTGGGCCGTCAGATCTCCTCCTGAGATCCAACGGTCCCAAGCCCTCCACGCGCGCTCATTTCCTCAGCCCTCCGATCGACGTCTACCTCTCATCTGCACCGCACATTCGCGCCTTAACCTCCTCGCGCCACGTGTCATGCCGCTGCGCCCTTCGATCACATCCCGAACTTTCCATCTCCGCCGTTGTCCTCATGGTCATCTTCCAGCCCTTCGATCAACCCTAACTTCTCATCCAAGCCATCCGCCAGCGCTCACTCCGCAGCGCAACACGTGGCCGAATCTTGGGCCTCCGATCGTGTCGTGCCAGATCTGATCACATCCGCTCGTCCGCCCCCGTCCCTCCTTATGCCACGTGGCATGTTGTAAGCCACTCGATCCGGCTGTTTAACCTTCGATCTTGGCCGTTGCTTCCCACGTTGTCCTCAGCCGCTTGATCATGCCCTTGGCCCCATCTAAGCCGTCCGCTAGCGCGCACGCTCTAGCACGACACGTGGCGACTTCACACCCCTTCGATCATTCCGCTCCAGATCTAATCAGACAGACCGTCACTTCGCGCCTCAACGACAGCTGTTGGATCTCCAGATCCAACGGCTATCGGTTGTCGTCAACCTCTAGCAGCTCCTCTATCACACGTCCTCCACTTCGCGAAGACTCCTTCCCCTTTCCTTTTTCTCCGCCACTCTAGTCGACTTCTCCCATCGCCAACAGCGTTCCGACCTTCCCCACTCATCCCTCTACCTCGCGCATCACTCCACTACTCACGACCCCATCTCTTTCGCTCCACATCGACCTCCCAAGACACGCCTCCCACCTCACAAAATTGTTACCTTCGAGCTTTAAAAGCTCTGCCCTCCCCCTCAATTCACCTTGTCCACCTGTACGTGGGTAACCTCCCAGCAAGCCCCCGCCCCCTGGTGACAACGAGGGGGCGGTGAGGAGCGCGAAGACGAAGGTATGCCCCGGTGTCGACCCCTGGCCATGGTAGGCAAGGCTTGCGGAGCTTCGCCTCCGCCAAGCTGCTCCCCGTAGCCGGGGGAGTCCAGCGATGACCCCGAGGTCCTCCGATGACCTCGAGCACAGGCCCCACTCTGCCCGATAGCCAGTAAGTCTCCTCTTTCTCTCTCTGCATTTTCTTCTTCTTTTACTTATTTAATTAGGATTCGTCAGTCCATTTCGCCCTTCATTGTTCACTCCCCAAGCGTCGACTCACACTCCACCGTCACGCGCTCGCATCCGACCATATCCTTCCTCCTCCAGACCTTCAAACCACGTCCAACCCATCTCCTCCGCCCTCACGGCGGAGGAGCTCCGAGCTACCACCTTCTCCGCTCGCATAGCTCCCCGTTCACTCAACCTCGCACGCACACGGTGTTCGCTTGTTCCGGGTATGTTGTACTAACACTGCAAGCGCTCGAGAACTCAATGGTCGGAATCTAGCCGGACCTGTCTAGCCCAGCCTCGCCTTCAGCTTCGGAGCGACGTAACACTTCATCGAGTATCGTCGATTCTCGCCCAGCTTCCGAGCGTCATCGCCGACTTTCCAGAAGAGTCAGGCGAGCATCACCGTCACCCAATGAGAGCGGCGGAGTTCGGGCACCTTCGCCGGAGCCCTGAACTCGCCGCCAGCTGAAGTCGGAGGAGAAGAAACAGCGGCCGTCGGATGATCCTTCATCGGCGATCATCTGATGGCCCAGATGAGGCCACGACATCGAACTCAGATACCGCTGGATCTTTGAAGATCCAACGGCCTACGAGTAGCCACGCATACAACTTCGGGAGCCCTTCGATCCTGGTGATCAGAGGGTCCATCTTCGGCCACATATCATCTTCAGAGGTTTGGAGTACACGAACCACATCCGAGCCTGCAGCGAGCCCAAACCAGCGTCCAAGCCTAGCCGAAGCACCGCCTAGCCTCTGCCGAGCCCGAACCTTCTTCCGAGCTTGTATGGCGCGTGCCGATCACATGCCATGTGGGTAATTTGCAGAGAGGCCCATAGAATTCTTCAATATTGCAAACAGGTCCTGAGCACGTGCAGCACCTACGCGCCTGAGACATTTTGCATGTGTACCCTTGCGGGTTTCAATAATTGCAAAAAGGTCCCCGTGCATTTGGTTGATTTACAGGGAAGGACTCGCTCTTTATTTTTATTACATTTTAGTCCCTCCCAGGGACCTGTTTGTAGGTATCTTTTCATGTTTTCTTTCATTTATGCCCTTGTCTTCGTTTATGCATATCTTGAGCATCATATGTCCAATTAAGTTGATTTCAGTTTCATTTGAAAGCTTGTTTGATGTACTTCATAATGACATATTACGTTTCGCTTTTTAGACACTTAAATTTTTATGTAGTATTGTATTTGTCATGTGTCCCATATTATTAACTTATGCCTTGTTCTCAATATCAATCAAGCTTGACATTTTAAGCCAATCTGAAATTGACTCCTACTTAACTTGCTCATCATATTTACTCTGACTTAGGGTGTATTTGGATTGCATTTACTTGTATTTACTTGCATAAAAAATTAATTAAAAAAATGCATGTTTATTTTTAGTGCATTGTTGTGTCTTTTGCATGAATTTGGCCTATATATGCTTCAATTCAACACTTAATTAGATAGATAAAAATCCGGATAATTAGAGAAAGGCCCGTATCCCTGAGTTCGACCTTGGTTTCTCACCAAGTAAAATAATTATGACCATCGCATTTTGATCTATTATATACATATTTAAATGATATGATCTTTTTGATGAGCCTGAAATTGGCCCGACTGCTATGATAATTCCAAGTGCTAATTCTGCACTATTAAAGGGTCGATTTTGAGGCTCATCAAATGGCGCCGTTGCCGGGGACACGGCTCATTTCTTGTATTTTTGGATTTTTGTTTATTTAATTTCGTGTTTCTTTTATAGGTCAGATTGTTCATCCATTTTGCATCCAAAAATTTTCTTTCTTATTTTGATCTCTAACCTTCGTTTTTGTGCCAGGGCCCTTGATCACTCAAGGAGGCGAGGAGCTGGTGCTTCCCGCTGCGAGGAGCCGCAGAAACCTGCTTGGAGCAAATAGGGAAGAAAAGAAAAAAATGTGTGTCTCGCATTTTATTTTTGCTTGTAATAAACTCGTCTTTTACAGCGGTCTTCGATCGAAGACTCGCGAATGTAATCGAACGATCGTGGTTGTGTGGGGATCCTCCCCACTTGAGTGTCGACTTAGGACCATGCACGCGGCTCTTTGAGCGGTTTTTCATTTTTTCTTTTACGTGCTTGTTCGTAGGTAGGACACACCTTAAATAAAGATGCACGTAGCATCGTCTCACTTAACCAAATTAAAAGAAAATTTTTTCTCCGCTAATAGAAGCATGTTAGGTGCGGCTTTTTGATCGACTTCCATACTTTGATTCTTGGTTTTTAAAACAGCCCAAGTTTTCACGTGTTTTCATCAAATCACTGCATGTTTTCTCGCTTAGCCTAGATCGTGGTTTTTATCGAATATGCGGCTTTTCTCGGTTTCTTTTTCCTAGCTTGATCACCTAGGATTAATCGAAAATGGGAATGAACGGTAGACAATGATTGCTTGATTTCGTGCTAACCATAATTCAATGATAACTTAAAATAAAATTGGGACTGTTAATTGCAAGTCAACCACAAATGGAGTAAAATTCGGTTTTGGCAGAGCAACACCCTCGATTACGCATTGGTTTTCACTTCACATTTTTCTCCGCGTAAAATATTTAATGTTTTATCACCAATAAAACTGACAAGATAATAAACCAACCTCGGTTGGTTTCATGTGTGTGTTGGTGAACCTAAGGGTCTTGCTTGCTTGATTGAGCCTTGTTTGCTTCGATACACCCCCCAAATATTTAGTCGCTCCATTCATCTCCGCAGATTCAAACCGCTCACTTGTAAATCCATTCCTCTTCTTCGTTCACCTTGGGTCCCTCCCAACATCAATTTCTATCTTCATACTTAGGTTAATCTCAGCCTAAGTATAGGGGGGACCCGAGTCCCTGTGATTTTCTCTACTCGCCTTTGCTTGCCTTTATACTTAGGTTATTTCTAACCTAAGTATAGGGGGAGCCCCTCTTAGCTCCCGTATATTTCTCTACACTTAAATGGACCTATGAACTTGTATCATCTTTTGCTATGAGGACATAGCAAAGTTTAAGGATAGGGGGGTATACCGTATATACAAGTATACTTGCTTTAGCTATAATCTGAAAATTTTGAAAAATTTAAAACTTTTTGGCTAAAGTAAAATTCTTTGGACTAAGAGAACTCAAAATGATTTCACGGCTTTTCTATACTATGTTACACTAATTTCATAAAAATATTTTCGAAAAATGATTTGAAAAATGAGTTTTTCTTGTTTTGAAAAAATCTTTTTGAAAAATGTTTTGAAATTTTTTATTTGTGTGACATGGTTGTGAAATTCTTTTTCTTCTCAAGGAAAGTTGAGTCTGACCAGTGTTCTAACCTTAGAATTAAAACCCATAAAAATTAAAAAAATGTTTTTGAATGAAGGAGCTGGATTAATCCTCTACTTTTACACTTCCACCCAGGATCTGAAATGTTCAAGGAAACTTAGTTTTATGAGGTCTTTGAGATTTTCGGTTAACCAGCCTTAGCCATCAGGGTCATAGACTTAATCATCCATATTTCCCTAGGTCTCTAGATTTGCATGTTATATTCCATGCTTAGTCCCAGACATAAAGAATATGATCAGCACATCACATGCACGACTGCGGTTTGGTGAGATGAGTTGACTTTTCACTCGAGGGATTGGGATGAGGGATTCGAGTCTGGATTTGATCTAATGATGCTCGAGGATGGGATAAAATCTTTGAAGGCTTCAGGAAACCTGAGTGTCAGCCATTTAGCCAGTATGAGAACTTGGTTCTTATACTAATCTCTTGATATTTACCTAAGTGCCAGGGTGTGATATAAATAAAAAAAATGTTGATCAGTGTGCGCCAACTCTTGGTAAAAGCAATGGAGCTAGCCAAAAATTATACAAGTCAATGAAATTTCAAAGAAAAACTCTCATTCCACAAAGTCAAAATATCAAAGAGCTTCCACCAAAGGCGAGCGCTCCCAAACATTTCAAAGTGTCCACTTGGACCACCGCTATTAGGACTAGGAGTCGGGCTTGCACCAAAAAAGGGCTCTGCATCGTAAATGCTACAAGTCTGGGTGTCGAAGGTACGATAGGTACTCAAAAGAGACACACCCCGGTGTATTCCCAGGAAAACAAGTGCAGACGGCTCCAACTTCTCTTGACGGACGCACTGATCAACACCAAAAAATGTGTTGCGTAAAAGGCACTAGAGAGAATCCTTGTTCCAATGAGAGGGAGAGAAGAAATGACACAATCCCATGCCCTCCATTACTGGCCTGCTATCTACATTTTCTAAGTCTGACAACTAAAGAGACGGTATACTGAATGCAAGATTGGATTTATTCCCTAGTGTTGAGGATTGGGTCCTTAGGAGAATTTCTTGGACCAAGACTTTGGGTGACGATTTGACTCTACTCTCAGAATTGCAGTCAACACTAAACTTCATGTCCTTTAGTTTATATGTACATCAGAGAGAGTCTAGAGAAATAGAGGAATTGGGTACCTCTTGGTTAAGGCTGCGTTGAACTCGAGAATTTTGGACCTCTAAAATTGAGTCGACTTGAACAGATTGGATCATGTACTCACATGCACAAGAGGGTTAATCCAGCTTATTCATTCTTTTTTATGCTCGAGGACGAGCATAGTTTAAGTATAGGGGGGTGATGAAACTCGATTTTATCATCATAATTTCCAATTATTAACCCCCTTGCTTAAGCTTAGTGTCAATAAAACCAAGTTAATATCCTGTAATTATTAGAGTCCTTAATAAATTAAAAACCACAAAAAAATGGCAAAACAAAAATCCGTGGTATTTTTAGACTTAAAAATACCCTCAAAAATATTTTGGGTCTTTGTTTGATGTCATCTCCAGTTTTGGTCAACATGAAACTTGTAGATCTCATCAAGATCTACAACTTTCATGTTTTGAGTTTTCTCAAAATCGGCCACTATAACCCTCAAAAATCAAAAATACCCACGGAATAATCTGATTGGGCCACGTGGCCCATTCTGGGGTTGCCACGTGGCCCTCCTCTCTTGTCTTATCCGCCCGCGATCTGGGCCGTCAGATCTCCTCCTGAGATCCAACGGTCCCAAGCCCTCCACGCGCGCTCATTTCCTCAGCCCTCCGATCGACGTCTACCTCTCATCTGCACCGCACTTTCGTGCCTTAACCTCCTCGCGCCACGTGTCATGCCGCTGCGCCCTTCGATCACATCTCGAACTTTCCATCTCCGCCGTTGTCCTCATGGTCATCTTCCAACCCTTCAATCAACCCGAACTTCTCATCCAAGCCGTCCGCCAGCGCTCACTCCGCAGCGCGACACGTGGCCGAATCTTGGGCCTCCGATCATGTCGTGCCAGATCTGATCACATCCGCTCGTCCGCGCCCGTCCCTCCTTACGCCACGTGGCATGTTGTGAGACACTCGATCCGGCTGTTTAACCTTCGATCTTGGCCGCTGCTTCCCACATTGTCCTCAGCCGCTTGATCAGGCCCTTGGTCCCATCTAAGCCGTCCGCTAGCGCGCACGCTCTAGCATGACACGTGGCGACTTCACACCCCTTCGATCACTCCGCTCCAGATCTAATCAGACCCTCACTTCGCGCCTCTACGACAGCTGTTGGATCTCCAGATCCAACGGCTATCGGTCGTCGTCAACCTCCAACAGCTCCTCTATCACACGTCCTCCACTTCGCGAAGACTCCTTCCCCTTTCCTTTTTCTCCGCCACTCCAGTCGACTTCTCCCATCGCCAACAGCCTTCCGACCTTCCCCACTCTTCCCTCTACCTCGCGCATCACTCCACTACTCACGACCCCATCTCTTTCGCTCCACATCGACCTCGTAAGACACGCCTCCCACCTCACAAAACCGCCACCTTCGAGCTTTAAAAGAACCACCCCTCGATTCACCTTGTCCACCTGTACGTGGGTAACCTCCCAGCAAGCCCCCACCCCCTGGTGACAGCGAGGGGGCGGTGAGGAGCGCGAAGACGAAGGTATGCCCTGGTGTCGTCCCCTGGTCATGGTAGGCCAGGCTTGCGGAGCTTCGCCTCCGCCAAGCTGCTCCCCGTAGCCGGGGGAGTCCAGCGATGACCCCGAGGTCCTCCGATGACCTCGAGCACATGCCCCACTCCGCCCGATAGCCGGTAAGTCTCCTCTTTCTCTCTATGCATTTTCTTCTTCTTTTACTTATTTAATTAGGATTCGTCAGTCCATTTCGCCCTTCATTGTTCACTCCCCAAGCTTCGATTCACACTCCCCCGTTACACGCTCGCATCCGACCATATCCTTCCTCCTCCAGACCTTCAAACCGCGTCCGACCCATCTCCTCCACCCTCACGGCGGAGGAGCTCCGAGCTACCACCTTCTCCGCTCGCATAGCTCCCCGTCCACTCAACCTCGCACGCACACGGCGTTCGCTTGTTCCAGCTATGTTGTACTAACACTGCAGGCGCTCGAGAACTCTGTTAGCAATGTGAGCCCCGGGCGAACCATTTCTACAATAAATGTTATTGTAATGAATAAATTATCAATGAAAATTATTGATTATTTTTTCACTCCCCTTTCTGAGATTAATGAATAAATGCACTATAGGGTCCCTCTGTACAATAAGGGTTATGTACCATGGCCAACTTGATGATCATACAGCTGTTGATTCATTGGATGGATCATAGAGGCTGATGCTTGGATGAATATCTAAGGAGTTAGATAGAGGACTCATCAAGCATCATCAAATGATCATTAAGTGATGATCTCCAGTCTGAGTAGGAGATGGCAATCCTATCTCATATGACTGATATCTGACTGACCTCTTGATGCAGGTCCTCTGCATGGGAATAGTGATTCATAGGTGTCAGGTTAGTCAAGTCAATGGGTTGACTTGACGAGATCGAGATAACCAAAGACCTACGTTGAATACTGTCACAACATAGGCATGCATCCTCTGACTAGAGACAGATGTATTGCTATATGTCTGAGTATGTACATTTGGCAGACCAATAGGTTGATGACCTAATCAAGGTCTATATACCGGCGAGCTGGTGTGCATGTAAGGACATATGAGTAATGCGATCTCTCAAAGGGATCATACAGGTTCACTTGTGAACCGGGAGACATGAGCTCACTCATGAGGTATTGGGACTGAACAAATTCCATGCATGGTCGTCGTGCTTTGGAAGCATGACATGAATTTGAAGGTAAGATATATGCTTTGTGAAAGCATATGATCTATACCAAATCCCAAATGACCAAGATTGAGAAACTTAATGATCTAACCCTTAAGATGACAGTGTAAAAGTGATCTTTATCTTCAGGATGATCATGAGTCTTCCAGTATGTAGGATGTGCAGGTATTAGGAATACCTGAAGGGTGATTTGATCATATACGATTGTATAACCATGACGCTTCCATTTCGAGGGAGTGATGAAACAGGTTTGGATTTTAGTGACTCCTCTCATTAGAGAAGTGACCTAATCTTAGTCCATGAACTGGACATTGATCTGAATGAGATTCAGATGCAATGAGAAGATTAAGTCTACGGTCTTGATTTGATCAAGCATCAGTGGGAGGTCCATAGGATCTGGATTTGAGATACGATCTCAACATCCAAGTCACTATACGTGGAACAATACAATCGCCCTGTCCTTATCTCCAAGTATCTGAGGAGAAATAGCATTATTCTTAAATGGTTTAAGAACAATTCCATAAGATCTAAGCAAAGAGAATTTGATAATTAAAAGTGTTTTAATTATCATGATGTATGAGAAATTATCCAATATGATTAAATGTGATTTAATTAGTTTGGATAAGAATAATGTGGATAGAGATATCCAATTATTCATAATATATTATAAATATGATTTATAATGTATTAGAGGGAGTTAATTATAATTTATATGTGTTGATTAATTATGATGTGTATTGGATACACATTGTGTAATTAATTAACAATATGAATTACATGTTGTTTTGGGTTGTGAATATGATTCACAATTTTTCCATGGCAAGATTGCAATATTCTCAAAGATAATTGTGAACTATTTTTGAGAAATAAAACCCAAATAAATTTGTTGCAAATAAATAAGAGAGATTTCATGGAGATATGCAATCTCATGGATTTCCATGAGATTGCAATCTCCATGCAATCTCATGGACGGCACACCACTCCTAATTGGAGTGGGTGTGCGCCCAATTGGAAGGCACATGGAGATGAAATCTCCATGTGTCTTCTCTCCTTATTTGTTGGGTTGATTTAGGAGTAAATTATATTTGATTTTGTCAAATATATTTTAACCTAAATTTGTTGCTTTTGACAACAACAATCTCAGCCATTGGATGAACATAAATCAATCTCATCCATTGATTCTATGTGTCCCATGGATTGAGATCCATGGATCCCAAAACCCTATAAATAGAGAGGCATTCTTGTCTCTCTCTTTACACATGCTATTGTAGCACAAACTCTCTCTTTCTCTTTCTCATATACACGACAGCCCTTCTCTCCCTCTCTTCTTGGTGGCCGTCCACCTTGGTGGAGAGAAACGTCGACGCCCGCGCCATCGTGCTGCCGCTTCGACTCTCTGCGGTTCTTTGTCTTCTTGGAGTGCTTCACTCACAAAGGAGACGTTTGATCTCGTGCGACGAGATCAGGAGCAACCGCGCTTGGATCAACTTGGATTGCGAGGACACCGCGACTCATCTCCGCGCTCGCAAGCCGTTACTCCGACGATCGGACTTGAGACAGGAGGTCTCTTTTCGTAGAGACTCGATCAACCACGCTTCGAGAGGTATTGCATTATACTTGCTGTGGTTATAGATGAAACGATTTGAGAATGGTTCTCGGATCATGTGGTTTCATCGGTTTAATTTTTTTTTAAATTCCGCTGCACCGAACAACTAGTACGACTAGTCGTTCTTCGTCGTATTCGATACGACGATCACGCTTCCGTGATGCGCTTGAGGATTTCTCCATATCCTTCAAGTGGTATCAGAGCCTTAGGTCGACGGTTTCGAATATGATTCGAAAAACCGAGGACGACTTGGGTTCGTTTAGGTCGCGAAAGTTTTCATCGCATTTGATTTCGCAGATTTGTTTAGTAAATAAATTCGGTACTGTTTAAATTGTTTAAACACGAATTTAATACTTGGATTTTGTTCCCCATTAAATAAGGAAACCATAGAAACTGAGTTTGCGTAAATCGGATTTCGTATGCTCTAGTTATGGTTGTTTTAATGGACATGTATGCACTGTTGCGGGAACAATAGATTTTAACATGATTAAAGAGTTAATTACTGTTATCATCTGCCTCTAAATGCGTACAAATCCACTTAGGTTCTGTTGTAAATCAAGTTAGCAATCTATGAAAATTGAGTTTGCTTAATTTGGATTTAAATTGATTGAGATATGCCAATTTTAGTGAATAGGGGTCTATACTGAAATTGCATTCCTAATCTAGAACCAAGTGATTGTCAATTAGTGAAATTAATTGTTAATTTCGTGAAATAATCTTGAATAATATTTGTGAAATATTGAGACATGATTATTTGCCTAATTGACATGGCCCCAACCAATTAATTGATTAAGATGTGATCTAAATCATAAATTGGAAACAACAATCTTCAAACTTGATGCTTGAATAGGATTTGGGAATTTGTCTAGCAAATTTCCTTATAATCAAAAAATGTTTTGATTATTACTATATGGTACAATTTCGGTTGAAAAACCGATGATCATCTCAAGTACAAATTAATCAATTTGGCATTATCCTTTCCGAGGCGGATGTGGTGCCTAGTCGGAGAGCATTGGGGTTGCGGGTTGCAACGTATGTGGTCCGTCCCACTCTCGTCGGTACTGGCCATGACAGCGGGTAGGGCCGGGATAATGTCCGAGGGATTAAGATGTATTTTTTTCTAATTATTAAAATTCGAATTAATACGTATTTTGAGATATTACCATATATGTATTCAAGTAAAATAATCAAGTTTGATTGATTGAATTGGATTGATAATTGATTTAATATGATTAAATTGATTATGTCCAATTGAAATACTCTAATATGATTAGAGTTATTAATTCCCTTGGAAGAATTAATTATGTGAATGTGATTCACGATAATTAATTAAAATTTGAATATGAGATGGAGGATAACATAAGTGACATCCATGGTCTCCCGTCAAGGCGAAGAGTTTCGTCGCCAGGGATTGCATGTGGGAGACGCCTGTCCGAAGTGACAACTCCTGTATGCAAGCGCATCTGGATCGGACTCTTTGCTTCTCGAAAGAGTAAGGCCGTATGCGTAGTGACCCCAATATCGGATCCTCATATTATTGGGGCGATATTGGATTGCGCATAGCGAGTACTATTCCTGTTGACGGTTGGTTCAATTAACAACGGGTCAACATCGCCTTAGGGGTGGTGGGCTCAGGTGTTAAAGACCGAATTGGGAAATTGCAAGTTGGACTTGCAAATTGGAATGAGTTCCTGCTTTTCTTTATTGGAGTCACAGATTCTCATATTATTGGGATGTGACAATGATAAAGAGGAGATCCCAATTCTTGCTAGAGATATAACGGTAAGTATATCTCTTACTTTGAAAGTGATTAAGGGAATGAACTTTCAAAGTCGACAATGCAAGAATAATTTGATTTAAAATACCTTAATCAAATATCATAAATTTGAATATATATTTCTATATTCTAATATAGTGCATTCTTAATTTCAGAAAATGAAGTCTTTGAACCCACTTAGTAGGCTTCTTGAGGTCAACCAATTGACCGGCCCAAATTACTCGGATTGGATCCGAAATTTGGAGCTTGTTCTCTCTGCTGAGCGCATTAGTTATGTGTTATCCGAGGACAAGCTTGAGAACCCTAAGTCCAAGGAAGAAAAAGCATTTAATGACAAGTATGATGAAGATCATGTCTTGGCTAGGTGCTATATCCTAGGTTCTCTCTCCAATGTTCTGCAGAAGCAACATGTGGAGATGAATACCTGTCAGGATATAATGCAGAATCTTAAGGATATGTTTGGTGACATTAACCGCACTCAGCGGTACAATGTTATGAAAGACCTCATTCGCTGTAGAATGCAGGAAGGGACTTCGGTCCGTGAACATGTACTCAAAATGTTTGGGTACTTGTCGGAGCTGGAGACTCTTGGGGCAACGATGGATGCAGACATGCAAGCTGACTTCATTCTGCTGTCATTGCCCAAGTCTTTTAATAACTTTGTAGTGTCATTCCACATGAACAAGTTGGAATTGACAAGTGCTGCTCTCCTTGCTGCATTAAAGTCCGCAGAGGACGTGATGAAGAAGGATGGTCCCAGTGGCAGTGCAATGGTTGCACAGGTCAAGGGGAAGCGCGGTCGGAAGCATGGTTCTCGGAAGGGCCCGGCCCAGAAGAGAAAGAAGAAGGGACAAAGTGTTGCCTCTTCTTCCAATGCATCCACTCTCATGGCGTCGAAGAAAACCGACGTCTGTCATCACTGCAAGAAGCCGGGGCACTGGAAGCGTAACTGCCCAGATTACCTGAAGTCCTCAGACAAAGGTAAAGCCCCAGCAGGTATGAAATCTACTTTCATCATTGAAACTAGCTTTCTCGTCGGACGAGAAGGAAGTTGGGTTGTAGATTCTGGTGCTTCTGTTCATGTATGCAATTTGTTGCATTTGTTTCAGGAAACTAGGAATCTTGAGGAAGGGGAGATAGTCATCCAGATGGGATCTGATGCAAGTGTTGCAGCAGTAGCCGTCGGGACTTGTAGACTATCATTATCTAGTGGAAGAGTCCTTATACTTAAAGAATGTCTTTATGTACCTGAAGTCAGAAGGAACTTGATATCTGTATCTAAGCTTGTTAGAAGCGGATATACTTTCCTTTTCTGCAATAAATTAGTCATAAGTCGTTATGATAAATATATTGCGGATGGTGTTTTGACTTCTGGTGGACTCTATGAATTGTGCATTGATAAATGTATTATGAATGTGACAACCACTAATAAAAACCCTAAAAGATCCAGAGAGGATAAAAATATCTCAAATGAGATATGGCATCAAAGGCTTGGTCATTTGTCTGTTGATAGGATCAATAGATTGATAAAGGATGGACCTCTAGATTTTCTACAGGTTCAACCTCTGCCCACTTGCAAACATTGCATACAGGGCAAAATGACTAGGACGCCTTTCCATAACAAGGTTACAAGATGCGAAGGTATTATTGACCTAATACATACCGATGTATGTAGTCCCTTCAGTACCGCGACTCGAAATGGATACCGATATTATTTGACGTTTATCGATGACCATTCGCGATACGGGTTTATCTTCCTACTACGTCATAAGTCTGAAACCTTTGAAAAGTTCAAAGAATTCAAGGCTTTGGTTGAGAACTAAACCGATAGGAAGATTAAACAGATTCGATCTGATCGAGGTGGCGAGTACCTATCAGATGAATTCAAGGAATACCTTAAGGAGAATGGAATTGTTTCCAATCTCACTCCTCCTGGAACTCCCCAACTAAATGGTGTTGCTGAAAGACGCAACAGGACCATCATGGACATGGTCCGATTAATGATGAATAAAGCAAATTTACCTCTTAGTTTCTGGGGATATGCAGTAGAGACTGCAATATATATCCTGAATAAGATTCCTAGCAAATCCGTGCCTAAGACTCCTCATGAGCTATGGTATGGAACCAAACCTAGTGTTAATCACTTGAGGGTTTGGGGTTGCTTGGTCTATGCGAAGAACGTGGACGCAAGTAAGCTAGAATCTCGCTCTCGTGAGTGCTACTTCATTGGGTATGTTAAAGATGGTATTGGATACCAACTTTATGACCCTGAGACCCAAAAGGTTTTTGTTTCTAGAGATGTGAAGTTTCTGGAGAATGATTTCCATAAAGGTCAAGACAATAATGAAGTAGAGGAATTCTTTGAATCCCCTGAGGATTCTGAGCTTCCTAGACCAGAAATGGAAGAGATAAATAAAGATGAAACACCCATACCTCTTCGAAGGAGTTCGAGGGTGGTTGCACCACCTGAAAGGTACGGATTCCATGTGTCAGGTGAAACTGACATTGATCCTACTTCATTTGATGAAGCACTCGCGGATCAAGACATGGATAGATGGATGCTAGTAATGAAGTCAGAAATTGACTCCATGCATAAGAATGGTGTATGGACCCTAGAGGATCCACCTAAAGGGGTAAAACCCATTGGGTGTAAATGGATCTTCAAGAGAAAGAGGGGACCTGATGGGAAAGTATAGACTTTCAAGGCACGGCTCGTAGCCAAGGGCTACACACAAAGAGAAGGCATCGATTATGATGAGACATTCTCTCCTGTGGCTATGCTTAAATCCATCCGGACATTGCTAGCTATAGCTGCATATCTTGACTACGACATCTGGCAGATGGACGTCAAGACGGCTTTCCTCAATGGATACCTCGAGGAGGATATCTACATGGAGCAGCCCCAGGGCTTCATGACTGAGGTTGGTAAAGTATGCAAGCTGAAGAAATCCATCTATGGGCTCAAGCAAGCTTCTCGTAGTTGGAACATCAGATTTGACGAAACCATAAAGAGTTATGATTTTGTGCAGAATCCTGATGAACCTTGTGTATACAAGAAGCTTAGTGGGAGCGCCGTTGTGTTCATCGTGCTTTATGTAGATGACATCCTTATCATTGGGAATGATGCAGGGATGATGACCAGTGTAAAGATTTGGCTGTCCCATACCTTTGAGATGAAAGATCTTGGAGAAGCCTCTTATATCTTAGGCCTGAAGCTGTTCAGAAACCGAGAAAAGAGGATTTTGGGATTGTCACAACATGGATACATTAAGAAGATTCTTGAACGATTCCGTATGGATAGTTCTAAGAAAGGATTCCTACCCTTAAGACATGGTATCCACCTATCTAAAGGAATGGCTCCTCAAACTGTTGAGGAAAAGAAGGCCATGGCTGGATGTCCTTATGCATCAGCCGTAGGAAGCTTAATGTATGCCATGATGGGTACTAGGCCAGATATCTGTCATGCAGTGGGAGTGGTAAGTCGTTACCAATCCTGCTATGGAGAACAACACTGGAATGCAGTGAAGAACATATTCAAATATCTAAGACGGACGCAAGATTACATCTTGGTCTATGGAGATGGTGATCTCCAAGTCTTGGGATATACAGATTCTGACTTCCAATCGGATGTAGATGATCGAAAGTCGACATCGGGGTTCGTGTTCTTGTTGAATGGTGGTGCTGTGAGCTGGAGAAGCAAGAAGCAGGACACTACTGCAGATTCAACAACAGAAGCCGAATACATTGCCGCATCAGATGCTGCAAAGGAGGCGGTGTGGTTGCGCAAGTTCGTGCTGGAGCTTGGCGTAGTTTCCTCTGATACTCCCATCCCGTTACTCTGTGATAACACGGGAGCCATTGCCCAGGCAAAGGAACCCAGATGGCATCAAAAGAGCAAGCACGTGGAAAGGAAATACCGCATCATTCGGGAGATACAAAAGCGTGGTGACATCATCATCACCAAGGTGGCCTCTGCCGACAACGTTGCTGATCCTCTGACCAAACCTCTGACACAGAAGGTTTTCGACCAGCATGTAATGAGTATGGGTTTAAAGATTGTACCTGAATGGTTCTGAGGGATAGTGGGAGATTGTTAGCAATGTGAGCCCCGGGCGAACCATTTCTACAATAAATGTTATTGTAATGAATAAATTATCAATGAAAATTATTGATTATTTTTTCACTCCCCTTTCTGAGATTAATGAATGAATGCACTATAGGGTCCCTCTGTACAATAAGGGTTATGTACCATGGCCAACTTGATGATCATACAGCTGTTGATTCATTGGATGGATCATAGAGGCTGATGCTTGGATGAATATCTAAGGAGTTAGATAGAGGACTCATCAAGCATCATCAAATGATCATTAAGTGATGATCTCCAGTCTGAGTAGGAGATGGCAATCCTATCTCATATGACTGATATCTGACTGACCTCTTGATGCAGGTCCTCTGCATGGGAATAGTGATTCAGAGGTGTCAGGTTAGTCAAGTCAATGGGTTGACTTGACGAGATCGAGATAACCAAAGACCTACGTTGAATACTGTCACAACATAGGCATGCATCCTCTGACTAGAGACAGATGTATTGCTATATGTCTGAGTATGTACATTTGGCAGACCAATAGGTTGATGACCTAATCAAGGTCTATATACCGGTGAGCTGGTGTGCATGTAAGGACATATGAGTAATGCGATCTCTCAAAGGGATCATACAGGTTCACTTGTGAACCGGGAGACATGAGCTCACTCATGAGGTATTGGGACTGAACAAATTCCATGCATGGTCGTCGTGCTTTGGAAGCATGACATGAATTTGAAGGTAAGATATATGCTTTGTGAAAGCATATGATCTATACCAAATCCCAAATGACCAAGATTGAGAAACTTAATGATCTAACCCTGAAGATGACAGTGTAAAAGTGATCTTTATCTTCAGGATGATCATGAGTCTTCCAGTATGTAGGATGTGCAGGTATTAGGAATACCTGAAGGGTGATTTGATCATATACGATTGTATAACCATGACGCTTCCATTCCGAGGGAGTGATGAAACAGGTTTGGATTTTAGTGACTCCTCTCATTAGAGAAGTGACCTAATCTTAGTCCATGAACTGGACATTGATCTGAATGAGATTCAGATGCAATGAGAAGATTAAGTCTACGGTCTTGATTTGATCAAGCATCAGTGGGAGGTCCATAGGATCTGGATTTGAGATACGATCTCAACATCCAAGTCACTATACGTGGAACAATACAATCGCCCTGTCCTTATCTCCAAGTATCTGAGGAGAAATAGCATTGTTCTTAAATGGTTTAAGAACAATTCCATAAGATCTAAGCAAAGAGAATTTGATAATTAAAAGTGTTTTAATTATCATGATGTATGAGAAATTATCCAATATGATTAAATGTGATTTAATTAGTTTGGATAAGAATAATGTGGATAGAGATATCCAATTATTCATAATATATTATAAATATGATTTATAATGTATTAGAGAGAGTTAATTATAATTTATATATGTTGATTAATTATGATGTGTATTGGATACACATTGTGTAATTAATTAACAATATGAATTACATGTTGTTTTGGGTTGTGAATATGTTTCACAATTTTTCCATGGCAAGATTGCAATATTCTCAAAGATAATTGTGAATTATTTTTGAGAAATAAAACCCAAATAAATTTGTTGCAAATAAATAAGAGAGATTTCATGGAGATATGCAATCTCATGGATTTCCATGAGATTGCAATCTCCATGCAATCTCATGGACGGCACACCACTCCTAATTGGAGTGGGTGTGCGCCCAATTGGAAGGCACATGGAGATGAAATCTCCATGTGTCTTCTCTCCTTATTTATTGGGTTGATTTAGGAGTAAATTATATTTGATTTTGTCAAATATATTTTAACCTAAATTTGTTGCTTTTGACAACAACGATCTCAGCCATTGGATGAACATAAATCAATCTCATCCATTGATTCTATGTGTCCCATGGATTGAGATCCATGGATCCCAAAACCCTATAAATAGAGAGGCATTCTTGGCTCTCTCTTTACACATGCTATTGTAGCACAAACTCTCTCTTTCTCTTTCTCATATACACGACAGCCCTTCTCTCCCTCTCTTCTTGGTGGCCGTCCACCTTGGTGGAGAGAAACGTCGACGCCCGCGCCATCATGCTGCCGCTTCGACTCTCTGCGGTTCTTTGTCTTCTTGGAGTGCTTCACTCACGAAGGAGACGTTTGATCTCGTGCGACGAGATCAGGAGCAACCGCGCTTGGATCAACTTGGATTGCGAGGACACCGCGACTCATCTCCGCGCTCGCAAGCCGTTACTCCGACGATCGGACTTGAGACAGGAGGTCTCTTTTCGTAGAGACTCGATCAACCACGCTTCGAGAGGTATTGCATTATACTTGCTGTGGTTTCATCGGTTTAAATTTTTTTTTTAAATTCCGCTGTACCGAACAACTAGTACGACTAGTCGTTCTTCGTCGTATTCGATACGACGATCACGCTTCCGTGATGCGCTTGAGGATTTCTCCATATCCTTCAAACTCAATGGTCGGAATCTAGCCGGACCTGTCTAGCCCAGCCTCGCCTTCAGCTTCGGAGCGACGTAGCACTTCATCGAGTATCGTCGCTTCTCGCCCTGCTTCCGAGTGTCATCGTCGACTTTCCAGAAGCGTCAGGCGAGCATCACCGTCACCCAATGAGAGCGGCGGAGTTCGGGCACCTTCGCCGGAGCCCTGAACTCGTCGCCAGCTGAAGTAGGAGGAGAAGAAACAACGGTCGTTGGATGATCCTTCATCGGCGATCATCTGATGGCCCTGATGAGGCCACGACATCGAACTCAGATACCGTTGGATCTTTGAAGATCCAACGGCCTACGAGCAGCCACGCATACAAATTCGGGAGCCCTTTGATCCTGGTGATCAGAGGGTCCATCTTCGGCCACGTGTCATCTTCAGAGGTTTGGAGTACACGAACCACATCCGAGCCTGCAGCGAGCCCAAACCAGCGTCCAAGCCTAGCCGAAGCACCGCCTAGCCTCTGCCGAGCCCGATCCTTCTTTCGAGCATGGATGGCGCGTGCCGATCACGTGCCATGTGGGTAATTTGCAGAGAGGCCCATGGAATTCTTCAATATTGCAAACAGGTCCTAAGCACGTGCAGCACCTGCGCGCCTGGGACATTTTGCATGTGTACCCTTGCGGGTTTCAATAATTGCAAAAGGTCCCCGCGCGTTGGTTGATTTACAGGGAAGGACTCGCTCTTTATTTTTATTACATTTTAGTCCCTCCCAGGGACCTGTTTGTAGGTATCTTTTCATGTTTTCTTTCATTTATGCCCTTGTCTTCGTTTATGCATATCTTGAGCATCATATGTCCAATTAAGTTGATTTCAGTTTCATTTGAAAGCTTGTTTGATGTACTTCATAATGGCATATTATGTTTCGCTTTTTAGATAATTAAATTTTTATGCAGTATTGTATTTTTCGTGTGTCCCATATTATTAACTTATGCCTTGTTCTCAGTATCAATCAAGCTTGACATTTTAAGCCAATCTGAAATTGACTCCTACTTAACTTGCTCATCATATTTACTCTGACTTAGGGTGTATTTGAATTGCATTTACTTGTATTTACTTGCATAAAAAATTAATTAAAAAATGCATGTTTATTTTTAGTGCATTGTTGTGTCTTTTGCATGAATTTGACCTATATATGCTTCAATTCAACACTTAATTAAATAGTTAAAAATCAGGATAATTAGAGAAAGGCACGTTCCCTGAGTTCGACCTTGGTTTCTCACCAAGTAAAATAATTATGACCATCGCATTTTGATCTATTATATACATATTTAAATGAGATGATCTTTTTGATGAGCCCGAAATTGGCCCGACTGCTACGAAAATTCCAAGTGCTAATTCTGCACTATTAAAGGGTCGATTTTGAGGCTCATCAAATGGCACCGTTGCCGGGGACACGGCTCATTTCTTGTATTTTTGGATTTTTGTTTATTTATTTTCATGTTTCTTTTATAGGTCAATTTGTTCATCCATTTTGCATCCAAAAATTTTCTTTCTTATTTTAATCTCTAACCTTCGTTTTTGTGGCAGGACCCTTGATAACTCAAGGAGGCGAGGAGTTGGTGCTTCCTGCTGAGAGGAGCCGCAGAAACCTACTTGAAGCAAATAGGGAAGAAAAGAAAAAAAAGTGTCTCGCATTTTATTTTTGCTTGTAATAAACTCGTCTTTTACAGCGGTCTTCGATCGAAGACTCGCGAATGTAATCGAACGATCGTGGTTGTGTGGGGATCCTCCCCACTTGAGTGTCGACTTAGGACCAGGCATGCGTCTCTTTGAGCGGTTTTTCATTTTTTCTTTTACGTGCTTGTTCGTAGGTAGGACACACCTTAAATAAAGACGCACGTAGCATCATCTCACTTAGCCAAATTAAAAGAAAATTTTTTCCCCGCTAATAGAAGCATGTTTGGTGCGGCTTTTTGATCGACTTGCATACTTTGATTTTTGGTTTTCAAAACAGCCCAAGTTTTCACGTGTTTTCGTCAAATCACTGCATGTTTTCTCGCTTAGCCTAGATTGTGATTTTTATCGAATACGCGGCTTTTCTCGGTTTCTTTTTCCTAGCTTGATCACCTAGGATTAATGGAAAATGGGAATGAACACTAGACAATGATTGCTTGATTTTGTGCTAACCATAATTCAGTGATAACTTAAAATAAAATTGGGACTGTTAATTGCAAGTCAACCACAAATGGAGTAAAATTCGGTTTTGGGAGAGCAACACCCTCGATTACGCATTGGTTTTCACTTCACATTTTTCTCCGCGTAAAATATTTAATGTTTTATCACCAATAAAACCGACAAGATAATAAACCAACCTCAGTTGGTTTCATGTGTGTGTTGGTGAACCTAAGGGTCTTGCTTGCTTGATTGAGCCTTGTTTGCTTCGATACACCCCCCAAATCCTTAGTCGCTCCATTCATCTCCGCAGATTCAAACCGCTCACTTGTAAATCCATTCCTCTTCTTCGTTCACCTTGGGTCCCTCCCAACATCAATTTCTATCTTCATACTTAGGCTAATCTCAACCTAAGTATAGGGGGGACCCGAGTCCCTGTGATTTTCTCTACTCGCCTTTCCTTACCTTTATACTTAGGTTATTTCTAACCTAAGTATAGGGGGAGCCCCTCTTAGCTCCCGTATATTTCTCTACACTTAAATGGACCTATGGACTTGTATCATCTAGTGCTATGAGGACATAACAAAGTTTAAGGATAGGGGGGTATACCGTATATACAAGTATACTTGCTTTAGCTATAATCTGAAAATTTTGAAAAATTTAAAACTTTTTGGCTAAAGTAAAATTCTTTGGACTAAGAGAACTCAAAATGATTTCACGGCTTTTCTATACTATGTTACACTAATTTCATAAAAATATTTTCGAAAAATGATTTGAAAAATGAGTTTTTCTTGTTTTGAAAAAATCTTTTTGAAAAATGTTTTGAAATTTTTTATTTGTGTGACATGGTTGTGAAATTCTTTTTCTTCTCAAGGAAAGTTGAGTCTGACCAGTGTTCTAACCTTAGAATTAAAACCCATAAAAATTAAAAAAAATGTTTTTGAATGAAGGAGCTGGATTAATCCTCTACTTTTACACTTCCACCCAGGATCTGAAATGTTCAAGGAAACTTAGTTTTATGAGGTCTTTGAGATTTTCGGTTAACCAGCCTTAGCCATCAGGGTCATAGACTTAATCATCCATATTTTCATAGGTCTCTAGATTTGCATGCTATATTCCATGCTTAGTCTCAGACATAAAGAATATGATCAGCACATCACATGCACGACTGCGGTTTTGATGTGATGAGTTGACTTTTCACTCGAGGGATTGGGATGAGGGATTCGAGTCTGGATTTGATCTAATGATGCTCGAGGATGAGATAAAATCTTTGAAGGCTTCAGGAAACCTGAGTGTCAGCAATTTAGCCAGTATGAGAACTTGGTTCTTATACTAATCTCTTGATACTTACCTAAGTGCCAGGGTGTGATGTAAATAAAAAAAATGTTGATCTGTTTGCACCAACTCTTGGTAAAAGCAGTGGATCTAGCCAAAAATTATACAAGTCAATGAAATTTCAAAGAAA
This sequence comes from Ottelia alismoides, assembly GCA_037367405.1. NCBI lineage: Eukaryota > Viridiplantae > Streptophyta > Magnoliopsida > Alismatales > Hydrocharitaceae > Ottelia > Ottelia alismoides. The sequence goes on from JAZKJV010005183.1 coordinate 164,548, forward strand.
AGCTCTCATTCCACAAAGTCAAAATATCAAAGAGCTTCCACCAAAGGCGAGCGCTCCCGAACATTTCAAAGTGTCCACTTGGATCACCGCTATTAGGACTAGGAGTCGGGCTTGCACCAAAAAAGGGCTCTGCATCGTAAATGCTACAAGTCTGGGTGTCGAAGGTACGATAGGTACTCAAAAGAGACACACCCTGGTGTATTCCCAGGAAAACAAGTGCAGACGGCTCCAACTTCTCTTGACGGACGCACTGATCAACATCAAAAAAAATGTGTTGCGTAAAAGTCGCTAGAGAGAATCCTTGTTCCAATGAGACGAAGAGAAGAAATGACACAATCCCATGCCCTCCATTACTGGCCTGCCATCTACATTTTCTAAGTCTGACAACTAAAGAGACGGTATACTGAATGCAAGATTGGATTTATTCCCTAGTGTTGAGGATTGGGTCCTTAGGAGAATTTCTTGGACCAAGACTTTGGGTGACGATTTGACTCTACTCTCAGAATTGCAGTCAACACTAAACTTCATATCCTTTAGTTTATATGTACATCAGAGAGAGTCTAGAGAAATAGAGGAATTGGGTACCTCTTGGTTAAGGCTGGGTTGAACTCGAGAATTTTGGACCTCTAAAATTGAGTCGACTTGAACAGATTGGATCATGTACTCCATGCACAAGAGGGTTAATCCAGCTTATTCATTCTTTTTTATGCTCGAGGACGAGCATAGTTTAAGTATAGGGGGGTGATGAAACTCGATTTTATCATCATAATTTCCCATTATTAACCCCCTTGCTTAAGCTTAGTGTCAATAAAACCCAGTTAATGTCCTGTAATTATTAGAGTCCTTAATAAATTAAAAACCACAAAAAAATGGCAAAACAAAAATCCGTGGTAGTTTTAGACTTAAAAATACCCTCAAAAATATTTTGGGTCTTTGTTTGATGTCATCTCCAGTTTTGGTAAACATGAAACTTGTAGATATCATCAAGATCTACAACTTTCATGTTTTGAGTTTTCTCAAAATCGGCCATTATAACCCTCAAAAATCAAAAATACCCACGGAATAATCTGATTGGGCCACGTGGCCCATTCTGGGGGCGCCACGTGGCCCGCCTCTCTTGTCTTATCCGCCCGCGATCTGGGCCGTCAGATCTCCTCCTGAGATCCAACGGTCCCAAGCCCTCCACGCACGCTCATTTCCTCAGCCCTCCGATCGACGTCTACCTCTCATCTGCACCGTACATTCGCGCCTTAACCTCCTCGCGCCACGTGTCATGTCGCTGCGCCCTTCGATCACATCCCGAACTTTCCATCTCCGCCGTTGTCCTCATGGTCATCTTCCAGCCCTTCGATCAAACCTAACTTCTCATCCAAGCCGTCCGCCAGCACTCACTCCGCAGCGCGACACGTGGCCGAATCTTGGGCCTCCGATCGTGCCGTGCCAGATCTGATCACATCCGCTCGTCCGCGCCCGTCCCTCCTTATGCCACGTGGCATGTTGTGAGCCACTCGATCCGGCTGTTTAACCTTCGATCTTGGCCGCTGCATTCCACGTTGTCCTCAGCCGCTTGATCAGTCCCTTGGTCCCATCTAAGCCGTCCACTAGCGCGCACGCTCTAGCACGACACGTGGTGACTTCACACCCCTTCGATCACTCTGCTCCAGATCTAATCAGACCATCACTTCAGCCTCAACGACAGCCGTTGGATCTCCAGATCCAATGGCTATCGGTCGTCGTCAACCTCCAGCAGCTCCTCTATCACACGTCCTTCACTTCGCGAAGACTCCTTCCCCTTTCCTTTTTCTCCGCCACTCCAGTCGACTTCTCCCATCGCCAACAGCCTTCCGACCTTCCCCACTCTTCCCTCTACCTCGCGCATCACTCCACTACTCACGACCCCATCTCTTTCGCTCCACATCGACCTTGCAAGACACGCCTCCCACCTCACAAAACCGCCACCTTCGAGCTTTAAAAGTGCCGCCCTCCCCCTCGATTCACCTTGTCCACCTGTACGTGGGTAACCTCCCAGCAAGCCTCCGCCCCCTGGTGACAGCGAGGGGGCGGTGAGGAGAGCGAAGACGAAGGTATGCCCCGGTGTCGACCCCTGGCCATGGTAGGCCAGGCTTGCGGAGCTTCGCCTCCGCCAAGCTGCTCCCCGTAGCCGGGGGAGTCCAGCGATGACCCTGAGGTCCTCCGATGACCTCGAGCACAGGCCCCACTCCGCCCGATAGCCGGTAAGTCTCCTCTTTCTATCTCTGCATTTTCTTCTTCTTTTACTTATTTAATTAGAATTCGTCAGTCCATATCGCCCTTCATTGTTCACTCCCCAAGCTTCGACTCACACTCCCCCGTCACGCGCTTGCATCCGACCATATCCTTCCTCTTCCAGACCTTCAAACCGCGTCCGACCCATCTCCTCCGCCCTCACGGCGGAGGAGCTCCGAGCTACCACCTTCTCCGCTCGCATAGCTCCCCGTTCACTCAACCTCGCATGCACACGGCGTTCGCTTGTTCTGGCTATGCTGTACTAACACTGCAGGCACTCGAGAACTCAATGGTCGGAATCTAGCCGGACCTGTCTAGCCCAGCCTCACCTTCAGCTTCGGAGCGGCGTAGCACTTCATCGAGTATCTTCGCTTCTTGCCCAGCTTCTGAGCGTCATCGTCGACTTTCCAGAAGCGTCAGGCGAGCATCACCGTCACCCAATGAGAGCGGCGGAGTTCGGGCACCTTCGCCGGAGCCCTGAACTCGCCGCCAGCTGAAGTCGGAGGAGAAGAAACAGCGGCCGTTGGATGATCCTTCATCGGCGATCATCTGATGGCCTAGATGAGGCCACGACATCGAACTCAGATACCGCTGGATCTTTGAAGATCCAACGGCCTACGAGTAGCCACACATACAACTTCGGGAGCCCTTCGATCCTGGTGATCAGAGAGTCCATCTTCGGCCACGTGTCATATTCAGAGGTTTGGAGCGAACCACATCCGAGCCTGCAGCGAGCCCAAACCAACGTCCAAGCCTAGCCGACGCACTGCCTAGCCTCTGCCGAGCCCGAACCTTCTTCCGAGCCTGGATGGCGCGTGCCGATCACGTGCCATGTGGGTAATTTGCAGAGAGGACCACGGAATTCTTCAATATTGCAAACAGGTCCTGAGCACGTGCATCACCTGCGCGCCTGGGACATTTTGCATGTGTACCCTTGCAGGTTTCAATAATTGCAAAAAGGTCCCCGCGCGTTTGGTTGATTTACAGGGAAGGACTCGCTCTTTATTTTTATTACGTTTTAGTCCCTCCCAGGGACCTGTTTGTAGGTATCTTTCCATGTTTTCTTTCATTTATGCCCATGTCTTCGTTTATGCATATCTTGAGCATCATATGTTCAATTAAGTTGATTTTAGTTTCATTTGAAAGCTTGTTTGATGTACTTCATAATGGCATATTAAGTTTCGCTTTTTAGATAATTAAATTTTTATGCAGTATTGTATTTTTCGTGTGTCCCATATTATTAACTTATGCCTTGTTCTCAGTATCAATCAAGCTTGACATTTTAAGCCAATCTGAAATTGACTCCTACTTAACTTGCTCATCATATTTACTCTGACTTAGGGTGTATTTGAATTGCATTTACTTGTATTTACTTGCATAAAAAATTAATTAAAAAATGCATGTTTATTTTTAGTGCATTGTTGTGTCTTTTGCATGAATTTGACCTATATATGCTTCAATTCAACACTTAATTAAATAGTTAAAAATCAGGATAATTAGAGAAAGGCTCGTTCCCTGAGTTCGACCTTGGTTTCTCACCAAGTAAAATAATTATGACCATCGCATTTTGATCTATTATATACATATTTAAATGAGATGGTTTTTGATGAGCCCGAATTGGCCCGACTGCTACGACAATTTGAAGTGCTAATTTTGCACTATTAAAGGGCCGATTTTGCGGTCGTTAGTATCTCGAGACATTTCTGGAAATAAAGGAAAGGGTTTGTTTTCTTCTGGTCCCACTGTGGTGCATGATGTATGTGTGGATCCGGCCGTCGAGCCATCTAGACTCTTTCCTAGTCCTTCATCTGAGAAGGACCCTGTGATCCCCTTTCCTAGAGCTCTTCGAATGGGGAAGGGGAAGAAAAATGAAAATCCCATAAAGAGGCAGCAGGAAGAGTTCAACCAACAGATGATAGACCGTTTTCACATACAACTGACTCTTCAGGAGGCTTTGTAGCACATCCCTCTACTCCAGCGATCACTTAGAGACAGGACTACAGTTAGGAGGAAGAGGAGGAACCACCAGTCAGAGATCCATGTTCTGACCAGAGCTACTTGTTTCATGATCCAGAACCGTCTGCCAGCCAAGAGGCCAGATTCAGGAGCCCCTTATGTCAGATGCCATATCAGAGAGCAGAGGTTCGACCGTACTCTATTAGACAGCGGTTCATCGATCAACCTACTTCCGGCAGCCCTTCTCGACCGCTTCGAGTTGGGCACTCTTAGACAGAGCAGGACAATCCTTCAGTTTGCTGATAGATCTGTCAAGAGGCCGAAAGGGTTGCTGAAGGACGTTGTCGTCATGATTCAGGGCCTGCAATTCCCTGTGGACTTCGTTGTGTTGGACATGGAGATCCCTGAGTCTGTGATCGATACCCCCATCATTCTAGGTCGCCCGTTCTTGGCCACAGCCAAGGCAGTGACCGACCATGATAGCGGGAAGGTATACTTTCACGTCGAGGGCGAAAGTGTACAAATAGAGATGGTCGAGGACAGCAGAGCCAGAGACAGATCATGCTCAGAGACTACTTCATATACAGAGCAGAAGACAGATGCCGGGCCAGACATCCACCAGGACTACGACTTTGTGGTTACAGATGATGAGGCAGTATGGGCAGATCCAGATGCACAGGCCATCCTCTCACTTTCAGAGTCCGCTGATGCAGAGATGCCAGCAGAGGAGAGCTTGGAGAGTGCATTCCTGGTCCTGGATACTGTTGAGGCAGCAGAGCCGGTTGGAGACCGCGAGACAGACTTGTGTTCTGATGACGGTGGTACTGAGGCCACCATGGATGATAAAGATCCCTCGGAGTCAGACTTTGATTGGGCAGATTTTGATGATTACATACCAGATCTGACTTCCACTGAGCCTGCAGCTAGGGAGGAGGTAGAGGCCGAGCAGAGCAAAGACAGTCCATCAGGGCAGCCTTCTCCAGATTCAGAGACTTACAGAGAGTTTCAGTTCTCCCATGCGGATTTGGCAGCCTTCACGCAGAGTTTTCAAAGGCCAGATCCACCAGCACCCAGTTGTCCAGAGCTGAAGCCACTTCCTGCATCGTTGAAGTATAGGTTCCTTGCAGGGGAGCATGAGATGTACCCGGTCATTATCTCCGCCGATTTGACAGGAGAGCAGGAATCCCGTCTGATGGGGGTTCTTGAAAAGAATCGCAAGGCGATATGATGGAGCGTAGCAGATCTCCAGGGGATAAGTCCGGTCTTGTGCTCCCACCATATCTATCTCGAGGATGAGGCAAAGCCGTCGCGTGAGTTCCAGCGGTGGCTGAACCCGAATCTGAGAGAGGTTGTCATGAAGGAAATTTCGAAGTGGTGGAGCACATATTTTATCTACCCCATCTCTGACTCGAAGTGGATCAGTCCGTTACATGTGGTGCCCAAAAAGACGGGCATCACTACAGTAGTCAGCGAGTCTGGAGAGGAGATTGCTACACAGGTACCCACTTCTTGGCATGTATGCATTGATTACAGGAGACTCAACCAGGCCACCAAGAAGGATCATTTCCCCCTGCCTTTTATAGATCAGATCATTGAGAGACTGGCAGGGAAGAGCCACTACTGTTTTCTGGATGGGTACTCGGGCTACAACCAGGTGGCCATCGCTCTCGAGGACCAGGACAAGACTACCTTTACCTGTCCCTTCGGCACATACGCCTTCAGACGCATGCCATTTGGCCTATGCAATGCCCCTGCGACCTTTCAGAGATGCATGCTGTCGATCTTTTCGGACATGGTAGGGGAGTGCCTAGAGGTCTTCATGGATGATTTCTCGGTTTACGGCGACAGATTCGACTCCTGTCTTGACTTCCTAGATCGAGTACTTCAGTGATGTATAGAGGTCCACCTTGTGCTATCTTGGGAGAAGAGTCACTTCATGGTGACTCAAGGGACGGTGCTTGGCCATATCATCTCCAACATGGGCATGGAGGTTGATCCGACCAAGGTAGATGTCATTAGAAAACTCGCACCGCCGTCCAATTTGCGGCAGTTACGGTCATTCTTGGGGCACGTCGGTTTCTACCGGCGATTCATTCATGATTTCAGTAGGATTGCCCGGCCGTTGACTGACCTGCTGACGAAAGATACCGAGTTCCTTGTCGATGACAAGTGTCTTTCATCGTTTGAGACTCTCAAGCGATGTGTTGTTGAGGCTCCTGCTCCAGCCGCCTGATTAGTCTCTCCCATTCGAGATCATGACGGATGCCTCCGATTTTGCCGTAGGGGACGTGCTGGGACAGAGGAGGGATGGAGTCCCTTTTGCTATTCACTACACTAGCCGTACATTGGATGCCGCGCAGCGGAACTACACAGTCACAGAGAAGGAGATGCTAGCCGTAGTCTTCGCCCTAGATAAGTTCAGATCGTACATTATTGGATCTAGAGTGACCTTGTATACTAATCATACCGCCATCAGGTACCTCATGGAAAAGAAGGATGCCAAGACCAGACTGACTAGATGGATCCTTCTACTCCAGGAGTTTGACATAGAGATTAAGGATAAGCCTGGAGTCAAGAATGTGGTGGCAAATCATCTCTCCTGATTGGAGTGTCTTGATTATTCTGAGCAGATTGACCCTATTTGTGAGACCTTTCCATATGAGGCGATCCTTGCTATCGCCTCGCTCCCATGGTACGCCGATATTGTGAACTATCTTGTCGCCAAGAAAGTTCCACAAGATTGGCCCAGGCAGAAACTTGAGACCTTCCTCGCGAAGGCCAAGTTTTACCATTGGGAGGATCCCATCCTTTACCATGAAGGAGGGGATAGCGTCTGGCGTAGGTGCATTCCTCAGGAGGAGCACCACAGCGTCCTCACTTACTGCCACAAGCTTGAGGCAGGAGGACATCACTCAGGGAGGAGAACGGCACAGAAAGTGCTCCAATCCGACCTATGGTGGCCTACTCTCTTCAAGGACTCTGATGAGTTCGTGAAGAGATGTACTGATTGTCAGAGGATGGGCACTTGTGGACAGCGTGATATGATGTCGATGCAGCCCATTCACTTCTGTGAGGTTTTTGACGCATGGGGAGTCAATTTCATGGGTCCATTCCCTAAGAGTCAGGGATTTGAGTACATTCTGTTGGCAGTTGATTATGTGAGTTGTTGGGTTGAGGCCATCCCTGCCCGAACCGCTGATGCCAGGACAATCTGCAGATTTTTGAGGAAGCACATCATTACACGGTTCGGGGTACCTCGAGTATTGATATCTGATGGGGGGTCTCATTTCATCAACGACCAGGTGAAGGCCCTTGCTCGCGATTTCGGCATAGACCATCGAGTTACCACTCCATACCATCCACAGACGAATGGTCTAGCTGAGGTGTCGAACAGTAAGATCAAGACTATTTTGTAGAAAGTCATCCGCCCTGACCGAAAGGATTGGTCACAGCTTTTGGACTCGGTCTTGTGGGCATATAGGACGTCTTTCAAGACACCTTTGGGCACATCTCCCTTTCGCCTCGTATATGGAAAGCCGTGCCATTTACCTTGTTGAGTTGAGACACAGGTCACTTTGGGCAGTTACAGATATTCTTTTGGATCCACATAGTGTAGGAGACCAGAGGAGGGTGAAGTTAGCAGCCTTGGAGGAGCTTCGTGATACTGCCTTCTCAAACAGCCTACAGTACAAGGAGAGAGTGAAGGAGTGGCATGATTCTCATATCAGCCACAAGCATTTTGAGCCTGGACAGAGAGTATGGTTGTTTGATGCTAGGCTTAGATTATTCCCAGGGAAGCTACAGAGCAAATGGAAGGGACCATATTTGGTAAGAAAGGTACACAACAATGGGAGTATTGACATATCTGAGTTGTCTTCTGAGAGTACCTTTCGAGTGAACGGCCAGCGGCTCAAGCCATATCTAGATCATGAGCCGCGGGTCGTTGATGTTGCCCCTATTCATTTTGCGTGATATGTGGTCTCTTGACTCACATCTATTGCATCTCACGCATGATTATCACTGTTCTTCCAACCTGTATAGATCCAGTTGTCCATATCACTCTATTCTTTAGTCCTACATCCCTTTTCTCATCTTATGATTATGCTATACTTAGGGTGTACTTTACCCTAAGTATAGGGGGGATGTAGGACCTTCGGGTATTCTTTTGATTCTTTCTACCTCTGTTTTGCTGCTATACTTAGGGATATTTCACCCTAAGTATAGGGGGTAGACTCTGTACATCCTTCACTCGGATTTCCCTTCATGTACAACTTGCTATACTTAGGATTACTTGATCCTAAGTATAGGGAGAAAACACCGAGTTCTCCTCATTCTATTCTTTGATTCATCTCTATATTTAGCCATTCCTTTTCACTTCCCTATACTAAGCACGAGTTATGTCTTCTTCATCGCTCTTGATCACTCTGACGACATCGTTCGAGCTAAGTATGGGGGGGTGTATATATTTCATATATACTTTAGCCATAACTTGTACTTTGTGTGAGTGTGTGAATACATAAAAATGGCTAAAAACCCATAAAAATTAAAAAAAATTCCCTTGTATATAAAATTCATTTTGCACATACCTATTTATTTATACAAACTATTTTTGTACAAATGATTGTAAATGATTTGTGTAAAAAATTTGTAAATATTTTCATAACAAAATCTATGTATATAGTACAAAATTTTTGTAAAATATTTTGAAAACAAAAAGTTTGCAAAAACCTCGTGTAAATGTTTGTAAATATTTTGCAAAACTTCCCATTCATGCATACATCCATGTTTTCAAACATTTCTCAAAAATTTTGCATGATTGTAAATATTTGTAAAATGTACATTTGTAAATAGCATCTTTGTAAATATTTGTATAGCTTTTCCTGGATTATAGTTGACATTTAAACTAGCCTGGAATTAAATTGGGAAATGGAGCTTGATTAAGATCTTAATCCACCTAATTCTAAGAGGAACCTTATAGGGCTTAGGGTTAAGGCTTTTCAGGTCCATGGTGACTTAATTCTTTGAGTCCGCTAGGCTATGAGCATATGTCATCTTAATGAGCCTAAGTAGAGCACTTAACAACACACGCATGACTCTCAGAGACAATGGCTTGACTTGCACCAGCACTTTACACATATCTCTCCACGGATGAGGTGGTGAGGAGGCAGTTTCCTTTGGCTTGGGGTAGCATATGAGGGTAGTACTTCTAGGCGGAACCTCTCTTCTTCTTCTAGTAAAGTAAGTGCGTCTCAACTTGGTCTGGTGGTGATGAAGTCTAAAGACAGAAGTTGTGGGTTGCAATAAAACTTCAAAAGAGGGATAGTCTACTGGCTCAAGAGGAAAAACTCCCTGTATATATGCTGCACCATGTAGATATGTTGTACAGTTGCACATGAAAAAGAATGTGCAAAAATAAAAGAACTCCAAAAAAGTGGTGGGTCGTATTGAAAATTTAATAATCCCACCGAAGTGTATATAGACAAATAAAGCAAAGCTTATGGTATACATGTTCCATCTCATGAAGCTTGCAGCGGGAGACTCAACTACACTGGTTAGAGCTCCCAAGGATACATGGCTACACTGGCCATGGTCCATTCTCTTCTTCCCCCTCTTCTTGAGCCGGTTGCACTTGAACTTAGAAGGGAATACCCCGCTTCTCGAGGAAAGAGTTGCTAGACCGAGGCATTAGAGTTACCAGGTTGGGGGAGGTTGTTTCTTTGTTACCTCTGAGGTGGGGAGCTACATATCACTTACACCGTATGAGGAAAGATCCATGGTCATTAGAGTTGGTGTATGTAGACTTGTTCTGATCTGGTTTATTGAGGAGTCTTGTCCATAGATTGGTGGAACTTAGAGGATGTTGAGTTTTACACCTAAGTCTAAATAAGGTTCCGACACATAAATAATCCAAAGATCTGATCGAGCTCCATATTTCAATTTAATGAAGGCAAGTTTAATAATCAACCTTAATCCATGTATATTCTCCTCTTTTTCTTTTTCTTTCTATTTTTCACTTCTTTTTTCAAATAAGTGTTTGCTAAGGGACTAGCAAAGTTAAGTATAGGGGGGTGATGAATACCCATTCATCACTCTTTATTCTTTTATTTTAGCTACAAAACCTTTGCCAAACACATGTATATTCATGTAAATACAAATAATTATCAAAAAGCATGCATTGTGTAAAAAAAATAATTAGCATGTTTTTGTGCATAAATAAAAGAATAAAGAGATAAAAGAAAACGAGGGAGATATTTAGAATAAATATTGAACAACCTAATTACAAGGGAGGGCTCAGCATGGCCTGACCGCATAAAAACCAAAGTAGAGAGAGATAAGGAAGCTCACACTTGTGTAAATATACCTGTGCATAAATAAATAAAATATTTTCCTCTAAATAAAAATAGGTTTCTATGTGTATCTTTGTAAATACAAAATTTAAAATACAAATAAGAAAAAAATAGAAAGAATAAAAATAAAAATCAAAATAAACATTGTATATATACCATGTACATACTTGTATATATCTATTTATTTTACCCCTGCAAATAAATAATAAAAATAAAAAATACCAAAATATTCCAAATTTTATCCTATAAATAAATAAAATATAAAATTGGAATAATTTGTATAAAAATAAATAACTAAAAAATTAAAAATTAAAAATACATATGTATATATATGTATATAATAATAATATTTTGTAAATACCTAAATTATATTTCAAAAAATTAAATAAAAATCACAAAAAAATAGCTTGAAAATAAATAAACATTTTTTATGTTTAGAGTTTTTCGAAAATAAGTCATTTACTTTTTTTAAATGAATTTCTAAATAATTAAAAATTGGAATAATCTGATTGGTCCACGGGGGATTGTTGACCCCCGATCAACTCCCCCCCGCGGACCCTTCTCTCACGGATCTGGCGCTTGACCCGATTTCTCCCATTTATCGTGTCACGATCCGATCCCCAATCCTCGAAACCCCGAGCTCCGTTTGTTCCCCGATCGATCTAGAACCACGCCCGGGGTGGGTTTTTGGGATCCGCGCTCCGGTCGAGTCACCCGACTCCCATCTTCGCGGACCCCTAGCCATATTTAATCCGAGATCCGCCGCGCTTTTCACTCATCTTTGGCTCGCGCATTCTCCACCCCAGGACCTCCATTGCTCTCACCTGAGTGACAATAAGCTGAGGGTAGTGTCGCAGCGAGGAGGGAGTGCTCAGACCATCGATCCGGCGACCTAGCGCCGCCGTGCGTCGCCACTAGCGTGGTGCTCGAGCCTCGGGCATCGACGACCCTCGAGGGTAGGACCCAGAGCTTCAGCAGCTCAAGCACAGTCGACATCGACCATCAGGTACCCTTAGTTCCCCTTCATTTTAGCTAATTTCGATTTACGCCCAAATCGCCCCATTGCCGACGACCGTCGATTCCGACCACCTCCCTCATCATTTCGATCATCGGACGACACCCGCACCTTCGCCCTTCTCCCACGCACGTTCTCCACCCCTTCGTTCAACCCAGTTCGCACAGGAACTGGGATTCGAGTTCCCTCGTCATCGCTTCGCCGGAGCTCGTTCATTCCGACGCACCGACCACCCCCATCACCTCTAACCGGGTCGAGGCACTTTGTCCTCGACCCAGGAGCACTTTTGTGCCATTTTGCAGGTCTGAGGAGGACCATCTGAGGTCCTCCATCTTCAGCACAGGAGCTTGAGCTCTGCCATCATCGCCGGGGCTCATCGGAGCTCCTCGGCATCATCGGAAGGGCTCTTCAGACGCGGGAGGCTTCAGCGCTTCTTCTCCGATCATCAGTAGGCCCCGAGGAGGACCACCGTGCGCGTACTGGAACGGCAAAGTTCGCCGGCCACCTGTTCTTCGTGGATCCTCCAGAGCCGTCCATCTAGCCCTCCAGCTCCAGATTAGGTCACAACCGTTCACTTGAGGAGCAGCCACCACCGTCCGATCATTGGAGGATAGATCTGGACCGTCAGATCAGCGAGGGTTAGCCACGGCTTACAGCAGTCGTTGATCTTCCACGTGGCTAGATCTTCGCCGTTGGATAAGAGCTGAGGGTCTCTTCGCTGAGGCGCCGCTACCCGCAGCCGTTGGATACTCCACGTGGCGCGCCTCCAGCCCTCGGATCATAATAAGGGGTAAATATCACTTAGGCCCCCTCCTGTTTTGCCTTTGTTGTTGAGTTCTGTAAATATTTTATATAGTTCATTTTATTCTAGAACATTTGCACTTAGGACCTCGTGCTTATTTTATTTGCATTTCTACCCCTGTCTACGTGGAACACATGCATCGTCACGTAATTTTTGTGGTGTATTTGCAATGTTTGGGATAAAGTTTTTAGGTGTTATGGAATGAAATTTAGTTTTTAATATTTGTATCCATACCCCTGTACGTGGTTTTATTGGACATGTGCTGAATTGATTGGACATTTTGCAATATCTTCTCTGGACTTTTAGCACTTGTTGCTATTCAGTCCTCGGAAGTATTTTTTACTGCACATAGGTCCCTCCATGCCCAGGACACGTGCCTTGCGCGTGCTATTTTGGAAATTTTGCATGAAGGACCCCCAGTTTCTTATATTTGTTACGATTCAGTCCCTGGAACTTATTTTCCTTGCATTTGGGTCCCTGTGCACTGTGCCTTGTTGTTTGATTTTAATAAAATATCAAATCAAGTCCAAATTTCGCGAAAATTAGAGACGTGGCTCCTTCCACTCTGTAAATTTTTCGCTAAAAATTTGGTACATTTTTGAGCATTTTCAGTATTTTTAAAAATTGAAAAACATCCATTTTTCTTACTGCCCAGTTTTAAAATTCACAAAAAATATTAAAACATCTTTAAAAATTATAAAAAATTAGATTCTGTTCATTTTAGTGAGTTTGATTTTCTGACCTGTTTTGGTGATTTTTGGACTTATATAAGATATAAAAATTGGAAAACTTTGAGAAACTCATAAAAATCTAATAAATCATAGACAAATCAGAAATTAATAAACCCAGTCTCTGATTTTTCCTTTTTGTCTATATTTTAAATTAAAAATACCTTCAGGCTATTTGAAGGCCATTATATATTTTATTTTGGTGTTGGAAGCCCGGCTGGACAGCAGCACTATCTTCCTTTCTTATTTCATTTTTATAGAATTCCATAAAAATCAGAAAAATACCAAAAATTCACCAAAAACATAAAAAATATGAAAAAAAACATAAAAACATTTTTGCTTGATTTTTTGGAGCTTCTTAGAGTAGTTAAATAATTGTTGCAAGTTGCTTGTTGTCTTGTCTTTCTTAATTTCTTTATAATTTAAAAATCCAAAAAATCTCAAAATATTAAAAATCCACCAAAAATCATTTGTTTATAGTTTTATCCATTTTTAGACTACTTCGTAGGCCGTGAGGCCAACCCGTGCTCCTTGAGTTCGACCCTGGTCACTATTCCAGGCTAATCCAATAGCCAGGGCCACTATTGTTTTTCTTTGATTTTCATCTTGTTTTGGTGGTCTGATCTCATATTTTCTTGATTGACTGAATTATCTCCGAGATCCGGGTCGCAACGACCCTTGATCTATTTTATTCACCCGAGTCTTGGTGATCATTCGGTCATCACCTAACCAGCAGTCTCACACCATCAACAATACCAACGTGGCAAGCACACTGATATATTTGAGGCTACATCTTTTGTGAACCCAACCTTGGACTTCTTGGCCCAACCTGTCAAGGGCCTCGCAGATCTCAGCCAAAAGTTGGATGATTTCATTGCAGCCAAGACCTCCATTCCCGCACTAGTGGAGGCAAACCCTAATAAATTTAATAAGAAGGAGAAGGTAGCCTGTGAAATTCCCTCCAGTCTTACAGAGTCAGACATGAATGAATAGTTTTTATCTAATGTTGTCACTCTCAGGAGCGATAGGACCTTGCAGTCATTAGCCACTTGCAAGGGGAAGAATAAAGCAACTGAGGGCAAGTCATTGTCTTCTTCTGCATCATCCAGACCACCAGCCAGGTCGGGTGAGGAAGAAGAAGGAGAAGCACCATCAAAAATCCAAAAAGATCAGAAAAAGCAAAAAAAAGCCAAAAAGATAGCAGCAGCAGTATCAACCGAAGCATCAACCAGTCAGCCTTGGAGAAGACTGCATCTGCAGTTGATCCAATGCCAGCTAATGGAGCCTCACCTGAAGATTTTTGGAGCCCATTTTTCCTGGATGACCCTGCTCATTTTAGTTGTCCATTTGTACATCTTGATGTGGGCCCAAATTTTGCTGTTAATCAGAACACTATTCCTACTGTTTCTTTTGATTCTATCCATATTCCGTTTCCCAATGCAATGAGAAAATCCAAAAAAATAAAAAATTGAAAATTGCCTTGTCTGACCATGATGTGGTGGAAATAATTCAGAATCTTGTTCTCGAAATACCTCTTTTAAAAATCATCAAGTACATGCCTAATATCAAGAAAGGTCTAAAGGAAGCATGTACCTCGAAGAGACAACCACGAAAAGCTCATGAGAGAAATGTGAAACACATTCTCATCGTGGCTACAATAAATGCAATCAGCAATCTCCCGGGAAAAAATAAGGATATGGGAGTTCCTTTAGTCAGATGTTTGATCGTGAGTTCGATTAAACTCTACTTGATAGTGGATCCTCAATCAACCTGATGCCCGCTTCACTGCTCAAAGAGTTTGGGTTGGGATCGCTCAAGTTCACGAGAATGATTATGTAGTTCGTAGACACATCCATTAAGTAGCCTTGGGGAATTTTGGAAGATGTCGTCGTCACCATTCAGGGAATGTAGTTCCCTCTAGACTTCATAGTTCTGGATGTGGACACTTCGGTTCCTCTTCTGCATACCCCAATAATCCAGGATTGTCGTTCCTTCGAATAGTCGAAGCAGTAGTGAACTACGGCATCAGTCGGATAACTTTCCGTTCAAATAGTGATAAAGTGCCGATTGAGATGATCTAAGTGCCTAAACCTTCAGCATCTACATCAGACAAAAGTGAGCCGATAGAGCAAAAGACAGAAGACTGTGACTTTTAGTCGAAATCCATGATACAAACCTATTATAAATCTCATTGAAACCCAAGTTTTACTCTCCGCAGAGGAAGGCTTGGGCAACACAGTCAAATTCCCAGATATCTTTGAAGACGAGATTTCTTATGAGTTGCCTGATGAATGTATTCATGACCACCTATCCTTGGCAGAGCAAGAGTCCATCATTACAGATTTTTGTGAACAATATTCGATCATCGAAGAATTCTGTGCAGTACTGCACTCGGAGCTTATAGTTCCAATGGCGGATACATTCCATACAAAAGACCCAACATCATCGCCCTACAAGGTATCCAAAGTCACCACTGAGCGGAACCACTCCCCACCTAAGCTCAAAACTCTTCCAGCAAACATGAAGTATGCGTTCCTTACGGGTGCGCCGAACATGTTCCCCATAATCATTAACTCACAACTAACTAAGGATAAGAATCTCGTCTGCTCAAGTTTCTATAAAGAAACCACAAGGCCATAGTCTATAAAATTTCAGATCTTCATGGGATAAACCCTTCACTATGCCCGTATCACATATATCTTGAAGAAAACAACAAGCCTTCCTACGAATTCCAGCACAGGTTGAATCCAAACCTTCAGGAGGTTGTGATGAATGAGATCACGAAATGGTGTGATGCTGTTGGACATGCAAGCCCATGGCGAGCCATTATGCAATAAATGTTATTGCGAATATCATGCCCTGATTTG
The DNA here is from genome assembly GCA_037367405.1 of Ottelia alismoides. Lineage (NCBI taxonomy): Eukaryota > Viridiplantae > Streptophyta > Magnoliopsida > Alismatales > Hydrocharitaceae > Ottelia > Ottelia alismoides. The sequence goes on from JAZKJV010005183.1 coordinate 180,528, forward strand.
AAATGAAGAATAAATAGTTTGCATAATAGGTCCCTTATTACAATTAGGGTTATGTACCATGGCCATCTTAATAATCATACAACTCTTGATTCAGCTATTGAATCATATAGGCTGGTGCTTGGATGAATATCTAAAGGGTTAGGTTGAGGATTCATCAAGCACCGTCAAATGATTGTTAAGAGATGATCTCCAGCCTGAGTAGGAGATGGCAATCCTTTCTTATTTAGGTTGATATCTGACCGACCTCTTGATGCAGGTCCTCTGCATAAGAATAGAGATTCGGAGGTGTCATATTAGTTAGGTCAAAGAGTTGACTTAATGATATCGAGATAACCAAAGTCCTATATTGTATGTTGTCATAATACAGGCATGCATCCTCTGACCCGAGACAGATGTGTTACTATATGTTTGAGTATGTACATTTGGCAGACCAATAGGTTGATGACCTAACCAAGGTCTATACACCGGTGCGTTGGTGTGCATATAAGGGCATATGAGTAATACGATCTCTCAAAGGGATCATACAGGTTCAGTTACTGAATCGGAATACATGAGTTCACTCATGAGATATTGGGAAGAATCAAATTCCATGCGCACGGTCGTCTCGCTTTGGAAGCTTGACTGAATTTGTTGGTTTGATATATACTTTTGGAAAGTATATGATCAAGACCTAGGTATGATATATGCTTTTGTAAAGTATATGATCGATACCGACTCCCAATGATCGAATGAGAAACTTACTGATAAAACCATGAAGTAGATAGTATACAGTTGATCCAATACTTCGAGTTTAATCTGAGTCTTCCAGTATGCAGGATGTACAGGTATTGGGAATACCTGAGGGTGATGTGATCATAAATGATTGTATAACCATGACGCTTCCATTCCTAGGGAGTGATGAAACGGGTCTGGATTTTAGTGACTCCTCTCAGTAGAGAAGTAATCTGATCTTGGTCCAAATGTTGGACATTGATCTGAATGTGATTCAGATGCGATGAGAAGATTAGATTTGCGGTCTTGATTTAATCAAGCATCTATGGGAGGCCCACGATCTGGATTTGAGATATTATCTTAATATCCAAGTCATTATACGTGGAACAATACAATCGCCCTGTCCTTATCTCCAAGTATTCGCGGAGAAAGCGCATTATCATTGAAAGAGTTCATGGATAATTCTATTGTTGATAAATGTATCTGAGCATTGGAAAATGGATAATTAAATGTGATTTAATTATCATGAATAATATGAATTTGATTCATATTATAAGGAGATTTATCTTAGATAATTAAATGAGATTTGATTGTCAAAGATGTGAATAATGTGAATATGATTCACATTATTTGGGCACATGAGAATAGAGATCCAAGATTATTAAATGTGATTTAATTATCATGGATATGAATAATATGGATTGCAATATCCATATTAGTCATATATATTATAAATGTGATTTATAATATATAAGAGAGAGCTATTTGTAATTTACATTTGCTAATTAAATGTTGATGTGAATTGGATTCACATTGTATATTAAATTGAAAATGTAATTCACATTTTATTTTGGGTTGTGAATATGATTCACAATTTTCCAAAGGCAAGATTGCAATATTCACAAAATAATTATCAATTATTTTTGTATAATAATTTACAACAAGTGTTGATGTAAATCTTGGAGATTTCCATGGAATAATGTAATCTCATGAGATCTCATGAGATTACATGAGATTGCCACAAATCCAATATTATGGAAGGAGGCACTCTTCATTCCATAATCTCCATGCTTGATTGATTTAATTTGGGATTGATTTATATTGATTTATCAATATAGATTTAATCTAAATTAAATTAATTGTTGTTGGTTTTTACCAACACAAATCTTAGCCATTAAAAGAAACACAATCAATGAGAGACATTGGATTTGTGTTGCCCATGGATTGAGATCCATGGATCCCAAAATATTATAGAAGGAGAGGCATCCCATTGCTCTTCTTTACACATAATGCTTGAGAAGCACATCTCTCTCTTTATCTCTACACATCAGCCCTCTCTCTTCCTCTCTCATGGACATCCACCATGGATGCCCTAGAGGGAGTCCGCATCGCCGCATCGTCGTCGTTATGCTGCCCGACCCTTTGCTCGTGGATCTCCGTCTCCTTCGGTGTGCCTCGCTCATGAAGAAGACGTCGGATCTCGTGTGTCGAGATCAGGAGATCCACCGATTGGATCATCAACATGGATTGCGAGAAGCACGCGGTTCATCCCCACGCTCGCAAGCGTCTCCTCCGTCGGATCGGACTTGAGACAGGAGGTCTCTTCGCTTAGAGACTCGATCTCAACCACGCTTCAAGAGGTAATCCTATTACTTGTTTGTGGTTTAGACGAAACGATCTGAGAAGTGTTCTTGGATCATGTGGTTTCGTTGCATGAAAATGTTCTAATTTCCGCTGCCTAGAACAACTAGTCTGACTAGTCGTTCTTCGTCGTATCCGATACGACGCTCACGCTTCCGTGATGCGGTTGAGGATCTAACCATATCCTTCAGATGCATGATTCATATATCCCATCTCCGACTCCAAATGGGCGAGTCCTTTGCATGTTGTGCCTAAAAAGTCATGGATCACCATGATCAAGAATGACATAAGAGAGGAGATCACAACTAGAGTTCCAACATACTAGCATGTTTGTGTAGAGCTACCGGTGTATGAATATAGCAGCAAAGAAAGATCATTTCCCACTTCTCTTCATCGACCAAATTGTTAAAAGAATGGTTGCGAAGAATATTTCCATTTTCTTGGTAATACTTTAGTTATAATAAAGTCGCCATTGCTCCTGAAGATCAAGAGAAGACAACCTTCATTTGTCTATTTAGTGCATATGCCTTCCGCATAATGTTGTTCGGATTATGCAATGCTCCGACGATGTTCCAGTGATGTATGTTAGTTGTATTTGCAGATATGGTTGGAAGTTTTCTCGAGGTCTTTATGGACGATTTCTTGATCTACAAAGATAGCTTTGATCAATGTTTATCTTATTTGGACTGAGTTATGAAAAGATGTTGTGAAGTGAATCTTGTGCTCTCGTGGGAGAAGAGCCATTCTATAGTGACCAAAGGTATTATGCTTGGCCATGTCATCTTGAAACGTGGCATGGAGGTTGATCATGCGAAGGTGGAAGTGATTTCAAAACTAGAGCCACCTACAAATTTGAAGTAGGTCGGATCATCCTTAGGGAACGTAGGTTTCTACCGAGGATTAATCAAAGATTTCAGCAAAATCACCCAACCCTTGACCGAGCTACTAGGCAAGGAGGTAGATTTTATTATCGATGACAGACTCAGTTGAAAGAAATAATCACTCAGGATCCTATCCTTCAACCGCCAAACTGGTCTCTACCATTCGAGATCATGACTGATGCTTCTGATTACACCATCAGGGCAGTTCTAAGACCAAGGAGAGATCATATTTCATTTGTTATTCACTATGCCAGCTAAACTCTCGATGAAGCACAAAGAAACTACACTATCACTGAAAAGGAGCTACTGGCAGTGATGTTTGCCCTGGAGAAATTCAGATCACATCTGCTTGGATCCAAGGTTATAGTGTATATGGATCACTCGACCATCAAGTATTTACAAGCCAAGAAGGATGCCAAACCACGATTAATCAGGTGGATTCTTCTTCTCCAGCAATGTGATCTTGAAATTTGCGGTAAACCTGGAGTCAAAAATGTGGCGGCCTACCACTTGTCAAGATTGCCAGAGCCATACACTCTTGAGTAGAGCCTATTGTCGATCACAGAGACTTTCCAAATGAAGCCATCTTGTCAGTCACCTTGCTCCCTCGGTTCGCCAATATCATGAACTATATTGTATCCAAGAAGACTCCACAAAGATTGGCCTAATCTAAAGAGAGACAAGTTCTTGTCAGAAATCCATTTTTACCAATGGGAGGATCTATATCTCTTTCGTGAGGGGGCAAGTCTACATCTAGAGAAGCATTCCTCAAGAGGAGGTCCATAGTGTCCTCGAGCATTTCCACTCTAGAGAATCAGGAGGACACCACTCAGGAAGAAGGGCGTCAACAAAAGTTCTACAATGCTACCATTTGTCCATGGAACTCATTCATAAATCATTATGGTCAATTAATGTCTATAACTTAGATTCAAAGAAGGCAAGACAAAATAGAAAGTTGGATCTGAATAGACTCCTTGAATTCCGTGAGTATGCATATTACAACAGCGTGATGTACAAAGAAAGGTCAAAAAGTGGCATGACATGCATATCCGCCGCAAGACCTTCGTACATGGATAGAAAGTTTGGCTTTTTGATGCAAAACTCAAACTATTTCAAGGGAAGTTGAAAAGCAAGTGGACATGGCCTTTCATAGTATAACATGTGCGTAACAATGGAAGTATCATCATATCCGTTTTGTAAGCTGGCACACAACCATTCATGATCAACATACTACTTCTGAAGCATTATTTTGAATACGACACATTTCTATCCGTGGTCGATTCAATTCAGGTGGTCTACAAGGAAGAACTCACATCCGCAACATCTACTCAAGCAGATGAGACTGGCAAAGAAGTTTTTGAATAGTTAATCATTTTCTTCTTTTCATTTGATATTATTTAATTCTTCTGAAAACTCACATTCATCCCATACATCATTGTTATGCTTAGGATATGGTTCATCCTAAGTATAGGGTGGTATGAATGCATTCAAGTGCTCATTCTTTGTTCCCTCGTATGTCTCCTCAACTTTTGACACTATTTATATACTTAGAGACATTTTACTCGAAGAATAGGGGGGAGACAAGCCGAGCCGTTGAGTTATTCACTTATTCGTTTCCCACCCTCGACCCTCCCTGCATTTTGTATAGAGACTTCTATACCTAGGATTAATTGATACTAAGTACAGGGGAGATGTCCAACTTCTTATTCTTTTAGTTGTTGTAGTATAAACTTTTCTATATTAGTACGAGTTATGTCTTCCTTTCTCTTCGATCTATGATGACATAGCTCACGCTAGGTATGGGGTGTCAATATATACTTCGTATATATTTTAGCCACAACTCGTATTTTCATGATTTCAATAAATATGGCTAAAACACGTTAAATATATATACAAATTTATTAAATTATTTAATAAAAATGTTGTTGATTATTCCTCAAATTCTTTTTATATACTAATTAATAAATTAGGTAAAAATACTTTGCAAAATGTTTGGAAAATAGTTTAAAAATTTATTTGAAAAACAACTTGAAAACTGTTTGAAAAATATTTTGTAAAATTATTTCAACCATTATAAAGATACTTTGTTTGCAAAATCTTCTTTTCTTTGCGTAAAATAAATTGCTTTGAAACCTAGTTGCAGATGGTTTTGAAAATGGTTGAAAAAATGTTTTGAAAAATCTATATATGAACTATTTGAAAAACCTTTGCAACAGAGTGTTCGAATGCTTGTAAAATTGTACAAATTATTTGTGAAAACTATTTTGGACAATAGTTTTCAAATTAGTTTGTGAAATTATTTTAAAATATGTTTGAGGAATTTATACATCACACTCAAATTATTTATTTATTAATATATCTATAAAAATGATCACTTATCCCTTGTAAATTCTTAAAACCCAATTCTTGTAAATACAAGATGCATCCCGGTGTAAGTATTTGTACCTATTTTCTTAGCCAAAATATTTGTTTTAAAAATATATATTACAAAAAAAGTTACAGGAGAAAAGTGTTATTGAATAAACTTGTATAGCAACAGGATCAAACTCAGGGAGGCTACAAATCCTGCGGGTTATTCTAATAATCAAAAAAATAATTAATAGAAATAGGGGATTGCAATTCTAACTATCTTGGTTTTCTTTTTATTATTATTTTTTCTTTTTTTCTTTTTTTCCGATATTTAATTTTTTAGTGGCTTTTAGTTTTACAAATGTTTAAATTTTTTAAAATGTAATTTACAAAGAAATTTTATATACAAATATAAGGAAGGGTTTTTTATTTTTAGAAATATAATATCAATTATAAAAAAATGTTAAAATAAAATGTTTATGTGTTTTTATACTTTTTAGAATGTTTTGGTGATTTTTCAAAGGAAATCAAGTTTTTATGGATTTTATAAAAATTGGAAATTGAGAATAATGTCAAGGAGTGAACGAATAGGGATATTTTACAATTTAAAATTGTCAAATAAACTTAAAAATTGAGAATAATGTCAAGGCTGAATTTATTTTTCCTAAAAACTTCAAAGAACTGTCTATAAACCGGAAGTGAAATCATTTTTTTTGGAATTTTTTACTTTTTTCTATGATTTAATAGTACTTTTGATATTTTGTAAATTTAAAGAGTTTTAGATATAGTTAATGCATGAAATTTGCACAGCAAATAACATACACAAAAATAAAACTATTCCACTTTTTGGAAATTTTGAGACAATATTTTGAACTTTTTATGATTTTTTTAATATCAAACAATGAAAATGCAAGGTTTTTTTATTTTTTATAATAGCAAATGACAATAAATTGCAATGAGAAAATTGCACTATGAAAAGGAGCGCAATAGGGGTTTAACTTGAATTTCGGAGAATTTAATGACAATAAATTATATTTATTTCAATAAGAAAAAGCATGCAAATTAACGTTTGGATAACTAGGGATTGAAATGTAAATTTTCATTTTTTTGCATGAAAAATTGACAAGAAACAAGTTACGAGGGAATTTCACAATTACCCAAGATGTGGGCCGGAGTAGCACATGCGTATCTGGCGGGGATCTCTTTAGCATTTTCTGAAAGATTGGAGAGATTTGCAATAATTTTCCCAAAAAAGTAAGGTTTTACATGGGGTGTTCATGTTCGTTCCTCACTCCCGAAAATGGAAAGGGGGACCTCCCCTTTCTTCCTCTCCAAGTAACGACGGGTGGAAGGTGAGCGGCGGAGCTGCTGCTTCAAGCGAAGATGGATTAGTGGCGGTTGTGTTTCCCAGGCGAAGAGCGACGGAGGCTGCGTGGCAGAACCACGGTGGTGCGATGTTCGAGGCGACCCTACGGTGGATCTTGCGAGACGGCGATGATGGACTTTGGGCGAAGATGGCAAAGGTGGCGGCTCCTCGTGCTAGGACAGGTCGGGGTCAAGGACGATGGCAGTGTCTCCACTCGAAAAGCGATAGAAGTCTGATGCAGCGCGACGGATTATACAAAGAAAGGATGGAGGTGATCGACGTTCTTCAATCTCCCACCGAAGGGCTTCTCCTCCGCGCGGAGTTTCTAGGCCGGTGGAGATGCGATCGGCGGAGGAGGGGCTCCTGCGGCGTCGAGCTCCAAGCATAGGAGCGAGCCGTAGCTGAGGGGGTTCCAGGCTATGAAGCTAGGCGGTGATGGCTGCTTCCAAAATTTTGTTTTGTATCTTTTTTTGACAAATGATGAATTTTTTTTGTAATCTTTTTTGTATCCATATAATAAAATAAAAACACGACTCAAGCACGACGGCTCGGTCCCAAATAGAGAATGTGAATGGATGCGGATCCGACGAGGTGGACGAATGGATACGTATCTCTGGCCACCGTACGTGGTCTGAGGTGCATGGTTGTACGAGGTAGAACGGAAATTTAGATATCACAAAAATGGTATGGATGTGAAATCACATCGGTATCAAATTGATGACAAACAATGATTAACACTAACTACGATTATAAGGAAAAAATAACTGTGAAATTTAAACTACAATTTAACCTAAAATTATCAAAACAAAAAGACGGGAAACAAAGTGGATCTCACCATGGGAGCGGATGAATGTCGTGATAGACTCGACGAGGACCAACTCGCTATCACCGGATGACTCGGAGGATGGGAATCGATCTACAACAAGATTGCTCTCGGAGATTAGGCTCCTCCTTCCAAAAGATTGATCAAGTTGGAATGAGAGAGGGGGAACCAAATAAATAGAAAAAGAAATTTGAATTTCAAAAAAATGAATTAATGGAGAGAGAATAAAGGGAAAGATGGTAATGGTGGAATTAAATTAATTAAGTAAATAAATAAAATAATTTTCAAAATTATATTAATTAAAATAATAATAAATCCCAATAACTCAATGAGCCACCTTAATGGTGGGTTAGCTAAGGAATTAATTATTATTATATATAGGTGATGAATCTCTATTTCATCACCTTTATTCCTTCATTTTGGACTTTAAACCCTAGCTGAATGCATGAATGTATCCTTTATTCATCAAAATAAACACTCATTAATTGGTACCAAATATTGTATAGAATACTATACATTTATTATATTTATTGCCAAATAAAAGAATAAATGAAAGAAAAGAAGAATAGCGAAGTGTCAAGGACACTGAAGTGACCCTAGCCCGCGAGACAATCATCATGATGGCTTAGTCGACAAGGAAGAAAGTAAGGGAAGATAGGGCGACTATTTATAAAGAAAACCCAGACATATCACTCTACAAATTAGGCTGATAATGACTTTTTGGGGCCTATTTTATTCTTTATTATTTACACCTTAAATAAAGAAATTTTGTACACATAAATTGTAGCTAAAAATATATATGAAAATATAAAATATATTCGTGCAAAAAATAATATACAGTGTACATTTTATACATAGAATAAAATCCTAAAACACAAACCCATATCTCCCATATTTAAACTCAAAATATATTAAAATCACCTTTACTTGTATATAACTTTTAATAAGCTATTTAATGAAGGTGATTTTCATATTTTTTGGAGTTAAAGTTTGAAAGTTAGGTTTTGGACCCTTATTATATAATATACCCGATTAAAATAATCTTTTATTTACTCTTTGTTATTTTTATAATTTTATATTTTTTATAATTTAGTAAATATTATTTATATCATATAGGCATAGTAAAACTATAATAAAAACATTCATAAAACATTAAAATAAAATATGTGAATAAAATACATAGATTAAATACCTATACTTATACATATATATTTAACATACCTATTTATTTAAGTGTGTATTGTATATCAAAAAATATAACAAAAATTATTTACGCATTTAGAAATAAGTTACAATTTTATAATTTTAGAAAATAAAATAATAAAATTTAAATACAAAATAAAACTAAAATATATAAAACATTGGTAGATATGCTTATAAAGGAAACCCTAAAAAGTAACTTGTAATTAAATACATATAAAAATAAATAAAAATATGTATGAAATACTATAGAAAATTATAATCATTTTTTATTATATAAACTAAAAATAATAAAATCAATTAATATTTATTATCCATTTTCCAAGGCATTCCTACCTTGGAATTTCCTGATTGGTCTACGTGGACCAACCAGGCGCCTCCATTTGTTGACCGCAGTCAACTGTCTGGCCCTCCTTCTGACTCCTGTCAGACCTTCATGAGGGTTCCACTTCTCTATTTTCTCCATGCCACCATCTTCATCCATTGTCATCGAGACAACCACCCTCATGTAGCCATTGCGTACCTCATCCACGCCCCTCTTCGAATGTCCACCTACCCACAACCATCTCCACGCCATTGATCCTTGAAACTCCCTCAATACTCACCTATAAATATACTCCTTCATCCTATTTTGATTTTTTATCATTCTCCCTTGGTCTTTAGCGGCTCAAATCACCCTTAACGGCTTTGCCGAGTTGACAACAAGGCACGACTAGTGTTTTGCAGCGAGGAGAGGCAAGGTGGAGGTGTATCCGCCCACTATCGGAGGTCCTATGATCGGTTCTGCTCCAACGCCATTAGACTCTATCGAGCCTCATTTCTGTCTATCATAGGTAATGCCCTTATCTTAGATTGCGGTTTCATAGCTAGTTTTAGGTTTCTTTTAGTAGGATTAAAGTAGTACCCAAATCTTCGCTGACCTGGAGCTCGAGCTCTCGATCGATTTCACCGTAACCTGGCTATACTCGAACCATCCGCTCATCCCATTTTGAACCCCTTCGTGTTCTCCATTGATTCCATTCAAACCCCCTTGAATCAAACCTGGATTCAAGGATTCGAAGCCCCTCTCTGTTACATTACCAAAGTTGCACCCACTCACATGTCCACGAGGTCTTAGACCTCAAATTTTGGACTGAGGCACTTGTCTCGAGTCAAAGATTCTTCTCTTGTAGGTACAAAAGAGGAAGGAGGTCATCTGGGCCTCCTTCGAAACCCAAGAAGATCTCTAGGCGGAGGACCACCCAGATCCCTCTTGTTGCGATTTGGATTGATGTGGAGGACACCATTCGACGTGGTGGTCCAGCAGGAACAAAATGTCTCATTTATCGAAGAGATTAGTTGTTGGAGCCGCACGAATTTAGCGATCGAAGTTCACCCAACCAGGTGTTCTTAGTGTTCTTGAAAAAGCTCCAGGCACCGTTCGATTGAAGGCCATGTCCAAATCTAATGTGGACAGTAGATTCAAGGCAAAATGATGTGGGTGCTAAGACGCACGATCAGATACGTTGCGACATCAGGATGACTGGATCCCCAATGTTAAGCAGGTAAATTTCATAGACCTCCCTCTGCCTTTTTGTATTTGCTAAGAAGTCCTATAATATTTTATCTAGTTTAAAAGTTTGTGGATAAATTGCGTGCAACTCCCATGAACCTTTTGTTTAGTTCTATTAAGTCCCTGTTAGATCACATTCATGTGCATGTTTTATCTTGTGAAAATTGCATGTAAGCCCTTGCGAGTTATTTGAATTATTTTTTAATATATAAACTATGAATAATAGTGTTAAAGGTTGGTGAAATTACTTGTGACCCTCTCATTTAATTATATTTGCAATTATACCCCTACCAGGCCATTGAATTTTTTTATGGGTTGTTTTATTTAATTAAAATAGCTATCATGCTCCTAAATTCACGTAAAAATAGGGTTCATTTCATGATGTGCTTTTGATTCACGCCAAGTTTATGGATCTTAATTGTTAAGGATTTTCCCTATTTTATAAAAATCATTTAGAGCACAAAAAGCCTCTCTTTGTAGTATAAAATACAAAAAATATAAAAAACATTTTGAAAATTTTCCAAAAAAACATGTTGTTTTCTAAAGTATCTTCGACCTTTCAACCTAAAATTACCAAAAATAGAAAAAGAAAAGACCTAAAATTAAAAAGGCCCAAAAACATTTATAGAAATATGTAAAATTCCAAAAAATCCAAAATTGTATATTTTTTCCTATTTTATAATTTTATCTATATTATTATCTATATAGTAAAATTGATTTGGAAAATTTTATACCTAATTTCCTATTTTTGATTTCCACTTCAATTTTGTCCTATTATTTTATCCCGATTTTAAACCATTTTTTACTTTAAAAATATAAAAAACTACCAATCTCTAAAAATTACAAAAACTATAGAAATAAAATTATTTTATGTACCTTGAATATTTTTATTTGTATTTATATTTATATTAGTCTATATTGTATATATATACTCTATATATAGCTATATTATATATTTAAATGAAAAAGAAATTTTTAAAAATTTGAAAAAATAAATAGAAAATATAAAAAATAAAATAAAAATAAATAAAAAAACTAAAATTAGGAATCCATATTCTTATGTTAATATTATGCATACATACATATACACCCTAATATTATTTATTTATTATTTATTTATAAATAATATTGCATGCTACATGGTGTGTTCCCTATGTTCGACAACCTACTTTGCTTGTCACTATACACCCATTTTTGTAGGGTTTATAATAAATTTTGAGCCACGCTGCATTGTCATTGCTAAATTCTTCTTGTAGGTTTATTGTTGAATCCGACGTTTTCCTGGAGCGATCTCCTCGGTGATTGTCGATCCGCCTTGTAGATGGACAAGACTCTCTGGGATTCTCTTGATATTATAATATGGTCTATTATTTACATAATTAATTAAATAAATCATTTTCATCACTTTTTAATTTAAATAATAATTGTTATTTATTTATTTTTTATGTGGTTATTTAAGGAAATCAATTATATAGATATAATGTACACGTATAGTACATTATATACATAGTTAAATAAGAAAATTATGTGATTTTATGTTTACTTTTTTATGTTTATTTTAAATAATTAGTAAAAAATATTTACAATTATTTACACATACATTATGTATAAAAATAAATATCGATAAATATATATAATACGTAAATGGTAAAATTACAAAAACCATCCCAGAAAATCGTCTTTCAAACCGTAACTCCAAAAATTATGAAACTACTACCATTTTAAATATAATTTAATTTAGAATACGTTGGAAGAGTTTGATTTTCGAGTTCATATGAAGTTGGAACTGGTCTTTCAAATATCTTTTTACGACATTTTTCTGAATGTGGTTACTTTTATTTTGCTCATGATTTTTTTTACAATTATTTTTATTTTTTATTTAAAACTTATATTTAGAAAATTCTTTAATTTGAGATCAATTTATGGATAAATAAAATAATGTAAGTTTTATACAAATATACACAGAATAGATTCAAAATAAAGATTGAAAATTATTTACAAAATATTTTTTTGGATTTTATGATTAAAGATCTTATCACCCCCTACTTTATTCGTGGTCGATCAGGTCAAGTCTTGACTATCTCTTGGGGTTTGGGTCAACGTGCATCTATTACATATATATGGACTTTTATTTATTTATTTATTTTAGGTTAAAATAATAATATATTTACATTATTTAGACACAGGTGCGGGTTAGTAAGGATATGTATTTATGAATATATACGTGCATTTTATAAGGAATTTTGTGCTAAAATAAATGAATAAAGATGATGAAATATGGATTCATCACATGAGAATACATATTAATCTAAATTTGGTGAGATCTGCATAGGTCCAACTCATTTAGTTGAATCTATCTACAAAATTTGTTAAAAACCTTTCTTTAATAATGACACTCAAGTGATAAAGGACACACTTTATTATTCATCTTTGTACCTTTAGAATCAAGTGAAGTGAAAGATTAACACAATCGTGAAAGCATAAAAAAGACAAGTTTATTCGTATTCAGATCGTGATGTAAAGTCTAAATTAGGATATGTATATGGGCGGCGACCACTGCGAGCGGCACAAGAGCGGTGTGCGGAGGTGGCTGGGGCAGCCGCGCTGTGGCGGCGTGCCCAGGGGTGGGCGGAACCCGTGCGGAAGGCGACTGTCCCGAGGGTGCGGCTGTGCTGGAGCACCGACGGGAGGACGACGGTGATGGGCTGGAGGCTGGCCGCGCGGCCGGACGTGGTGAGATCGACGGCGTCGAGGTGGCGGGCCGCGCGCGGCCGGCTGTGGATGAGCGGCTCGTGGACCTGCAACCTGCGTTGTTTTTTTTTGTTTTGTTTTGTATTTTTTTTGTATTTTTCTTGTGAACAAAGTAATGGTAGAAATGAATAGAAAAGAGTGGTGAATGTTGTGTTGATGATGATGGTGTTTTTTGAATAAAATGGTGTGATTTTGTTTGATAAACAAAATAAACAAACAACGTTAGATAAAAAAATTTGACAAAGAAAAGATATAGAATACTTACCTGCAGATTACCGAAAGTGGAGCCGCGTCGTGTGGCTTCTGTCGTAGCCTCGAGGAGATGGCGGTCTACGAAGCTTGGCAGCGGTTTTGGAGAATCTGCTGCTACGTGGGTGGTGCTCCACGGATCTCACCTAAGCCTTGTCGTCGCTCGACCTAGTGCGCCAAAGCTGTCACCAATGACATATCAAAGAGGGCTCGGGGCTCTCTTTCTCTCAAGAACGATGGATGATTATGAATGGAGAAGATGAGGTGAATATAAAGAGGAGGGGGGAAGTTAGAAAATAGGTGGAGAAAGTGGAGAAGATGGGGAGTAATTGGCTTGGAGTAGGGAGTAAGAAAAGGGAGAAGAGGTAAAAGGGGGATATAATAATAATAGAATAATAATATAAAATAAGTAGGCTACTAAAAATAACAATAATTAAAATAATAATAATAAAATAATAAAATCCGAAAATAATAAAAAATAAATCCGAAAATCAAAAATTGGGGTGACATGTGGCGCCTCCAGGAGCTGCCACATGTCGCTCCCAGAAAATTCAAAGATTAAATGTGAAGAACATAAAAAAGAAATAACAAAAGGGATTAAATCAAAAAGTGATCAACACAAAAGATGCTCGTCTCGACGAGATCTACAACTTTCGTGAAGGGCCGAAAATCAAAGGAAATCATTTGTACAAAAATCTATTTTTGGGTGGTACCTTATAGATATAAAATACCGCATTTTATCTTTTGTATTTTTTTGTCATTTTTAAGAGAGAGAAAAATTAAAATAAAAATAGAGAAAATATGAAAAGATTATTTACAACTTAATCTATTTTTTTAGATTTTTAATAATGAAGAAAATAAAAAGATAAAATACATGGGTAAAACGGTCATTATGTACAATAAACAAAAGGGGCCCAAAACCCAAGTTTTGCATACGAGCTCCGATTTTAATGAAATTGGTCTTGTTTCGAAGGTCTTTGAAAGTATATTACTTTAAAAGTGAGTAGACCTCAATCAGACACAATATGAGAGAGATATGTGCATTTTAAGGTTCATGGTTTCAAACTTGGATTGGGGTTTTATTGGTCGATTTTACAAGTTAATATTTTTTTGATATTTTTCTTTAATTAGTGTTAGTAGTATATACACTATGGAGTTGATTTTATTGGGTTTAGAGTTAGTATAAAATATATACAGATAAAGCATTTTAGCTAATATACAGGTGAATATTTACAAGTGAAATTGGCTTCTTATTTATGCAAATATGAATGCTAAAATGCAGATATTATGCTTGCATGCATGAATGTTAATTATGCAATATAAGTAGAAATATGCATCTATTTACTCGGGAACAAAGCTCAATTTTCAACTTTTAGAGTGATGAATCACAGATTCATCAACCCCCTATACTTAAACCTTTCTCGTCCCCGAGCAACTAAAATGAAATGCAAGAATGAAATGATTTTGGGTTCCATACCAAGGTCATGAACAAAAGTTGAAAATGGAGCTTGACTCGACCTTTGGATTAATTGTGTGGCAGAACCTTATTGGGATCTGAATTTAAGACCTAACAGACTTCAAGTTCCACAAGTCTTCTATTCAAGACGCCTCAATAGTCAGGTCAGAACAAATCCTCAAACGCAAATTTCTGATGACTATGATTCTTACTTGTACTGTGTAAGTGTAAAATAGCTCTCCACATCAGAAATGGCATGGCTCAGAACCAACCTCCTCTAACAAGGTAACTCAATAACCCGGTCCAACAACTCTTTCCTCGAGGAGCGGGTTATTCCCTTCTAAGTTCAAGTGCGACCAGCTCAAGAGGAGGGGGTAGAGAAAAGAATGGACGGTAGCCAGTGTAGCTACCTATCCCGGGATGCCTGACCAGTGTAGCCAAGTCATCCAGCTGCAGACTTCTTGCTAGTATACATACTCCGACATGCATTTTTTTGGTCTGTCTAATTTTTTGGAGTTCTTGCATTTTTTCACTTTTTTTATATTTTTTTGGAACTATATACAAGGTGCGACATGTCCATCAGGAGTTTTTCCTCTTGAGCCAGTAGACTATCCCTCTTTTGAAGCATTATTGCAACCCACAGCGTCCTGTCCTTAGACTTCAACACCACCAGACTAGGTTGAGATGCACTACCCTCCCTACATGAGGACGGATGTTTCCACCCGTGTGCTACTCCAAGCTAAAGGATTCTACTTCCTCAACACCTCATCAATGAAGAGCTACGTGCATTGTGCTTTGTCCAAGTCAGGTCACTATCTAAAAGAATCATGCGTGTGCACGAGATATTCTACTTAGACCAATCAAGATGACATGTGAACATAGACTTGCGGACTCAAAGAATTAAGTCACTTGACTTGAGAAATCTTAACTCCAGTTCCTATAAGGTTCTTCTGAAATTAGGTGGATTAAGGTCAAATCAAGTCCATCCTCAATATCTACTCATAACTCGGTTCAGAACCCACTAGCTTTTCACCTTGCATATGCAGATGAGAGGTAGATGACATGCTATGTATGAAATGCAAGACTTTTTTTTGAAATGCAAGGATGATATTCAAGAGTAAATAAGAAGCCTTTATTTTTGATATTTTCATTTTATTTTCTATTATACAACAATTTTTACATCAATTTTTTGTTTGTACATAGTATAAAAATTTTTTTGGTATACATCCTATTTTACAACAAATATTACAAGAGTATTATTTACATTTTGTTTTATACATATTATACAAGTATACAACTTTTTTTTTTCAATTTTTACCCACCCTATACTTATTGCATAATATATACAAAAATACGTGAAAAATACACGAAAGTACGAGCTATGGGTATATACACGCCCCCTATACTTAGCGTGTGCTATGTCCTCAGAGCACGAAAAACGACTAAAAAGACATAGCTCGGGCTAAGCATAGGAGAGCTAAAATTACAAAAATCGTATAGAAGTCGCACCGCCCCCTATACTTAGGCTCTTGACAGCCTAAGTGTAGAAGAAGATCAAAAAATGGGGCGAACGAGGGCAAGAGGAAAAAATGATTGAGTATATACAAGTCGGGCATCGGTCCCCCCTATACTTAGGCTCTGGTCAGCCTAAGTATAGGACAGGAGTAAGTATGAGAACCGATGTGATCTGAAGGATGTACAATGAATGGATGCGGGTCACTCTCCCCCCTATACTTAGGATCTGATTATCCTAAGTATAGTCTTAAAATGAAATGAAATGAGCCGGGGAGAGTGATTCGAATCACCGAGGAGGGAGGGAGAAAAAGTATATACAAGAAAGAGTGAGAATGTACAAGGATTAAGAAGGTTTGTGACGAACCTTCTTGCGGACGCGAGGAGGTGGATAATATACATATGTGTCGCTGTTGGAATCGTCCTCAGATGAATAATAGTGAGGTGTAGGGATCGTCCAACGAGGGTCGACACACGACTGCTTGCTTAGATAAGGCTTGAGAACGACCGAACTGAGCTCACTCATATAAATTACCTTGTCTGGGCCAGATGAGGACTCCTCAGAAAATTCCTTCTCCGGTGTGTTGAAGGAAACTTTCTTAGTTGGTTTTCTAGAACCTGAATCATTGAGAGGGAGATGAGAGAGACGCGCCTTGAGAGGTTCAGGGGAACTCCTCGAGGAATCAATTCTCAACTTCCTCTCACTAAATAACCGACTAGAAAAGGGAGCAATCGTGTTTTTATGTGGAGTCAATTTAGTCTTGGTTGTCTCCTTTAAAGGTCCGGGACATGGTGTGGTGCTGACCATGGGTTCCTCATCAGACGAGTCACCATATAGATTGTAATATTCCTGAAGGGTCAGCACACGGCTCGAGAATGTGCCAGTGATCTCAGTTGTCTTGGCATTATTGGGCTCTTGTGTTGGAACATCAAATTGATCAAGTCAATCAACAAAGGTCATGTCCGACTTAATGATAGCTTCTTGTCGTGAGTCCTCCTTAGAAGCTGTCACGGTGGTGGTGCAAGCAGTTGATGAAGTGAAAATGTGGGGAGTCTCAGAACCAACGGTCGTCCGAATAGTCGGTCTCTCAGGTGTAGCAGAGAGGTGGGACTCATCTACCTCTCGATGGTCACGACTGTCAGCGGATATGCAGGTCACCTTAGAGTAAAGTGTATCAAAGAATGGGTGAGGTCGGAGTGCTCCCAATGCTGAGAAATCGATCTCCCGAGTCTCGCAATCTATAGCCGCTTCAGCTGAGGCTAAGAACGACTTCCCGAGAATAATCGGAGATTGGGTAAACTCTCCTCGGTGCTCAATGTCAATGATCGTGAAGTCCACCTGGAGTAGAGCACCTTGGAAAGTAACGATGACTGAAATATTTCCTCTAGACCGTTTGATGGATCGATCAGCCAGCTGAACGATCTCTCTCGACTTTCTGATTGGCCTGAGTTTGAGCTTGTCAAACACAGAGGTCGGGAGGATATTTATTGGAGAGTCATCATCGATTCTTGCATGGGTAAAGATAGTGTCTTTGATTTCAAATTCAACCCTAGGCAACCGCTTCACTCTGCAGCTCTTGGTCTTTCGTCCCATCACTAAGGAGGTGGCCATAGACACTATATGTCTTTTAGTCCTATTTCTCTTATTTCCCGACCTCTTGGGCATCAATTTACTCTTTACAAATCTCTTGAGGTCAGGGAAGTGATCTATGGCTTTTATTAAGGGAAGATTAAAAATCAATTCTTCATCGAGTGCTTCCCTTATGACAGGATCCAATTTTTTTAGGTCTTTTTCGTTTTCAATTTTTATGTGGCTTTCTGGTTTTTCAATTTTTTGGTATTTTTGATGGATGAATGATCAGACTCTAGATTGGAGGGTAAGTGGTTAGTAGAAGAGGGAGATAGAATGGACTCCAGCTGTACAGACGGTGTGGGTTCCCTGATGCTTGCTCGATTTTCAACAACAGATCTATTTACTTCCTTCTCCACTTTCATACCTAGGCTGGCAGAAATTGAGTGTAATATTCCCATGACATCTCTCAACTCGTTACCAAATGATTCATTTTTCTTGATAAGTCTAGAGATGTCATCCTCCACAAAATTCTCATGACAAATCATGGGAGAGTTCTGATCAGTTGGAGGATACTGCTGAGATATTGGGATCTCATACTCAACATACCTAGACTCTGGCATGTAATGCTGGGTTGAGTATGGACTATCCAAATGGCAAATATTGGTCGGAGCCTCATATGATGGAGTCAATGAAACATGGATTGATAAGTCTAGGTCATGAGTCCAATCTTGTGAATGTATAGGCTCTCCAAATGAAGGCTGGTTAATGGAGGCTTGATCACTAAAGTCAATCAAGTCTGGGAAATCAGGATGTGCAGGCCTCTCCTTTTGGTATGTTCGATCGACCATGTTGTGTCCCAAGGTCAAGTCAGGATTTGTAAATGTAAATTGTTGTCTGATCCCTACTTGAGGTGAGAATGGGGGCATATAATTTTGCCAATCATCTATCTCAGCAGTGGCTTGCTCTTCATTCGATTCTTTGATTCCTGGAAGCTCTCGAGAAGAAGGACAGTCAGCCCAAGGTGGAAATGGATCCGGAGTGTTAGAATATGGAGTAGGTGAGAAATGCGAAGAAGTGGAGAAGTCAGTCGAAGTTCTGACTTCATAATCGGATTGAGGTGGAACCGACCACGGGTACGGGTCTCCCGTGGATGGCAGAGGATACATGGAAGAAGGAGAAGGTGAAGATGAACGGTATATGGTCGAGGAGGAATGACCAAAGGTCACAGGATATGGGGACCAATATCCCGACATCTTGAAGAGGATATGTAAGTAGAATGAGGTAGAAAATACGCAATTACGCATGATAACACACACAGACAGACACAAAGACAAATGCAAGAGCAAACCCTGAATTCACACTCAACATGGTGAAGGACCCGAAACCGAGTCCAATTAATCTTGTCAATTTTAAGTGTGATTTTCAAGCAAGATAGCAAGGAGTTACGCGGCCTATAGGGAAGTCGGATCAGAGCCGGATGCGTCTTCCCTGTTTAACCTATCGCCTAAGATACCGGCGGTCCTTCCTTTCTTCACTCCTATCCGGAGTTGGGGACTCAAAGACGTGCCCCTATCTACCTGCAAGTAGGCGGAGGCTGACAAAGCTAGGCCTTGTCTTGAAGTACCGTTGGTTCGCCCCTGACTACCCGCGAACAGGCGGAGGCTACTTGGTACTGGTCAATGAATCTAAAAGTATCCAACTCGTGATATTTGCTAGGATCAGTTGGCCCGTGATATGGAAGGCGAAGTTTGGGTTCTGCCTTAAGGTGTTCACACACACTCAATCCAATTCAATTAGTAGTCCCGATTTTAAAGATTAGTTGTCACTGATATTAATCCACACAAGCAATCACGTCTACCGTCCAGTCCCAATTCCTTTATCCTAGGTTAGAAAACCGAGAGAGAGAGAGAGAATCGAAAAAAGCCGATGCAATCGAGAAACGATGATGAATGCTTGAGTAAGAAGACTTATAGTGCCTCCAGCTCTCTACAATGCAGGATGCAGTACTGAATTGAAATTTTTACACTAAATGAATGCAATCGATGAAAAAGCCGCTCCTAGACAGGCAGTTCTATTAGCGAGTGAAGAACAGATTATGTCTGACTAGATCTGCGGTCTAAGTGCGTCTTTTAAATGATGTGTGGTCCTAGAAAATTACGAGCACAAGCAAATCCTAGAGTGGCTCGAGGAGCCGCTAGTGCAAGCCTAGTCTAAAATCCAAACCACACAGCAGACGGGGACACAGTTTCACTATGTTTACACACGCGAGAACTCAAACGGGAACCGCTGTAAATGATGCAGACACTCTTTTTTTTTTAAATTACAAAAATCTTTTTGACGTCCAACAGCTGACTTAATCCAAGAATCGTCGGCCTCCGATGCACTTCGAGATGCGTCGACTTCAAGAAAGCCGCTCCAAGTCCACCGGGCTCTCGCACAAAAAGATGGAATTATGTCAGAAAGAGATATATACAGAAATGGTCAGAAAAATAATTAAAGAAGAAATGGATAATTACAATGCGGCTCGGGGGTCAGACTACCCGAGTGAATGGAAAACGTAAATCTAATTTTCTAAAATGATTCTAAGCCGTTTGCCTCCCCAGCAACGACACCATTTGATGAGCACAGATGACCTACCCTTTTAATGTTGTGTGATAGACTAGTGCGTTGTAGTCGGATAGATCCGCGTCGATCAAAAATAACCGCACAAATCGACGAATTGTCGAATGAATTTAATATGCGGTTGTATGTTTATTTAGCCTGGGCAAGCCCCAGGGTCGACTCAAGGAGGCAAAGGAACAACTCGGGATCAGATTAGATGTATTAGATTGCGGTTTTCTAAGTGGGATTTTTTTGGTATTTTTTATGCAATAAAAAATGCAAGAATGCAACAATACGGATGAACTAGGTTATTACGAAAACGATCACTTAGCCAAATTAATCTTTAATGTCAAATTAACTCAAATCGACCAAGTTATATTTTTCCTATAAACCTAATCCAATGATGAATGTAAAATGTATTTTTTAGAATTTTTTGGATTTAAAATGCACAAATGAAAAAATGCAAACTTTTTTGGAGTTTTATGCAATTTTTCGTGCAAATGATACACAAAAATTATGAAAATTGTACTGGAAGTTAAATATGATGAAATGAAGCTACTTAATATTTTTGGAATTTTCTGACACTTTATGATTTTTTATGATTTTTTTACTGAAAACAGAATGACTGTGTGTATTTAATTTCTAATAAATCCATGAAATCGAATCATCCAAAAGTCTATTTATTTCAGATAGATATTGTAACAAGGAATCCAGGAGACTTGAAATTTCTCAAAAATACTATTCGTGGATTGAAACAAAAAATCATTTACAGAAATCACACAATAATTTATTTTATGCAAATGACAACTCCTAATTGGATGAAATTTGGACTGTAATTAAAGCACAATGAAAGGCATCATTCACAATTTTTCGCAATTTTTGGAGCAATAAATGATTATGTGCGAATTTCAAAGAATAAATGGGCAAAATATCATTGATTTTCAATCTCTGATTTTTAATAAAATATCTAATGCTCACAAAAATACAAATAAATATCCAGGAGATAAAGAATTAATGGCTCTATAACATATTATTTTTCATTAAAATAAATGATGCTATTTTGAGATCCAAATTGAAAAATAAATGCAGGGGTGTCTTTGCAAGAAGAACTGAAAAGCAATCAATTGAAATGTGCCTAATGGTACTTTTGAAAATACAGACAAGTTACGGGTCAAAGATGTAATTTTTCAAAATATAAAAACAAAAGATAAGGAACCTTCATAACCATGCTAGGGCACAATGAGCGTGGGCACAGGAGGCGGCGGCGGAATCACGGGAGGCGGTCGACGACGATCAGGTGACGCGAGGGTTCGCGGAGGCGGCGACGCATGGACGGCAGCCACGCGCGGGCGGAGGAGGCCACGGGTCGTGCAGCGCGCGGGCAAGGAGAAGCGGTGCGCCGGGGCGACAGGGGCCTGGTGCGGGCGGCTACGCGTGAGGGGGGCGGCGCGGGACTGAAGGGCGGCGGCGCTGGGAGGTTGGTGGAGGAGATGCGCTGGGCACGCACGGTGGGGCGGAATAACCAAGGGCGGTGGCGCTAGGGTGCACGTTCGTGGTGGCTTACGCACGACGGTGGTGCGCTGCGGAAGGGGCGGCGGCCACTGCGAGCGGCACAAGGGCGGCGTGCGGAGGTGGCTGGGGCAGCTGCGCTGTCCCGAGGGTGCGGCTGTGTTGGAGCACCGGCGGGAGGACGGCGGTGATGGGCTGGAGGCTGGCCGCGCGGCCGGACGTGGTGAGATCGACGACGTCGAGGTGGCGGGCCGCGCGCGGCAGGCTGTGGATGAGTGGCTCGTGGACCTGAAACCTGCGTTGTTTTTTTTGTTTTGTTTTGTATTTTTTTGTATTTTTCTTGTGAACAAAGCAATGGTAGAAATGAATAGAAAAAAGTGGTGAATGATGCGTTGATGATGGTGGTGTTTGTTGAATAAAATGGTGTGATTTTGTTTGATAAACAAAATAAACAAACAACGCTAGATAAAAAAATTGATAAAGAAAAGATATAGAATACTTATCTGCAGATTGCCGAAAGTGGAGCCACGTCGTGTGGCTTCCGTCGTGGCCTCGAGGAGATGGCGGTCTTCGAAACTTGGCAGCGGTTTTGGAGAAGCTGCTGCTACGTGGGTGGTGCTCCACGGATCTCACGTAAGCCTTGTCGTCGCTCGACCTACTGCGCCGAAGCTGTCACCAATGACACATCAAAGGGGGCTCGGGGCTCTCTTTCTCTCAAGAACGGTGGATGATTATGAATGGAGAAGATGAGGTGAATACAAAGAGGAGGGGGAAGTTAGAAAATTGGTGGAGAAAGTGGAGAAGATGGAGTTATTGGCTTGGAGTGGGGAGTAAGAAAAGGGAGAAGAGGTAAAAGGGGGATATAATAATAATAGAATAATAATATAAAATAAGTAGACCACTAAAAATAACAATAATTAAAATAATAATAAGAAAATAATAAAATCCGAAAATAATAAAAAATAAATCCGAAAATAAAAAATTGGGGTGTCATGTGGCGCCTCCAGGAGCTGCCACATGTCGCTCCCAGAAAATTCAAAGATTAAATGTAAAGAAAATCAAAAAGAAATAACAAAAGGGATTAAATCAAAAAGTGGTCAACGCAAAAGTTGCTCGTCTCGACGAGATCTACAACTTTCGTGAAGGACCGAAAATTAAAGGAAATCATCTGTACAAAAATGTATTTTTGGGTGGTACCTTATAGATATAAAATACCGCATTTTATCTTTTGTATTTTTTTGCAATTTTTAAGAGAGAGAAAAATTAAAATAAAAATAGAGAAAATATTAAAAGATTATTTACAACTTAATCTATTTTTTTTAGATTTTTAATAATGAAGAAAATAAAAAGATAAAATACAGGGGTAAAACGGTCATTATGTACAATATACAAAAGGGGCACAAAACCCAAGTTTTGCATACGAGCTCCGATTTTAATGAAATTGGTCTTGTTTCGAAGGTCTTTGAAAGTATATTACTTTAAAAGTGAGTAGACCTCAATCAGACACAATATGAGAGAGATGTGTGCATTTTAAGGTTCATGGTTTCAAACTTGGATTGGGGTTTTATTGATCGATTTTACATGTTAATATTTTTTTTGATATTTTTCTTTAATTAGTGTTAGTAGAATATACACTATGGAGTTGATTTTATTGGGTTTGGAGTTAGTATAAAATATATACAAATAAGGCATTTTAGCTAATATACAGGTGAATATTTACAAGTGAAATTGGCTTCTTATTTATGCAAATATGAATGCTAAAATGCAGATATTATGCTTGCATGCATGAATGTTAATTATGCAATATAAGTAGAAATATGCATCTATTTACTCGGGAACAAAGCTCAATTTTCAACTTTTAGAGTGATGAATCATAGATTCATCAGTGGTCCACTCCTGTGTCGCCGCCCGCCTTTCCTTTAGGCTGTATGATCCAAGAATCTGACAAGGTTGATTCGTGCCAACTGGCCACATTTCTAGTCGTTTGATCTGATGATCAAGTGATTCCTATTCATCCATCAATGCCTAAAAGTTGGCCGTCTGATCTCCAGATCAGACGGTCACTGCTCATCGTCTCCAGAACGTCTCTTCACCTAAACTGCTTAACCACCCAACTTTGCATCCTTTTCCCAACCGCCTCCAGCTGTTTTCTGACAATCCACCACTACCAATACCTACTTCTAACTTCCCTAGTTTTGTTAACCTTTGTTTTCATCCTAATCCTAACTACCCTATCGATTACGGAAGTTGAAACCTAGGCCAAAACCACCAAAACCACTGTGAACCACCTCCCATCTTTTCTTCAAATACCAATCATCAGGCCACCATTGGCACATTCATTGCTATTCTTTTGACCTGATATTCTTGGTTGTAAATATCTGTTTACATTCTTGCCATTCACTTCATTGTTTATATCCACTGCATTCATTCATTTTTTTCTCTCATATTTGATAATTGTGTTTCTTACGAATTCTCTTTTCTTTTTCTTACGAGGGCCCGCAGAGCGAAGGAGGCGATCCTAGGAGAGCCGAAACACCCAAGCGACATGGAGGCAGCTTGATTCTTCACCAAGTCACAGGATAGCGTGAGAAGAGAAGAAGAAAAATTGAAAGAGACGAAAAAAAGAAAAAAAACGAGAAGAGAGAGAGAGAGATTTTCTAGCATTTGAACTCTTGTAAACGGGCAATCATTTGTTGCGGGGACTGTTTCGCTAAGTGCCGGTGCACCTGGGGGACCTCACCAGTTTTGTTGTCATCGCCTTTATTTTTCTTTGTTTACAGCGGATTTCGAGAGCCACATATTGATTTCTTTAATTAATTTGCTTGAGCCAGGTAATTAATTAGGTCCAAACACCCTAAACAAGAATTTCTGTGCCTATAGAGTAGAGCATAATTTGGACTTAATCAAATTAACTTGTTCTTGCCCGTTAATAGAAGTTATCATCTAGGACAGTTCACTTGCATTATATTTATTTTTCTATATTTAAATTCTGCACGGAGTGCTGGCGACAAGGTACGCGTCTCTAACCCCTGCATGCATCATTGTTTTTAATCATGCATTGGCATTTCCGATCTCCTTCCTTGTTTTCTCTCACATAAGTTAAAAAGGAAATTGGACACTTGGTAGGCGATTCTTTGAAAATATTTTAACCAAGTGACAACTGCCTAAAATACGGGAGTGCTAAAGAAAACTCGATCCTAAAATAAAGACAAGGAAAAATCATTGTTTTGGGGAGAGTAACCCCCTCATTGTTTGGTTTGAATGTAGAGAGAGAGCGACCCACACACTAGGATAGAACCCCAGCCAGACTCTTTTCAGACTGCTATCTTGGGTTAGTCATTCTCCAGTGAGGATCTCTCTCGTAGCCGGTAAAGAAGCCCGCGATGTCCTTAAAAGATTGAATTGATCGGGGAACCGGTAAACGGTTCGCAATTCATTCTGGCTGGGAAAGATCTAACTTTGGGATTAGGCTAGTCTCCTGAGAGCATTGGGTTCCTAACAGCTCGCTTTAATCGCTCTGATATATTGTATTATCACCAAACTCTAAAATTGACAAGATAATTTACCGAACCTCATGGTCTTCACATTGAGTTTAGTTGGTGAACCGAGGGTTTGTATTGTGTTTGCTTGTTAGTGCTAAAGATCCTTCTGCGCAATTTGCACCTTCATTCACTTTCACTCTTGTATTGACATTCGTGCTCTCGTATCCTGCCTATTTATTTCAAAGAAGTCGGATTAGAGTATTTCTCATTCGGACTCCACGAACTCATTCTACGCTCCGAGCCGTTCACCTTCTATTCGGGGAGACTCACTTCACGAATATTCCTCTTTCCCCACTTCACAATTCACAACGTCCATGAATCCACCATTTGAGATTGACTTTAATCTCGAATTAATATCTGAGACTCCATCAATTCTGAGCACTAATCGAGTGGCATATACATTTTCAGAGTCAGAAGCTGGATACTTAATGCCACCAAAGGGAAAGGAAACCATGTCGGAACAGAACGAGATCAACAGTACCATGTTAGCCTCCATTCAATCAGTCCAAGCACAGTTAACAAAGCAGGCTAATTTTCAGGCCACACTGTGATACATGATTCTCGCGATAAGACAAGAAAGAGAAGCTAGGAGAGAGAGGGATAACAGAAACCCTGGAGGTGGGAATGGTGGAGAAGAACCTCACATAGAACTGGGGCTAAACCTACACTAAAAGATGCCTATAATCCCGGGGCAGGACAGACAAATTCTTGGATACAAATCCCCGTGGTTCATGGGCATTTTGAGCTTAAGCCTACTATTTTACCTCTTCTCCCAATATTCCATGGAAATATTAATGAAGAACCTTATATACACCTCCAGCAATTTGATCGCATTTGTGGAACAATACACTACCCAAATGTCCCATTAGAGGTAGTGCAGATGATGATATGATGATCAAGTGATTCCTATTCATCCATCAATGCCTAAAAGGTGGCCGTCTGATCTCCATATCAGAGGGTCACTGCTCATCGTCTCCAGAACGTCTCTTCACCTAAACTGCTTAACCACCCAACTTTGCACCCTTTTACCAACCGCCTCCAGTTGTTTTTTGACCATCCACCACTACCAATACCTACTTCTAACTTCCTTAGTTTTGTTAACCTTTGTTTTCATCCTAATCCTAACTACCCTATCGATTACGGAAGTTGAAACCTAGGCCAAAACCACCAAAACCTCTGTGAACCACCTCTCATCTCTTCTTCAAATACCAATCAACTGGCCACCATTGGCACATTCATTGCTATTCTTTTGACCTGCTATTCTTGGTTGTAAATATCTATTTACATTCATGCCATTCACTTCATTGTTTATATCCACTGCATTCATTCATTTTTTTCTCTCATATTTGATAATTGTGTTTCTTACGCATTCTCTTTTTCTTACGAGGGCCCGCGGAGCGAAGGAGGCGATCCTAGGAGAGCCGAAGCACCCAAACGACGTGGAGGCAGCTTGATTCTTCACCAAGCCACGGGATAGCGTGAGAAGAGGAGAAGAAAAATTGAAAGAGACGAAAAAGGTAAAAAAGAGAAGAGAGAGAGAGAGAGAGAGAGAGATTTTCTAGCATTTGAACTCTTGTAAACGGACATTCATTTGTTGCGGGGTCTGTTTCGCCATGTGCCTGTGCACTTGGGGGACCTCACCAGTTTTGTTGTCATCGCCTTTATTTTTCTTTGTTTACAGCGGATTTCGAGAGCCACCTATTGATTTATTTAATTAATTTGCTTGAGACAGGTAATTAATTGTGTCCAAACACCCTAAACAAGAATTTTTGTACCTATAGAGTAGAGCATAATTTGGACTTAGTCAAATTAACTTGTTCTTGCCCGTTAATAGAAGTTATCATCTAGGACGGTTCACTTGCATCACATAGGTTAGTTTATTTTTTTGTATTTAAATTCTTCACGGATCACTTGCATGTAGAGTGCTGGCGACAAGGTACGGATCTTTAACCCCTGCATGCATCATTGTTTTTAATCATGCATTGGCATTTCCGATCTCCTTCCTTGTTTTCACTCACATAAGTTAAAAAGGAAATTGGACACTTAGTAGGCGATTCTTTGAAAATATTTTAACCAAGTAACAATTGCCTAAAATATGGGACTGCTAAAGAAAACTCAATCCTAAAATAAAGACAAGGAAAAAACATTATTTTGGGGAGAGTAACCCCCTCATTGTTTGGTTTGAATGTAACGAGAGAGCGACCCACACACTAGGATAGAACCACGCCCGAACTCTTTTCATATTGCTATCTTGGGTTAGTCGTTCTCTAGTGAGGATCTCTCTGGTAGCCGGTAAAGCGACCCGCGACGTCCTTATAAGATTGAATTGATCGGGGAACCGGTAAACGGTTTGCAATTTATACTGGCTGGGAAAGATCTAACTTTGGGATTAGGCTAGTCTCCTGAAAGCATTGGGTTCCTAACAACTCACTTTAATCGCTCTGATATATTGTATTATCATCAAACTCTAAAATTGACAAGATAATTTACCGAACTTCATGGTCTTCACATTGAGTTGAGTTGGTGAACTGGGGGTTTGTATTGTGTTTGCTTGTTAGTGCTAAAGATCCTTCTGCACAATTTGCACCTTCATTCACTTTCACTCTAGCATTGACATTCGTGCTCTCCTATCCTACCTATTGATTTTGAAGATGTCGGATCAGAGTATTTCTCGTTCAGACTCCACGAACTCATTCTACGCTCCGAGCCGTTCAGCTTCTATTCGGGGAGACTCACTTCACGAATATTCCTCTTTCCCCACTTCACAATTCACAACGTCCATGAATCCACTATTTGAGATTGACTTTAATCTCCAATTAGTATCTGAGACTCCATCAATTCTGAGCACTAATCGAGTGGCATATACATTTTCAGAGTCAGAAGCTGGATACTTAATGCCACCAAAGGGAAAGGGAACCATGTCGGAATAGAGCAAGATCAACAATACCATGTTAGCCTCCATTCAATCAATCCAAGCACAGTTAACAGAGCAGGCTAATTTTCAGGCCACACTGTGAGATAAGATTCTCGAGATAAGACAAGAAAGAGAAGCTAGGAGAGAGGGGGATAACAGAAACCTTGGAGGTGGGAATGAGGGAGAAGAACCTCACATAGAACTGGGGCTAAGCCTACACTAAAAGATGCCTATAATCCAGGGGCAGGACAGACAAATTCTTGGTTACAAATACCTGCGGTTCATGGGCATTTTGAGCTTAAACCTACTATTTTACCTCTTCTCCCAATATTCCATGGAAATATTAATGAAGAACCTTATATACACCTCCAGCAATTTGATCGCATTTGTGGAACAATACACTACCCAAATGTCCCATTAGAGGTAGTACAGATGACAGCCTTTCCATTCAGTCTGATGGGCAAAGCTTTGTATTGGTTAAATCACTCGGGGAAGGTTGTCACTACTTGGGAAGAGTTGAGATCCGCATTTCTAAACAAGTATTACCACTTGGATGAATCAACCAAAGGCGATCCTTGATTGCTAATTTCTCTCAGATGCCCCATGAGCATATTCACGAGGCGTGGGAACATTTCAAAGATCTGACGCAGAAATGCCCCCATCATGATATTCCAAAGACAAGCCTTGTAAAAAATTTCTTTGGGGGTTTAAGCATTGAGAATCAGAAGCTGGTAGATACCGCTTGTGGGGGAAGCCACTTCAACAAGGACGAGGATGTCCTTTATCAAATTTTTGAGGAGATGGCAGAAAGTTCAGCAGCTCTTTCTTCTTCACGTGCTTTTCAGAAGTACCCCATCACCACCCCTGCAGTACCCCACAAGGATGTCAAGATGACAACAACGCAAGAAGTGGATAAGGTGGATAGCACGGATCTGGCCATCATTGGAGACCACCTATCCAAAGTAGACATAATTGAGAAGCGATCCAAGGAACTCGATAAGCTTCATATGATAGAGCAGAGGACAAAGAGCCTGGATAAGCTGGATGAGATAACAAAGCACCTGGAGCTTCTTGTGAGTACGATCAGTGCAGTCCACAGTATGGATGCTACTAGGGAGCAGACTCCTTCCACCCAGCACAGTAGTAGAGGACCATCTACAGTTCAACATGTCTACTACGTGCAGACACCTAATCAAGCTCAAAAACATGGACATTAGATAGTTCCGTACCAACAAGAAGTAGCTTACATTCCTGAGCAGCAGTCTCCACCTCCACCTGTCATTCATGAGGTGAATGGTATCTGGTTCGATCGTGAGCGAAACCAACCCCGTCCATCAGGGCAAGGTTAGTTGGGTTCACAGCAGGGTCAGAGACCCACCCACAAGCTTCAGGGTGGCAGACAACAACAGCAGTACCAGTACCAGCACCAGCAGTTCCAGCCTCAGTACCAGTCTCCACCTCAGTTCCAAAACTGGAGACAAGGCCAGCCACAGTAGCAGTCCATGTATTTCCCTCAGCCTAACCAGCAATAGACTCCATATTATGGACAATATCCTTTCCCCCTCCTCCTCATTACCAGAATCCGTATGGTTACCAACAACCTCGCACTATCAGTCTCAACGACAGACAGTCAATGAGCAACCTGAGGCCCCTTCAGTCAATCCAGCACTAGACCAACTTGCATTGCTGATGAAGAACATGAATGGACCGACTCAGCGGATCGATGACCTGACTACCACCAAGACACTAATTCCAGCACAGGTCGAAGCCAACCCCAACAATTTCAGACGCAAAGAGCAGGTAGCCAAAAGCCCACCCACCCCCGAGACAGGTATGTCCCTTGATTTTACATGTTTATCAAACGCCATTCATCTCAGGAGCGGTAGGAGATTGTAGCCGCCTACACAGTAGTTGGGGTTGGGAGATCGATCCACTGAGAGAGCATCATCTTCTACATTATCTCCTTCACCAGCAGTCGAGAGGCCTAGTATAGCAGCACCCACATCTGGAGTTTCACCGCCTTCGCCACCACCTTCACCAGGCAGATGCAGATCACCATCAACAAGGGAGAATATACCAGTCACGGATTCTTCCTCTTCACCAGCAGCAGCATCCCGTTCTGTTTTAGATTCTGTTTTTCCTTCACCTAGATTGGACAACACTATACAGACTGATTCTAGTTGTCCTCTTGTACATGATGATTCCACTTTGAATAAAGGAAATGAACGTTTGCATGTTTATTCTGATTCTGTGCCATTTCCTTCTGATCTCAATGCTAAAAAAATTCAAAAATTAAAAACAACACTATCTGATCCTAGATTGGTTGAGATCTTAGAGAATATCTTTTTAAAGATGTCACTTCTTAAGGCCATGGAATACATGCCTACAGTAAAAAAGGGAATGAAAGAGGCATGTACCCAAAAGCGTCAACCAAGGAAGAACAAACGAAAGGAAACAGAGAAACACATCTTGACCATGGCCACAGTTCATGCCATTAGCAACCCGCCGAAAAAGAAAGACAATGGAGCACCTCACATCCGTTGCCATATATTTGATCAAGAATTTGATCGTACTCTCCTCGATAGCAGTTCCTCCATTAATCTCATGCCTTCCTCTTTATTAACTGAATTCTAGTTAGGGCCATTTAAAACTACCAGAATGATCCTTCAGTTTGCCGATAGATCGATTAAGAGGACAAGAGGCATTTTCGAGGATGTTATTGTAATGGTGCAGGGAATGAAATTCCCTGTTGATTTTGTTGTCATGGATATTGGACACATCTGCACCGTTACTCCATACCCTGATCATACCAGGTCAACCGTTCCTCCGAACGACTGAAGCAGCAATTGATTATGGTACTGGAGAGATAATCTTTCACTCTCGCAGTGACAAGGTGAAAATTGAGAGGATCTCTGATCCTTGGCCATCACCACCACCAGCAGCAGATGATACAAAGAAAGATATATTATCAGAGCCAGATGACTGTGATTTTCTTGTTGAATTCAAAGAGACAGATCTTTTCACAGATTTTATAGATACCCAGGAGTTACATCCCCAAAAGGACTCGCTGGAAAGCACAGTCGACATGAGTTCCCTTGGTGGTCCAATTGAGATAGTTGCTGATGAGCAGTTTGAGCAGAGTTCTGAGGTCTAGATATCTGAGCCATTCATTCAATTTCCTGATTTATGCATAGATGAGAGACATCTTTCTGAGATTATTGCTGAGATATCTGAGTTGTTCATTGATAAGAATATTGAACATCCTGATGAGCCATTCCTCTCTGAGTAAAGATCATTCATGGTAGATCTATCAGATATTCTATTTGTCGAGCCGTCAATAGCCAAGGTGGATAGTCTACAGAGCATAGATCACATACCGTCTACTAGTACAGTAGCAGAGGTTATCACAGAGCTGATTCAGACCCCACCTGAGCTCAAGGTTTTACCATCAACGTTGAAGTATGCCTTCCTTGCGGGTCCCCCCAAATGTTTCCAGTCATCCTCAGCTCACAGTTGATCGCTGAACAAGAATCTCGCATGCTAGAGGTTCTTGAGAGAAACCGCAAGGCCATAGGATGGAATATCTCGGATCTCCGTGGGATCAACCCAGCGTTGTGCTCGCATCATATCTTCCTAGAGGATGACTGTAAACCTACCCGTGAATGCCAACGCCGTTTAAATCTAAATCTAAGGGAGGTTGTCATGAAGGAGATCAAGAAATGGTGTGATGCTGGCTTTATATATCCCATTTCAGATTCCAAGCGGGTCAGCCCTTTACATCTGGTCCCGAAGAAATCCGGGATCACAATCGTAAAGAATGACCGTGGTGAGGAGATTCCGACCCGGGTACCTACTTCATGGAGTGTCTGTGTAGATTACCGATGCCTGAACTCATCTACCAAGAAGGATCACTTTCCACTACCCTTTATTGATCAAACTATTGAGAGGTTGGCAGGGAAGAGTTCTTTTGCTTCTTGGATGGGTACTCGGGATACAACCAAGTTGCAATTGCTCCTGAGGATCAGGAGAAAACTACTTTCACTTGTCTGTTTGGCACTTATGCCTTTAAACGGATGCCCTTTGGATTGTATAATGCCCTCGCTACATTTCAAAGGTGTATGTTGGCCGTTTTCGCCGACATGGTGGGTAATTTTCTTGAAGTCTTCGTGGACGATTTCTCGGTCTACGGGGATAGTTTTGACACATGTCTTGCTCATTTAGACCGAGTCCTTCAATATTGTTGTGAGGTAAACCTAGTGCTCTCGTAGGAGAAGAGTCATTTTTTGGTGACTAATGGGATTGTATTGGGCCATGTCATCTCCAAACATGGTATGGAGGTTGACCCGGCTAAGATTGATGTGATTTCCAAGTTAGAGCCACCGCAGAATTTGAAGCAGTTGAGGTCATTTTTGGGACACGTAGGATTCTATAGGCGGTTCATAAAAGTCTTCAGGAAAATCACCAGACCTTTGACTGAGCTTCTGTGTAAGGAGACTGATTTTGTTGTCGATGAGAAAGTTCTCCTTGCATTCAATCAGATGAAAGAAATGGTTACTAGTGCTTCGATCTTACAGCCACCTGATTGGTCTCTTCCTTTTGAGATCATGACGGATGCATCAGATTTTGCAGTTGGAGCAGTTTTAGGATAGAGAAGGGATGGGATACCATTTGCTATACACTATGCTAGCAAGACTCTAGATGAAGCACAACGGAATTATACAGTTACAGTGAAGGATATGTTAGCACTTGTGTTTGGGCGAGAAAAGTTCAGATCTTACCGCATCGGCTCATATGTTATTGTGTACACGGATCACACTGCCATACGATATTTGCAGGCAAAGAAGAATGACAAACCATGCCTTATCAGATGGATCCTTCTGCTACAGGAATTTGATTTAGAAATACGAGATAAACCTGGAGTAAAAAATGTTGTGGCAGATCACCTTTCCTTTATCACAAACAGAGAGACTTCTGAGCATAACATGATTCTATTTCTGAAACCTTTCCAGATGAGTCCATTTTCTATATGGACTCACTTCCATGGTATGCTGATATTGTGAACTATCTTGTCTCCAAGAAAGTTCCACAAGATTGGTCGAAATACAAGGTAGACAGATTTCTGTCAGGGATTCATTATTACCAGTGGGAGGATCTGTACCTATTTCATGAGGATGCGGATTGTATCTGGAGAAGGTGCATTCCTCAGGAGGAACACATCAGTGTACTTGAGCACTGTCACAAGCTAGAATCTGGTGGGCATCATTCGAGGAAACACACGACAGCAAAGGTTTTACAGAGTGGCCTATGGTGGCCCACATTATTTAAGGATGCTACAGAGTATGTTCGAGGTTGTATTGATTGTCAGAAAATGGGAGGAATAGTTGGTTCCAAAGATACCAAGCCCCTAAGATACATACATATTTCTGATGTTTTTGGTGCTTGGGGAATAGACTTCATGGGACCATTTCATGTCAGTAAGGGATTTCAGTACATCCTGCTCGTGTGGATTATGTTAGTCGATGGGTGGAGGCTATACCCACCTAAGCCGCATATAGTCGTACGATGTGTTCTTTTCTCAAGGACCATATTATTGCACGGTTCGGTATTCCCAAATTACTGATTTCAGATGGGGGAAGCCATTTCATTAATAGAGAAGTAAAGAAGTTTGTGAAGGAGTACGCCATTGAGCATAGAGTTGTGTCTCCTTACCACCCTCAGACTAATGGCTTGGCAGAAATTTCAAAAAGGGAGATCAAGACAATATTGCAAAAACTTGTACGTCCAAATAGGAAGAACTGGTCCCAGATGCTTGATTCAGTTCTATGGGCTTATCGGACGGCATACAAATCTCCTTTGGGTATGTCTCCCTACAGATTGGTGTATGGAAAGCCTTGTCACCTGCTAGTGGAATTAATTCACAAATCTTTATGGGCACTCCGTGTATGCAATTTAGATTATGAGAAGGCAAGAAAGAATAGGAAGTTGGATTTGAACAAATTAATGGAATTCCGAGACTTTTCATATGATAACTCACTTATGTATAAGGAAGAAAGTCAAGCGCTGGCATGATAAACACATTCGAAGGAAGACTTTCTCCCCTGATCAGAAAGTTTAGTTATTTGACGTTAAGTTGAAGTTATTTCCAGGAAAATTGAAAAGCAAGTGGTCAGTACCTTTCATCGTGAGAGCTGTGCGTGACAATGGGAGTATTGTCATATCTGGGTTGTCATCTAACGCACATCCATTTGTTGTGAACGGACAGTTGCTGAAGCCATATCTAGATCATGATACATTCCTGTCCGTTGTGGATTTTATATCTTTGGTATCAGACGATGATCTTTTGATTTTACCTTCTGCATCCGATACATAAGCTCACCACCTTTTGTATATCCTTTTGTTTCACTCTTTCTTCTCCCGTTTTATCATTCACCCCTTTTCCGTGTGTGTATATTTGCTATACTTAGGATGTGCTTTATCCTAAGTATGGGGGGGGGTGAAGGATTTGTGTTGTTCATATTCGTCTTGTTTATCACCCTTGTTGTTGTTGCCTATACTTAGGCATACTCTACCCTAAGTATAGGGAGTTGATGATGTTCATATCGTATCTTTATGAGTCTGTACATTCTCTTCATCAGTTTTTCCCTTTGTACATTCTACTATACTGAGGATTGCTTGATCCTAAGTATAGGGGGGATCACCAACTTCTCTTCTTTTTATCTTTTCTTTGAGTCGTTGTAGCATAGGAGTCTTTTCACCTTTCTATACTTAGCACGAGTTATGTCTTCCTTTGTCTCTCTCTGATCACTATGAGAACATATTTTGAGATAAGTATAGGGGGGTGTCGTAGATATTGTATATATACTTTAGACATAACTCGTACTTTTAAATACGTTTCTTTAAGGGGTTATGTGTATAATTTTGTAAAATCCACGTGTGCAAAAGTAAAAAAACAAATAAAAAACACAAAAAATAGCAAAATAAAATAAAAAACAACAAAAAAACAACAAAAATAAAAAAAAAACTAAAAAAAATCTTGTATATACTTGTATATATTTTACTAACCCTTTTTCCTTAAAAAAACTGCAAAATAAAAAATCTATAAAAATTTGCATAACTAAAAAAACCTTTCTTTCACATCTGCATTTTTCCTCCCAAAAATCCATAAAAAGATCAAAATTAGAAAATTGTTTAAAAAAATGGTTCTTTTCACATGTGCATCATGCCTTTAAAAAAAACTCTCTGCATTGTTCATATTTTGCATTTGCATCTGCATTTTTCAGGATAATATTGATATTTAAACTACGTCTGTAATAAAATTGAAGAATGGAGCTTAGTTGGACCTTAATCCACTTAATTCTAAGAGGAACTTCACCGAGAAATAGGATTTCAGAAGCTTCAGGTCTTTGACTTAATTATTTTAATTCCGCATGACAATGTGCAGCGTTTGACTCTTAGTGTCTAACGTGGTCTCTTCATTCTGGGTACAACTCTGGAATAGGGAATTAATTTGTACTCACGCACTATGCACTTAGCTCAACGCAGACGTGATGTTGGAAGACAGTGTGAGTTTCTTTTCTGGTAGCATGAAAATCTAAAGATCGGAGTACGGGTTGAATTAAAGCTTCAGAAAAGGTATGGACGGCTGGACACAATTTTTTCAAAGACCCCAAAATATGTACGAAAAAAAAGATTCTATATCCGTAGGGGCACAACAAGATCCAAGCAGAACCACTAAAAATCCAAATACAAAGAAGCCACTACCAAATAAATATCTGACCAAAAAGGTCCAAGCTTCAAGAAAACCTGCAGATCTTGGTGGAGACTCGGCTACACTGGCCAGCTTCACAAGGAGAGGTGACTACACTGGTCACCCTCCACTTCTTTTCTCCTTCTTCTAACTTATCCCCCATTTCGATTGTGAACACAACGCGAGAAACCTTAGAAGGAAATACCTGACTCCCCAAGGAGGAGTTACTGGAGAGGAGATTTGTATGGTAGTCTGGCATTCTGGATGGAAAGTTCTAAAACCTTTCACACACATGAGTCGATTGTTCAATGTTCATAGGGTATACTTTGGGAAGAGGATTGATCTAAGATGACTTCTGAGCCGAAACTGTGACAATGATGTGTGGAACTTAAAGGCTGTCGATTTTAAAATTCTAAGTCTCACAGAAGTTCCGCCACACTAATAATCCAAAGGTCCGACAGAGCTCCAAACTACAATTTTATGAAGATACGTTTAATACTCAATATTGTCCTACTTTCTTTATTTTCCCTTTCTTTTTCTTTTTCTTCACTTATTCTTTCAAATAAGTGTTTGCTAAGGGACTAGCAAAGGTAAAACATAGGGGGATGATGAATCTGTGATTCGTCATCTTTATTCATTTAATTTAGCTTAAAATCCCTTATAAAACACCTACATATAACACTAACTCCATATTCTTACGAAACTTGCATCTGTGTGTAAATATTGTACACTTCTTACTAATTTTAACCTAAAATAAATAAATAAAGAATGAAAGGAAAAATAAAGAAAAGAAAAAAGGAAGACTGTATACAGGCTTACCCGAACCCCGAGAGAAGGTCAAGACTTGACCTGATAGACCATGAATAAAGTAGGGGGAGATAAGGGTCCTTAAACAAAAAATAAAAAAAATGTGTGTGTGTTGTTGTAAATACTCCTCCTTATTTTGTGTATATCTATATAAAACTAACACTAATATATTTGTGCATTAATTGACCTCAAATTAAATAACTTTCAAAACCAAAGTTGTTAATAAAAATGTGTCTTAATTAATAAAAATGATTGCACAATTAAATCGTGTACAGAATAAAAATAGCCACACTTAGAAAAAGCCACTAAGCACTAATTTAAAGATCAATTTCGGCTCCATATCAACTCAAATTAAACCAGTCTCACTTTCATTGGGTTCTAAATTAAATTATCTTTAAAATGGTTGCGATCTCACAATTTTTGGAGTTACGAGTAAAAAGTTGGTTTTCCAGGGTGGTTTGTGCAATTTTCCCATGTATTTTGTAAATATTGTATTTGTATATATTTGTAAATTATTCTTACTAATTATTTAAAATAAAATAAAAATTTAAAAATAAAAAATAAAATAAATAAAAAAGCTAATTTTCTCATTTACCCTTGTGTATAATCTCATATATGTATATAGTATATGAATATAGTTGCTATTTTTAATTAATCACCATAAAAAAATAAAAAATAACATTTTTTAATTCAAATAAATAAAGTGACGAAAATTCAAAAAAATTAGATAATTTTGTAAATAGTTTTATCTCTCTATCTTTACCTCATTTCAATTTTTCATATATCTTATCTCTTTATCCAAAAAGCCAAAAATTCAAATTTCATCTCCATTATCTTTATTATTTATATGGCTTCTTCTTCATCATTCTAACTTGATCAATCTTTGATGAAAGGAGCCCGATCTCCGAGAGTCTTCTTGTCGAGAAAAGGTGTCTAGCCTCCGAGCCGTCCGGTGACAGTGAGTCGGCCTTCGTCGACACGATCACGATCATTTTCCGCTCCTAAGGTGAGATCCGTCGTCATTTTCTTCTTATTTTTATCTAGGTTAATCGTAGTTTATTTTTCGCAATTTTATCTCGTTGTCATTTTTTATCTAGATCTTAAAGAATCCATCTCGATTTGATCCGCCACCGACTCGATTTTTCATATCACTTTCTCGATCTTCACGCGTTCTATTCTATCGTCCACTATCTCTAAACTCCGGCCGCGTACGGTGGCTGGAGATCCGATTCGATTCTCTCATTTCCGCCGAATCCCCATTCATCTTCTGAATTGTAAATAAATAAAAAATTAATAAAAAAAACATGTGTTTTCTTTTCGTATCTCACATTTGTTTTGCATGATAATTAGAAAAACAACAAAAAAAAAGTTTCTGTTTTTATTTTCTATTTTTTTAGATTTACAAAAAAATATAAAAAAGGTTTTTCATTTTATTTTATTTTTGTTAACATCACAAACAATAAAAAAATTACAAAAAAATAAATATTCTTCCACACAAAAATTTTTTTTCCCTCTTCTTGTGATTCTGATTACAGTAAAAAAAATAAAAAAATAAAAAAGAGGGACGACTGCCCAGGCGCCGCGGCCCCTCCTCCTGGTTGTGCCACCACCGCACCCTCCATTCGCGCCGCCGCACGCGCGCGGCGTCGCACGAGGCCGTCCTCCTCCACCAAGGGCGGCAACCCATCGCGTCTCCATCCCGCACAGACACCACAGCACCACCGCCGGCCCAGGCCGCCCTCCTCCGATCCCCTACGCACGTGCGCGGCACCGCCACAGGAAGCGACTCTCCTTCCTCGACGCCGACTGCCCTCCACCGCGTGCCCCTCGCCCACGCGCAGGCGCCCACGTCTCCCGCCGCCTCGCCATCCAGCAGCAACCCACGACCTTTGCCCCTCCTGTGCGCTCCAACCGGCATCCTCCACCTCTGTCTCCATCAACGGCGAGCGGTGTGGCCGCCGCAGGCAGCAACCCCGCCCCGACTCAAGCTCCAACGCCCCCTCCGCACAAAGCCCTCCGCGCTCCCCATGCTCCTCTTATAGTGGCGGCGGCCCGTCGGTCCCCCTTGCCTACTGTTGCCCCCTCTTTTAGAAGAACGAAGACCTTATGAAAAGAAACCCTAGGGAGGGTTTTTAGAATAAAAAAAAGGGGAGATTGGAAAAATTGCGTTAGAGATCCCAAAGTTTTCCAAAATTGCCAAAAGAAGTCCCTACCAGAGCTTCAAACACATGCCATAGTGGTAAAATTGCGCTTTTTCCCCTGAGCTTTATCTTTAT
This sequence comes from Ottelia alismoides, assembly GCA_037367405.1. Classification (NCBI taxonomy): domain Eukaryota; kingdom Viridiplantae; phylum Streptophyta; class Magnoliopsida; order Alismatales; family Hydrocharitaceae; genus Ottelia; species Ottelia alismoides. The sequence goes on from JAZKJV010005183.1 coordinate 219,988, forward strand.
TATTTATTTGATTCAAAAACCAAACTTATTTACATTTTAGTCCCTGAACTGCAGAACAAAAACTTACTTGCTCTCTTTGAATGAAATAAAGGTTATTTGTCATCCAAAAATTTTGCAAAAAATGTGCTATGCTCCTGATGTGATTATCTTCTTAGCATAAAATTTTCATTACATTTGGCCTTCATTTATTATTATTAAAAAATCCAAAACATATCATTTTCCTTGATTGAAACTCCAAAATTCATAAAAATTCAAATATTGTTCCAAAAATTCCAAAAAAAATAGAATAGTTTTCTTTCATTTTCTTTTAATTTCTGATCAATTTTCACGCATTAATTATTATAAAACCTAAAAAATTTGAAAAAATATCAAAAATCGTCTAAAAATCATAGAAAATTCTACAAAAATCCAAAAATTTTGATTTCATTTGTTGTTTGTAGATAATTACTTATAGTTTGTCTTAAAAATAATTATCAGGAATTTTGAGCACTTAAAATATTTTTAAGTTGCAAATCCAGGATGTGCACATTTTAGCATTTTCTCACTGTTTGATTTTTAGAAAAATATAAAAACATCTAAAAATTCCACAAAAATTCTCAAAAATATTTCAAAACTTTTAAAAACCAAAAATTTTTTTCAAGATTTTTCTAAACATTTTGATAAATTTAAAAATTACGAAAAGAGTTGGTGTACGTACTTTTGATCTTGTGAATATTACTTCGTGTTACTTTTGAAAATTAAAAAAATTGCAAAATTAAAATCACTAAAAATTCGAAAATCAGAAAATATAAAAAATAAAAATTAAAAAATTACAAAAACCAAGGATAGTTGTCCTTTGAGATTCCTATTTTCTCTTAATTGATTTTCGATTAATTGAATAACCCTCGGGAATTGTAGCCTCCCTGAGTTCCACCCTGTCCGCTATACAGGTTAATAAGTAGCAAAAATAAAAAATATGGTTTGTTTGTCACGGGATTTTGGGGACAGCAACAACGACATAATTTATCAACAATATTTCCTATCCTCCGAGATTCCGTGCCAACAATAGCACTAATTACTAATTATTGTATTATAAATAATTAACATTAATTATTGTATATTAATATGGTGCAATATTTTATTTATTTCTTTATTATTAAAAATAAAAAAATTAGTATAATATTATATATATAAATAAATTACATAAAAATTAAAAACACAAAAAATAAGCAAAAGAAAAATAAAATTGTTTTATATTGTTTTAATAAGTATTTAATTTTTATCTATGTATAAATGACCTCTGATCTCTTTGACTTCTACATGAAAGTTGTAGATCTCATTGAGATCTACAAAACTTCATATTCATGACTTTCCTAAATCTTCTCTAAATGATTCTTTTTGAATTAACTATGATTTATCCAATTTCTTCAATTTTGATTGGGTTATGTGGCATCATCTGCTTTGGCCATGTGGCCCGCTCCAGTGTCGCCACCCCCTCTCCTTTAGACCGTATGATCCAAGGATTAGATGGGATTGATTAATGCCAATCGGTCGCATTTCTAGCCGCTTGATCTGATGATCAAGTGGTTCCTATTCATCCATCAATGCCTAAAATGTGGTCATCTAAACTTCATATTAGACGGTCACTACTCATCGTCTCCAAAACGTCTCTTCACCTAAACTGCTTAACTACCCAACTTTGCACCTTTTTCCCAACCGCCCCTAGTTGTTTTCCGACCAACAACCACGGCTAATACCTACTTCTAACTTCCCTAATTCTCTTTAACCTATGTTTTCATCCTAACCCTAGCTACCCTATCGATTATGGTAGTTGAAACCTAGGCCAAAGCCACCAAAACCTCTGTAAACCACCTTCCATATCTTCTTCAAATACCCCTCTGGTCCACCCTTGATTAAGATAAGGCCCATCATCTCTCATCCTGATTGTGATAGAATCATGGTCAATCAATGATGTGAAGACGACTTGAGCTTTGGTGTGACCCATGGCCAGAAGAGCCATGAAACAACCACTTCTATGGTTGTTCGAGCTTTTTTGCATGGTAGTCAAGGTTAAGCAGAGACCAGAGGCATACATTGTGCTTCAACCCAAACCAATTTCCATCCACCTTCATTTATGAGATTCAGGTTAGATTAGGTTTTATTTTTTATTACCTTTACTGATTTGTCCCCAGATGTACATATACTAATCTTTCGAATCAAGGTGTTCCAAATCTTCACTATGGATCCTTGATCTACATGGGAGGTCATGTCCTCGGTTCTCCTTGTACCTTCGTACCTAACCACTCATCCACTTCCTCCTTCAGACATGAAAGAGGAACCACTTGGGCTCCACCTTCTCCAACCGTCGCGGCCCACCATTCCGTTCACCTTTCGCACGCATCTTCTTTAGTCATGCTTCCACGATGTTGAACTAATGCTTGCAGGTCTAGAGGCCTTCAATGGTTGGAATTCCTGAAGTGGCTCTGATATGAGGATTCTATGCTAACGACCTTTCATTATCTCTAACTTCCAGGGACCGCAAGCCGTCTCCGACGTCGTCTCTTCTTCACGGAAACTTCGACAATCATCGACGACCACCAAAGCATTATCAGGATGATGGCAGGCTATGGGGGTTTCGTCAGAGCCTAACATTCCAGCCACCACGCATGATAGTGCTCTTCTGGGGAGGAGACACAAATGCCATTGGATCACCCCAATTTGAGGATGATATGAAGGTCCAATTGCGTCCACTTCATGGACATCAAAAGCTACAACTAAGGAGCATCCAAGTCTCAAGCTGAAGCTCCAGACACCAACATGTGGCCCGAGCCATGCTCTTGCACCTAAACCTAGATCCATATGTGTGGGTTTGGGTAAATTGCATCAATGCCCCGCCAGTTATCCTTATTTGCAGAAATACCCCCGCGTAGATGGTATTCAATAAATTTTAATGTCTGTTTTTAATATTTGTATTTCAGTCCCTCTAGAGACCTGTTTGTCTTGTTTTGATTCATGTCTTATCACATTTATGCGACTGGACTCTATGTTGAATTACTTGAGCATCTTTTATCGAAAATAAGTGATTTCAGAGCCATTTTGACCCTCTTGTAATTATCTTACATATGATATGATTTATTTCTTGACTAGATAATAAATTGAGGGTTCTTTTATTAGAGTTGGTTTATATGCTTAGCACATGCCTTAAATGAAAATTGACCCTAGTTGAATCATTTTATTGGTCTCAAAATTAATTGACATCTTGCTCAAGTCTGATTAAATTAATTTAGGGCATAATAATGTAATGAAATATTTGTGTTAATATAGTGTCATTCTGCTTATCATATCATTATTTTCTAACATGCACTTATATATTTAATCATCATACTTTGCCTCGTTCCTGCATGCATTCGTGATATGCATATTACCTTGCATTCATTGCTTGCATTGTTGTGTTTGTTTTGATCCAGATGATTTATCAATTTCTTAACCTAGATAATTAAACACCTAAATAATCGTATTATGGCTTGTGTCATCGTGTTCAACCTTGGACTTTCCAGGTTAAAAATTAAAGCTGGGTCCTCTTCGAGATCATTCAACCAGTTCTGTATGACATGTTAAATGCCCGTGCTACAATGGATCTACCTTATTAATACAACATTTAACGGTTTATTAGATGGCATCGTTGCTTGGGAAACGACTTTGTTAATATAATAATTTACGATTTTATATTTTGGTTAAGCTAATTTTTATTTTATCTAGGTTAATCCCATGTTGCAATGTTTTCTGCATTATTATATATATGTTTATAATCTTTGAAATATCAAATATTTTCTCTTCTTTGGTAGGGCCCATTCATTGAGGATGCTCATGGAGAATGGAGGCTGGATATTCAAGCTGAAGTTCCTGTTGAGAAGACCGCAGAAGATGCTTTCAAAACAAGTCGCAGATTATTCTGTTCATTTTTGTTGTATATTATTGTGGACCAAGACTATAGTATTTGTTTGGTATGTTGAGTCTGTTTCACCCATGCAGGGTGAGGCTCAACCTGAGTGCTTGATTTAGGAATTAGGAACACGACTCATAGATCTACTTTTGATGTATTATCTTAAGTGCTTGATTCATAAGTTAGGGCACACTAACTTAATCTTATGAGATTCGCTCATCTCTAAAATTCATTGTACACAAGTAATCTATGCTCAACTTATCCCAAATGAATTGAATATTTTCCCGCTAATAGATGCATGATTAGGTGTAGATTTTCTTTGACTTACATGCATTTAGATAAAATTTTATATTTAGTCTTACATATGCATCAAGAGTGCTGGCACCATTGTAAGTACCTCTCTTGAGCATAACAACATGATTTTACATCTGCATAATTTTCCCTTTTCATGATTTGACACTTAGGATAATATGGAAACGAGACCTGACAGTAGACGATGGCTTATGTATTCAAAGATTCAATACAACTGATAACCTAAGCTATAAAAATGGGGTTGTTAATGCAATTTTGATGTAATTAAAATGGTGCTAAAATTCACCTTGTTTTTGGGAGAGAAAACCCACATTACTTGCATATTATATATATATATATATATATATATATATATATATATAGGGAACACTTGAATTGAGGTGTCAGCTTATGTCGTTGGATGATGAGTTCACAATTGAGATTGAAACTACTAGGTGATTTTCATGCCAACTAACATTCCTAATATTGGGGTGGATTAAATTGGTGCTAATTTAGAAAAATGGACGTCATTGATCATTCCATATTTAGGTATATGTCGAGAGATGTATAGAATTTTCCAGAAATGACTAATGCGATATAGGTTCGTATTTTTAAAAAATTGCTACCATTTTACAAGTATTGAGATATTTTACATCTCCATGTTATAAATTACGAAAACATAACCATAGACTATGATGAGAATTTGTATTTTTTGTGTACATGTGTTTTCAAAAATATCGGATGCTTTGATTATATGTTAATTAATAGATGTACATGTGAAAAACATTCCTAAAATGATGGGTTTTTTATAAATAATACAACTTGATTTAGAATTAAATAAAATTTAAGGATATGCTTGATTATTTACAATAACATGTATTTTTTTACATAGATTCTAGCTTCTATATATGTTTCATTGGAAATATAGCTTCTAAACAAGTTTCAAAATTTCCAAGTTCTAAAATTTTACAATGTAAACTTCTATATTATAAAGAAAAAAACTTATTTTACAAACTCATGATTCACTTTACAAAAAAATTATGAACTGGCAGATTAAATATGTTAATTAATGACTTGTATTATGTGTAATTCTTTATTATTTTACACAAAAATAATATATTTTACATTTCTTTATGATAATATTTATTTCTACTGAGAATGTTGTTGTATCAAAATGAAAGAAGAAGTTATATTTTCTAAGTAAATAATCGATACTTTAACTTTTCAAATTCCTCAATTTTACAATGTATGATTCTATATTACAATGAGTTACCGTATTTTAGAAAATATGTATATATTTTACCAAAAAGTTGAAGTATGCAATTTAAATTATATATATTTCATTTGATATTTTATAAAAGAGCTAATGTAATTTACATTATCGATAATATTTTACAAAAAACTAATCTAATTTACAATCAAGATAAAATAAGTGATTAATATATGGTACAACAATTATGATGTGATATTCTTCTATTAGAACAAAAGATGTAAGGCTGCAATTTAAATAATAATAAATATATAAAAAAGGGTGAAATTGAATCAACATTTAAATTTTAAATATTGTAGAATCTTGATTTACAATACTTGATTATGAATTTTTATTACAGATTTGAAAAAAGTACATATAGTCCACTCCAATAATAAGGTCATCCACAATCTCTAATTGTCTCGATCTCTACCCTTTTTCCTCTCATTAAAGGTTGTTATCTTTATGTGTGAAAAAAATGAAATAAAGAATATGAATGCATATGGCGTAAAATTTGATTTGGGTGTAACAGGAATCATATACAAGAAACATTCAGTAAATCAAAAAATTGACAACGAATAATTGAATGCATTCATAATATGAAGAAAAAAATCATATACTATGATTAAACATAGAAAGCGAACCTGGGAAGCCATAGTGATAAGTAAGATTAAGAAGTATTTCCTTTCAAATGAGGAATATTGGTAACAAAGGTCGAGAAAATCGAAAAGTAACTTGTAAATGATTCAACCACAATGAACAGAAAAGGCAAATAATATTTTTTAGTTACAAATAATTAACAAAACAATAATAATGCATTCATTAAGCTATAATTAATTTATATTTAAAATTTTAAAATTCTTCCTATATTTAGAAAAATGAAACAAACATTTACTTTTAAAAAAAATTATGTACTTGTTGATAACTTAAAAATCAGGATTTGAAAAAAATCAAATACAATATTAGGAAAGTAGAAATATATTCTTTATTGAAATTAAAGAATAACTAATTTGAGAAATATACGGAAGAAGGGGAGCGAGCCTTGGCGAAGACGACGAAGAAGGAGTTCAATGCAGTGGACGATTCAAGCGAGAGGCGTCATTCACAAAAGATTCTACTAAGAAAGTAGAGTCATAGGCGGCGACAATGGAAGAGATGCAATCGCACGTGGATGAAATCAAAAGGAAACAAGAAGATGATTCCGACCAAGGTAGTGAAGATACAAGTTTGGAACTCCAGGTCCATCATCAAAAGTCAAATTACAGAAGTCAGTAAAATGTTCAATGTAACTAGAAATATTTAATAGTGTTTTTATAAATTATAATTTGCCTAATTGAAATGAACAGAAGAAACAAACCTTCCAATTATCAAAAGAAAAGAGGTGTCTGATGAAAAGTAACTTTTGAAGGGGGAAGACAATTTCGGGAGTAACTTTTGAAGGGGGAAAAGTAACTTCCAATTACTGCTTCTTTAATATAAAATGCATATTTATTTTAAAATTAATTGTTCATGATTTATTTCAAGCATGAAAATCAGATGCAAAAATGTTTATTTATGTCTCTGCTTACAGGCAAAGGTTATATACAACATAGGTATTACATAGAACACTTTTTGCAGTTTATTGATAACCATAGGACCAACGAACAAACAACAAATACTTTTGACGAAGACTGCATTTAGTATGCTAGTCAATATTGGACATGTTGAGATCCAACGTAAAAATCTTCAATGTCTAGTTGAACAATTTTCAAGGTGGAAGTAACTTCAGATTTGGAAATAAGGTTGTGAGATTTAGTGATGAAGAGGTGGGAGCAATCTTAGGCCTACCTAGCTCTGGTTTTTGCATCACAGTTAGGGGTAGACATCTGCAGTGGAAATCATTCATTTCACATGAACTGTTTGAAAATGGAATGGTATTCAATGAAAGAAGTTGGTCAACATTCTAGAAGATGATTACAATAAGGATGATGACAGCTCAATGTCTATCTATGTAACATGTTTGATACTTTTGATGTTTACAACCTTCCTTTTCCTTGATAGTTCTTACTCTTTTCTAAAAGACTTATTGCACTACATAGAATCCCTTGAAGATACAAGATTCTTTAATTGGTCTGGTGCTGTTGCAAGAATGATATTGTTCAACATGGATGACGTAGTGAGTAGGGTTCAAAAGAGAAGAGCTGGATCATCAAGTGTAACATCGGGTTACCTTACAGGATGTGTTGCTTGTTTATATGTGAGTTCTTAATTAATTTTTTATGGATATGGTCAATAATAAAAAATACTAATACAACATCTTAATCATGTATGGACGATGGAGTACTGTCGCAAAGACCTTGTTGTGAGCAAAGATCTGAGACCAAAGATTAGGAAGTGGGCTAGCCCAATAAAAGGGGTTTCCAAATCCTTGGTTTTGATCAGCAGTGAACATGTAAGTAATGTTAATAAGAAAAATGATACATTGTATGCTTCATAATTTAAATACTTTAAAGACTATATCCTTTTCTTTATATAGATATTGCATGCTTTGCAACTACACAAGAATGAAATAGTTAAGATAGGAGCAGACAAATACGTTTTTCCATTCGAAAAATTTACCATGGGTGGTTTTACAGTGAGGAGACCACAAATTGTGATAATGAAACCCATCCCAATACCACAAGATATGTCAACAAGGAAGGGAAGAAGCAAGAGAGATGAATTGTGTGCCAAAAAAAAGTTGTTAGTGTTCAACTTGAAGACGTTATAACAAAAAACACAAAAAATATGTGTGTGAAGCATTTGCATTTGAGATAAAAGAGCTGAAGGAAATCATTAAAGAGATGAGTGAAACCTCTAGAAAAAAGGATGCAGAAAACATAAGAAAGACTTTTGAATTGATGGTTGAGATTGAGAAATTGAAATATGAGAATATGGAGCTGACTGATAAAATAAAAACAATTTATGTTCAGAAGAACAAAAATGTTGAAAAAATGATTTCCAAGCAATAGACACCTCAGAGAAAAACAATGAAAGTGCAATTGAAGGTAACATTGATAACTATGATGGAAACATGTATACAGCGACATGCAAAGGAGCTGATATGAAAGAAGGAATTTTGGAAGATAATGACACATACATTGGGGAAAGGCTTGAACATTTAATATCAGAAATCAGTGATGAACATACAATTGAGAAATCCACAAATACAAGTAATAAAGCATCAGCTATGATCATTGACATAGCTTCATTTGATTTGAAAATTGATGACAATGCACATTCAGAAAATATGCAACCATAAACAACAAGGAAAAGAAAAAAAAGACAAGGTCACAGTGCAGTAAAGTTCTATAAGAGAAGCCAAAAAAGTTTTAGATGATTCTATGAGGGAAGAAGCAAGAAGTAAAATCTATGCTCAAATGTTATATTTGTGGAGATAATAGAAAGGAATCAATTGTGGATGATACGACAAGTGAGGTAAGAAAAAATATATTAGAACTTATTTTACCTTCATGATATGTACTACAAATAGAATGATTGCTTTTTACTATGGCACAAAAAGCATATGAGATTTTGAAATATTTATAATAGTGATTTTTTCTAACATTAGTTGTAATTAATTGATTGAGTATCAATATCTATACGATCTCGTGACTGATTTTATTGGTTACAAGAGAGTATCAGAATAGATGAAGAAAACAATTCAAAAATTTCTACGAGATCCTACCAACAAGTAAGATTTTTTTATCTATTTTAAACAGTTAAAGTTGAATATTTTTAACTGTAAAAGGAAAATGATATTAAAATACAATTCATTCAGATTAAATGCAACATACTTTACTCCAGGGAATCGCAATTGTAAAGGGAGAGAGATCCACAATTTCCAGTATTAATTACTTTTTTAAATTTATTTACAAATCAAATATTTTTGACATTACATATAATAGACATGTTTATGGATGTGCTAGCACATAAATACTGCACCAAAGATGACCATGTTCCGTATCTCTTCACTCCAATATTCCGAATGGTGAGTTTTTATAAACTGAGAATGATTTTTTTAAAAATTGTAACATTAACTATCATAATATGTTAGCCTTAATTATTTTTTCAGCAATATTTTTTCAATCTTGTGTTTAATGCTACCGAACACGAATCTGATAAACTCAAAGAACTATATGATGAAGGAATACATATAGCAGAATTGGAGAAGATTTTCACAGTTATTCATACAAGAAACCATCAACATCTTCTTGTCACTGATTTTACGATAAGAAAGTTCATTTCATACAATTCTATGAAAGGACAAGATTCCATAAGAAGGATATATTGATATGGGTATGAGATTAAAGACTTTTAAATTTTATTACATAATTTATTTCAATGATTATATTTTGATTTTTAAATTTAAATTTCAGCATGGATGGATTTCTGAGTATTTCATGGACAACATTCCAGACAAATGCCTTGCAGGATGGGAAATTATATACGTGCCAGATTGCCCGCCGCAACAATCGTAAAGTCTTGACTGTGGTGTCTATGTCATGAAAAGTATGGAGTACCTGTGCGAAGGGAGGGTGTTGGATTTCAAGTACGAAGACATTGACAGATTTAGAGCTGAAATAGCTTCAACTTTGTTAACATGCGCTCACATTGAGAATTCAACGACAGAGTGATGAACAAGACGGACAGAATATCAAGTCACCTTAACTTTTCTGCAGTTTACATTGGATCTATCTATTACTGCGATATATGAAACAATTTATGTTAACATATTGTCCTATGTTATAGTTATGACAATGGCCTGCATTTTCTTAAACAAATTGATTGACTTTTGATGTGATCCTGAATATATACATATTTTGACAGGCAAACAAACTATGCATTTTGATGGTGGAAATGTATGTATGGTATGTAAAATATTGTACAAAATTTTAAAATATTGCATAGATGTGTAAATTATTGCATATAGTTGTAAAATGTATAGCTCGATAGTAAAATAAATGTAATATGACACTGAAAGGTCTTCTTATACGTTAATGATTCACATTACCAAAGCGTTGAGAGGTCTTCTTGTATGTTAATATAGGTTATATGTGTAAGGATTGTTCTTAATGAAAATTTTATACATGTAATATCGAAATGTATAAAATATAGTTTGTAAAATATTGTATATAGTTTTAAAATATTGCGAAGATGTGTAAATTATTACATAGAGTTGTAAAATGTATAGCTAGGATAGTAAAATAAATGTAATATGACACTAAACGGTCTTCTTGTACGTTACACATTCACATTATCCAAGTGATGAAAGGTCTTCTTTTATGTTAAGATAGGTTGTATGTGCAAGGATTGTTGTTATCGTAAAATTCATATATGTTAACGAAATGTATGTATAATTAAAACAAATCACTAAAAAACCATTGAAAAGGCTTCTTATACGTTACATATTCACATTACCCAAGCATTAAGGACATAGTAAAAAAAGCATAACACAAAGATTCATAAAAAAGGGAAAGAACTTATAACACTGAAAGTTCTTATTGTACGTTACTCATTCAAATTATACAAGCACTGAAAGGTCTTGTTGTATGTTACGCGTTCACATTACCAAAGTATTGAAGGGTCTTCTTGTATGTGTAGGGAATGTTGTTAACATTAATTTTATAGATGTAATATCGAAATGTATGTATGGTATGTAAAATATTGCATATCATTTTAAAATATAGCATAGATGTGTAAATTATTGCACAGAGTTGTAAAATGTATAGCTGGATATTAAAATAAAGTAATTTGACGCTGAAACGTCTTCTTGTATGATAAGGATTCACATTACCAAAACGCTGAAAGGTCTTCTTGTATGTTAATATAGGTTGTATGTGTAAGGATTGTTGTTAACAAAATTTATACATGTAGTATCGAAATATATGTATAGTTGGTAAAAAATTGTTATAGTTTCAAAATATTACGAAGATGTGTAAATTATTGCATAGAGTTGTAAAATGTATAGCTAAGATAGTAAAATAAATGTAATATGACACTGAAAGGTCTTCTTGTACGTTAAGGATTCACATTACCAAAGTGCTGAAAGGACTTCTTGTATGTTAATATCGGCTGTATGTGTAAGGATTGTTGTTAACGAAAAATTTATACATGTAATATCGAAATGTATCTATAGTTTGTAAACTATTGAATATAGTTTTAAAATATTGCAAAGATGTGTAAATTATTGCATAGAGTTGTAAAATGTATAGCTAGGATAGTAAAATAATTGTAATATGACATTGAACGGTCTTCTTGTACGTTACGCGTTCACATTACCCAAGCGATGAAAGGTCTTCTTGTATGTTAATATAGGTTGTATGTATAAGGATTGCTGTTATCGTAAAATTCATATATGTTAACGAAATGTACGTATAATTAAAACAAAGCACTAATAAACCACTGAAAGAGATTCTTGTATGTTACATATTCACTTACAAAAGCATTAATGACATAGTTAAAAAACGCATAACACAAAGATTCAGAAAAAAGGGACAAAACTTATAACACTAAAAGTTCTTATTGTATGTTACTCATTCGCATTACACAAGCGCTGAAAGGTCTTCTTGTATTTACGCGTTCACATTACCAAAGTGTTGAACTTCACCAAGAAAAAATACATTGTATTTGTGATTTATAATATCTGAAAAAAGTATAACTAGCAATAAAAAAATACAGAAAATATCAAATATAAGGCCTGAAAAAATAAATAAAGGGGCAAACTCCAAGTACGCTGCAAACCTAGCCATAAGATGCAAACCTACATAAAAAATTAGATATTAATAAGAATATAATAAGCAACAGACTTCAGTTTTTATAGCTGAATTATATATAAAACGTTCAATCTTACATGAAAAGAAAAAAAAATAAAATATAAATATAAATATAAAAGAGAATGAGCAATATATCTTACTCTCTGAAAATAAAAGAATTTTTATTGGAAGAATTAAAAATTATTTTAGAACTTTATACTGATGTCGGACTGTCATTGGCTGCATAAGTGAGAAAAAGATTAAGAAAATGTAACAAAATATTGATCAATAAAGAAGGTTAAAAACTTACCAGGTAATGTAGAATTGTTATTAGTACAGTTTCTGGAGTCGTGTGCAATATTGAATTTAAGGTAAGATTTGCATTGTCTACCTCTATTTCTTCTCAACTCAGATTCAAATCTAATACGACTGTCAACACCCTTGGGTCTTCCACCACGACTACTTCCTTTTGTTCTCGCAACATTTGATTCTTTAACACATGGTTCAATAATGAGATCTAGATCATTTGAAGTATTCCTACTTGTAGAGCTGGAAGAATGTTTGTTACTTATCATAAGATCAATATTGCAACATAAATCACTTAATTTTTCTTTAGCAAACAAGAATATATCCTCATCCTGATCCATGGAAGCTGAAATAATATGCGAATAAAGCTGATTCAGCTGTGACGACCTTTCTTGATGTGAAACTTGCACATAAATAGGATAATTTCTTGATTTTTTAATGCTCCTTGTCCACCTTTTTAATATATATTCATGACTCAGAAACTCTGCATTACGTATTTTCAATACTGTAAGTATGTGCGTACATGGATATCCAAAAGAATTGTATATTATTGCATTCACAAGAAAGAAATCTGCTTGGCATAGAAGAAGAAACACATAATTCTTCTTCAGGTTTCCCAATATATGACACAAAAAATTGTTTGTAATCCAAAGAGTTCGACTAAATTTGAACATTCAAATCTTTTACTTTGTTCAGTTCAAACCGAAATTTGTAAAATATGAACTTAGTGTAAACACGAACCATCTGTTCTTCCATCTTCCATTTGAATATTGTTTTTGGAGTGTATACTTCACCAATGTTATCCACGTCATTCTCTCTTTCTCTACGCCGTTGAATTGCACTTTGAAATCTACACACAAATTCCAACATTGAGTTTTGTTTAGCGATGTGGTGTTGTAAGAAAGCATTCATACTTTCACTCCTCTGGGTACTGCGTTGTCCAGCCCAAAAAAATCCTTAAGATATAAACTAATCCATTTATATCTAATGCTATATTTCTCATTCAACCATGCGTTTGATGATAAATCATATTGATCATTAACCTTGCACCAGTTTTGCTCAAATTTCCTTATAGTTATACTTTTCCATACAACTATGGATAATGCTGAAAGGACTTCATTTATGTCTGTAATCTTTCCAAGCTTACTTTTAAGCTTAGCCATTATATGCCAAGTGCAGAATTTATAAACAATTTGTAGAAAACAATTCCTAACAGCTGCACAAATTGCCGAATCTTCGTCGTCGATTAAAGAAATGGGATGTTTCCTCAATACTTCTAGAAATCTCTCAAATAACCACGAGAATGACTCAATCGTCTCTCTACTCGTGAAAGAATTTCTAAAAAAATGTATAGCCATGTTGATTAACCTCACAGAAAGATCCAAAAACCAGATTGTATTCAATGGTCCTATATGTTGTGTCGAATGATAATATTCTATCACCGAATAATTTGTAATCTTCAATAGAGGCACTATCATCATCAGTTGTGTAAGCATAGTAAAAATCTGGAGTAGTTGCCTTACAACTTTCAAAATGCTCAATTAGTAGGTGAACATTCATCCCAATACGTTGTTTTTTTCTTTTCTATTGAGGTTGTAAATATCTCTGGTTATAATACCAACTTGACCGTTAGACATGTTTACTAACGCTGACTGTTTGGATACATGTATGTTCACATCATTCATCGACTTCACTAGCATTTTTGCGGCCTTTGAAAAAGTCTGTTTGGTCTGAGGTATCGATGTTTGGATGGAGAAACGAGAATGTGATTGTGTCCTGGTTCAAAATGAGAAACAATCCAGTCCTTGAGATCAGATCTAAAAGAAAATGAAATGAAAGCTTTGCATCTAGTCCATGATAATCCAATGTGGCGCTCTTCCTGGTAAAATATGCAACCATCACTTCTTGCATTATCATTGATCAATGTTTTGTTTGTAGCTTTAGAAAACCGCTCTTTCCAGCAAACAAAGGATTTGAAGATAATTATCTTTTCCTTAGAAAGCTTATCTTTACCAACCCTGGAGCTCACTTTCCTAACATTAAATCCTATTTCTGTTGCATATGTCTCGTAAAATTTATACGCATCTTGAATAGATACAAAAGTTTGACCTATATGAGGTGTATGAACATTGATAGTTTCATTGATTGTGTAATCAAAACCTGCTAATAATTTTAAAAATTGACTAGTATTAAAAACTAATTAATATAAACGAAAAAACCTCATATTATATAAAGTGATGATACTTTCTTATACAACCTAAGGAGATAGGAAAAAACTTTGAACTATATGTTTAAAAATATATATATCGTAAATAATAAAAATGAAATGTAATATATTGATGTTTATTGTAAAATATGATTCTAGATTGTAAACAAAATATATTGATGTTTATTGTAAAATATGATTCTAGATTGTAAAATTATACACTATACGGAATCTGTATAAGTGATATATGAAATCAGGTTAAAGTATATGAACTATGATGATTTGCTAATCTGTGGATTTGAGAAAACCTGATGTATGTTTATTGTAAAATATGATTTACTATTGTAAATAATGACCGAAAAATGTAATATAAATTATTTCAATGTAAAATATATGGTAAGGAATACTTTAAGATATACTGTAATTTAAAAGTAAAATGTTATCTGAGAAAGTAAAATGAAGAGATCATTCGTAAAAAATGTCAGTAATATATGTAAAACTGTACAATATATGAAATATGTATAAGTGATATAGGAAATCAGGTTTAAGTATATGTGAACTATGATGCTTTGAAATTCTGTGGCATTAAGAAAACCTAATTGATGCGAATAAGTATCAATTGCTTCCAGAAGTTCATTAACTTCATCGTCTTCGACAGATACCTGAGTAAATTTATATATCAGTACTACAAATTACATGCGAAAAATAGAATTCAATTACCTGACACATTTCTCTATTAAAAGAACAAGTTGCGCTTTCATCGACATTCATTGAATATAACGCTAGTTGCTAAAAAATTGTGGAATAAGAACTAGATATAGGTAGAAAAATTTTCGAAACCCGAAATGTCAAATAGGGAAAATATGTAGTTTAGGAAATATGGAAAATTAATGAGAAAATAACTAATGCGCTAAAAATGTGGGATCCGACTCATTAAACGAAATATAATCAACAATATGATATAATAAGTTTCTAAAAATAAAATTTAAACTATTAGTCTATTAGTGGTTTTGACTATTAGATTGGTGGTTTTGAAGGGAACCGTAGATTACAATCGGACGGATGAAGAGGCCTACCGCACGGTGATTGAAAAGAGGTGCCACCTCAATTCGAGTTTTTCCTATATATATTCGTTGAGAGGTGAGGACAAATCCTTAGATAAAGCTAAAACCCTAATTAAACCTGCTCGTAATGAATGCAAATTTTGTATTATCAATAATAAAAGAGACAAGATAATTAGCTTATACTTATGCTCTTCACTGTGTGTGTTGGTGAATTAATCAGGTTTATTTGACATTGTTTAATTCTTCAACCTCCCGAAACCCTAGTCCTTATTATCATCTCATGATATTCATCATCTAGAGATTCAGCTAACATTGCTCCCTTCATCACCGAGCTTCCTATTTTTTATACTTAGAGGTCAGATTTAATCTAGTCTACGTCAACTAGTCATACTAGTTGGTATGGTAGCTGAAAGACAAAAATTTTAAATTGTAACCACATGGAACATGAACATTTCTCATTCTGTTTCATCAATACCACATGAGTTTAGGCTTACCTCTTGAAGCATGGTTATAATCCTCAATGCTTCTAAAGAAAGAAGCCTCCTGACTCAAGTTCGATTAGACAAGAGTGAACTTGCAAGAATGATTATGAGTCACAAACTTCCCGTAAATCCCGAGCAACAATCTATGTAAGCAACCTCCCAATTTCGTCTTATGAAGTACTCATCTTCTTCACAGCATGACAACATCGCAACAACGATCGCGATCTCCACCAACCTTGGGTAGGGGCACAGTCTATGGTTGTGAAGAGAAAGAGAGAGAGAGATTGGGCGTGTGGAGAGATAGAGAGAGACAGAGAATTTAGTTTATGCAATAATTTCATATAGCTTACGTAAAGAGGGCTATGGCTAGCATCTCTTTTATAACATTTTGGAAGTTCATGGATCTGAATCCATGTGCTCTCAATAATCAATGATTTAGATTGATTCGTGTTTCTTTTTCGTTCACAAAAAAATATAAAAAGAAAATACAAAGAGATAATTTGAACATAATTTCCAAATTATATCTATTAAAACAATTAATCAATAAATATGTTTAATTTAAAAAACTCCACCCATTTACTAAAAATTGGGTGGACGTGCACCATGGTTCAACAACCCATGGATGTCCACTCTAAGGAATGGAATGAGTCAAAATTAATTTATCCACTATATTAATTAATTGAATATTTAAATAATCACCAAATAATTCAAAGTTATTTGTGGTAATTGTAATTATACCACTGAGCACTAAGAATTAAATTCTTCCATCCAATATTTAATGATAATCATATTTACATTAAATTATATAATGTGAATCTAATTTACATTAATATATAAATTGCAAATCTCATTCAGAATTAACTCTCTCGAGGATATTATGGATCATATCCACACTATCCATGATTATTGTGGACATTGTTATCCTTATTAATTCTATCCATGATACCTAAATCCAATTTAATTATCATGGATGACTCTATGTATATTAAATGTGATAATTAA
This sequence comes from Ottelia alismoides, assembly GCA_037367405.1. Classification (NCBI taxonomy): domain Eukaryota; kingdom Viridiplantae; phylum Streptophyta; class Magnoliopsida; order Alismatales; family Hydrocharitaceae; genus Ottelia; species Ottelia alismoides. Next base: position 237,283 of record JAZKJV010005183.1, read on the forward strand.
ATTATATTTGATTATTAATTTTCAGTTCTTAGATAAAATTTCTCATGGAATAATTCTCAAACTCTTTCAAGAATTATGTGCCTTCTCCTCGGATACGTGGAGATAAGGTCATGACGATGTGCATGACATGCATAATAACTTGGATAGTGAGATCCAATCTCATATTCGGATCTGTAAGACCACTCAGAGTTCTCTGATCATATCAGGCATAATATCCCATCTTCTCATTGTATCCGAATCATATTCGGATCAATGTCCAACAATTGAATCAAGATTGGGTATCCCGTCTACTGAGAGGAGTCACTAAAATCCAAATATGTTTCATCACTCCCTCGGAATGGAAGCATCATGGTACACAATCGTTTAAGGTCACATCACCTAGAGTATTCCTACAACCCGTACATCCTACATATTGGAAGACCATGATTTAACCCAAAATTCTTATCTCATTTTGGATTGTCTCCTTAGGGTTTTATCGTTTTCTCATTCGATCATTGGGAGTCGGTATCAATCATATGCTTTCCAAAAGCATATATCATACCCACAAATCATGTCTTGATTCCAAAGCAAGATGACCATTGATGGAATTTGATTGGACCCAATATCTCATAAGTGAGCTCATGTCTTACTATTTGGTAGCGAACATGTATAATCCGTTTGAGAGATTGTATTACTTATATGCCCTTATATGCAAACCTGCTCACTGTATATAGACATTGATTAGGTCATTAACCTAATGGCCTGCCTGATAGGATATGACATATGTCTTAGCTATCTCAATCTCGCTTAGTCAACTCTTTGACTTAACACATCGACACCTCCGATCTATTCCTATGCATAGGACATGCATCAAGAGGTCGGTAGAATATCATCCTTTGGAGTAAGGATTGTCATCTCCTCCTCATACTGGAGATCTTTTCTTGACAATCATTTAACGATGCTAGATAAGTCCCCCAAACTAACTCTTTAGACATCATCTCACCACACCCTCTATGGTCCAACCATTAGACCAATAGCTATATGATTACCAAGATAGCCATGGTACATAACCCTTATCGTACGAATAGACCTTATAAGTGCATGAATTAATTAATGTCAGATGGGGAGTGAAAACCAATAACTTTTTTGATATAAAAGGATCACAACAACATTTATTATAGAAATAGTTCGCCAAGGGCTCACGTGTCCAACAATCTTCCACTAGACCTCAACCAGTCTTGTACAATCCATAAACCCATACTCGTTACATGCTGGTCAAAAACCTTCTAGGACAAAGTTTTGGTAAGTGGATTAATAATGTTGTCTAGAGAGGCCAGGCGATGTCACCACCCTTTTGAATCTTCCAAATGATGTGGTATTTCCTCTTCACGTGATGCCATCTGGGATACTTCTCCTAAGTTTTTGTTCCCATGTTATCGTAGAGCAACGAGGTGGAAGTATCTAAGGAAACTATGCTCAACTCCTAGATGAACATTCGCAACCACATCACCTCTTTTGCAGCATCCGATGTGACCTTGTACTCGGCTTATGTTGTCAAATTAAACGTGGTGTTAGCTTCTTGCTTCTCCAACTCACATCACCACCGTTCAATAAGAATATGAACCTCGAAGTTCAATTCCTATCATCAATGTCAGATTGGAAGTCTGAATATCTGTATCCTAAGATTTGGAGATTATCATTTCCAAAGATCAAGATGTAATCTTGAGACTGTCTTAGAAAATTGAAGATGTTTTTCACTGCATTCTAGTGTAGTTCTCCATAGCAGGATTGGTAACAGCTTACCACTCACACTACATGGTAGATATCTGGCCTTGTGCACATCATGGTATACATTAGTCTCCCACAACCGTTGTGTATGGGCATCCAACTATGGGCTTTTTCCATCAACACTTTGAGAAGCCATCCTTTAGACAGGGATTCCAAATCTTAAAGGAAGGAATCCTTTCTTGGAATTTTTCATATGAAATTGTTTCATGATTTTCTTAATGTACCCATGTGTGGGAGAATCCCTAAATCTTCTCTTCTCTGTTTTTGAATAACTCCAGACCCAAGATGTAAGAGGCTTATCCGAGATCTTTCATCTCAAATGTGTGCCATAGCCAAAATTTAACACTAGTCATTAATCATGTATCACTCCCAATGATAAGCATGTCATCTACGTAAATCATAATGAACACAATGACGCTCCCATTAAGCTTCTTGTATACACATGACTCATTAGGATTCTGGACGAAATCATATCTTTTTATATTTTCATCAAATATGATCGAGAAGTTTGTTTGAGCCCATAGATGGATTTTTTTAGCTTACATACTTTTCCTTCCTTGGCTATGAATTCCTATGACTACTCCATATAGATATCCTCCTCACGGTATCCATTGAGGAACACAACCTTGATGTCCATCTGCCAGTTGTAATAGTTAAGATGTGCAGCTATAGCTAGCAATGCCTTGATGGACATGAGTATGGCCACATGCCAGGGGTGCACATGGCTTGGATAAAATCCTTAATCCGATCCAATTTGATGTTATCTGATTGGATTGGTTTAGTTTTATCATTCTATTGGGTCATATCGGATTGGAATTTTTAAACTCCATTAAAGTACGGATTGGATCGGATCTTTACCGAAATCTGAACTCATTCAATCCAATTTACTACAAACACATATACATGCATACCTAAATAAATACATACATACAACAGACAAACAAACAAACATACATACATACCTATGTAATATCTATGTGCACCTATTTTGAATTCCTTATAATACCATAATCAATGTCATTCATGTCTCCATATCAATCGTGGATACAAGTCATTTATTCTCTCTTGGAAGGCAAATGTTAGATATCCAAAATAATAAAGTTTATATAAGTATCACTTGTAAAATTGTAATCCATGTTCAATTATTCCCCTCCTACTTCCCTCTTCCTCTCATTTTACTATTGACCTTTAATATTCCTAACAATTGCCTCTCACTCAATTTCGATGATGCCCCCGCACTTGCACAATGTTATTCGCAATGCCACTGCCCCTCCATCATGATGCCTTTTCCTGTCTCAAATAATGTAATCCCCTCCTCACACTAGACCATTTGGCTTTTGTATGCTACCACTCTTCTAATATTTGTTAAAAGAAAATATAATTGGGATAGTTTCATGGTAGATATGTTTTATAATATGATACTTTTTCTTTTTACTTTTTACTTGATCTACATTGGAACCTTATTTTAGGGATAAAATTGGATCAGTTATATAACAAAATGTGACACACGCATCGAAGAAGAAATAAGCATTACTTCAAATATTTTCATTTTTAAACTGCTATGCATTTTTATTCATATTTTTCATAAATTTTTCATATTTTAACTATTGGCATAATATTGCAAATAAATTTTATTATTTTAACTATTGGTAGGAGACATGATGCCTAGTGGTGGGCCATATTTAAGTTTTCTTTGTCTTGCATATTCAATCGAGTATGAATATTTTATGATTCTCATTTTTAATGATATATTAGTACCTTGAAGGATGTTCATGGGAGTGGTTGGGCTTTGGCATAGCCCAACATTTTATTTAATCATTGACTTCATCAATATCTTTTCATATAGTTCACATTCTTTATTTATCTAATTTATCATTGTATCCTTAGTTGGTAACTTGTGTTGTTCTTATTTGAATCACATGGTGGAAATCAATTACAAAAAATAAACTAATAAAATATTTATAAAAAAGTTTAAATCTCAAATTCGATATAATCATTTAGTTTGATTATATGGTCTTAAACTTTTTTTAATGAATTAATGGAGTTCTTTAACTTTTATTTGATATATGGTCTTTCTTTTCTTTTCTTATAACTATGAATATTATTGTTTTAACCCATTCTTTACGCTAGTATGCTATAAAGTATAAAAATTATAGATTAGACTATTACGCAAGAAAAATGTAATAGTACAAAAGTGATCAAATATGATCCAATATGTAATCCAAATGATTAGATCAATTTGAATTTAGTTGATGGATTTGATTGGATTCGAAAAAATAAAATCCGTTAAGATTGGATTGGACATGGATCAAGCTAAGATCTGATTTGATTCAATCCATGTGCAACCCCTAGTCTTATGAGAGAATGCCTTCTCTCTGTGTATATCCCTAAGCTACGAGCTGTGTTTTGAAGGTATATACCTTCCCATCAGGTCCCCCTTTTTCTCTTGAAGATACATCTACAACCAATGGGTTTTACCCCTTCTTGTGGATCTTCTTAGGTCTACACATTGTTTTTATGCAGTTTATTTCGATCTTCATAGCTGGCATACATCTATCCATGTCATGATCTACGAGCGCTTCATCATATGAAGTAGGATCACTATCAAATTCTTCTGACACATGGAATCTGTACCTTTCGTGGTATGACCCCCCTCAACCTCCTTCGAAGAGGTACATGTGTATCATCTTCATTTATCTCTTATGTTTCAGGTTCAAAACCTCAATATCCTCAACAGATTCAATGAGTTCCTTGACTTCATTTTTGTCTTGACCCTTAATGAAGTCATCCTTTAAGAATTTCACATCCCTAGAGATGAATACCTTTTACCTTTTGAGTCTCATGGTCATAAAGTGTTGGACATGCGAGCCCACGGTGATTCATATTTTGTTAAATGTTATTGTAAATCATTTCCTTGTCTCAAATGAAGAATATTTCATTTGCATAATCGGTCCCTTAGTAAAATTAAGGTTATGTACCATGGTCATCTTAATGATCATACAAATGTTGATTAAATGTTGAATCATAGAGGTTGATGCTTGATGATATCTAAAGAGTTAGATTGGAGACTCATCAAGCACAGTCAGGTGATTATTAGGAGAGGATCTCCAGTCTGAAAAATTCCAAAAAATACTATAGCTTCATCTCATCATGTTTAATTTTCAATAAAAATTTCATAATTTTTGCATTCTGTTTACACAAAAGTTGCATAAAACCCCATAAAAAGTTTGCATTTTTCATTATTGCATCTTTCATCCAAAAATTCCAAAAAATACTTTTTGCATTCACCATTGGATTAGATTTCCATGAAAAATATAACTTGGCTAATTTGGATTAAATTCACATTAAAATCAATTTAACTAAGTTGCTTATTTCCTTAATAACAAATTCATCCGCTTATTTGCATTTGCATAAAAAATCACAAAAAAAATCCGCTTGGAAAATCATGAGCTAATTCATCTAATTCAATCCGACGTTATTCTTTTGCCTCCTTGGGTCAACCCTGGCTCTTTCCCAAGTTAAAAAAACATAAAACCATCCTTTAATTAATTTGTTGATTCATCGATTCGTGTGGTTAATATTTGATCGATCCTGATTGCACGACTACAACAACGCGATAACACATTTACATAGGGTAATTAACGGATCATCAATTAGCACCTTGCATGTCAAGGTAATGCCCTCCTAGCAAAACTCATGCATACTGGTCGGATATGTTTTTGAGGAAATAATAATATAAGTATGTCAAGTTGTAATCTAATTGTTAAAATACAAAATAATATGTACTTGCGAGGGTGTATACCATATAGTAATATCAAGCAAATTCTGATTATTTTGTTGATTAATTGAATTGGATTTATAATTGATTTAATATGATTAGATTAATTATATCCAATTAAACACTCTATTATGAGTAGAGTAGTATTTCCCTTAGAAGAATTAACTATGTGAATATGATTCATAATAATTAATTAAAATTTAACCATGATATAAAGGATCATATAAATGATATCCATGGTCTCCCATCAAGGGGAATAGTTGCACCACCATAGATTGTACGTAGGAGATGGATGTCCGAAGCGACAACTCTTGCATACAAGCTCACATGGATCAGACTCTTTACTTCTCAAAAGAGTAAGGCCGCATGTGTAGTGATCCCAATATCAAGTCCTCATATTCTTTGGGTGATATTCAATTGCGCATAGCAAGTGCTATTCTTGTTGACGGTTGGTCCAATTAACAATGGGTCATCACCATAGGGATGGCGAGCTCGAGTGTTGAAGATCAAATTAGGAAATGCAAGTTGGACTTGCAAGGTGGTTCCTGCTTCTTTTTATTTAAGTCACAACTTCTCATATCATTAGGATGTAACCATGTTCTAGGTAGCTTGTTTCTGTATTTTGTTTTCTGCATTTAATTTCATGTCTTAGTTAATGAATTAGCATTGAATAGCTAAGATCCCTTGTCGGACCTCTCGAGATCCGGCATGTTTTCACTATGACTCGCACTATGACTCGACTTGCCTCTAACCACCTTGTCGCCTCCACTCTCTTTCTCTACGTATTCTCCATATGATTCGCCCATCAAGCCCACAGTTATAGCCAGGATCAACGAATCGAGCGTCCTCCTTTGCCTCTCGCCAGACCACCCTCTCTACCCACCTCATCCTTCGTGTATTCCAGCTTCATTTCTAGTCGAAGCAAGTCGCTTCGAGCTATATTCCTTCTCTGTGCATGTCTTGAGCGTAAAGGAGCCCTTCTAGGCCTAAATCGACTTTTAGAGAGCTTCAAAAGGGCCCTTGCTGACTTTATCTCATCGGCCCTCTCCCTAAGGTTCCGGACCATTTGTGGGCATCACCAGTTGCAGAGGATCTCCCTGGAGGTGTAGAGATAAATGCAATCGAGGAAGACTGCCGAATGGAAGAGCTATCATCGATCGAAGGCAGGGAAACATGGTGTTCTTCCCTATTCTTTGAAGAGAGAGCAACCGTCCGATCTAAGCCACCCCAGATGAATCACCAGATGAGGATCTCGCCACCCTCAGCCGTCAGATCTTCCTCCACGATCTAATCATGAGCCTCTACGAGCGAGTCGTCATCAGGAGCGGAGATCGCAACAAATGTATTAATGGCCTCCATCCCCCCGTCCTTCTCTGTGCACTATAAGGGTAATTTGCTTATTTTCGCCCCATCCTTTTTGTATTCATTTATTAGTCTTGTAAATAAAACATACCATGTAAATAAAATGGAAATTTTGCATATAAGGCCCGTGTACTTATTGTTAATTATAATGGGTCCAGTCCACATCACCTTGTGTGTCGTCCCACGTGATATGGAGAAACTATAAGTGTACCCATGCAGGTTTTTATATTACCATTTAATCCAATAAAATTTAATATACATTGTATATTTTTGGAAAAATTTCACTTGAGCCCTTGTTGTTTATTTTATTTGAAAATATGCCCTTCCCGATTCATGTATTTTTATTGCTTGGATTTCATTTATTAAAAATATCGCATGTGCTCAAAAAATTATGCAAAAATAAGGTTAGAAGCATGCTAACATGTATATTTATGTTAATTTTTATTTTGTGTTTTTGCCATTGTAACTATTTATTAAATTTCAAAATACCACATTTCTGCCCCTTTTTGAATTAGAAAAAACCAAAAAAATCGGGAAAAGTTTTGAAAAATTCCTCAAAAAATATACGTTGTCTATTTTAGTATTTATTAACTCCATACCAAAAATACCTAAAAATAGAAAAGGAAAAAGTCTAAAAATTTAAAAGCTCTAAAATGCTTTATAAAAATGTAAAAAATAACCATAAATCTCAAAATATATTATTATATATAAATGGATTTAAATAATTTTGGACTTATTTTTTATTTTTAATCTTCATTTCAATTTCTTCCTATTATTTAATCTATGATTTGGGATATTTTTGACTTTAAAATACATAAAAATTATAAAAAATCATAAAAATCACAAATATATTAGAAAAATATATAAAATTCGAAAATAATTTATTTGATATATTATATTTATGTTTAGAATTTTTTATAATTATATTACTTTATGTGGTATATAACCTTATATAGTTTATTATATATTAAAAAAGAAAATATAAAAGATCATAAAATTAAAATCTAATATATATGTAATATAAAAATTCAAATGAAAAAAATATAAAATTATAAACCCAAAAAACCATAACAAGGGATAAAAGACATGTTTGTATATACTAGGCATTCATTAACAATAATCGTAGGATACCTGTTTTGCTCTTTATGGTTCGACATGTACATGCTTCCTTGTTATGCATTTAGTTTTATAGAGGATAACAAATTTTAACTCCATCCTTTTGCTATTCATTGCTTGATTTGTATCATGGATTAATTAGGGTTTATTGAGTGGTCAATGCACTGACCGAAGTTTCGCCTTATGAAACCATATGACCCTTGAAATTCCCTAGTTATCAAAGGGCGTCGTTGCCAGAGAGCAATGTGTGTTGCCTATCTTCTAGCCTATTTTTCTAAATTCATTTGTTCATTTATTGATTTATTGGTGTAATACTACAAAAAATAGTTTTGTTGAGACGATTGCTAACTATTCCTATTTGAAGGGAAACTATCTCAAGAGGTTATTAAGACGGTTCCTTAACCATATGAAACCCATCTCTTTCATTTTTTTATTTTTAATTATTTATTTTTATACATTTATTCCAATTTTATATTTTTTTTATTTACAGAATAAAATTTGGAATAAAAGGGTATTTTTATTTTATTTTTGTTATTTATTTACACGGGTTAAATAAATACTTTTATATAAATATATAAATATTAATATATAATATTTTATCACACCTGAAAATATTAATGAATATTAATATATAATCAAGATATGGTTTAGTTTTATCATTCTATTGGGTCAGATCGGAATGGAATTTTTAAACTCCATTAAAGTACGGATTGGATCGGATCTTTACCGAAATCTGAATTGATCCAATCCATTAATCTATTACTACAAACACATATACATGCATACCTAAATAAATATATACATACAACAAACATACATACATACATACATACATACATACATATAAAATATCTATGTGCACCCATTTTGAATTCCTTATAATACCATAATCAATGTCATTCATGTCTCCATATCAATCGTGGATACAAGTCATTTATTCTCTTTTGGAAGGCAAATGTTAGATATCCAAAATAATAAAGTATATATAAGTATCACTTGTAAAATTGTAATCCATGTTCAATTATTCCCCTCCTACTTCCCTCTTCCTCTCATTTTACTATTGACCGTTAATATTCCTCACAATTGCCTCTCACTCAATTTCGATGATGCCCCCACACTTGCGCAATGTTATTCGCAATGCCACTGTCCCCTCCATCATGATGTCGTTTCCCGTCTCAAATAATGTAATCCTCTCCTCACACTAGACCATTTGGCTTTTGTATGCTACCACTCTTCTAATATTTGTTAAAAGAAAATATAATTGGGATAGTTTCATGGTAGATATGTTTTATAATATGATACTTTTGCTTTTTGCTTTTTCCTTGATCTACATTGGAACCTTATTGTAGGGATAAAATTGGATCAGTTATATAAGAAAATGTGACACGTGCATCTAAGAAGAAATAAGCATTACTTCAAATATTTTCATTTTTAAATTTCTATGCATTTTTATTCATATTTTTCATAAATTTTTCATATTTTAACTATTGGTATAATATTGCAAATAAATTTTACTTCAAGTTCATTTTAAATAGGAGACATGATGCCTAGTGGTGGGCCATATTTAAGTTCTCTTTGTCTTCCATATTCAATAAAGTATGAATATTTTATTATTCTCATTTTTAATGATGTATTATTACCTTGAAGGATGTTCATGGGAGTGGTTGGGCTTTGGCATAGCTCAACCTCTAATTTAATCATTGACTTCATCAATATCTTTTCATATAGTTCACATTCTTTATTTATCTAATTTATCATTGTATCCTTAGTTGGTAACTTGTGTTGTTCTTATTTGAATCACATGGTGGAAATCAATTACAAAAAATATACTAATACAATATTTAAAAAAAAAGTTTAAATCGCAAATTCGATATAATCATTTAGTTTGATTATATGGTCTTAAACGTTTTTATAATGAATTAATGGAGTTCTTTAACTTTTCTTTGATATATGGTCTTTCTTTTCTTTTCTTATAACTATGAATATTATTGTTTTAACCCATTATTTACGCTAGTATGCTATAAAGTATAGAAATTATAGATTAGACTATTAAGCAAGAAAAAATGTAATAGTACAAAACTGATCAAATATAATACAATCTGTAATCCAAATGATTAGATCAAATTGGATTTAGTTGATAGATTTGATTGGATTCGAAAAAATAAAACCCGTTAAGGTTGGATTGGACATGGATCAAGCTAAGATCTGATTTGATTCAATCCATGTGCACCCCTAGTCTTATGAGAGAATGCCCTCTCTGTGTGTAGCCCTAGGCTACGAGCTATGCTTTGAAGGTATATACCTTCCCATCAGGTCCCCCTTTTTCTCTTGAAGATACATCTACAACCAATGGGTTTTACCCCTTCATGTAGATCCTCTTAGGTCCACACACCGATCTTTATGCAGTTTATTTCGATCTTCATGGCTGGCAAACATCTATCCCTGTCATGATCTACGAGCGCTTCATCATATGATGTAGGATCATTATCAAATTCTTCTGACACATGGAATCTGTACCTTTCGTGGTATGACCTCCCTCAATCTCCTTCGAAGAGGTACATGTGTGTCATCTTGATTTATCTCTTCTGTTTCAGGTTCAAAACCTCAATATCCTCAATGGATTCAATGAGTTCCTTGACTTCATTTTTGTCTTGACCCATAATGAAGTCATCCTTTAAGAATTTCACATCCCTAGAGATGAATACCTTTTACCTTTTTAGTCTCACGGTCGTAAAGTGTTGGACATACGAGCCGACGATGATTCATATTTTATTAAATGTTATTGTAAATCATTTCCTAGTCTCAAATGAAGAATATTTAATTTGCATATTTGGTCCCTTAGTAAAATTAAGGTTATGTACCATGGTCATATTAATGATCATACAACTATTGATTAAATGTTGAATCATAGAGGTTGATGCTTGATGATATCTAAAGAGTTAGATTGGAGACTCATCAAGCACAATCAAGTGATTATTAAGAGAGGATCTCCAATCTGAAAAATTCCAAAAATACTATAGCTTCATCTCATCATGTTTAATTTTCAATAAAAATTTCATAATTTTTGCATTCTGTTTACACAAAAATTGCATAAAACCCCATAAAAAGTTTGCATTTTTCATTATTGCATCTTTCATCCAAAAATTCCAAAAAAATACTTTTTGCATTCACCATTGGATTAGATTTCCAAGAAAAATATAACTTGGCTAATTTGGATTAAATTCAAATTAAAATCAATTTAACTAAGTTACTTATTTCCTTAATAAACTAGTTTATCCGCTTATTTGCATTTGCATTTGCATAAAAAATCACAAAAAAATCCGCTTGGAAATCATGAGCTAATTCATCTAATTCAATCCAACGTTGTTCTTTTGCCTCCTTGGGTCAACCCTGGCTCTTTCTCAGGTTAAAAATACAAAAACCATCCTTTAATTAATTTGTTATTCGTCGATTCGTGTGGTTAATATTTGATGGATCCTGATTGCACGACTACAACAACGCGACAACACATTTACATAGGATAACTAACGGATCATCAATTAGCGCCTTGCATGTCAAGGTAATGCCCTCCCAGCAAAACTCATGCATACTGGTCGGATATGTTTTTGAAGAAATAATAATATAAGTATGTCAAGTTGTTAAAATACAAAATAAAATGTACTTGCGAGGGTGTATACCATATAGTAATATCAAGCAAATTCTGATTATTTTGTTGGTTAATTGAATTGGGTTTATAATTGATTTAATATGATTAGATTAATTATATCCAATTAAACACTCTATTATGAGTAGAGTAGTATTTCCCTTAGAAGAACTAACTATGTGAATATGATTCATAATAATTACTTAAAATTTAACCATGATATAAAGGATCATATAAATGATATCCATGGTCTCCCATCAAGGGGAATAGTTGCACCACCATAGATTGTATGTAGGAGATGCATGTTCGAAGTTACAACTCTTGCATACAAGCTCACATGGATCAAACTCTTTACTTCTCGAAAGAGTAAGGCCGCAAGCGTAGTGACCCCAATATCAAGTCCTCATATTCTTTGGGTGATATTCAATTGCGCATAGCAAGTGCTATTCTTGTTGATGGTTGGTCCAATTAACAATGGGTCAACATCACCATAGGGGTGGCGAGCTCGAGTGTTAAAGATCGAATTAGGAAATGTAAGTTGGACTTGCAAGGTGGTTCCTGCTTCTTTTTATTTAAGTCACAAGTTCTCATATGATTGGGATGTAACCATGTTCTAGGTAGATTGTTTCTGTGTTTTGTTTTCTGCATTTAATTTCATGTTTTAGTTAATGAATTAGCATTGAATAGCTAAGATCCCTTGTCGGACCTCTCGAGATGTGGCATGTTTTCACTATGACTCGACTTGCCTCTAACCACCTTGTCGCCTCCACTCTCTTTCTCTACGTATTCTCCATATGATACGCCCATCAAGCCCACAGATATAGCCAAGATAAACGAATCGAGGGTCCTCCTTCGCCTCTCGCCATACCACCCTCTCTACCCACCTCATCCTTCGTGTATTCCAGCTTCATTTCTAGTCGAAGCAAGTCGCTTCGAGCCATATGCCTTCTCTGTGCATGTCTTGAGCGTAAAGGAGCCTTTCTAGGCCTAAATCGACTTGTAGAGAGCTTCAAAAGGGCCCTTGCTGACTTTAGCTCGTCGGCCCTCTCCTTAAGGTTCTGGACCATTTGTGGGCATCACCAGTTGCAGAGGATCTCCCCGAAGGTGTAGAGCTAAATGCAATCGAGGAAGACTGCCGAATGGAAGAGCTATCATCGATCGAAGGCAGGGAAACATGATGTTCTTCCCTATTCTTTGAAGAGAGAGAAACCGTCCGATCTAAGGCACCCCAGATGAATTACCAGATGTTGGATCTCACCACCCTCAGCCGTAAGATCTTCCTCCACGATCTAATCATGAGCATCTACGAGCTAGTCGTCAGCAGGAGCGGAGAATGCAACAAGTGTATTAATGGCCTCCATCCCCCAGTCCTTCTCTGTGCACTATAAGGGTAATTTGCTTATTTTCGCTCCATCCTTTTTGTATTCATTTATTAGTCTTGTAAATAAAACATACCATGTAAATAAAATGGAAATTTTGCATATAAGGCATGTGTACTTATTGTTAATTATAATGGGTCCAGTCCACATCACCTTGTGTGTCGGCCCACGTGAGATGGAGAAACTATAAGTGTACCCTTGCGGGTTTTTATATTACCATTTAGTCCAATAAAGTTTAATATACATTGTATATTTTTGGGAAAATTTCACTTGAGCCCTTGTTGTTTATTTTATTTGAAAATATGCCCTTCCCGATTCATGTATTTTTATTGCTTGGATTTCATTTATTAAAAATATCGCATGTGCTCAAAAAAATATGCAAAAATAAGGTTAGAAGACTGCTAACATGTATATTCATGCTTAATTTTTTATTTTGGTGTTTTTGCCATTGTAACTATTTATTAAATTTCAAAATACCACATTTCTGCCCCTGTTTGAATTAGAAAAAACCAAAAAAATAGGGAAAAGTTTTGAAAAATTCCTCAAAAATTATACGTTGTCTATTTTAGTATTTATTAACTCCATACAAAAAATACCTAAAAATAGAAAATGAAAAAAACTAAAAATTAAAAAGATCTAAAACGCTTTATAAAAATGTAAAAAATCACCAGAAATCTCAAAAATATATTTTCTATTTCTGAGTTTTATTTATTTTATTATATATATAAATGGATTTAAAGAATTTTGGAATTATTTTTTATTTTTAATCTTCATTTCAATTTCTTCCTATTATTTAATCTATGATTTGGGATATTTTTAACTTTAAAAATACATAAAAATTAAAAAAAATCATAAAAATCACAAATATATTAGAAAAATATATAAAATTCGAAAGAGGTAAATGGGGCTGCCCCCAGGGAGTAGCCAACTTGGCTACTCCCACACCTATTTTTCCCTCATTTTTTTATTTTTTTGAAAATAAAAATTTGTATATTCATCATTATATCCCTCTCACATTCTATTAAAATTTCGTCAGAAACAGAGACTCCTACGACCTCCATCCAAACATGGTCGATTTAAAAAATCCTGCGACCGTTAAAAAAATGACGTCTGGATGGAGGGCTTAGGAGTCTCTGTTTATGACGAAATTTTAATAGAATGTGAGAGGGATATAATGATGAATATACAAATTTTTATTTTCCAAAAAAATAAAAAAAATGAGTTAAAAATAGGGGTGGGAGTAGCCAAGTTGGCTACTCCCTGGGGGCAGCCCCATTTTACCCAATTCGAAAATAATTTATTTGCTATATGTTATTTTATTTTAAATTTATAATTATATTGCTTTATATGGCATATAACCTTATATAGTTTATTATATATTAAAAAGAAAATATAAAAAAATCATAAAATCAAAATCTAATTTATATATATAATATAAAAATTCAAATAAAAAATATAAAATTATAAACCCAAAAAAAACATAACAAGGGATAAAAGACATGTTTGTATATACTAGTCATTCATTAACAATAATCGTAGGCTACCTGTTTTGCTCTTTGTGGTTCGACATGTACATGCTTCCTTGTTATGCACTTAGTTTTATAGAGGATAATAAATTTTAACTCCATCCTTTTGCTATTCATTTCTTGATTTGTATCATGGATTAATTATTGATTAATTAGGGTTTATTGAGTGGACAATGCACTGACCACAGTTCGCCTTATGAAACCATATGACCCTTGAAATTCCCTAGTTATCAAATGGCGTCGTTGCCGGAGAGCAATGTGTGTAGCCTATTTTCTAGCCTATTTTTCTAAATTCATTTGTTCATTTATTGATTTATTGGTGTAATACCACAAAAAATAGTTTGAGACGATTGCTAACTATTCCTAATTGAAGGGAAACTATCTCAAGAGGTTATTCAAGACGGTTCCTTAACCATATGAAACCCATCTCTACCGTAACAATCATAACTAATGACTTTTAGGGATAGTTTAAAATTTTCTTTAAAATATGTAGCCATGTTCAAAATTGTATTTGGGACAATTTGTTTATTTATCGCAAAGATATGATATATATCTAATGATAACTATTATATATCGTCTTTGATGGGACTGGTGTTTTTGAGACCATTTCTTAACCGTTGTAAATATCATAAAAAGTAACTAACCTACTTACCCATTAGAGCATATAAATTCTAATAGAACATCCTTAATTACTTTCAAAAAAATAACTACATACAAAAACATCCAATTTAAATGAGCGCATCACCATGATATACAATACCAATATCAAAGCATAAGTATTTCCAATGTGATTCAACTATTGATAGGAGTACTTCGAATATTGTCAACGTCATAAAAGAAAGACAAAAAAGCAACAACGTTAATTTAATCTATCATTTAGTAATCCATCGTTGGTAGATTGCGATGGTGGTATTTCGTAGCATAATCATGCCATAAGAATCGCCATGTTCTTTTCTTGCCTCATAGCATGCTCTATATCTTCGCTCCATTGAAGGACGAGTTCGGCAATTCGAACCTATTGAGTTTGGATCTTTTCAATAAATCTTTGTATGGTACTTTGTTGTGAGGATGTCTCAGTGCCTTTATACCATTTAAAGATGGTGGCATCGTGATCGCCACTACGAATGCACCTGTGATGTTCAACTCCAGTCACATGAATAAAAGCAACAACCGTGAGAGTACACCTACATGTCCAGCATCTCCACTCTCATTTGGCCGAGTTAAAAATCATTCATATGCCTCTGTAAGAGATCATAAGAAATATTTATAATCAAGATGTGGATTGTAATCTCATTACAATAAAAGCATGTTAAGTTGGTTAAATTTGAATTTTAATATTTGAGATCATATAATATTTTATCACACATGAAAATATTAATATATATTCAAGAGCATCGAGAGGGGGATCACTTGTGTATTGCTCCTCTACTCAATGTGAATCCAGGATTGGCTTCCGTCATCTTTCTTGATGCTCTTTGTATGCTCGAACATTTCTATTCGAGTTGGTACACACCCTTCCCTTTGTTCCTTTAGAAGAGTTGAAGTTAGATAAGCACATGATGCAATGCATCAGCACAATAAAAATAAAAAATGAAAAAAAGGTATAAAAAGAAACAATGCATATTAAATACTTACGAATGCAAATTTGAATTGGTTTAAACTTCCCCTACCCAAACAATGCGTAGGTAGGAGCCCCTTTTCACGACTTTGCTTTTTCTTTTTGCCTCATCCTATTTGAAATAATTATGCATAGTGCATCAATTAAATTAGAAGATAACTTTTTAGATATTTATCAAGATGATTTTTCTTTAAAAAATTGTACCTGTGCATTAGGAGTAGTCCAATAGTCAACTAAAGCTATCCACTCAATTGGATCAACATTAGGAGGCACGTTATGACATACCTATGCCAAATCTTTGTTGGCTGTCAAAGTTAATACAAAGAAATAAGTGATAATAACATCATAAAATTAATTAACTACATTTATCTTTAATAACTCAAAATATCTTCCTCTTCAAAGAATCTCTATACTTGCGAAATAGATCTCTTGCATGCCTTAAAATTGCATTGCCATTTTCATCATTTCGTTCTCACATGAATGCAGCCTTTGAATAACGAAGATAAATAAAATAAGTATTAGAAAAAATCTAATTGCATTCAATATATACTTTGTGTTAAACTATTATACCTCTAACTCCCGAATGATGCAATATTTTTGTTCTTAGGATACTTTTCTCCAGTTGAGTAGTGATAGTGGAATGTGAGACCTAACAACCACAACATATAGTTTGTAAGTTATTTCCCACATGCCCCTGTTGCCTCTACTTCCCGTATGTGTACACATATTGTTTTTTCTGATTGTAATCTCTCAAGATCTTACAACGAGATCATCCCCTATGATGTACTACAACATAACATCAAGAAATATACATTACATGTAACTACCGATAAAAAAGTTATTTTCATATAGATTAGTGAATAAAAATTATATACCTGGCAAGGATATGGTAGGAGAAATTTGTTGAACATTATCACATGTGTTAAGTGAAGCACCATCTTGTTCTAGAATAGGTGATGATCCCAAAATACAATGTCCTCGTCATGTGATAACCATCTACAAAATAATCAAATTCTATCTGGATTGAAAATAATTTTACAAGCATGTCATACAAGCAGTATTATGCCCATGAAATATAATATTTTTAAAGTTAATGTAATTTATAAAATCTTATCATATGTTGTCAATATCAATGTGTGAGGTTCCTAGAAGAGAAGCAATATGCATCTAATATTTTAGATGTGATTCCAAAATCAACATCTATTGAGCTAGTTTCTTGGTAAGCATATAACACTTCTTCTTCATATTCTTCAATATTAGAGATATCATCCCGAGGTAATGTTCTCAATGGTATAATCCAAATCCAATCCTATGTCTCATTATCTGCTACGGAAAATTCTTGTTCAACTTGAGAAGCTAGTGCAAAATGTTCATTAGTCCGGAGTCTCCTATTTTTATTTAAGCTAATAGTTCCATGGTCATCTATACGATATCCGGTATTTTTTTGATAAACATCAAACCAAGTACGTTGAAATAGGACAACATTGTGATCTCTTTCAAAGGATATCTCAACAATATCAACAACTTCCCCATAAAGCCATCACATCCTAACAATTGTTCATATTTAACAATAACACCTGAAAGTTGGGTTACTCTACGTTCATCAGAATATTTCTTCCGAAATCAGAAATCATTAATAATAAATCCTACATGAGATATAGCATAAATATTTGATCTCTGAGCTTAGACTTCTATCTCACGAGACCATCTTTCATCTCTTTTTCATTCAATTGTTCTACATGTTGTTTAAACCAATGAATGAAATCCATTCTAGGTTGTGGTCTACTAAATTGACATTTGTATTCTTGAAAAAAGGAGTCCAACTCCTCTTCTTGCATTAATACATACAAGTGTGCCAAATTTCTTTCTTCATCTATTAGTTTCCTTCGGCTTATTTGATTAAGTAAAAGTCCACCTGAAGTAAAAATTGATAAACGATCATCATCACTTGTACCTCCATCGACATCATAACTCCTTACAAAAGGGTTAATACGATTGTGAGGGCCAGCCATGTACATTGCACACATTCTTCTAAAAGATAACCCTCTACTATTAAGCCTTCAAGATGATTTTATTAAAACATAATCTTTAAATCTCTTGACATAACGCTATATAGGATACATCCACCTATATTATATAGGTCCAACAATCTTTGCTTCGTTGCCAAATGAATTGTAAAATGCAGCATTATATCAAAAAAACGGGAGGAAATATATGTTCCATCTTACACAAAGTAACAATGATATTTTCCTCTCATCTTTGCCATAAAACTAGATTCAAAACTTTTGAACATACAATTTTGAAGTAGCAACTAATCAAATAATGGATAAATGACATATTTAGGTAATACACATCGAATTGCCAAAGGAAATAATACATGCATGAGAACATGACAATCATGGCTTTTTAAACCATAAATCTTCTTCTCTTGCCATTAATGCATCTCAAAAATAGAGAAGGATAGCCATCTGGAGCTTTAATATCCTTCAAAAATGTAAGTATACGTTGACACTCAGTTGAACTCAAAGTGTAAATCACATCTAGCAATCTAATTTTACCATTTGGTAATTCAATTACATGGAGATCAGGTCTTATGTCCACGCTTTCCAAATCATGCCTTGCTTTTATCCATGACATTTTTTTGATGTGCATTACATCGAGACAATGACAAATACAAAGATCTTTCCAATAGGGCAACTTTGCAAAGAATATGATTTTCATCCTCCAACCATAGCAACTACTGATCTTTTCTGTATACTTTTTCAATTCCTTCTTAAAAGGTCTTCCTAACTTGACATGTCCAAGCTTTTGTTGACTTCTCCAAGCTTCTAATCCTGACAAATGCATTCTAATTGTAGTTGAACGACATGGTTTCCCATCAAATTTTCTACCAAATGTCCTTTTTTCGCCACCTATGTGATATTGGAAGAAATCGATGATGACCAACATAGTATAACTTCCCACTATGTGAGAGCCATATACTATTTGACTCTTCCATAAACAAGCAATACGTCCTTTTGTACTCCAATATGATAAATTAGCATATGTTGGAAAGTCACTTATTGTCCATAGTAATGTTGCATGCATATTGAACCTTTTATTCTTTGACGCATAAAGTGTTTCAGTGCCAACCATCCATAGTAAGTTCAGCTCAACAAAAAGATGTTTCATATATACAGCAATTGCATTTCTTGATGATTTTGGACCTGGAATAAGCAATGTTAACATCATAAATGATGATGTCATGCATATCCATGGAGGTAAGTTGTACATAACAACCATCACAGGCCATATTGTATAGTTGATGTTCATGTTGCCAAAGGGATTGAAACCATTACTTGAGAGTCCAAGACGTACAATCCGATCATCAAGAGCAAAATTTGGATGCCTCTCTTCAAAACTTATCCATCCATCACTATTTATAGGATGGCACATCAGCCCTTCAATATACTTTTTCCTCTCATTATTATGCCACTTCATTAAATTTGTTGTCTTTGATGACATAAATATACATTGCAATCTCAGAATCAAAGGAAAATAACGTAACTATTTTTCAGGACGACGTTTCATACATTACCATTGTTATCGATCTTATACCTCGAAGTACCACAATTAGGACAATTTTCAAGATTTTATTTCTCCTTCCAAAATAAGATACAATCATTTGTACATGCATCAATCTTCTCACTTTTTAATCCCAATGCTTGAAGACCCTTTTTTGCATCATGCCAAGTTTAAGTAAAGTCCTTTGGATTATTTGAAAGTTCTTCTATAAGAGTCAATACATCTGAAATCATTTTTTATGTACATAGATACATCACCTTCATCCGAAAAGTCTCTGGTAAGAAGTTAAGACATGACATAGTACTAATTACTTGACGTATAAGACTTTTAGCTTCTTTTAAATAAATAGAATAGTGGGAGAAATTAAACTTTTCTTTCCCTATGTCAGATGAATTTTCATGATGGGGAGGAGTTTCGATATCCTCTAACATATCCACCAAATTTTCATCTCTTACGAATTCATTATATTCAAATTCTATCTCTTCTCTCAAGTATTATTGTAAATCCTCTCCATGAGCTCTCCAAACTATATAATTCAACCAAAAACCATCACATATAAGGTGATCTAGAACTACTTTCCGCTCATATGACCATCCATTCTTACATTTTTGCAAGTGTAAAAAAATCTTTTCTCGATTGCTTCCAACTCTGTATGATCTCTGATCATCATGAAAGGCCCAACCTAAAAATAAAACCACTCCATTCTTGTATCTTGTATAATTAGGTCCACGTAAAGACATCCACGATTTATCCATCAATGCTTAAGCAGTGAAATTAATAATAAAAGATCAAAAGTTTGGCATAATTTCAAATCTAGCCCCATGCCAACTTCAAATCGCATATTCCATTATAATATAACATCATCAACAAAGTTTAATTAACATTATATAAGATCATAAGCTAATGTAACCAAGAATGGTATAAAATGAGAAGCAATTTCATATAAGAATAGAATATCTATAAGGTTAGATAGTTTTAAAAGTTATATAATATCCATAAAATGAATTCACATCAATATAGTGCCAAATCTACTCCATGCTTCATATTTAAAATCATCATACTTTTTTACTAATAATAAAAGTGATCTAGATGACCCTACATTCTCTCCCCCTCATTATGAAATGTTACATCTTGCCCTTTGATACACTGAAAACATAAGGTAATAGAGAAGGATATCTAAATTTGTTAGCATCATACTAATACCAAAATAATAAATACATTTCTCACATCTTGTTGGAAAGTTTAACCCAACCTAAAAGTATACTAAAAAGATCACAATGGTCAAGCTTCCTCTTTATACTTCTTTATTCTAACTACATAGACCACAACACATAAACATTTCCATTAATAAAATATCCAACAATAAGCAGAGTTTTAAGTCACCTATAGGCTTTATACCCATCTTTTTCTTCACTTAGAAGTTTACCTACATTTACTATTAGTCTGGACATTTTGCTTATTAGTGCCTTCTACACATAGCAGTAATGATATAATCTTTGGGCTTATAAATAAATTACAAAACCTATGGAGGGTATACAAATACTTGTCTTATGATATTTTATTATAGATTGAATTTGATGGACTTGGCTACAACAGAGTAGTGGAGAAGCTTGTTTGGAAGTATAATCATGTCTAAACCATCTTATTCATTAAGATGATGCATTTCTGTTCATATTCTAAACATGACAATGTAATGTCAAATATGAGGTTTTGTTTTCTTCTTTTACCCTATCATAGTGTATTGTGAACTTGAGTAAAAGCAAAACTCAAAGTTTAGTTAACTTTCATAGTGCTATTAGAATAAGATTTACCAAACAACCAAAAACATACCTTAAATAATAATCATAAAACTATCAAAACCAACTAAGACAATTAGAAAGTTTTGAATTTGGAAACTTCATTTGTGGAAGACAATGGTCTAAGTGGTCTAAGTAGGATTTCTGCCATAATCAGTAGGTAGTGGTAATCAAAATCAAACATTGTTATTAAACAGAGTTGAAGCATTTGATCTCTATCATAATAAAGCACATGTATACATTTTATGATTCACATATTGGAGTGCAAAACTAGCATTTGATGGTTCGTGCAATATAATACAATGTAAACCACATAATATATTGTATAATACAATCCATAGCTCTTCCTTTTTGTGTATTTCTAAAACAATGTTCTACTATTATCGTTAAATATAAAATCCTACATCTAGAAACACCAATTTTATCTGTTACCTTGGATATATGAAAACATAAAGAACATTTGACGCTTATAAAGAAATCTCCATCGCCAGAATTTCAAAATCCATGATAACGAAAATGGTTATATGTTCAATGGAAGGAAAAGACAAAAAAGAACGTTATCGGCAAGGAAAAGGGCAATATCTATAAAGTCTAATGCACACATAACACACCTTGTGGGAGGTATCTGCACGCTATGGCAATATTTGCAGCCTCTGGGAGAATCGATGAAGAAATATTAATGCCTTCATCACGTACAGGTCTATAGCAGCACTGAGAGAACGATCGACAATTGAGGATGCGTTTAGGAGATGAGGGGTTGAGGGATTGAGAATATGACGTGAGAGTTTCGGGATGCAACATGGTACGAAGGGAGGGAGGGGGTTTCGTGAAACCCCACCTTTTTTTGTGCGCGTGGGGAAGTTGGGAGCAAATTTTTGTTCTTTAGGGATGATCAAGTTCACCCGTTCCAATTGCATACATCAATTGGAACAGTTTAATTTAGTAACCATGACATTATCCTTCTTATAAGTGAATATATTTTCAATCGGAACACTTAAAACAAAAATTGTCTCCAATGATGTCCAAATAACATCGGTGATAGAAAACTATCCCTAATAAGCATCATCAATATAAATAGTGATTCATTTCTCTTGTGCATATTTATTCATTTATTATTTGTACATAACTCATTTTGATACTTTGATTATTTATGCTAATATACCTCTCTTTGTGAATTTGTTGCGAGGGCCCGCTATGCGAGGACGAGTTCTTAGGAGGTCAGTACAACCAATCTTGATGGAGACTGGTCTCCATCCATTGACCAGTTGGAGAGGCGGTAAGTGATCAAGGAGAAACTACTTAGCATATAATTAGATTAGATTTAATTACTGGTGTGAGAGAGATTTATTCATTATTTGTAATAATTAAAGGCTTGGACACTATACTCTACGGGGTTCAATGCCTGGATGATTGTTTACCTGGGGGCCTCGTTGTAGTTTTCCTGTATTTTCACCGCCTTGTTCTATTTTGTTTCACGATGTTTTGAGTTTTTCATCTTTTTTTATTTGTTTTATGTGCATGAGCCCTTTGCTTGTAGGTTGCTTGAATCAATAATTAGGTTCAAATCATAATAAGAATTGCATGCTCCTACAGTCTCTTACGATTAGATCTAGTCAAATAAATAAATGTTAATTAATTGGATTTAAAATCATACACCGTGAGAGACATCACACAGTGCTTGCAGGACCCGTTGTGGCGGACACCAAGATGTCTCCAAGACTGGACTCTAGGGTTTGTCTCTGAATAATTAACATATGGTTCTTCACGACTAATAGCAGCTACTGTTTAGGGCAATTTTATCGATTGCACACTGCCATGTAGATAGGTTTAAAAATTTTGTTTTGCATACCACATGGAGAGAGTTAGGAAGCACTGTAAGTCCTCTAACTCAGCATGCATCATTCAATTCAATGATGAGGTTTCCATCATAGAATCAACTTGCACATCTTTTTTGCTATCTCCCTCTGATTTTGAGCACCTAGGACTTGAATAAAAATCTACAAAATCGTTAGGTGCTTGTATGAAAAATATCCAAAAAAGTAAGGATCCAAAAATTAAAACAAGAGGATTGATAAGGTATTGTGCTTCTATTGTTCATGACCGAGAAGGACCTCGTCAGCGACGGTGTTCCCACCTTGTGCAGACCATCGACAAGGTCTGAAGTACTGAGCTTAGGCCACGCCCTCATGGGTGTGTCTGTCTCATCGGTTTGCCTCTGAGAAGGTCCTTACATTCTCATGGGTTATTCTATTGCGAGCGAGGTCTAAAGTAGTGGTTTCACCCATCGGCTTCCTCCCTCTATTTCTTTGGCTGAGTAGGGATCTGGAAAGGGTTACAAGGACCTCAAAAAGTACAGACTACGCTTTATAAAGGAGGAGAAAAAGTACATGATACTTTTCTGGTAGTACTCTCTTTCCTATAGGGTTAACATGCTAATGAATTAGTACCATATATACCTTAAATAACAACTCAAAAAATGAAAGGATAATAAATAGCCGATCCCTTACGTCTTCACATGGCATGAGTTGGTGAAACCAATTTTGTATTGCAATTGTATGGATCTAGATTAAGTTCAAAGATCAAGTCCCATGCATTTGTGCAAATTTTGACATATGTGTCTTCCTTTTTGACCCCCCTTCTCAGTTCGAGCCTTTCTACTACTTTAGACTCTTTTTTATTCCTCGTTGACCACCATATCTTTCCTCCCGCATTGATCTCCTCTTGATCCATGATGACGAACCATGGATGGTTTAGTCAAGATTCCGCTGACACCCACATCAATTCCATAGACTTGACTTCATCAATAAATCGACGTGATTCCGTAGAACGCGGTCCGAACCTTGCGGGTTGATCTCTAGAATACTCCTCTTCTTTCCACCCCCTTGATCTCCTAATAAATCAGGACCACTCTTGTCCCACGTCTGTCATTGTGAATGGGAGTCGATACCGGTCTACATCTTTTTATCCGTTCACAACAATCTAGGATTGACCCTAATCTCATATTCATCTTGGCAATTGGGATTCAATTTCAAGTGGTCTGATTGGGATTCATTCATATTTTAAATAGATAGCAACCCCAGTCCTAGATCCCAATCCAGAATTTATCTCCTCTGATTCAGACCCAGAGATGGCACCTCAAGGGAAAGAACAACAACCTCCATATATGGAGTTGGGTCAGGGACTCAACCAAAACCAAGTGAATGCTTAGTTGTTGTCTTCCATACATGCCATAAAGTAGCAGATGACAGAGCAGGCTTTAGTTCAAATCGCATTTTAGGATATGCTTAATGATTTACGAAACATACCACTAGGAGGAGAAAGCAGAGAAAGACCCCATCAAGACCCTGATGAAGAAGAACATGAACCTGAGACGTAGAAACCTACACTAAAGGATACATACAATCTTGGAGATAACCAGATGACTGAGTGGATCCTCATTCCATCGGTACATGCTCACTTCGATCTCAAGCCACAGTTCCTTGCTCTTCTGCCACCATTCAACGAGAATACCAATAAGGATCCATAAATTCACCTATAGAAGTTCTCGCACATCTGCCGAACTACGACTACCCCAACATCCCATTAGACATAGTGAAGATGATGGGTGAAGACGATGACGTTCCCCTTCAACCTATAAGATAAGGCCCTATACTGGGTCAATAATTTGGGTAAGGGTGTTAACTCAGCTGAGGATAATGTGGAGGTAATGGTTCATCTTTCTTCTTAGCGGGAGTCTCTAACAATGGTCTCGTCGATTGAAAAGAATTGATGGTACTCACCAGCAGCTCCAGCAGCTCCAACATCTTGGTGATTTGGTCCAGCTTATCCAAGTTCAATGTCCTTTGTTTGATGGCTATCCAAGAATTGATGGTACTCACCAAAAAGATTAGCAAAAACTCCAAAAAATCATAAAAACATTAGAAAATTTTATGAAATTAAAAAAAATTGTTTGTTGTATTATATTTATTTTACTAATTTTTTATAATCATATTACTCTATATGGTATGTATAGCCTTATGTAGTCTATTATATATTAAAAATAAAAGACAATATAAAAATCCAAAAACTAAAATCCATATATATAATATAAAAATAAAAAAAATAAAAATCAAAACCCAAAAAAACCATAAAAGGGATAAAAAAGACATGTTTGTACATACTACACACTGATTTGTAATAATCATAGGTTACTTGTTTTGCTCTCCCTGGTTCAATTTCTACATGCTTGCATGATATGCACTTAGGTTTGCAAAGTATAATAAATTTTAACTCCA
Organism: Ottelia alismoides; assembly: GCA_037367405.1. Lineage (NCBI taxonomy): Eukaryota > Viridiplantae > Streptophyta > Magnoliopsida > Alismatales > Hydrocharitaceae > Ottelia > Ottelia alismoides. The sequence goes on from JAZKJV010005183.1 coordinate 263,106, forward strand.
CCCTTTTGCTACTCATTTCTTAATTTGTAATATGGGTTAATTATTGATTAATTAGGGTTTATTGAGTAGTCAATACACCGATTGCAGCTTCGCCTTGTGAAAACGTACGACCCTTGAAATTCATAGTTATCAAGAGGGCATCGATCACATCTGATGCTTCGGTATACGATTCAGAATTGGGGTGGAATGAATGGCTAATATGTAAACTGGGGCCCCATTCTTGATCATGTGGTTGCGAGATGATCTGGAAGAACTGGAATGAAGGAGTACTTCAATGAGCTTTGATCGGGAGATCTCGATCTTGGCTCATCCAAATTCTTTGCTGATGGGATCTACAACTTTTTGGGATCCTCCACTATCGATTGGAGCTAGCAATCGAACTCGAACATAATCAGGTGAAGATTTGGGGATTAAAGAAAGTTCGACAATAATTGAGACTCCTAGATCTCATTCCTTGCTCCAGAATGTGTTTCAAGACCTATAAGTGAATGGTTGTGCTCAGAGAGAGAGAGAGAGAGAGAGTCGCCAGCCAAATATTAGGTCAACATATATGCTATGGTGACTGAATAAAGGTCTCCAATGAAAGTGATCGGAGTGAAGAGAAGACTCCTGACCTATAAGGAATTGGAGTTAGGCAGAGGGTCTGAGATATGGAGAAACGTCAAGTAGATGCGTAGGAAGAGACGGAGGGTGATTTTGAAGATCGGAGCTCCCCTTATCTAGAGATCGGAGGTTGAACGATAAAGATCGGATTTAGGTGCTTTAAATAAAATCAAAGCGAAAATGATATGTTGAATAAAAGTTAAGATAACTAGGTTACCTATGTATAAGAAAGAGGATGGAAAGTGTCTCAATCAGTGATGTGGAGGATAGGAGGATACGTGCGGTGGAGATCGCCGGTGACGTGGTTGAATCACGACCTAGGGAACAAAACTCACTCTTTAAATCAAGGATATGCTCCTCTATCACAAGATCACGCTCTTGCCACTCGATCGTGAATGATTTTGTTCAAAATCATATTAAAGACTCGTTGGAGATGGGAGAATTAAATTTATAGAGTGAAGCCATCTGATTTTAAATTTTGAAATGGGATAGATTGAATGTGAAATGATTGGTTTTTGAATGCTAGAGAGCGAGAGGGTTTAATGCATGGCAATAATGGAGAAGGAAATGGAGGGAATAAGCAAATAGGGGTGCGCGAAAAATTACGCGAAGTAACGGGTGGAAGCGAGATTAGTGGAAGAAGGGGTGTGATAGGTGGACTGAGCAATTAACCTGAGTTAACAAACCCAGATCAGCTAATCAAAAGGTGCTTAAAATATGTCAAAAAAAGCTAAACAAAAAATAGTAAATAAAAGTTAAATAATTCAATAAAATTTTGAAAATGAATTTATTTAATTACATAATTTAAATACAAATTTTTTAGAATAAAATAAAGTTAATTTTAGTGATTTGTTATTAACTAAGTAGTGTAATTACAAGGGCTAAAATAAATACAAGATGTTATTTATAGGTGTGCATACCTAGATATACAAAACTTTTATTTTATAAATAATTATTTATATATACATTTATATAATTTAATATTTCATTTATTTAGAGCACTATACAATAATTTTAATGAATTTTTATTTTATTTTTAGGGGATTGTTTATTAGAGTAATTAAATAGGTATAAGTGCAGTAAATACATGGTGATACATATACAATATATACATGATTTCATCTTTCTTGATTTTTGGTATTGTGATTTTTATTTGTATTTTATTTGAGTAAAATACAATATTTACAAGTTAATAAAAATACAATCTTCACAAATCTGCACAAGGAAATAATTAATTAAATAATATATATTATACATAAGTATAATGTACAATAATTCCCCAATTGTCCACATTTCACACCTTAACTCAGAATTTTATGAAATCACCTCTATTTTAAAGATAACTTAATTTGGAGTACATTGAATGTGAGTTTAATGTATTTGGAGTTTAGGTGGAGAAAATATTGATCATGAAAGTTGAGCTATGTTGCTTTCTGAGAATGATTTAATTTACAATATATAAAGTTTTATTGAAATTATTTTAATTAGTTAAAAAGAATTTTATGCACAATAATTGTTATTTATAAAAGATTTGGTAATGAGTAAATTAAAGAGAGTGTAATATAGACAATAATGTACAAGTGACGAATATGCTGGTGTTCCTGATCTCCCCTACTTTCTTCCTTGTTGATCACATCATGCCTTGACCTTCTCTCTTGGTCTAATTCAGCATGTATCTATTGCATATACATGGTTCTTTATTTTCTTTATTTTTCCTTTATTTATTTATTTCTTTTAGGGTAAAATGGTATAAAATATACAATATTTACACATAAATAAGAGTTAGTAAAAGAATGAAATTAGTGGTATTTACAGGCATTTTATAAAGTATTTTAAGCTAAAATAAATGAATAAAAATGATGAATGCATATTCATCAATACTCAGAATAAAAAACGAAAACCCAAACTTCCTGGACCCATATCATTTAAAAAAATCAAAATGCATCAAAATAATCTTTAATTGTATATAATTTTTAATTAGCTATTTAATGGAGGTTGTTTCACTTAATTTGGTGCAAAGATACAAAAGTTAGGTTTTGGACCCCTATTATAGAATATATTTGAATAAATTAATCATTTATTTGTTCTTTATATTCTTCACATTTTTATATTTTTATAATTTGTAAACATTATTAGTAACACATGTACGTATTTAAAATAAATTAATTTCATAAAAAAGAAGGTAAAAAATAAGTATATTATATTGAATAAATGACTTATATATACCGAATACATGTATATAAATAAAAGTGGAATTGCTCTTTTATTCCTTTACTCTTTTATATTTTTATACCCTTGTAAATTTTGTTTATATTCCTTTAAAAATATAATAAAAAATAAAACCAGTAAAAATGTATATAAGTAAATAATATACAAAATACTCAGATGAATAGACTATGCATATACCTATATAACAAATATAAATTTATATAAATGTATAAATGATTTCAAGAAATTGTAATAAAAATATGTTTCTGTATACGTAATCAAGTTATAAAAATAAAAATAAGTACATAAAATAAAAAATCTAAAATACAAAAAAATATGTAATATATAGGTAAATATACCTATAAGTATACTTGTAAGTAATAACTCATAATAAATAACCAAATAAAAATAAATAAAAAATAGGAATTAAATGATACATAAAATAATAAATAATTTTATTTTATAACTTAAATTAATTAATTCATTGTCTATTTAATATATATATTACTAATAATTTTCCTATTGGAATTTTCAGGTTGGTCCACATGAACCAACCAGAGGCAAACCCTAGTTGACCTGGGTTAACTCTTCGATCCAGGCCACCTAACCAGCGGACAGAGAAGACATCTTGTCTTCTCCCTTCGTTCTTGGACATTTCACGAATTCTCTTCACAAAACATCCCTAATACATGCCTAATCCTAAAAACCCATGCATATACCATCGATTCATCTGAAATCGTCGATCAATAAGGTCCCATCTTCATGCTTATAAATAATACCTCCTTTCTTCGTTCTCGATTTGATCCTTCTTCAAATCATGCAATCGATCACCTCTTATTCACCGTGAATCAGAGGATCAAAGCTACTCCTTTGTCGATTGCCGCAGCTCTTCTACCTGCATCACTCCCCCTTCGAATCCCATTAATAAATGCTGGGGGCCATCACCGAGTCTCCTCTGTCTAACTCTATATGTCTTGATCCAAATGAGGTTCATCTGGAGCCAAATCGATCCTAGGAGGACTTCCAGATGCCTGCTTTCTCAAGACTTGTAGAGCTCCATCACTGAGCTCATGAGCTTCCAACCTATATCTGGAGATGCGGAACATCGAGACGAAGTTATTCAGCCTATTAGAAGCCCTGGAGGTAGTCGGTGTCGAGCACAACATCTAATCAAAGCGTGGAAGGGCATGCCTTCTTGCTTGTTCTTCTAGGGTAATTCGATCAAGAACGAGGTACCAAATGAAGCAGCAATTGTTCAATGGGAATGCACTCAACCGTTAGATCTCCGCCAGAGATCTAATCCAAGTCGTTTGCCCGTGAACTGTCATCAAGCGCCCTAGAGATGCCACGTACTCAAGTGAAATCATCCCGACTATTGGCCCACACATGTTTAGGGGTAAATTTCAAGCAACTCCTCCGCCTTTTTTATTTTAATTTCCAGTCCTATAAATACAAGTCATAGTGTTAATAAATGGGTGCATAAATGGGTGCATTTTGCATGGAGATCCTTCCATCTATTCCATATTGCGTTTATATCAGTGTCAGGTCACTTTACGTGGACCCCCACGTGAGGTGATATTTTGAATGTTAGCCCCTATGATTTTTTAATTATGAAATGATTTATAAAATTTAAGACATGGATATAAAGTTTTGAGAAATTTGCATGTATCTCCCTGTACTTATTTTAATTACAAAAATGCCCTTTCTACTGCAATTACTTTTGTGTTTGTATTTCATTTATTAAAATATCATCCATGATCCAAAAATTATGAAAAATGGAGTTAGATGCCTGCTAGCATATACTTTCACATTGTAAAGTTCGTGTAAACTGATAATGCTTTGGAACTATGTACTTGTGCTCTATCTCATTTTTCCATCTCGAGGGATTATTCGTCAAACATCTTGTGCTTACACTTCCGAACAAAATGGTATCTCTGAAAGAAAGCATCACCATCTTCTTGATGTTACTCGGAGTCTTCTCATTCACAGTCGTGCACCACATTCGTTTTAGGGTGATGCAGTTCTCACATCATGCTATTTGATTAATCGCATCCCATCGTATGTTTTGGCTGAGAAAATTCCTTTCTCCAGAGCATTCCTTGAGAAGGAGTTATTCTCATTCACTCCTCGTGTGTTCGAGTCTATTACTTTTATTCACCAGTTGATTCCATGTCTTGACAAGCTCTCTCCTAGAGCTATTAAATGAGTGTTCATTGCATACTTCATGACTTAGAAGGGATACCGATGTTATAACTGTTTGCGTAGAAAATACTATATTAGTGCGGATGTCACATTTTTTTAGTCTATGATGTACTTCTCTCCTAACAAAATTTTGTTCGCATTTTACTTTTTAACTATTTATTAAAAATAAAAACAGCACATTTTCCCCTATTTAACTTAAAAATTCCCAAAAATTATAAATCATTTTGAAAATTCCCAAAAAAATTATATTTTATGTATTTTAGTATTTTATGTACTCAAACTAGAAATCTCTAAAAATAGAAAGAGAAATGACTAAAAAATTAAAGAGTCCAAAAACTAGTAAAAATATTAAAAAATCATCAATAAATATAAACATATTTATCTCTATTTCTAAATTTTCTTCATATTATTATCTATATATTAAAATTTATTTGGAGAATTTTGGACTTTATTTGCTATTTTTATCTTCAATTCAACTCATCTTATTTTATTAATCCATGTTTTGGGATATTTTTGACTTTCAAAGTACATAACAATTAGTAAAATTACTTGAAAAATCACAAAAGTAATATATATTTATATAAAAACTAGAAACATTTTATTTCATATATGTTGATTATTTTTAGTATTATTTATAATTCTATTAGCTTATATTATATATATAGTTAGATATAAGCTTGTATTATATATATGAAAAGAAAAGGGATTAAAAATAAGGAAATATAAAAAGACAATATAAAGAAATAAAAAATGTAAAACATAAAAATATAAAAGCAAAAATTTCAAAAAAATACATATCTAAATACCTACACAAAATAGAACAAAAAGACAAGAAGAGGAACAATTTTTGTGCATTACATACCAATCTACTGTTTGCTCCCTGTGTTCGATACTGTATGCATGCTTACAACAATACACATTTTGTATAGTTATAATAAATTTTAACTCCACATTTTATCTTTACACTGATTTTTTTCATTTGTGGGTTAATTAATGTCTGACTCACTTTTAGTGAGCCTTCGTCTCAACGACGCTCCATCTTCACTATTCTTCTAGTGAGGATATATTTAGACCCTTGCCAAAAGCATCTCAAAACTGTTTCCCTATCATGATACGTGAAATAAATACCTTAATTAAGTAGATAACTAAACTATCAAACCACTCAAATTTATTTCACATGATTCTGGCTCCGTTTGCCCTAGATATTCTATTTAGTGGATATCGGTCGAATGATGATTGGATCATAAAGTATCCTTTCTTAATGTGTTTATCATTCAATGAAAACCAAGGAAATTATGAATTTTCCTTGATTAATTTGATGCTTAATATCTATGAAGATGATATATTTAACATCAATGACCATTGAATGAGAGTTTCATGATAAAATCCTAGTTTATCCTACAATAGTTGTAGGACAACTTTTACATGTAAAACCAAGAACATGTTTGCTTGATATGACTTAGAAATATAGGAACTCAAAATTATTTTAAGAAGCCTAAGATTTTTGAGTTATTACTATATATTATAATGCAGGGCATCAAAGTTGATCGATAAAACCACAAGTACATTAATATTATTTTGTGTTGTTCTCAATAGGAATGGTGAAGTTGTCTAGTCTGGGTATGTTGGCTTGGTTCCTTAATTAGTGCCTTGCATGCCAAGGAAATGCTCCCTCCCAGTATAACTCGATTCAAATGGTCGAGTCTATTTTTGAGGAAAGAATTATGTGAGTAAGTCAAGTTGTACTCAAATTATAAAAATACAAAATAAAACATACTTGTGAAAGCATATGCAATATGATAATACCAAGAAAACCCTTTGTTTGTTGGTTGATTGAATTGGATTGTTGATTAGTTTAATATGTTTAAAGTTAGTTAGATGCAATTAAAATAAACACTCTATTATGAATGGAGATGTAATTCCCTTGGAAGAATTAATCATAAAGAATATGATTCATGATGATTAATTGAAATTTAAATAGGATATATAGGATCATATAAATGACATCCACGGTCTCTATTCAAGGCGAAGGGTTCTGTCACCATCGATTATATGTTGGAGACGCACGTCTAAAGTGATAGTTCATACAAGCGCAGATGGATCATGCTCTTTGCTTCTCGAAAGAGTAAGGCCATATGCGTAGTGAACCCAATATTAATTTCCCATATTATTGAGGGGATATCGGATTACACATAGAGAGTTCCATTCCTGTTGAAGGTTGATTCAAATAGCAACGTGTCAACATCACCTTAGGGGTGGTTTGCCCAAGTGTTAAACATTGAATTGGGAAATGCAACTTAAAACTGCTTGGCAGAATGAGTTCTCACTTCTTTTAATTTGAGTTGCAATTTCTCATATTATTTCTATGTAACAAAGATAAAAAGGAGATCTCAGCTCTTGCTAGAGAGAGATATCTTGCTTTGAAAGTTTAATAAAGGAATGGGATTTTAGAGTTTAAACAATAAGACAACTTTGATTAAAAATATTAATATACTTAATCAAAGTAAAATATATTTATGAAAATTGTCTTATTTCAGATAACCTTCATTAAATCCACTTAAATATATACCCAATCATAACCACTATAATATCATGGATTGGATCCATGATCAAGATGTATTACTTACAGTTGGAAACATAAGGTGTGGTTGAAATGTGCAATTTTCCTCATGATTATGAGGATTGACAATTAAATAGACAATAGGACAACAACCTATGATTTACGTCTATAAAGTATTGATCTCTCATCAAGTGTGCTTTGGAAGTAACATGTCGATGATGATCGCAATTGTCAAGATCATTCTTAAAACCAAATAAATGTTCTGGAAAATATATGTGCTCTCAACATTTAATCTTGAATGACATGGTTCGTTACATTATGCAGAATGGTGGCTCAATAAGAGATGTTGTACTCAAAAATGTTTGAGTACCTGCCCGAACTAAGTTATTTTTGAGTTAAGATGAGTGTACTTATGTTGAATGTCATCATGCTGCTATCTCTACTAAGGTCTTTCATGAAGCATCATAATATTCATATTGTGTGAATGTGATGAATCAAGAATAAATGTTGAATATTCTTACATTGAAGTCCTTTAAGGACATTTTCAATTTAAGAGAACCTTTATCTTAAGTAATGACTTTTTAAGTGTTAAGGAAGCACCGTGGAAGAAGCATGGGTCTGACCCATATAAGAAGGAGAGTAAAAGAGTTAACTGTACTTCTGTGACTTCCATATATATGACATCCAAAGAGTTGGATGAACGCCAATACTGCAACACGTCGATGTATTGATAATATTACTATCTAGACTATCTGAAATCCTTAGAGAAGGATGCAAATGGTGCATTGATATATTCTACATATACATATCATCATTGAAATTGGCTTACTTAGTACATAAGAATAAAGTCCAATAGTTATATCTCCTTCTAATAATGCTTGCAATTGGTTGCATATATTTTAGAAGACTAGAAAATTTGATCTTAAGATTTATTGGACATCCACATGGGACTGATTCAATTGTTGTTAAACTAGTAGTTAATATTCATTGTATATTTCTAATCTTGTTAGAAATGGACATACATCATGGAATGGACCTATCATAAAGAGTTATGATGGATATATTTTAGATAGTAATTTAACATCTAGAGGGCTACATTAGATTAGAATATTAATGAATGGTTGATTAAAATTTCTAATAATGGAAATTTAAACCCTAAAAATCAATAGGAGGATGAAGATCATTTGAAAATGATCTGACATCTAGCCTTGGATATATGTCTATTGTTAAGATCAATATAGTAAGAGATGGATCTTTGGATTGTTTGAAAGTTCAAATCTTACATAATTGTTAATATAGTATTCAAAGTTAAAATGTCTATTACACCCTTATCTAGGAATGGTGGAAGATGCCGAAGTATTCAAGGCCTCAAACATATTGTTGTATGTGGACCCTCTATATCATAATAAACATTAATGATATGTAATATCTATTAATGATTATTCATGGTATGAGATTTCTTCTTTACTTACTTGAAAAACATTGAAATTTTTAAAGATTTCATAATTTTGTTGAGAACCAAAGTTAGAAGGAAGATGAAATGAATTTGATCTAACCTACGTAGCAGGTACCTATTAGATGAGTTCAAAAAATACCTTATAGAGAAGGAAATATCATTCTTATCTCACTCCTCCTAATACACCTCAGTTCAATGTAATTGTAAAGAGATGCAATTGGATCATGTTATACATGATCTGATCAATGATGACAGTTATCATAATTACCTCTTAGTTCCCATGTATATATGTAGTAGAGACTAGAATATATATTCTTAATAAGATTCCATGCAAATATGAACCCAAAACTCCTCAAGACCTATGGTGTGGAACCAAGCTTAGTGTCATACATATGAGGATTTAAGGGTTGCTTGGTCCGTGTTATAACATGCATACAAGAATGCTAAAATATTGTACTTGAGAGTACTACTTCATTAAGAAAATAAAGAATGGTATTGGATACCTACTTTATGACCTTAAAATTATTAAAATATTTTATCTCTAAGAATATGACTCTAAGAGGATGACTTTCTTGAGAATCAATATAATAATGTAGTAAAGGGATTGAATCCTGAGAGCATAATGAGACTCCTAGAATCAAATTCAAAAAGGACGATAAATATGAAACACTCATGCCTCCTCAAATCAGTTTGAGGGTGGTAAGATCACCTAGAGGGTGTGGATTCCATGTGTTAGAGAAATCTGACAATGATTGAACTTCTTATGTTGAAGCTACTGTAGATCATGACATGGAGAGATGGATGCTAGGAGTAAAGTTTAGTGTAGACTTCATGCACAAGTGTTATGGATTGAACCTCGAGGATCCACCTATAGGGGTCAAACACATTGGTTGTAAATGGATCTTCAAGACAAAGAGGGAACCTGGTGAGAAGGTAAAGACCTTCAAAGCATGGCTCACAGCCATGATCTACACACAGAAAGAAGACATCGCTTGCAACGAGACTTGCTTTATAGTGACCATGCTTAAACCCATGAGAATATTGCTAAATAAATCTATACAACTTGACTATGATAGCCGAAAGATGGAAGTCAAGATTGCATTCCTCAATGAATACCTCAACAAGGATATTCATATGAAGTAGCCCTATGGCTTCATTGTTGGAGAATGCAAGGTGTAGAACTCCATCTATGGTCTCAAATAAACATCATATAGCTATTGATTCAATTGTTGAATCATAGATGCTAGTGCTTGGATGATATCTAATGAGTTAGATTGAGGACTCATCAAGAAATGTCAAATGATTGTTAGGAAAGGATCTCCAACTTGAGAAGAAGACGACAATTCTTCCTTAAAGGATGATAATAACTGACCTCTTGATACATGTCCTCTACATAGGAATAGAGATTCAAATGTGTTAAGTAAGTTAGGTCAAATAGGTTACTTAACGAGATTGAGATAACCAAGATGTATGTCGTGTACTATCACGATATACGCACACATCCTCTGACCGGAGATAGATGTATTGCTATATGTCTCGATATGTACATTTGGGAGACTAATAGGTTGATGACTTAAATAGCAAAAAAGTTTTTTTTGTTTTAATATATCTTTTATTGTTTTTAATGATTTTTGGATGATTTTCGAATTTTTAAGATTGTGAAATGAATAAAAATAGGACAAAAAATCAAGCAGTGAATAGACAAGGATATTTTTCAATTTAAAAATAGAAAATAGAATAAAAAATTATTGAATATATTTTTCTAAAAACTATAATGAATTATCTACAAACCTAAAGTGGAATCACTATTTTTGGAAAATATTACAATTTTATGATTTTAATAAGATTTTCAATACTTTACCATTTTTCGGGTTTTAGAAATAATTAATGTGCAAAATTTACAAAGGAAATAAAGTACACAAAAAAACTATGCTATTTTTTTAGAATTTGTGATGCAATATTTGAATTTTATGAATTTTTTGATGTCAAACTGTGAAAATGCAAAGTTTTTATTTTTTAATAATGCTAAATTTAAATAAAAATAAAATGCAATGAAAATTATACACTATAGAAAGGACCACAACAAGGGTTTAACTTGAATTTTGGATATTTTTTTGATAATTAGTTATATTTATTTCAACAAGAAAAAAGCATGTAAATTAAAGTTTAGGTAAAAATGGACTGGATTTTCATTATTTTTGCCTTAAAATTTAACAAGAAATAAACTAGGGGGGATTTTACAAATCACCCAAGATGAGGGAATGTGCGCCACATGCTCAGGCTCAAAGCAGGGGTCTTTTTTGCAAATTCGAAAAAAAATCATAGGAATTTATTGTAATTTTCCAAAAAAAATATACTTTCAAATCGAGTCTTCTTCGTTCTTGTGTGCCCTAGCCAAAAGGGGGAGGGGCGTCGCCACTTCCTCTTTCTTCGTCAAGTCAAAAGCGGCAGCGTCGGATCTCTAGAGGTCGGCTGCGGTTGGCGGAGGATGTCTGCTACAGATCTGAGCCACGAGGGTGCTACTTCGAGCGGGGGTGACTATGGTCTTCGGTGGGGAGACTGTAGTGGTGGGAGGTTGAGAAGGTGCTGACGAGTGGAGGGGTGCGCTCTCCTCCAAGCGGCAGAGTCAGTGTTGGATGGTGATCTGGTGGAGATCCTTCAGGTGGAGAGACTTCCTCGAGAGAAAGATAGTGGACAGTGGACCTTGGTTGTGCTCTGCTTTAGGAACAGTGAGGGGATCCGGAAGAGGTCATGTTGGAGTTGGTGGACGAGGGGCGACACACGCCCCCAATGGAGGAAGAGGAACCAAATAAATAATAATAATAATTTTGAATTTCAAAAATTGAATTAACGGAGGAAAAAAGAAAGAAGTTAATGGTGAAATTAAATTAATAAATAAAATAATTTTTGAAATTGTAATAATTAAAATAATATTGAATACCAACAATTTAACGAGCCACCTTAATGGTGGATTAATTAAGGAATTAATTAAATTATATACAGAAGGTATATTATTTACATAAATAAAAAAAATAAATTATTTTCGTCACTTTATTGATTTAAAAAATAACTGTCAATTATTTTTTTTAGTATGATTTTTAAGGAAATTAATTATATACCTATAATATATTCATGTGGTACATTATATACATAGTTAAATAAAAAAATTATGTGATTTTATGTTTTAAAATTATTTTTATTTTAGATAATTATTAAAAAATATTGACAATTATTTATAAATACATTATGTATAAAAATAAATATGGATAAATATATACAATAAATAAATGGTAAAATTGTAAAAACCACCCTAAAAACCATCTTTCAAGCTATAACCAGAAAAATATGAAACACACTACCATTTTAAAGAGAATTTAATCTACAATATAATGGAAATGATTTTGATTCAATTTGAGTTCATATGGAGCCATAATTTATATTTCAATTATCATTTTACGGCTTTTTTCAAATGTAGTTATTTTTATTTTGTACATGATTTTATTGTGCAATTATTTTTATTATTTAGAAAATATTTTTATTTATAATTCCATTGAGAAGATTATTTAATTTGAGGTCAATTTATGGACAAATAAAATAGTGTAAGTTTTATACAAACATACACATAATAAATTCAAAATAAATAATGAAATGTATTACAAGTATTTTTTGGATTTTCTGATTAAAGACCATATCTCCACCTACTTTATTCCTGATTGATCAGGTCAAATCTCGACCTTCTCTCGGGGTTCGGGCCAGGCTCTATCTATTGCATATATACAGTCTTTTATTTTCTTTATTTTTCCTTTATTTATTTATTTCAGGTTAAAATAATAATAAATATACAATATTTACATACATATGCATGTTACTAAGTATATGGATTTAATAATATATACATATGTTTTATAAGAGATTTTCAGCTAAAATAAATGAATAAAGATGATGAAATGCAGATTCACCATCCCCCGATGCTTTACCTTTGTTAGTCCCATAACAAACACTTATTTTGAAAGAATAAGTGAATAAAAGTAAAAGAAAGGAAAAATAAAGAAATTAGGACAATATTGAGTATTAAACTTATCTTCATAAAGTTGTAGTATAGAGCTCTGTCAAACCTTTGGATTATTAGTGTGGCAGAATTTTAATGGGAAATGGATTTAAAACCTAATAGCCTTCAAGTTCCATAAGACTCATATTCAGGTTACCTCAACAGTCATTTCAGAACAAGTTTACATACATAAATTCTAATGATTATGAATCTTTACTTGTACGATGTAAGTGAATTATAGCTCCCCAATTCAGAAGTAGCAAAGGATCAGCCTCTCAACATGGTAACTCTACTCCCCCTTTCTAGCAACTATTTCCTCGAGGAGCGAGGATATTCCCTTCTAAGTTCACATAAACCAGCTCAAGAAGAGGATATGGAGAAAAGAATGGATGGTAACCAGTGTAGCTACCTATCATCGGATGCATGACCAGTGTAGCCAAGTCATCCAGCTGCAAGCCTACAAAAAATTTACTTTTGAAGCTTTTTTTTATATACTCGTATATACACTCCGGCAAGCATTTTACTTTTCAATCAGGTCTGTCCACTATTGGAGATTCTGCATTTTTTTCTTTTTCACAAATATATACAAGGTGCATCATGAACATAAGGAGTTTTTCCTCTTGAGATAGTAGACTATCCCACTTTTAAAGCATTACTGCAACCCCACATCATCCTGTCTTTAGACCTCAATGCTACTAGATCAAGTTGAGATGCACTACCCTCCATAGAGGAAGATGAATATTCCCACTAGTTGTTACATACTCGTGTGCTACCCCGAGTCAAAAGATTCGGCCTCCTCACTACATCATCCATGAAGAGCTACATGTAGAGTGCTTGTCCAAGATAAGCCATGGTCTACAAGAATTATACGTGTGTTGTTATAAATTCTACTTAGACTAATCAAGACGACATGTGAACATAGTCTTATGTACTGAAAGAGTTAAGTTACTAGGATATGAAAAGTCTTAACTCCAGTTCTTATAAGGTTCTTGTGAAATTAAGTGTATTAAGGTCCAACTAAGCTCCTTTCTTTAATTTTATTCCATACTTAGTTTAAATATCAATACTATCCTGAAAAATGCACATGCAAATGCACGAAATATATACAAAGCAATTTTGTAGAGAGATTTTTTAGTTCAATTTTTAAGAGAAAAAGGGTTAGTAAATTATATCCAAGTATATACATGGTTTATACAGAAATTTTATTTAATAAGCGTATAATAATTTTTTGTTTTTAATTTTTTTTCTATTTGATGTTTTTTATTAAGACGGAAGGTTACCAAAGTCTATATACACACATGGATTTTACATATTTATATACATACCCTAATATACATAAAATAATCACATTTTTATATGTATGAGTTATGTCTAAAGTATATATACAATATATAAGACACCCCCTATATTTAGCTCGAACTACATCCCCATAGTGATTAAAGAGCTACAAAGGAAGACATAACTCATGCTAAGTATAGAAAAGCGAAAATACACTATACAACAATGACTCAAGGAATGAATAGAAGTCGGTGATCTCCCTGATTAATGAATCCTATGTATAGACGATTGTAGAAAAGGGAAAAATCGATGAAAAGAATTGGCAGACTCAACGACTCGTCTTGCCCAATATACTTAGGGTAGAATATGAAGGATATTGAGAATCCTCAAGCACATCACGGAAGCGTGTTGATCGCATCTCATGCGATCGGGGCGACTAGTCGAACTAGTCGCTAAATGCAGCGGAAATTAAAATTTTTAATCAAGTGATGAAATCACATGATCACAAGAACATTTCTTGGATCGTTTCATCAAACCACAAAGTATTAGAAATACCTCTTGAAGCATGGTTGCGATCACGAGATCTCTAAAGTAAGAGATCCTTCTGTCTCAAGTCCGATCCATGAAGATGGCATTTGCGGGCACGATGATGAGACGCGTTCCTCCCACAATCCTTGATGAAGATCCAAGCTTTGAGTCCCCTGATTTTGTCCAACGAAATCCGTCGTCTTCCTCTAGAGCAAGCAGCCCCAGAGAAGATGGAGATCCTCAAGTCGTCGAAGGCGAAGGCAAGAAGTTCTCTTTCTCAACACATAAGATGGACAGCCATCTTCAAATGGAGAGAGCGAGAATAGGAGAGAATGGGAGAGAGAGAGTAGTAGGCTTCTACAACTCTTTATTATGTACCTTGAAAGGCTAGGTTAGTCCTCCTTTTATATAAGTTTAGGATCCAATGGATCTCAATCCATGGGACACATAGATCCAACGGCCATGGTGATCTATGTATTAATCAATGGTCATGATTGTTGTTGGCTAAAAACTAACAACATTAATTTATATTAAAATTAAATATATGTTGCAACATTATCAACACAATTTAATTTAACATTAATTAATTATCAAGAGATAACAATATAATAAAGGGGAGATAACAAATTCCCTCCTAAAAATGAGGGGGTGTCACCTTTGACTATGTCATTGGTGACGCCACCTCATTTGGTGGTTATTATGTCCCTTTTATTTTATATTATTATTTCTTTATGAATTTTTACTAATCATTATCACAAAATTATTCACCAAATTAATTTGTGAATATTTCAATCATGCCATTGATAAATATGAGAATCATATTCACAACCCAAACTAATTTATCAATTACATTTTCAATTAATTAATTAATGTGAATCCAATCCACATTAATAATTAACAAATGCTATTTACAAAAAAATTCTCTCTCTCTTCAATATATGTATATTATAAATCATATTTATAATACACAAATATCATGGATAGTATTATCCACATTCTCAAATCCTTGATAATTAAATCCCATTTAATTATCTTGGATAATTATGCTCACAATATGAATCTCATTCATATTATGCTTGATAACTAAATCTCATTTAATTATCAAGTCCTTCTTGCTTGGATATGTAATTCATCAAATGAATTATACTTGAACCCCTTCAAGAATAATGTGCTTTCTCGCAGATACTTGGAGATAAGGACAAGGCGATTGTATTGTTCCACGTATAGTGACTTGGATGTTGAGATCTCATCTCAAATCCAGATCTTACGTACCTTCCAAAGATGCTTGATTAAATCAAGACCGCAAATCTTATCTTCTCATTGCATCTGAATCTCATTTAGACCAATGTCCAAAACTTGGACCAAGTTCAGATTGCTTCTCTACTGAGAGAAGTCACTAAAATCCATACCTATTTCATAACTCCCTCGGAATGGAAGCGTCATGGTTATACAATCGTTTATGATCACATCACCCTCAAGTATTCCCAATACATGTACATCATGCATACTGGAAGACCTATGATCAACCTGAAGATTAAGATCAATTTTACACTGTCTTCTTCAGGGTTTGATCACCAAGTTTCTCAATCTTGGTCATTGGGAGTTGGTATCGATCATATGCTTTCCCAAAGCATATATCATACCTTCAATTCATGTCATGCTTCTAAAGCATGACGACCATGCATGGAATTTGATTGGTCCCAATATCTCATGAGTGAACTCATGTCTTCCGATTCATAAGTGAACCTGTATGATGCCTTTGAGAGATCGTATTACTCATATGTCCTTATATGCACACCAGCTCGCCTGTGTATAGACCTTGGTTAGGCCATCAACCTATCGGTCTGCCAGATGTACATACTCAAACATATAGTAATACATTTGTCTCTGGTCAGAGTATGCGTGCCTATGCTATGACAACATTCAACATAGGATTTAGGTTATCTCGATCTCGTTAAGTCAACCCATTGACCTAACTAATCTGACACCTCAGAATCACTATTCCCATGTAGAGGACCTGCATCAAGAGGTCGGTCAGATATCAGCCTATGTGAGAAAGGATTGCCATCTCCTACTCAGGCTGGAGATCATATCTTAATAATCATTTGACGGTGCTTGATGAGTCCACTATCTAACTCCTTAGATATTCATCCAAACACCAGCCTTTATGATTCATTTAATGAATCAACAACTATATGATCATCAAGATGGCCATGGTACATAATCCTAATTGTACATAGGGACCTTTTATGCAAATTATTTATTCTTCATTTCAGATCAGGGAATGATATGTGCAATAACGTTTATTGCATAATGGCTCGTCGTGGGCTCGCATGTCCAACAATATCCCACTAGATCAAAGAGCCATTAATGGGCTAATCATTTAAACCCACACTCATGTGACAATCATAGGCTATTTATAAAAATAGCTAGGTAAGCTGATCAGTCACTCTGTTCCCGCGAGACTATGCCAAGTCATTTTACGGCACTCGCATATCCCTAGTAACAGTTCTTGCATCCAATGCGAATGTTGCATCTAATGCAACCAATACTCAATCTAGTCAAAGCAGTTATAGTGTCCTTGACACTACTGCTCAATAATTATTATAACCAGTATTTCCATAATCCTTATTAGAATACCCTTATTCTAGGAGATTACTATCTCTTAAGGTATCCACAGTTAAGACCTTTCAGATCTATATCTATAAAGTCTTAAGCTTTTGAAGATATGACTTTGAGATCACTATCTCAAAAATCGTATCATCTATGAAGACTTTGTTATTACTGCAATCAAGTGTTTTCTCTCCATAGTAGGATTAGTAACAGTTTACTACTCCCACTGCATGGTAGATATTTGGCTTTTATACACATCTAGCATACACTCAGCTTCTCGTAATTGGTGCACAAGTGCAAGCAGTTCTAGCATTCACTTCCTTAACTCTTTGAGGTGCTATCCCTTTAGATAGGTCAGTACCAAATCTCAAGGTAAGAAAGCCTTTCTTGGAATTTCCAGAAAATGGAACATGTCCAAGGTGTATTGCAAATGTGATAGTCCGAATACCCTCTTTCTCTTTGCTTCTGAACACCTTCAGAACTAAGATCCAAGAGGCATCATTTGAGATCATATCTCAAGGTATGGAATAGCCAGATCATAAAACACTTATTATCATCTTTATATCATTCCAAATGATTAGGATATTATCTACATTTAGCATGATGAACACAATGGCACTCCCACTAAGCTTCACATGGTACATCAAGATTCTATCTGAAATCAAAACATTTATAATTTCATCAAATCTTATGTTTCAACAACAAGAAGCTTATTTTGAGTCTATAGATGGATTTCTTTAGCTTTCACACCTCACTTTCCCCAATCATGAAGCCCTGGGGCTACTTCATGTGAATATCCTCATAGAGGTATTCTTAGAGGAATGTAATCTTGGCTTACATCTTGAAGATGCAATAGTCAAGTTGTGTAGCTAAGGTTAGCAATATTCTGATGATTTTAAGCATGGTTACCGAAGAGCAAGTCTCATCGCAAGCAATGTATTCTCTTTCAGTGTGTAGTTCATGGCCACGAACCGTGCTTTGAAGGTCTCTACCTTCTCATCAAGTTCCCTCTTCTCTTGAAGATCCATTTACACCTTAACGGGTCTTACCCTTATAGGTGGATCCTCGAGGGTCCATATACAACATTTGTATATCTAGTCTACTTTAAACTTAATTTCTAATATCCATCTTTCCATGTCATGATCCTCTGGAGCTTCATCACATGAAGTCCGATCATTGTCAGACTTAACTGACACATGGAATACATCCTCAAACTCATTTGAAGAAGTATTAATGTTTCATCTTTAATTATCCTTTTAGTTTCCGATTTCAGGAGCCTCATTATCTTCTCAAGATTAAACGAGTTCCTACACTTCATTTTCATCTTGATTCTCAAGAGAGTCATCCTCTAAGAATCAAATTCCCAGAGATGAGATCTTTTAAGAATCTCAAGGTCATAAAGTAGGTATCCAATATCATCCTTTATTTTCCTAATGAAGTAGCACTCTTAAGTGTTAGATTCCAGCTTACATGCATGGAACCTTATTAAGGATATATATTGTAGTCTCTACTATACATATGTACCTGGAAACTAAGGGATAATTATGCTAAAACTCATCATTGATCAAATCATGTCACACATGATCCAATTGTATCTCCCTACAACTCCAATGAGTTTAGGTGCGTTAGGAGGATTGAGATAGAAATGATATTCATATCTTTATAAGGTATTCTTTGAATTCATCTAATAGGTACTTGCTACCTTGATTAGATCAAATTCATTTAATCTTCCTTCAAACTTTGGTTCTAAATCAAAATTGTGAAATCTTTGAACATTTCAAAGGTTTCTCAGGTGAAGAGAAGAAATCTCATATCATACATGATCATCAATAGATATCGCATATCCATAATGTTCACTATGATATAGATGATCCACATACATCAATATGTATGAGATCTCGAATACCTTGACATCTTACACCTTTCCCAAAAAAGGGTGTATTGGATATTTTACTTTGAATACAATATTCACAAGCATGTAAGATTTGAAATTTTAGACATTCTAAAGTTTCATATCTTACTAGTCTATTGATCTCATCAACAAACATATGTCTAAAACTTGATGCCATATCATTGTCAAATGATCTTCATCCTCCTATTGATCTATCAAGGTTTAATTTTCAGTATTAGAAATCTTAATGAACCATTCATTAATTTTCTAATTTAGTAGAGTCTACTAGATGCTAGATTACTATCTGAAATATATCCATCATAACTCTTTATGATAGTTCTATCTCAGAATTCATGTTTATTTCCAACACTTGGAAATAAAACACGAGTGTATTCTAATATCCATGTCATAGAGACATTCTCTAAGACTAAGGGCTCTCCCACTGAAATCATGTAGTCTATCAATCCAATGGAGATTGTTGCAACAATTGCACTAATATCCATGTAGATGACTATTAAACCTTAAGATCAAATTTCTAAACTTCTAATATATATATATATATATATATATATATATGCAACCAATTGCAAGTGTCATTAGAAGATTGGGATAGAATTATCAGACTTTATCATATGAAATAAGTAAGTCAAAGTCAACGATTATATGTAGATTATCCTGATGCTCTATCTGAGTCCTTCACTAAGGATTTTAGATAGACTTGATAGGCATACCATCAACACATCATCTTATTGCAGTATTGCATTCATTCAACTCTTTGGATGTCATATGGAAGTCACAGAAGTACAATCAACTCTTTGATTTTACTTGTCACATGGGTCCGACCCACGCTTCCACTGTGCTCTCTTCATCTATAAACAACCATTGTTCAAGACAAAGAATCTCTTATGTTGAATTCAAAAGATTTCAATACAAGAGCACTTCAACATTTATACATGCTTCATTAAATTCATACAAAATGATTATGAAGCTTCATAAATGACTTGAGTATAGATAGTAGAATGATGACACTCATCATATCTACATACATCTTAACTCTTAGAGACTTAGGTTCATGTATGTATTCAAACATATTGAATACATCATCTCTTTCGAGCTATCATTCCGCATAATGCAGAGAACCATGTCATTCATGATTAAATGTCTAGAGCACATATGTATTACAGAACATCTACTTAGATTTTATAAGGATTATTTGACAATTACGATCATCATCGACATGTCACTTCCAAAGTACACTCGATGAAAGATCAAGACTATAGAGACATACAAACCCTAAGGTGATGTCTTATTGTCTTATTTAATTGTCATTCCTCATTATGTTGAGGAATCTTGCACATTGCAACCACATACATTATGTGTCCAATTGCAAGTACAATATCTGGATCATGAGTCCAATCCATGATATTTTACTGATTATTATTGAGTATAACATTGAGTGGGTTTAATGAAGGATTATCTGAAATAAGAAATTTGCATAAGTTTATATATTTATATATATATACATATTTTACTTTGATTTAGGAATTTTTATATCAAAGTTGTCTTGCCTTGTCAACAATGAAAGTTCATTCCCTTAATCACTTTCAATGTAAGAGATATTCTTACCATTATATCTCTAGCAAGATATGAGATCTCCTTTCCTATCTTCGTCACATCCCAATAATATGAGAACCTACGACTCCGATAAAAAGAAGCGGGAACACATTCTGCCTTGCAAGTCCAACTTTCATTTCCCAATTCAGTCTTTAACACTTGGGCCCACCACCCCTAAGATGATGTTGACCTGTCATTAATTGAACCAACAGTCAACATGCTTAATACTCGCTATACGCAATACAATATCGCCCCAATAATATGAGGACCCGATATTGGGGTCACTACGTATACGGCCTTACTCTTTTGAGAAGCAAAGAACCCGATCCAAATAAATCATATATAGGATCTGTCACTTCAGACAAGCGTCTCCTATATACAACATATGGCGACGGAATCCTTTGCCTTGACGAGAGACCATGGATGTCACTTATGTGATCCTCCACCTCATATTCAAATTGTAATAATTAATTATTGTGAATCATATTCACATAATTAACTCTTCCAAGGGAAATACACATCTATTCATAATAGAGTGTTTATTGGATATAATTAATTTAATCACATTAAATTAATCATCAATCTAATTATCAATCAACAAACTTGATTACTACTTGAATAGTAGGTATAATCTTAAAGTACGTATTATTCGAATTTTAATAATTAGAAAAAAAATAAATTTGACTTCTCCGACATTATTGAGTCCCTACCCGTTGTCATGACCAGTACCGACGAGAGTGGGACGGATCACATACATTGCAACCCGTGACCCCAATGCTCTCCGACTAGGCACCATATCCACCTCAGGAAAGGATAATGCCAGATAGATCATCATGTACTTTGAGATGCTCATCGGTTTTTCAACCGAAATTATACCATGTAATATACGTCAAACAATTTTGATTATATTATAAGTATATTTGCTAAACAAATCCCCAATCCTATTCAAGCAAGAGGGGTTTTCATGCAAAAGTTGTCCTACAACTATTGTAGGATAAACTAAGGTTCTTCATGAAAAATAAGTTTGTTGATGATTTCATATCAACCAATGATCAAGATCAACTATCTTATCATTATGGTTAGGCAAATGTCATTCAATGAAATAATTATATCTTTAAATATTTCACAAATATTTATCACTAATTATTTCATAAAATTAACCATTAATTTTCATCATCACATTTGAATGACTTATCACAAGGTTCTTGATCAAGATTGTCAATTTCCAGCAATGACCCCCAATCACTAAAATTAATTTATCTTGATCAATTTAAATCCAAAAATTACAAAATCAGTTTTTTTAGGATTTCCAATTTGATTTATTGAAGAACCCAAGTGATAATTTACACATTTCTAGGTGCATCGAAATATTAATTAACTCATTAATCACGTTTAGATCCGCAGTTCCCGCAACAGTGAATACATGGTTATTGAAAGGGCCATATCTTGAGCAAATGAAAGTCAAATTTTGTATACTCAGATCCTATGGTTTCCTTATTTAATGAGGAATTGCAAATATCATATTTACACAATTTAAACAGTACTGAAAATTCAATTAGGTAGAGGTGCGAAAATCGAAATGCGACAAAACTTTCGCGATCCTTTCAAACCCAAGTCATCCTATGTCAAAACCTTATTCGACCTATGGTACTGATACCACTTGAAGGATATTGAGAATCCTCAAGCGCATCACGGAAGCGTGTTGATCGCATCTCATGCGATCAGGGCGACTAGTCGAACTAGTCGCTAGATGCAGCGGAAATTAAAATTTTAATCAAGTGATGAAACCACATGATCACAAGAACATTTCTTGGATCGTTTCATCAAACCACAAAGTATTAGAAATAACTCTTGAAGCGTGATTGCGATCACAAGATCTCTAAAGTAAGAGATCCTCCTGTCTCAAGTCCGATCCACGAAGATGGCACTTGCGGACACGATGATGAGACGTGTTCCTCCTGCAATCCTTGATGAAGATCCAAGCTTCGAGTCCCCTGATTTCGTCTAACGAAATACATCGTCTTCCTCTAGAGCAAATAGCCCCAAAGAAGATGGAGATCCTCGAGCCGTCGAAGGTGAAGGCAAGAAGTTCTCTTTCTCAACACATAAGATGGACGACCACCTTCAAATGGAGAGAGAGAGAGAGAATAGGCGAGAATGGGAGAGAGAGAGAGTAGTAGGCTTCTACAACTCTTAATTATGTACCTTGAAAGGCTAGGTTAGCCTTCCTTTTATATTAGTTTAGGATCCAATGGATCTCAATCCATGGGACACATAGATCCAACGACCATGGTGATCTATGCATTAATCAATGGTCATGATTGTTGTTGGATAAAAAACCAACAACATTAATTTATATTTAAATTAAATATATGTTGCAACATTATCAATACAATTTAATTTAACATAAATTAATTATCAAGAGATAACAATATAATAAAGGGGAGATAACAAATTTCCTCCTAGAAATGAGGGGGCGTCACCTTTGGCTATGTCATTGGTGACACCACCTTATTTGGTGGTTATTATGTCCCTTTTATTTTATATTATTATTTCTTTATGAATTTGTAATAATCATTATCACAAAATTATTCATCAAATTAATTCCAAATTAATTTGTGAATATTTCAATCATGCCATTGATAAATTTATGAATCATATTCACAACCCAAACTAATTTGTAAATTACATTTCCAATTAATTAATTAATGTGAATCCAATCCACATTAATAATTAACAAATGTTATTTACAAAAAAAATTATCTCTCTCTTCAACATATATATATATATATTATAAATCATATTTATAATACACAAATATCATGGATAGTATTATCCACATTCTCTAATCCTTGATAATTAAATCCCATTTAATTATCTTGGATAATTATTCTCACAATGTGAATCTCATTCAT
Organism: Ottelia alismoides; assembly: GCA_037367405.1. NCBI lineage: Eukaryota > Viridiplantae > Streptophyta > Magnoliopsida > Alismatales > Hydrocharitaceae > Ottelia > Ottelia alismoides. The sequence continues at coordinate 287,022 of JAZKJV010005183.1, forward strand.
ATTATGCTTCATAATTAAATCTCATTTAATCAACAAGTCCTTCTTGCTTGGATATGTAATTCATCAAATGAATTATTCTTGAACCCCTTCAAGAATAATGTGCTTTCTTCGCAGATACTTGAAGATATGGACAGGGCGATTGTATTGTTCCACGTATAGTGACTTGGATGTTGAGATGTCATCTCAAATCCAGATCTTACGTACCTCCCACAGATGCATGATTAAATCAAGACCGCAAATCTAATCTTCTCACTGCATCTGAATCTCATTTAGACCCAATGTCCAAAACTTTGACCAGATTGCTTCTCAACTGAGAGGAGTCACTAAAATCCAGACATGTTTCATCACTCCCTCGGAATGGAAGCGTCATGGTTATACAATCGTTTATGATCACATCACCCTCAAGTATTCCCAATACATGTACATCATGCATACTGGAAGACCTATGATCAACCTGAAGATTAAGATCAATTTTACACTGTCTTCTTCAGGGTTTGATCACCAAGTTTCTCAATCTTGGTCATTGGGAGTTGGTATCGATCATATGCTTTCCCAAAGCATATATAATGCCTTCAAACTCATGTCATGCTTCCAAAGCACGACAACCATGCATGGAGTTTGATCGGTCCCAATACCTCATGAGTGAGCTCATGTCTTTCAGTTCATAAGTGAACCTGTATGATCCCTTTGAGAGATCGTATTACTCATATGTCCTTATATGCACATAGCTCGCCGGTGTATAGACCTTGGTTAGGCCATCAACCTATCGGTCTGCCAAATGTACATACTCAGACATATAGTAATACATATGTCTTCGATCAGAGGATGCGTGCCTAAGTTGTGAAAACATGCAACATAGGACTTAGGTTATCTCGATCTCGTTAAGTCAACCCCATGACCTAACTAATCTGACACCTCCGAATCATTATTCCCATGCAGAGGACCTGCATCAAGAGGTCGGTCAGATATCAGCCTATGTGAGAAAAAATTGCCATCTCCTACTCAGGCTGGAGATCATCTCTTAATAATCATTTGATGTGCTTGATGAGTCCTCTATCTAACTCCTTAGATATTCATCCAAACACCAGCCTCTATGATTCATTTAATGATTTAACAACTGTATGATCATCAAGATGGCCATGGTACGTAACCCTAATTGTACAGAGGGACCTTTTATGCAAATTATTTATTCTTCATTTCAGATTAGGGAATGATATGTGCAATAACATTTATTGCATAATGGCTTGTCGTGGGCTCGCATGTCCAACTGAGTAACCCTAAGTATAGAATATCAACAAGTTTGGGAATAATCGAGAGATCAAAAAAATAAAAAAAAGAGACGACATGAACAACATCACTTCCCTTATACTTAGGGTATAATAGCCCTAAGTATAGAATATCAACAAGTTGGGGAATAATCGAGAGATTAGAAAAATAAAACAAAAAGAGACGACATGAACAACATCACTCCCCTTATACTTAGGTAGAGTATATGCAAGTATAAGCAACAAAAGGAGTGATGAACATGACAAATATGAAAAACACAAATCATTCACCTCCCATACCTAGGATAAAGCGCATCTTAAGTATAGCGTATGTACACATGGAAAGGGCTGAATGAAAAAATGGAAGAAGAGAGAATGAAACGAAAGGATATACAAAAAGTAGTCAGCTCATGTATCAGATGTAGAAGATGGAATGAAAGGATCATTGTTTGATACCACCAATATACAATCAACGATGGATAGAAATGTATCATGATCTATATATGGCTTCAGAAACTGTTCATTCACAACAAATGGTTGTGCGTCAGATGACAAGACAATACTCCCATTGTCACGCACATCTCTCACAATGAACGATCCTAACCATTTGCTTTTCAATTTTCTTGGAAACAACTTCAACTTATCATCAAATAATAAAACTTTCTGATAAGGAGAGAAAGTCTTCCTTCGAATGTGTTTGTCATGCCAATGCTTGACTTTCTCCTTATACATGAGCGAGTTATCATACACAAAGTCTCAGAATTCCAGTAATATATTCAAATCCAACTTCCTATTCTTTCCCTCCTTCTCAGGATTAAGACTACATACACGGAGTGCCCACACAAATTTGTGAATTAATTCCACTAGTAGGTGACAAGGCTTTCCATACACCAATCTTTAGAGAGACATACCCAAAGGAGACTTGTACGTAGTCTAATAAGCCCATAAAACTAAATCAAGCATTTGGGACTTGTTCTTCCTACCTGGACATACAAGTTTTACAATATCATCTTGATCCCTATTTGAAATCTCTGCCAAGCCATTACTCTGGATGTGGTAAGAAGACATAACTCTGTGCTCAATGGCGTACTCCTTCACAAGCTTCTTTAATTCTCTATTAATGAAATGGCTTCCCCCATTTGAAATCAGTATTTTGGGGATCCTGAACCGTGCAAAAATGTGGTCCTTGAGAAAGGAACACAATTTAAGACTATCCGCGACTCAAGTGGGAATAGCCTCCGCTCATTGACTAACATAATCCACAGTGAGTAGGATGTACTGAAATCCCTGAATGACAGGAAATGGACCCATGAAGTGTATGCCCCAAGCATCAAAAACATCAGAAATCTATATTTATCTTAGGGACATGGTATCTTTGGAACCAACAGTTCCTCCCATTTTCTGACAATTAGTACAACCTTGAACATATTTGTAGCATCCTTAAATAATGTGGGCCACCATAGGCCACTCTGTAAAACCTTTGTTGTTGTGTGTTTCCACAAATGATCCCACCAAATTCTAGTTTGTGATAGTGCTCAAGTACGCTAGTGTGTTCGTCCTAAGGAATATACCTTCTCCAGATACAATCCACACCCTCATGAAATAGGTACGGATCCTTCCATTGGTAATAATGAATCTCTAACAGAAATCTGTCTATCTTGTACTTCGACCAATCTTGTGGAACTTTCTTCAATACAAGATAATTAACAATATCAACATACCATGAGAGTGAGTCCACAGACAAAATGGACTCGTCTGGAAAGGTTTCAGAAATAGGGGATCATGTTCTGCTCAAAGGTCTCTACATTCGTGATACGGGAAAGGTGATCTTCCACAATATTTTTTACTCCAGGTTTATCTTGAATCTCTAAATTAATTCCTAGAGAAGAGGGATCCATATGATAAGGCATGGTTTGGCATCCTTATTTTCCTGTAAGTATCGTATGGTAGTGTGATTCATGTATACAATAATGTGGGAACCGAGGATGTAAGATCTAAAATTTTCTAACCCAAACACAACTGCTAACATCTCCTTCTCTGTAACTGTATAATTTTGTTATGCTTCATCTAGTGTTTCTAGCAAAGTATATAGCAAATGGTATCCCATCCCTTCTCCGTCCTAAAACCGCCCAACTATGAAATTGGAGGCATCTGTCATGATCTCAAAAGGAAGAGACCAATCAGGTGGTTGTAAGATAGGGGCACTAGTAACCATATCTTTCATCTGATTGAATGCAAGGAGGACTTTCTCATTTGCAATAAACACACTCTCCTTGCACAGAAGCTCAGTCAAAGGTCTGGCGATCTCTAACCAAGTTTGAGGATTTTTCGATTTAATTTTATTGTACTTTACATTTTAACCCTCGAAATTGTCAAAATTGCATTTACCTTATTTATTGCATTTAACAATACTAAAAAAAGAAACATCTCTCCAAAAATCTAATTTCTTGATCGACTTTAAACAATTCTAATTAGACACTTGCCTCCTTGAGTTCGACCTTGGACTTACCCAAGTAAAAAAATTGACCACCCACTTTAATTTTACTCTAATTACAAAAGTGGTTTTTGGTCAATCGTGAAATTGCCGCCTACAATGAAACATATTTTAATCATTAATTCCATCGAATTAAGAGGCCATTTTCGCGGTTTTTTAGTCACCTCATCACCCAATGCGTCCTCACAATCCCCCAAATAATGGGACCATCTTCCCGGGATGCCGTGTTATATCAAGCCTAAAGGGAACTGTGAGGCGGAGTACACCATAATGACTCTTATGGTTAGAGGCAAGTGCTTGCAGTTGCAGCCATGTACTGAAGAGTGGTCCACAGGTACTTAGAGCAGAAGTCTAGGTATTTTTTCTCTAATCCTTATGGTTATGTCCTCACCCACTCTATAGGGAGTTTAGTACGTGCAACAATGAGGGGTTTTCTCTCCTAATACAATTAAGTTCATATTTTTTTTGTTTTTAATAAAGTTTCAAAAGAAAAAATATTTTCTTGTTTTTTTAGAATTTTCACATTTTTGGGTATTTTCAAGAATATCTAACAATGATCTGATTTCCTTTAACTTTAAATAATATGTCTCACGGAGTGGGAAATCATGGAATGCAACAGAAAATAATGATGTATGCAAGGAAAGAGGATGTACATATCTCCAACACTCTACTGCAGGATGATCCTCACATAAATTTAAATCTAAGCTAATGCATGAAAAGTAGAGAAAACCGTGTACTATCCAACAACTCTAGCATAAGAACATACTTATTTTTCAAATTGTTGAATTATGCCTAAGTGTGGATTAGGGAGATTAATTCTACTTTACTCGTCTATTATGTCCTACATACACCCCTAGGTTTCCATGAAATCATGTGGAATAAAGGAATAATTTAGAAAAATCAAACACCATAGTAAGGCCCCCCAAGTGCACTGGCACTTGGTGAAACATACTCCGAGAAGAAAGTTAGCATGTCCATCTACAAGTCGATATGTCCTTAATGGACCTCTTGCTACATAAGTAAGCAAGAGCAAGAACACGTTCCTCTCTCGCTGAAAATAGAAGAATGGGCAAATGCTATGACTCTTAAAATAAATAAAAAAATGTAGTCTCTAAAAAATGTCTAATTGTTAGAATTGTACTATTCCTCTGCATCTAGATCGTAAAAGTATGAGTCGATCTTTGCTCTCTGAGCTGGTTTGACTTCCTAGGAAGTCAACTAATCTTGTAGGCTATGCAGCATAGGTTAGCATAGACAGAAAAAATGCATCTACTAGTACAATAGCATAGGTTATTATAGAGTCGATTTAGACCCTAGCTGAGCTCAAGATTTTACCTTCAATGTTGAAATATGCCTTCCTTGTGCTCCCCACTCCCCCAAATGTTCCCGGTTATCCTCAGCTCGTAGTTGACCACTAAACAATAATCTCGCGTGCTAGAGGTTCTTGAGAGAAACCGCAAGGCCATAGGATGGAATATTTCAGATCTTCGCGGGATTAACCCAGCTTTGTGCTCGAAATCTAAGGGAGGTTTTCATTAAGGAGATAAGAAATGGTGTAGTTCTAGATTTATATATCCTATTTAAGATTCCAAGTGGATTTTCCCTTTACATGTGGACTCAAAGAAATTTGGGATTACTATCGTAAAGAATGACCGTGGTGAGGAGATTCTGACTCGGGTGCCTACTTCATGGTGTACCTGTGTTGATTACTGGCGCTTGAACTCAACTACAAAGAAGGTTCACTTTCTGTTGCACTTTATCGATCAGATTATTGAGAGGCTGGCATGGAAAGAATTCTTTGTTTCTTTGTTGGGTACTTGAGATATAATCAGGTTGCTACCACTCTTGAGAATCAGAAGAAAACTACTTTCACTTGTCCGTTTGGCACCTACACCTTTAGACAGATGCCCTTTGGACTATGTAATGCCCCCTCTACATTCCAAAGGTGTATGTTGGCCCTTTTTACCGACATGGTGGGCAGTTTCCTTGAGGATTTCATGGACGATTTCTCTATCTGTGAGGATAGTTTTGAGACATGTCTTGTTCATTTAGACTGAGTTCTTCAACGTTGTTGTCAGGTAAACCTAGTGGTATCGTGGGAGAAGAGTCACTTTATGGTGACTCATGAGACATGTCATCTCCAAACATGGTATGGGGGTTGACCCGGCTAAGATTGATGTCATTTCCAAGTTAGAGCCACCACAGAATTTGAAGCAATTGAGGTCATTTATGGGGCACGTAGGATTCTATAGGCGATTCATAAAATACTACAAGTTTTGGATTTTTTGGATGCAAGATAAATAAATAATGAATTTATGAATGCAGACAATGAGGTTTTCAATAATTAATTATAATAAATAATAAATCTAGTTATTTTCAGAAATAAATTTATCTCAGAGGTGATTTATCTCAGAAAATTCCTAAACCCTAAAATGTTGGATTTAATACTTATTAAAAATTAATTAATGAAATGCATAAAATGATTTTTCCACAGAAAACAATGCAGCAAATGCAATTCCTTTTTGTACAATGCTACTACCAACTAATTTTATGGTCCATGATTTTTTGGTGATTTTTGAAATAGTGGTTAATTATCAACGAATTTTTAAGCATAGATTGGGTAAAATATGTCAATTTTCATAAGAATAACTAGTATTAATTAACCATAGAAAATAAAATGATCACAAACATGCCATATTGTAGAGAATTAGTTAAAGAACATCATGCAAATTTTTGATAAATGAAATGATGATAGAATGAGGTTCAAAATAAAGTGATAACAAATGGGTCAGTTTGCAATTACAATAAATAAATTATGCAAAAAATGCAGAGCAAGGATGAAAGTGTAAATACCCATACCCCTAGCGGTATTTCTGTAAAACTCCCAAGTAGACCCCGTGGGCAATGGGGGTGTTGTTGTAATTCCACAAAGATCCGGGGAGGTAGATGCAAATTTTCCAGTGGGTCACGTACGATGCACGTGACCTTCTGGGATGGTTTTATGTCCGGATTTCGAGAACCTTCAGGGGTGTCTATTGAAGAATTCCCCTCCCGTCACGTGCCACATATGCGGGTTGGGTATCAGGATTCGAGCCCTAGTGAATGACAGCGGAGGTCAGCTTCCATCGGCGAGGGAGCGGTAGGGATCCGGCTGCTTCTGGTGGTTGGTGGTGAAGGTGTTGAAAGTGGAGACTCCTGGCTATGGCCAGGAGGTGTCGAGGAAGGGACGATCCTTCTGGAAGGTGGCTGCTGCTGCGGAGTAGAGGGGGAGGATGGAATTTGGTGGACGGAGGTAGAGATGCTGGAGTCGAAGACGAGGTGAATCTCAGGTACGGTGGAGGGAATAACTGGAGTGGCGAGAAGGATTTCTCTTGTGGTGGCTGTGAAGATGGCGTCGGTGGAGCAGTAGCACGAATCGTCGGCGGAGGCATTGGCGATGGTGGAAGGAGCGAGGCAGCTCCGTGCACGGTGAAACAGCCTGGAAGCATGCGAATAGCTGCAGGTGGACGGAGGAAAGTTGGTCAGGTGGTGGTGGGATGGAGATGAAATAGTTAAGGGCAAATTAGTAATGGGGTTACTGTTGATAAAGGGGCGATAGGGGAAATAGAGGAAAATAGGAAAAGCATGGGAATGGGAGAAGAAAAAATAATGGAAAAAAGGAAAGAGAAGCAAGAAGAGGGAGAGATATCGCCTGGGTAGGGAGGATGGAGGCCTCTTCCTGGTTGTCACCTCAACTCCGCGGCAGAGGAGGAGGCTCGAAAAGGATCTTGTCGATAGGATCTTCACCGGAGAAGGAGGGTTGTCACCACCACCTTCCCCAACTCTCTCTCTCTCTCTCTATGTACCGTGGGTATTGGCGGATGACGGAATCGGGGTTGATGATGGGTTATTATAGAGAGAAGAGTCGTAAAGATGGGGGGTGATCCATGGGGGTTGCAGGGATGAAGGGATAACGACGTAGGGATGTGGCCGGTAGGAGGTTGCACAAAAGGTGCGGGCGGAGGTTATGGAGAAGGAGGCGACAACGGTGTTGATTGAAAGAGAGAAGAAGAGGGTCCTCATGTGCATGGCACGTGAGGTGAAATTTTTTAATTTTATTATTTTTTTAATATTTTTAAAAACTAAATAGAAAAATAGGTTAAAAATAGTGAACACGTTGTGACTCACGAGTTACCACGTGTCAACCTTAGAAAATCTAAAAATTAAATAAGAAGATAAATGGAAAATGAATAACAAATGACCTCAGATCGAAAAGTGTTCAACATGAAAATTGCTCATCTCGATGAGAACTACAATTTTCATGAAGAGATCAAGTGAAAAAGAGTCATATGTGCAAAATGATATTCTTGAGGAACTCTATGTACATAAAATACCTTGATTTTTGGATTTTGTTATTTTTTGTGATTTTAAATTAAGAGAAAAATAGAGAAAAATAATGATAAAATCAAAGATAAATATTTACAGAATAATATTTTTTTGGATTTTTAACAAATAAGAAAATATAGAAATACAATAAAGAAAAAAGTGAGATATTTGTACAGACTCGCAAAGGACACTCGGACTCGACCAGATTCTTTTATTTCAGTCTTAATATAAATTTGGATTTTCGTGGATTTTATTAAAACTTTAATCAAATTAAAACCAAAAAAGAGAAAAAGGAGTTAATTATGTACATAAAATATCAAGTCAAAATCAGGGAAAACTCAAAATGCGTAAAGAGGTCCAAAAACCCAACTTTCACATACGAGCTCGATTTTTATGAAATTAGTCTTGTTTTGAAGATATTTGAATATATATTACTTAAAAATGAGTATACCTATATCGAACATTGTATGAGAACGATATGAGCATTTTAGTCTGTCCAATCTGAAATGGGATTTCGTCTTACGGGCCAATTTTTGAGTTAGTAATTTTTTGTATTTTTCTTTTAATCTTGTTAGTAATATGTACACAGTGGAGGTGATTTGAGGTCAATTGGAGTTAGCATGATTTAGTTAAACATGTATGAAGTTGGATGCGAATACCAAGATGATTATGAATGCAATTATGAATGTTAAAATGCAAATATTAATTTTACATGCATGAATGATAAAAATGTAGGATAAATGATGAAGTGCGGCTAATTACTTGAGAACAAAGCTCTTTTTTATCTTTTAGTATGATGAATCATGGATTCATCACCCCCCTATGCTTAAACCTTGCTTGTCCCCGAGCAACTAAAATGAAATGCAAAAGTGAAATGATTTTGGGTTCCATACCAAAGTCATGAACAAAAGGTGAAAATGGAGCTAGACTCGACCTTTTGATTAGTAGCATGGCAGAACTTCTGTGAGATTAGGGTTTTAAAATCAACAACCCTCAAGTTAATCATATCATTGTAATGGATTCGGCTAAGAAGTCATCTTAGATCAATCCTTCTCCCAAGCATATCCCATGAACAATGAACAACTGTCTCATGTCTGTGAAAGGTTTTAGCTCTCCCCATCAAGAATGTTGAACTATCATGCAAAACCCCCTCCCAGTAACTCATCCTCGGGGAGTTAGGTATTTCCTTCTAAGATCTGTCGCGTTGTGTTCACAATTGAAATGGGGGAAATTATAAGAAATGGGAAAAGAATTGGAGGATGACCAGTGTAATCACCTCTCCTTTTGAAGCTGGCCAGTTTACCCAAGTCTCCACTAAGATCTGCAGGTTTTCTTGAAGTTTGGACCTTTTTGGTCAGATATTTATTTGGTAATTTGGCTTCTTTTTGGTATGGATTTTTGGTAACTCTGCATGGATCATTTTATGCCACTATGGATATGGAATATTTTCTTCCATACATGTTTTGGTGTCTTAGAAAAAATTTTGTTCAACTATTCATCCCTTTTTCGAAGCTTTATTTCAACCCATACTTTGGTCTTTAGTTGTCCACGCTACCAGAAAAGAGACCCATGCAGTCTTCCAACACCCTATCTGAGTTGAGCTAAGTGCATAGTGCGAGATAACAATTTAACTCCCTACTCAAGAGCTATACCCAGAATTAGGAGACCAGGTTAGACACTAAGAGTTAAAGGCTGCACATTATAATGTTGAACTCGAAGAATTAAGTGAAAAGACCTGAAGCTTCTAAAATCCTCTTCTTGATGAAGTTCCTCTAGAAATTAAGTAGATTAAGTCCAAGTCAATACCACTATCCACTTATACTTACAACTCAGTTTAGAACACAATAACTTTTCTCTTTGCATATACTAGATATGCAAAATGAAATGCAAATGAGGTACAAGATGATTTTCTTTATTTTTTTTGTATGCAAGGGAGATATGCAAGAGAGTTTTTTTCTATTTTCTCAATTTTGTGTGTTTTTTGTTTTTATTTGACTTTTTTTTGAACTTTTACCCATTCTGTAATTAATATATACGAAAATACGTAAAAGTACAAGCTATGGGTTAAGTATATATGTAATATATACAAGCCCTCTATACTTAGCATGTGTTATGTCCCCAGAGCACAAGAAGTAACAAGAATACATAACTCGTGCTAAGAGTAGAGAGAAAAATAATAAAAAGGAGGATAAAAGTCTTCCGCCTCCATATACTTAGGCTTTGGTGAACCCAAGTATAGAAGAAGAAATATAAGAAGAAAATGAGCAGTTGAGGTCAAGAGGAAAAATGGTCGAATATATACAGTGCGAGCATCGGTCCCCCCTATACTTAGGCTTTGGACAGCCTAAGTATAGGACAAGAGAGAGTGTGAGAATCGATGAGATATGGAGAATATATAGATTGAATAAGGAGTAGAATGATGAATAAATACAGATGGCATTTGTCACCCCTATACTTAGGCCTTGGCCTAAGTCTAGGAAGAAAATATAGAAGGAAACCGATGGGGGTGAGGGAAAGGTTGGTCGGTGATCAAGGTGGTTTACGGTCGATCTTTTTCAAGAAATGTGGTGGAAGGGAATGTTAATTGAAAGAAGACGAACCAGAAGATTCCCAGCTACCATCGAAGTTGTCATCGGAATAATAATCAAAGGTCACGTCACTCCAACTATTCTTATTTTGAGTTTTTTTCTCAGAGCTCGCTCGGTTTTCGGGTCAATTTGTCTTCTTCTAAATATTCAGATGAACAAGTGTCAGTTTGGTCATAACGTATTGTTCCAGTGTATTGCATGGGACCGGGGGAGTTGACCTTAGACGAATAATATATAGGGATAGGGAAAGTCTGATGTGGGTCGACATATGACTTCTTGTTCTGATCAGACTGTAGATTCTATGAACTGAGCTCTTTCATATTGTTCTTATCCTCCGAACTTGATGAGTAATCCTCAAGAGATGATATATCTAAAATATTGAAAGTGACATTTTTAGTTGCTTCAGGAGGTAATCTTTGTGAGTACTGCCCATGAGTTCCCTATCAGATGAGTCTCGGTATAAATAATATTCTTGTACGGTCATCACACGTCTTATGTATTTACTCTCTATTGGCTTTGCGTGTGTGGACTCAGAGAGATCTGATATAGTCTCGTCCGGTTGTAGTGAATTGGTTGTGTCTCATTTGATATCATTCACCTTTGTGGGTTCGTTAGACATTTCATAAGATGTTTCTCCTTCATTTGAGTCTGCGATAAGTGGAGAGGTCTGAACATATGAATATTCGTCTATGTCATGACTGACAGTTTCTGGTTCGGTTGTCTTAGGGATTGATGTGTCCTCAAGAATTTGATCAATTTGATTTGTGTTCGGAAAAATAATGTTGTGTCTCATAGTTAAGAGTCGCTACAACAAAAGCTAGAAACGACTTTCCCAAAATAATGGGAGACTCATATACTTATATATCCTCTTTGTTCAATGTCTAGGACAATGAAGTCTACTTTATGTGCGACACCTTGGAAATTAATGGTGATGGAAATGATTCCCCTCGATCTTTTTGCGGATCGATCAGGGAATTGAGCGAATACTCGAGTCTTTTTGAGCGGTCCGAGTTCGAGTGTGTCAAACAGACTTTGGGAGGATATATAAGGTAGTATCATCATCAATCCCAACATTATTAAATTCTGTATTCTCAATTTCGTAGGTTTCCTTGGTCAACCATTTAACTTTCCGGACCTTGTTTGTTTTGGTCAGCACCATTGAACTGGCCATAGTGATTAAATGATATTATGTTCGAGATGTTTTCTTTCCCATATTTTTAGGTGATAATTGACTCTTTACAAATCTCTGAAGATCAGGAACATACTCTATGGCCTTGATTAATGGAAGCTCTAAGATCTGACTTTTATAAAATGCTTCCATATTGATGGTGTCCGTTTTTCTAAATTTTCTGATTTTCTATTTTTTGGAATTTTCACTAGTGTCAGAAGGAGGGTCAGTGGTTTGTGGTGTCTGTGTTTGGGTGTCAGGCACATGATGGTTTTCGGGTTTGCTCTATGTTTTCTTGACTCCTCTTGGTTGATTATCATATCTTTGACTATTTGGATGACCTTATCAAATTGTTCAATCAAAACCTCAGTCCTCTTATTGATCCGAGCTATGTCATCCATTATCGTCCCATGACTTGGATTTGAGTGACTATAGTCGGTATGCTGTAACATTGGCATTTTCTCTTGAACTGAGATATAGCCAGCTTCTGTAACTAGGGTTTGATCATGAGTCCGATTTCTTTGACTTTGGTTGTCATCATTGTGATCAAAGGAAAAGTGATCATACTCGGATTGTGAGTCATCCCGAGTAGAAGATGGTTCAAACAATGAATTTTCATACATAACCGGGAATCGTGTTCCTTAATCAAAGTTGGACGCCTCTATTCATCGTCGAATCCACTTGCTCCATTGTGTCTTGATAGAAAATGTTTGGTTCTGTGAGTGGTTTGTATCTCAAATATTCAACCAAGGGTAGGTGGGTGGGCGAAGAGAATGATGGTTGGGGAGAAACTACCTCAAAGAGAGGGTTCCTCTGAAAAGAAGGTGGATATGAAGATTGGGAATTTGTCATGTGAGCGCGGCCCATGGAGTCTGGGTATGAATGCCAGAATTCTGACATCTTCAAATGGAATGGAGAAAGATTAGTGAAACCACGATCTGTAGGTGCAAGTGCACTGTCACACAATTCAATACACAAGTACAACCCTCTTTTTCACCAACTCAACTTAGTGAAGGCCGTGAAGGTTCAACCAAATTATCTTGTCTGTTTTAGTTGGCGATAAATAAAAAATTAGAAAGAGTTAACGAGTTGTTAGGTTCCTGTATTTCCTTATAGACTAACTCGGTTCTTACGACTAGTTGGACCTACTTTCAACCAGTATAGGAGTAAGTACAGATTGTATAAATACGACTGCTCGTTGCTTGAGGACGGAGCCTTACGTGGTGTCCTCTAACCTCCTACTCTGCTAAGGAAATCCGGTACCCGTAGATCCTCACTGAAAAGTAGATGTTAGCCTAAAAATAAAGAACCAGTAGTATGTATGAAAATCTTGGCTTGGTTCAATCCTAGTGTTATCTCTCTCTCACTTGCAATAAAAATCAAATAATGAAGGGATTACTCTCCCAAAAAGAATTTATCCAATTTTATTTAATCAATAATATTGGCAGTCCCCTAGTTTTAATTTGGTTATCACTTGAATTTGGAACAATGCATGTCTACACAGGGATTCCAATTTTCTTTATTCCTATGTGAATGAAATCCAAGGGAGAATCGAAAAAGCCATGCAACGGTAAACACGATGATAAATGCTGAGTTAAAAATACTTACAGTACATCCTCACAATCTTCGTGCAATATACTAAACAGAATTGAAATTTCCCTAGAAAAATTAAATCTAATGCATGCAGGGGAAATCACGCATATAACATAAATTTTTATTAGCGAGTGATAGAACAAACTAATTTGGCTAGAGATGATCTAGTGCATATAATTTAGTGAAAGTGTGGTCCTAAATTACGAAGGGCACAAATAAATTTGAATTTACACTACCATGTGCCTATCCTAATTTCTAACTAATCCAATCAATGAATATGACATTCCACCGTAAGCAACGCCTAGCTTGGACCTACTTTCAAGTCAGACCCCACCCTCACCAAATGGTGAAACAGGTCGACACACCACAGAAAAAAGTTCACTCTCTTTTTTTACATACGCGAGATCCCGATCAGGAGTCTTTAGAAATAAGCAATTAATTAAAAACACTCTCTCCAAAAATTAAAATGACGACGTATATCCGGTCGCTTCGAGTTGCGTCGGCTTCTAAGAAAGCCTCTCCAAGTTCATCGGGTACCTCACACGAAAAATAGAAGATAGAATATTAGAGAGAGGTTTACAAAAAAATATACAAAATAAAATAAATAAAAATACTTAAATAAAATGGAGAAGTAATTAAAAGAAAAACCAAGATCAATCTACCCGAGGATAGAAAAACTAAAAACTTGATTTTCTTAAAAACAAGCTAAGCTGTGCCTCCCCGACAACGGTGCCATTTGAAGAACCCAAAATTTATCCTTTTAATTGTGTCATTTTAATGCATTGTAGTCCAGTAAATTCGGAGTCGATCACTCTTGTTGTGGAAGATTTGAGGATGACGAAATAGAGCCTGACGGTGGATTATTTATAGAGAGAAGAGTCGTAAGCATAGGGAGTTGATCCGTGTAGGTTACAAGGATGAAGGGATAACAACGTAGGGATGGTGGCCGATAGGAGGCTGCATCGGAGGTGCGTGCGGAGGTTGCGGAGAAGGAGGCAACAATTGATGTTGACTGGAAAGAGAAAAGAGAAGAGGGTCTTCACGTGTGTGGCACGTGAGGTGAAATTTATTATTTTTATTATTTTTATTATTTTTACTTTTTTAAAAAAATGTATAGAAAAAGATGTTAAAATAAGTGGCGGTTCGGGGTACCTCGACTGTTGATTTCTGATGGGGGGTCTCATTTCGTCAACGACAAGGTAAAGGCACTTGCTAGCGAGTTCAACATAGACCATCGAGTAGCCACACTGTATCACCCTCAGACCAATGATCTTGCTGAAGTGTCGAACAGGGAGATCAAGACTATATTGCAGAAGGTCGTCCGCCCTGACCGAAAGGATTGGTCACAACATTTGGACTTGTTCTTGTGCTTCGACCGAGCTGCGGCGGGATAGGAGGCTCTCACGTGGCGACGTTCTGGCCACGTTCGTCGAGCACCGGCTACAAGCGCCCAATCTGGCCACCAATGAGGGGGTCCGGTCACGGTCACCGAGGGGATTCTTTCTAGGGTAGATTTAGGTCTTGCGGCACAAGATGGGCGGCTGGGTGATGGAATGAAGGTATTTATAGGCGTTCTAGGTGGTAGGGAAGAACGGGATCGAGCGCACAATTCGAGGTAGATCTGCCTCGCCCTAGGGACCGGCGGAAGTCGATGGAGCATTGGTGGATAGCGAAGGCGAGCGAGGGTGGTGCATCCGAGGCTCAGGGGAAGAAGGTGGAGCATTCGAAGGAGGTCGACGAGCATGAGTCGGCGAGTACTGCTGGGGGGTGGCGGAGGTGGGGGGAATCTGAAGGGAAAGGAGGTGGTGCTTGGGGTCTGCGGAGTATCTCGGGAACGAGTGGAAGGTGGTGTCCATGGGGAAGGCGGCGAGGAGTAGGGATATGTTACCCTAAGTATGGGGTGGCAGTCGAGTCGTTGAGTCTGTACACTCTTTTCCTCGATTTTTCCCATTTGTACAATCTTCTATACTTAGGATTACTTGATTCTAAGTATAAGGCGGATCACTAACTTCTATTCTTTTAGTCTATCATTTGATTCATTGTTGTATAGCATTTTTTTCACTTTTCTATACTTATCAGGGGTTATGTCTTCCGTTGCAGCTCTTTGATCCGGCAGGGGAATGCGAGGCTCACACGGCTGGGCGCCGCTGGAGGAAGCGCGTTGCAGTGGCCGTTGAGGTGCCGCTGCCGCCTGCTGGGAGTGGGCGGCATGCATCTTCACGACGAGGAAGGGGGGCGCGTGAACCGGAGATCTGGAGTCAGCGCGGGCGGTGCTGCTGGAAGGTGCGGCGGTCGGTGAAGGATGGCATGGCGCGTCCGCGTTGGTGGAGGAGGAAGGGTGGCGGCAAACGGATGTTAACTTTGAGGATACAATCGAAACTAAATGTAAAAAAAGAGGGTTGGAAAGTCATCCTCTTCCTCCCCTTCTCCTAGTCCCCATCCCACTCCTCCTCTCCTCCACCGCCTCCTCCCTTCGACACCAGCTCCTCCCTCCCTCCAGTCCCATGACCCCCCATCCCAGCCCACCCCGAGCTCCTCCCCAACTAACCCTCCCGCTGCCCTCCCTCCAGCCCTGTGACCTCTCCCTCCGCCCTCCCTCTATCCCCGCGACTCCCCGCCCCAGCTCCTCCCCAGTCCTTCCCTCCCTATGCCCTCCCTCCATCCCTCCCTCTAGCCTCGCGACCTCCCCCTCCGCCCTCCCTCTAGCCATGTGACCCCCTTCCCCAACTCCTCCCCAGCCTTGTCCACCCTCTGCCCTCCCTCTAGCCCAGCGACCTCCCCCTCCACCTTTCCTCTAGTCTTGCGACCTCCCCCTCCGCCCACCCTCTAGCCCCGCGACCCCCCGCCCCAGCTCCTCCTCAGACCCACACTCCCTCCAGCCCCGCAACCTCGCCCTCCACCCTCCCTCCAGCCCCGCCACCCCCACCCCGAGCTTCGATCGAGGAGTAAATGCAAGAAAATTGCTTTAGGTGGTTGACCATGTGCAAAGGAGGTCAGCTGATGCACCAATTAGGAGATGTGAGCTTTGGGATGTTGAATCGACTAAGAGAGGGTGAGGAAGACTCAAGAAGTGTTGGAATGAGACTATACGAAAGGATCTTAATTTTTTGATCCAAGCACGAGATTGGCCCAAGATAGATTTGAATAGAATCTAAGAATCCATGTAGCCGATCCTACTTAATGTGGGAAAAGCAAGTTAAAATTATGTTGTGCCATTCTTCTCGAAAATTATGTGTCTCGATGAGATCTACAATTTTCATGAAGAGACTAAGATAAAAAGAGGTCATCTGTGCAAAATGATATTTTTGAGGTACTCTATGTACATAAAATACCTTGATTTTAGAGTTTTATATTTTTGTAATTTTTAATTAAGAGAAAAATTGATAAAAATAAGGATAAAATCAAAGATAATTATTTACATAATAATATATTTTTTTGGATTTTTAACAAATAAGGAAATAGGGAAATAAAATAAAGAAGAAAAAGTGAGATATTTGTACAGACTCACAAAGAACACTCGGACTTGGTCAGTTTCTTGGATTTCAGACTTAATATAAATTTGGATTTTTGTGGATTTTATTAAAACTTTCATCAAAGAATATAAATGAAAAATAAATAAGATAAAAAGAGTTAATTATGTACATAAAATATCAACTCAAAATAAGGAAAACTCAAAATGCGCAAAAGAGGCCCAAAACCCAACTTTCACATACAAGCTTCGATTTTTATGAAATTGATCTTATTTTGAAGGTATTTAAATATTATTACTTTAAAAGTGAGTAAATCTAAATCAGACACTGTATGAGGAAGATATGAGCATTTTAGTCTATCTAGTCTGAAATTGGGATTTTGTCTCACGTGCCAATTATTTGAGTTAGTATTTTTTGTATTTTTTCCTTTAATCTTGTTAGTAATATGTACACAGAGGAGTAGTTTGAGATCAATTGGAGTTATCACGAATTTGTTAAAAACATATGAAGTTGGGTGCAAATGTGAAGATAATTATGAATGCAATTATGAATGTTAAAATGTAAATATTAATTGTACATGCATGAATGATAAAAATGCAGGATAAATGATGAAGTGCAGGCAATTACTCAGGAAGAAAGATTTGTTTTCATCTTTTAATAGGACAAATCTTGGATTCATCAGTGATACCACATGTGAGTCTACTTAATATAACTGCTTGATCACCTAACTAAAATTGAAAAGATAAAAGTCCAAACACTTATGGACTCTAATAACAAGGGTTTTGTGAGTGATAGAAATAACATTGATGTAGAAGAACCACTCAAAGTAAAACCACATTTGATTAAACAAAACTCGATAAAAATAGAAGAGAGAGAAAGAGAATGAATATAAAGGATCCTCTCTCCTATTTTTATCTACACTAATTATTAATCAGGTAGTATCCCTGGGTCCAACTCGAGGAAGCAAAATAACAATACTTAGATTTTTGAGAAGAAGGATATTTTTGTGATTTTTAATTTCTTCTCGAAGAGAAGGAAAACTTTTTTTATCGGTTTTAGTTTTTATATATTTTTATTTTTAACTTTTTAAATTTATATTTAATTTTCGAAGTGATATTTTTCAAAATATTTTATTTACAAAATAATAGATGGAAAATTAAGGTATATAGGTGATACAATATAGTAGAGAAGAAACTTCGAGCAACAGGTTCGAAAAAGCAGAGAAAAATTAAATTAAAATGAATCAATAAAAGTGCGAAGAAAATATTGAAAAATGTAACAAAAATTTAAAAAGACTCGATGATAGAACAATATGTCCAAGTGTCGACAATATAATCCGAAGTTTAGAGAGAATGTATAAAAGAATACTACACAAAAAGATATGGATCTTCATTCAAATAGGTCCCTGATCAGGGACCTATTTGCAAAAAAAGAATATGGAGGTTTTCTAAATAAGTCCCTACATAGGGACCTATTTGCAAATAGGAAAAAGTGTTGGAGCACGTGTGAAATATGGTGTCTAGCAGGGACCTCTTTGTGATTCTTCCACCGTTTCATGTAGGCAGCTAGGATTAGATGACGACTCATGATCTGGAGTGTCCAAGGTGGATAGGTGTCAACCACTTGTGTGTCTAGAGAGTTGGGGTTGTTCTTCCCAAATGAAGAAGTTGGCGGCGATGAATGGGTTTCTAGTCATTGATTGATTGATAAGGCGTTAGAGTAAGGTGTTGGAGTGGAATAGGCAGGGCCAAAAGGGGGATCTTCCCCCTTTGAGATCCCTTGCTGTGGAGAAGAGTCGAGGAAGGTTGGCGAGGGCTCTGAAGGTTGAAGAAGAGATGTTAGGGCTTCACCTCAAGGAACGAACCAACTAATGGTTGATTGAGTGAGCAGTGATGAAGATGGAATTCCAGATGAAGATGAATTTGCTCCAGAGGTTGTGAGTACCTGCAACTAAGAATATGTTGCTTGATTTCTCAAAGAAATCGGTCAAAGGGTTTTATCTTGTAGCTCAAATGTCGGGTTCCAGAATAAGGGACATCAAACTGAAATGTGTTGATTTGAGATGGAAGTAAATAGGGAACTTAAATTATGGTTTGAGATGGTGATTAAGGATGGCTAGTTTGTTATTTTGATCAACTAATCAAGGCACGAGGATCGATGAAATCAGAAGGAAAATGAGGCGGATGAATTCACCTAGTAAATGAAGGTTATATGAACCTTCTGGTATTCACAAACAAACTGGTGATGTTCATAGCTCTACGCCAGCCAAATGGAGGTGATTCAAGGCAATGAAGTTGCCTTGGAACCTCCCCTGATTACCTTTCTTCCACGCATGATCGATCAGAGATGCTATCACCATCTTTATCAATCGGGGGTAGAGGGAAGAAGTAGGCAAGTCGGTCAGTTATGTCTGGTAAGGGGAAAGTTAGGGAAGTTCAGTCCGAACAATCGATCTCTGGGTCGATTTTATAGGATAATCGAAAAGTAGTTGGAATGAATTAAGGGCAGGCATGTATTGTGGTGGTTAGGTGTACAAAGTCAAGGGCTAGGATTAGATTTAGGGTAAAAGATGGTCATGGTAAAAACAGTTGAAAGCATGTCGTTGGAACAAAAGCTCCAACCAGCGATTCTTGAGGAAGATGACCCAGGTGCTCACACATGTCAGCACCTGGTAAGCCAATGGAATAAATATATTATATATTAGATATTAAATAATCAATGATATTATTTTAATCATGAATAAAAAAGTATAGATATTTAATTTATATAAATAATATAATAATTATTTTTTTATAAATAATAAATAATTAATGATATATAATTATAATATTAATAAATAGGTACATATTGTACCTAATAAATAGAGTTCAGATTTTTAATTTAATAAATTGATAAATATCATTTTAATTTTATATTTTATTAATTAATAGGAATATAAAAAGAATGTAGGTGAATTTTTTATTTTTTTTTTAGATTTTAGTAAATTAATTTAAATATTTTAATAAATACAGGTATACACTATACATGTCAAATTCATCTATAAATTAGAGTATTTGATTTATTTTAAACATAAAATAGTGTCAAAAAATTCTAAATAAATCACGGTTAAAACAGAAGATCAAGACAATAATTGAAAATTATAAAATGATTAAAACTATAAATAATATGTTCTAAAGAAACTAAATAGCCTAGAAACCCAATTGTCATTAGGTTTCAAAACCAACTTTTTGGAAACGGACTATGATTTTAGTGAAATTACCTTCATTAATTAGAGAATATTAATTTATGAACTTAAAAGGTGAGTAGAGTGGAATTGACATTTGTATGAGAATGTTATGATGTTTGGAAGGTGAGAAATTGACAATTTGAAAGTTGGATTTATTGTCATATATACATGATAATATTTTTAACTTATTTTTAATTTTTTCTATACATTTTTTAAAAAAACTAGGAAAAGAGTTTGGTAAAAAAAAATTTACACATGAATTAACTAAAAATCTTTGAAGATTTGATAATTATTTGTTAATTAATGAAGAATGTGCGGAGTGTATAATTAATTCTTTTTATGATTTTCTTTCCTTATCTCCCCCTACTCATTTGTTTATCGACCAATCCACGCTGACTTGGTCTCGGGGGTTAGATTATATAAATATATCCTTCAGCTATATTTATATTGTATAAGTCATATTGTACACATTTAAATATTTACAATTTACCTTCTTTTTGTTTTCTTTATTTTAATTCTTTTATCTTTTTACAAGGTTTTGATGCATAAAAGTGCATTTATATTCGTGAATATAGTTTTGAAAAAAGATGGAAATTATTGAATATTTAAAAGCATTTGTTGTGGGTTTTAAGATAAAATGTAGACAGAATGTTGAGAATTATGGATTCATCAGTCTCCACCTTGTGAAGTTTGTGAATCTGGGGTTTGCATTGTGTTTGTTTGTGGGGAGTGCATTTTTCAGCGTCTGATACGCCTTCACACTCACGTTCTTGATTTTACCTCGTATTCTCTACCATATTCTTTTAACATCGAGGATGACATTTATACATATTTTATGCTTAGACTCCGCGAGCCTTCGACCTTCCACCATCTCACATGCATCTTCACAGACATGGGATGACCCTCTTCCCGAGTCGGACCCACTTAATCATGAGGTGAGTCACACCCAGACTCCCTCGCCTCCCAACCCTTCAGCTAAGGCAAACTCTCACCCTGTCTTTTCTTTTATTTCTTATTCATATTTTTCACTAAATTCTTATGAGACTTTTTCCTTCCTAGATGATTTGACAGACATTATGGCTAGAGGGAAGGCACTAATCAAGGATAGAGCAGTTGAGGACAGACATGATGAGGAGAGTCATGCAGATGAGAGACCTGATTCAGCTATTGGCATTACAACAGGGATTCTAGGCACACTCCAGCAGATGAGCGCATAGATTAGAGATCGGTGTAGAGTCCAGGACGAGTTGAGAGCAGAGATCACTACGTTGAGAGCGGGATCCGGGAACACACCACAACTTGCCGTTGTTCCCGCTACATTGAGAGATGAGTATGACCATGGAGCTAGGACGCTACAACATTGGATTTGGTTACCACTGAATCAAGGGTCATATGAATTGAGACTGTCATTCATTTCATTGCTTACAGAGTGATTTCGTTGATTTCGTTTCTTTTTTCCTCTTTCTTTCTTTCATTTGCATATTCCTTGCCTCCATTTACCTCATTTTTGTCTTCCACTATACATACGATGACCCGATTGTAAGTATAGGGGTTGATTGACTTCACATTCTTCTATTCTTTTCATCTATTTTTACTTAGCACGAGTTATGTTCTCCTTTTTCTCTCTATGAGGATATAATACAAGCTAAGTATAGGGGGTGCTTATATATTGTATATATTCTTTTGTACATAGATCATACTTCTTTGTATTTTATATATCTATAATATTCATAAAAATGGGTAAGGATTAATTTATTTATAATCTATTTATTTATTATTTATAAAATCCTTGTAAATAAGTTAAAAAATATGTAAATTTCTTATTTAAAATTCTTAATTTAAAAGGTATATTTAAATGTATTTAATGTTTATAATATTTATTTCAAATCATATTTATTAAAATATACATAAATAATTTAAAATATATGTATATAAAATATGTAAAATACATTAGCTATTTATTTCAAAATAAAGTTTTGGGAACTTATCTTGTAAAAATCTTATAAATATGCTTGTTTATAAAAAATGAAAAAATCCATAAAAATATGAAGTCCTTAAATTCATAAAAAATGCAAAATCTTTAAAATACATAAAAATGAGTAAAGTTAAAAAAATATACTTCACAAAAACATGATTGCATTTGCATTAACATTTTTCATAATAAGTTTGATTTCTCAAACTTAATATTAGGAATAGTATAAAGAATGGAGCTTGATCATGGCCTTTGACTTTCATTATAAGGAGCCTCGTTAGGAACTGGAATTTAGACTCTTCGGGTCTTTGACTTAAATCTTTGGGTTCCATGAGACTATGTTTGGGAATTCAACGTAAACTTATTTAAGTAGAAAACATGGTGTCATCCGTTCAACTCTCCAATAGTGAACTAATTTTGGACACATGCACTTTGCACTTAGCTCGACTTGCATGAGGTTGCGAAGGGAGGTTCATTTTAGTGGTGCATTTTCATCCTTGTCTAGTGGCGCAGACGTCTAAAGATGGGTGTTGTGGGGTTGAAATAAAGATTCGGATGAGGGAAGGATCTGCTGACATAATTTTCCAAGACCCTAACAAATGGACAGGATTAAAAAAGAAGATACATTCGTTGGGGCAAAAAAAGATTGATGTAGTGCGAGCAACATTACAAATTCTACAATAAAGAAGCCATCCAACAAATACAAATATGACCACAATGGACTAGGTTTCCAAAAAAGCCTACATATCTTAGTGGAGACTTAGCTACACCGGTTGGATTTCACAAGAAGATGTGACTAAACTAAGCACACTCCAGTTCTTTTCTCATTCTTCTACATTCTCTTGCTTTCCAATTATGGACACAACACGACCTGACCTTAGAAGAAAATATTCCCCACCTCGAGGATAGAGCAGCTAGATGAGGAACTTATGGGAGTGTATTATTGGGATGGGTAGCTTCTTCGCTTCTTTAAGTAGGAAGAGCTAACACAATTCACACATCGTACAAATTGAATTCAAGGTTGCTAGAGTTAGCGATATGGTTACGTGTATCTAAGCTGGTTGTTGAGGTGAACGTGAATAAGGATTTGTGGAACTTGAGGACTATTGAGATTAAACTGAAAATCCTAGTTAAGGCTCTGGCAAAATGCTTGCTTTAGGCCTGATCGAGCTTTGTCCTTTGTCTATTCTCGTGAATTAGTTTAGGAAAACAAATTCATTCTAACTTTCTGTCTTTTTTGTTATTTTTCAAATAAGTGTTTGCTAAGGGACTAGCGAAGCTTAAGTATAAGAGATTGATGAATCCATGATTCATTGACTTTTCTTGTGTATTTAATCTTAAAACCCCTTAACAAAGTGCATGTAAATATCCATTAATTTCCACAAAATGCAATTTTATGCATTAAAAACATTAAAATAAATAAAAGAATAGAAAGAAAGAAAATAAAAAGAGACGAATGGTAAATATTTATATATTGCACAATATGACTAAAATAAATATAATTATAACTGCAAGGTGTATTTATAAAACCTAACCTGTTAGACTATGTCAACATGGATTGATCGACAAATATTAACGTAGGAGAAGATAAGGAAGAAAACAACAAAAAAGAATTAATTATGTATATCACACATTATTCTTTATTTATTCATTATTTATCAAAACTTCAATGATTTTTAACTAATTCATTTGTTATATTGTTCATCAAACTCTTCTCTTATGTATTCAGAAAATGTATATAAAAAATAAAACCATAAAAAATCCTAACATGTATATATGCCAATAAATCTGGTTCTCAAATTGTCAATTTCTCAACTTTCGAACCTCATAACGTCAACACTGATTTCACTCTACTCATCTTTAAGTTTCATAAAATAATATCCTCTAATCAATGAAGATAATTTCACTAAAATCAGAGTTTGTTTGCAAAAAGTTGGTTTCTAAGATATTTCTTTTATTTTTAAATAGTATTTATAGTCATTGATTTTATATTTTTTAATTATTTTCTTGATATTGTAAATTTTATGTAAAAAATTTTAGAATTTAAAACCTTTATTTAATATTTTAAATCATTTAAAAATCTTAAATTACAGATGAAATTAATATATAGAGTATATACTTGTATTTATTAATATATATATAAAATACTTTATTAAAATAAAAAAAACATATAACTCATATTTATTATAATATTAATTAATAAAATATAAAAACAATATATTATTTATTAAATTAATAATTAAAAATACAAAACCTATTTATTATGTATATTATATATATGTATTAATATTATATTCATATTTTATTTAATATATTAATTTTTTTATAAAAATAAAACTTTACTATAAATTAGTCAAATTAATTTTTGATATTTTGAATTTTAATCCTATTTAAACAATATCATTTATTATTTATTAACTAATTAACACTATATTATTACTTTTGGACATTATGGTGCAGACAAGTGTCAGCACCACATCCATCTTCCTCCCAAGATTCAATTGAGGAGTCTATTTTGACCAATGTATTTTATCCATTTCTTCCCGGCGTGCCTTTTATCCTTTTTTTGATCTCTTCCCTTCATCCTATTGACATAACAACCTAGATCCTCGACAACCATCAGATCATTCCAAACCCGTATTTGATCTTCTTATTTAATGACCTAAGGTCCATCATTCAAACTTAAATCTCCCTAACCACTTGAACAGTGATCGTACCCCTATCTTCTCCACCTCGCTCCACCTCATCTCTATCATGACAGGCTAAAGGACCGCCCTGCGTGGAAGACTAATCGACGATGGAGACTATCCAAGGCCCTTTGCCGCCTTTCATAGTCTTTTCGAGCTGCATGAAGCTCCGCTTAATTGAGCCATTGACTAACAACATGTAGGATCCTATATCCTCAATCCCAAGTACCCCCTTCCACATCCTTTGATTTCTTTATCTTCGTATCTTTGTTAGTCAATTAATCACATCATCAATGTTTATTAATAATCAACCTTCAATTCTCAATCAAGATCCTCATCCAATTTGAACCAAAATCGATTCAATTTTCAGTTTCATAGTCTATTTTAGAAACCCATTACGAACCTGCAAGTTCATAACACCCATAGCCGCCAAATTCTTGCAAAATCGAGCATCAATTCCTCACTTGTATACACTTATCATCTTATGGAGAAACTTCACTATCACCTTCATCATCAGAAGTAGTCATTGCCTTCACCAATCGAACGATCAGAGCAACAGTTACATTCTTTGCTAGACAAAACCCTAGCAGCTGAACTTCCAAACCTTCATCATCTTCCTCCTCTGTCATCCCTCGGTGACATAGGTGAGATCAAAAGGGGAGGAGCCCCCCTTCTAGCCTTACCGGAGTACGTCGTAGCTGCTGCATCAGTCACAACATCATCAGAAATTGAACTGAGAGGGAAGTTGCCGCCACTCGCACTAGATTTGGGGAGGATCAAGTGAAGAACACGTGACACACATCCTTACGCCACGTGTCCCGCACCAACATCCTAGATCCAAGTCACATTCTGATCAATAACTGTTGATCAGTGAAACGGTGGAAAATATAACTAAAACCCCTTGCCGGTTCTAGATTTACATCCCCGCCTCTAGACATTTTCGTAGGTCCCTGTAAAGGGACCTAAATGTAAGAATTCTCCATATTTTACTTACAATTAGGTCCCTGACCAGGGACCTAATTAAAAGAAGCCTTTTTTCTTTTATTGTATTCTTTTATACATTAAATATTGGACCCTTGGACAATTGTAGACCATTGGACATTATTTTTAGCATAGTATTTTTCTACATTTTATTTTGAAACGAATTCTGAAGAGTTTTATCACATTTTATTGTAATTTTATTCTTCATTTTTCAAATCATCTTGATTTCTTTTTTTAAGTCTGTTTCTCGAGCGATTCATCTACTATATAGTATCACTACATTTTTACTATCATTCCAATATACTATATTGTAGATCAATTGTTGAAAGATATCCCTTTGAAAAATAAATAAAAATTGAAAATTTAAAATAAAATAAAAAATAATAAAAAATAAAATCGACCAAAGATTTTCAAGAAGAAGAAAAGGAGATAAAAACTAAGAAAATTATTTCTTCACTCAAAAATCCGAGCGTGATTTTCTGCCTCCTTTTTTTCGACCTAGGAGTACTTGCTTGGTTAAATATTTAATGAAATAACAGGTTTAGGAGTGATGAATCTATTATTCATTGCATTATCGTGCCCATTTTTAGCCTTTTGTGAGCATTAGCAGATCGAATTTGCATGATTTATGGTCATATCTTTGCGTTCATCAATCTTCAATGTGATCACAGATTTGAGCTCAATTCTTACCATTGGGGTCGGATTTTGCATTCATATTCATGATTGGTTTCTAGGCCTTTCGCCATCCCAATCCAAAATCGAAACCTATCTCTTAATAGAGTCTCACATCCACCATCTAGATATTTCTCATCTTTGGAATTCAGGTTGTATTACCAATTGGAAAGCAACTTAACTTCATGGGGTTTTCAATAATTTTCCCTAAACTTTGTTTTGCCAAGCATGCAGTGCTCCTTTTTACAACACTTGACTATATCATGGGCCATGCACGCACATGCAATATTGCATGAGAATTCTCACGCATATAGTATTCCACTTGACATTTTGAAGATGGGCCCACAATTTCACCTCGCGATTTCTCTTCATCACGTTCATGTTGCATATACGGAGGCCATGCAAACACGAGTTGAAACTCGCTGAAATCTCAACCCATCCAATGGAACGAGTCTTTGATATACTTCGCATGATTTGCTTGACTCGTTCAAATCGGCAAAATAATACCAGTATTCACACAGGCCACACCGAGCAAAACAAAATCCCATTAATCACGTCAGTTTGTTTCTCTCTTTGAAAAGTCGATGAATGTTTTTCAGGAACGACGTACCTCCAGCCTGCTTCTCGTGCGTGACATTTAAAAGGAAAGAAATCATGAGAATTAGCTGTAACCACCTGCGTGTGATAATGTACAAACCATGCATGATTGACTGTGCGAATCATGCGCACATCATTTGAATCCGAGGGCACCCGACACTTGCGCCTAGACTGTTGCACCCGAGAAAGATGAAAGGAGAAGGTTATGGACAGTGAAGGGTAGCTGGGATTACATAGAATTGGAACCCAATATGCTGCGACAGAACGACCTTTCCTCCTCCCACTCATACATACGAGCCTTTGGTCGAAGCTCTTCCTGCGGCTGAGATTCCTTCTACAACCCCATGCTCATCCTCCTTTAGCTTGAAGCTGATTGTTTCTTTTCTTATTCCTTCATCATTGCTCTTGTTAGTCATTTTGCTACAACTTATCCGTGCTTATATTTTTCTTGCAGATCTGGATTCCGTTGTTCCTACACATTGCATTGCTGTGCTTTAACGACTGGATAAGCAACACCAGGCTCTCTCCATCACATGCGAAGGAAGGACTCATTGATCTAGTGATTCGGATTGTGGAAAGTAAAGCTAAATGAACCCTCTCCAGAGAAGTTAATTTCCAGCCTAATGAGAAGACTAACATCTTAGTATTTGTTTTGGCATGAGACTTCTTCATCTTTTCTCACCTATTGAGAATATTGGTGATAGCTTAGCCTCTTATGTTGGATGTTTGTCTTAATTGACTAGTTGTGATCCTTATGCTCGCCATCTTCCATGCTTACTCTAAACAAATATTTGGTTATTTCTTCGATTGGAGAAAAGTAGATTTGAGTAGTATGTGACACTCACGGTTTTTAATCTTAAATTTTTGAGTAGCTTTACAATCAAAGTGCATGTCATCTTCTTTATATTGTTTGTCAGATTTATGATTATCATAATTTGTACTATATCTGAGAATCATAGATTTTGATTATTTTTGCCAAAAAGAAACACGATACATCGTATATGCCTCTCTGTGTTCGACCTGTGACTCTCCACTATACATGCACACATCTCATGTGTATTTTGTTAATTTGAGTATCAGACATGAATTTTATTATTGATTCATCCTCTATATTTGTGCACAACGACTCGGTTTTTACATCGATTTACACACTTCGATTTTCGACGATCAAGGAGAGAGCCCGATTATTCTTCATTTTCTCTATTTTGCACTCTCTCTCTCCCTATTTGATTCTTTTGTTTGATATATTGGATCCATGGTTTCTACAACCGACTCATTTTGAATGTTAGCCAGATCCATGTATCATCCCCTACTCTCTGCTTGTGATCGTCCCATGCCCCAAGGATGAGGAGGAAACTATTTGGATCATTTCTCTAGATTGTGGGGATCATATAATTCATCTTAAACGTGCATGTGTTGTCTATTTTGGATCATGCTAAGGCAAGAGATTTCTTCCTTTGAAGACTAGAAGAACATGTTCACGCTCCGAAGAGAATTCTAAATTTATGTGGACTAACGAAATGGGTTGGGAATTGTTCCCAACTCATGTGGTTTCATCTTATTTTTTTTGAACTCCGATGTTGTCTAGATTTGTATAACAATCTCTTTTTCGATTAGATACGAATCAATCTTTACGCTTCCGTGATGCACGAGGCCTAAAAGCCTCCCTTCAAATGGTATCAAAGCTTTAGTCAGAGGTTTTGGATATGATCTAGATTATTAGGATGATAAGGCTTTGTATATCAGATTGCAGGAACATTTTTTATTTTTTTCCACGATTGTGTGATTCTGAATTATTTTTACAAATATTTGATCTTGCTGCCATTTGCCCTATGATGGTTGTGTTTTGTGATTGAAAATCATGCTTAGAATGCCTAAATATTAATTTAAAAGTTCAGGCCAATAGTAGGTTATGATCGTGCAAAGATTCAAATAGGAAAAGTTTCCATGGTGTGTTGTTTTTGCACGAATTTTGTAACTGATAGTTACGAATTTTTAGTTCTTGTTTGTAATCAATTGTAATCAAACCAAAATAATTACTAGTTAAATGGAGATAATAAAATAGGCTGAATTTAAAACAAAAGAGAAAAGAATCTTTACATATATATTAAATTTGAATGAAAATTACTTATATTCTAGAATAATGATTTACTTATAAATATTTTACATATATATTAAATGAAGATAATAAAATTAATAATTTCTGTATTGTTCCCGTGTTATTTTTCTAATTATTTTTTTGATGAATATGTACCATTAGAATCATATTATTTAATCATTAATACAACCATTACATCAAATGATAATTTCTAAATTTTACTAGAAGTATAGAGCAAAAATATATAGATTCGTCCATAAGGTTCAATTATCAATTGCAATTAATCGATGAAAGATTCTGCTATGTAAAAGAAAAGAAGATCAATCTGATAGAGACCCAGATATAAAAATAGAGAGAGAGAGGAAACAGGTACATAAATAGGTATCTAAATTGGCATTCCGATTAACGAAGTGCTTTCAAAATCCGTTTTCTAACATATAACCATAACTTAGGATTCTGATTTCTTGATGCTTGTCTACTTAATCAGATATGATTATATTATAATTATTATTTTAAAACATTTGCATTTAGTCTGAAGGCATGCTCCGAGTTTAGAAAGACGGGTCAAAATGACAACAAGGAACGCCTAATAACAACTAAATTGGGTGGTGAAACTAGTTCTTCGGAGCGGGCCCCACACTCGGCTACCCAAGGGCCCCAACTATAAGAACGGCCCTTTCCCTTGCCTTGGGCCCCCCATCCCCTCTTTCCATGTCCAGGAGCCAGATGGCAGGTGCACTGCGATCCGCACCTGCATCGGTCTTCGGCCTCGTGCTGCTCTTGGCCTGCCACATGCATCGAGCAAGCGCTCAGGAGGTACCGGATCCCGGAACAGAGGCATGGCATCACCACGTCTACACCAAAGCCAAGTGGATCCCCCGCGTCCTCGAGAAGCCTCCCACCGAAATGATCACCTCTACCAGGACCGGGATCCCCGTGTTCCGCATCCGCGCCAAGCCAGGGCTTAAAATCCTCGAGAAAGACCTCAGCGTTCCGCCTGAGGACCATACTTGAATCCATTCGCAATGATATTCCAAGCATTCCATTGCCACGATCTCGATGCTACAAACTGGCTGTTTATCTTTGCTTGGAATAAACAACAAAATGTCGTATGAATAAAATACGGTATTGTTGCCTGGCGGTTACGGCGTGTCTTCTTACGATCTTAACTAACTAACCCGCCATCTCATTGTCAAAATTGTTCCTTCTCCCGTAAGAGGAAACTGCTTCTGTTGTTGAACCTTGAATTCTAACTTACGCCAAAAAGTTGCAAAGTTGATATTCGGAAATATTCAGATGCTTACCCATGTTTCCGTTTTACATATAGTTTTTGTCATATCCCTCAAAGACCATCACACATTTTAAAACTTGTGGCGTTTTAAAAAAGGTTATAATTATAAGAACGCGGAGTTTAGTACTTGACAACTTGAACGTAGATATTTTGAGTAGTTATCGCGTGTCTAACAAATCCTAACCCAACAAGTCAGGAGCGTCAAGGATGTCATAATTACAAATACCATGATTATATTAACATCGCATCAGGTTTGAGAGGGTACATAGCATGCATCACATCCGGTTTGTCCCCATTAGGACAGAGGAGGTATATAAAAAATATTTCAAGGATATAGTTGAGATAAAATGAATGTTCAGTGAATGGTGCTAACTACACTAGGGCACCACGGACCTTTACATATAGTAAGATTTTTTTTATTTTTTTGACAATATTTAATATGATATAATTGAAATAAGAATATAAACCAATTGTGCCATACCTATTTTTATCATTATTTACAAATTTTTGAGTAATTAGTTGATTGCTTGCCCAAACACAAGCAAACAAGTAGTCACATCATGACAATATTTAACCAGAATAACGGAAGGAGGAGTATGCCCTGAACCCAACAGATCCGGGCTCAATAAAAATACAGAAAACAAAAGAGAAGCCACAAGATCGGGAAGGCATTGAGATCGTGGTAAGAAGAACATGGGTGCCCAAAACTTGGTCCCTTAGTATATATGGTGAGGAGTGGAGTTCCCAAAAGAAGGTACCAAATATAGTTGGCTTATCTACACATTAATTTTAGTTACAACATTCAATATGTATATATCCTCGTTCATTTTAAAGATAACATAATCCATATTGCATGTTTGATCCTATATATACTTAATCATATTTTATAGTATATTTATTGAATCATTTGCGTTCACAGTCACCATGGGAACATAGTAATTTATCACGTCAATTTTTACGCGTGCGTGTGTGTCTCTCTCTCTCTCTCTCTATATATATATATATATATATGTTTTCAATGTGGCTGCCCCCAAGGGGCAGCCAACATGGCTTCCCCCACTTTATTTTCGCAATTTTTTTTATTTTTTTTGAAAAATATCACCATATTTATTCATCCCTATATCTCTCCTATATACCATTCGAATTTCGTCAGAAACAGAAACAGAGACTCCTACGGCCTCCATCCAGACAGTAATCTTTTAACGGTAACAAAATTTTTTAAATTGACACCATCTCGATGGAGGCCGTAGGAGTCTCCGTTTCTAATGAAATTCGAATGGCATGTAGGAGGGATATAGAGATGAATATAAATGGTGATATTTTTCAAAAAAAATAAAAAAATTTGACGAAAATAGGGCGGGGGCAGCCATGTTTGGCTGCCCGCAAGGGGCAGCCCCATTTTTTCCTATATATATATATATATATAGAGAGAGAGAGAGAGAGGGAGAGGGGTAAATGGGGCTGCCCCCAGGGAGTAGCCAAATTGGCTACTCCCACCCCTATTTTTCCCTCATTTTTTTATTTTTTTTGAAAAATAAAAATTTGTATATTCATCATTATATCCCTCTCACATTCTATTAAAATTTCGTCAGAAATAGAGACTCCTACTGCCTCCATCCAAACATGGTCGATTTAAAAAATCCTGCGGCCGTTAAAAAAATGACGTTTGGATGGAGGGCTTAGGAGTCTCTGTTTCCGACGAAATTTTAATAGAATGTGAGAGGGATATAATGATGAATATACAAATTTTTATTTTCCAAAAAAATAAAAAAAAATGAGAGAAAAATAGGGGTGGGAGTAGCCAAGATGGCTACTCCCTGGGGGCAGCCCCATTTTACCCATATATATATATATATATATATATATATATATATATATATATATAGGAAAAAATGGGGTTGCCCCTTGCGGGCAGCCAAACATGGCTGCCCCCGCCTTATTTTCGTCAAATTTTTTTATTTTTTTTGAAAAATATCACCATGTAAATTCATCTCTATATCCCTCCTACATGCCATTCGAATTTCGTTAGAAACGGAGACTCCTACGGCCTCCATCGAGATGGTGTCGATTTAAAAAATCCTGTTACCGTTAAAAAATGATTGTCTAGATGGAGGCTGTAAGAGTCTCCGTTTCTGACGAAATTCGAATGGTATATAGGAGGGATATATGGATGAATAAACATGGTGATATTTTTCAAAAAAATAAAAAAAATTGCGAAAATAAGGTGGGGGCAGCCATGTTGGCTGCCCCTTGGGGGCAGCCACATTGAACCCATATATATATATATATATATATATATATATATATATATATATAGAGAGAGAGAGAGAGAGAGAGAGAGAGAGAGGTTAATGGGGCTGCCCCCAGGGAGTAGCCAACTTGGCTACTCCCACCACCATTTTCCCCCAAAATTTTTTATTTTTTCGAAAATAAAAATTTGTATATTCATAACTATATCTCTCTAACATTCTATCAAAATTTCGTCAGAAACAGAGACTCCTATGGCCTCCATCCAAACGTGGTTGATTTAAAAAATCCTGCGACCGTTAAAAAAATGACGTCTGGATGGAGGGCTTAGGAGTCTCTGTTTCTGACGAAATTTTAATAGAATGTTAGAGGGATATAGTGATGAATATACAAATTTTTATTTTTCAAAGAAATGAAAAAATGAGGGAAAAATAGGGGTGGGAGTAGCCAAGTTGGCTACTCCCTGGGGGCAGCCCCATTTTACCCATATATATATATATATATATATATATATATATATATATATATATGATATCTTTCAAATAGGACTTGGTCCTTCCATCCTTAAGGAAGGCCAATGATCTCGTGCATCCAAAATTGATCCGGCGGTTGTCATTATTGGTATGTTATTTTTATTATTTAATTAATCAAAAACCCATTTTGGTCATTATTCATTATCTAAATATAGTATGTAATAGCCTAAAATAGCTATTCATTAATCTCTCTCCTAATTTGGCATTCACGTTGCCAACAAATCATTCCAAAACCCTAACCCCAAACACAGAAAAATAGGAGGATGCGCTCGACAACAACGTTGGCGATGTAATCCGCCTGTCGGCGATGTACTCCGACCGTTGCTCGTCTCCGCCATCATCAAAGATCTCATCAACAACATTATTAAGGCCTTCTTTGGATGTGTCGATACATGGAAAAAAGAGACATTCGACAAGGTATTAGGATTCTGTTTCAAACATCACGTTTCTATTGATAAAATCATGCTTTAATCTTCACCATATTCTGATCGCCATTTCCAGAATATTTCAATAATAAAATCTTTTTTTATCTTAGAAGAGTATCCCATATATTAAAGCTGGAAGTATAAAAAATGAATAAACCTGGAACAAACTATTATGAGCATTCATGGAGCATTAGAAGCATGTTTTAATCTTCGCCATTTTCTGATCACCATTTTCAAACATCACGTGTCTTCATGCAGGTGCCCATTGTTGTAAGTGTTTCTAGATTCGAGGCTATTAGTCTCTACTCAAAGAGAGCAAGGAACGAACTTCATGATTCCGCGCCAATTACAACGTGTCCGTCAGACCTGGACGGGGAATTGTCCAAGGACTACGCGAGAGTGGTGGTGACTATCGAGAACTTCATCATGCAAGTTATGATGAAAAAAAGTATTGCAGGCAGTATTGAATGAAGAACGATTCACAGTTTTATACATTATTGATGTGTACTATACAATATCAGTCTGTATTATACAATTTTATTATGTATTATACAAGTTTGTTATGTATTTTTACATATCAAATGGTGACGAATGAAAATTGTATCTTTTTGATAGATCTTGTATATATTGATGTGCTTTACACATTTCTGACGTTCATTACACATTTTTTATGCACATTAAACATTTTAGATATGTTTTATACAAATTTGATTATTTTATTCGCATCAATTAAGCGTGAATGACTACACAAATTTTACAAAAAACTATATGAATTTTATTATACAAAGAACCATAAAATCGTTACAAAGAACCACATATTAATTACTAATATGAATTGTATTTTACAAAGAACCATGTAAAATTTACAAATAACGGACGACTTTTTGAATGAACAATGGATTCTACAAAAAAACATGCGGTCATTACAAAAGGAACCTTAAATTCTGCAAAAAATGCGTGAGGACACAAAAATGTACCCAGATAATATCGTCCATTAAAAAATTGGATATTTTCTAAATATGGTATTGCGAAAAATACCAAAAATAAAACTAGCTAAATTTAGTATTTCGGAATATTAATTAGCGTGCATAATTAATACAAAAATTGATGACCAAAATACCCTTTTGGCCATCAAAATTGAATGTGCCGTTAGATTTGAATCTGATGGCCCAGATCGTTGGCCTTCCTTAGAGATGGAAGGACCAAGTCTCATTTGAAAGGCCCCCTATATATATAGGAAATATTTCAAATGAGGTGCACCTTTCCTGGATGCATGGAAAGCCACGCCAATTTAAGCATTTATTCTATTTATTTTACACATTCTAACTCCATAAATTAAATATTTAATATTAATATAATATGTATATCATGAAAATTTTATGAAAATATTACTATATTTGACATTAAAAAGTTTGTTACAATATGGATGACATATTTTACATAACTGTATAATCGTCAGTATTTTACAATATGTAGTTTAGATTTACAAAATTGTTACGTAATTTACAAATTTGATAGTGGCTTTCTGAATTTCAGGAAAGACCCACCTCATTAGAAGGGCCCTATATATATATATATATATATATATATATATATATATATATATATATATATATATATATATATATATATATATATATATGGGTAAAATGGGGCTGCCCCAGGGAGTAGCCAACTTGGCTACTCCCACCCCTATTTTTCCCTCATTTTTTTTATTTTTTTGGAAAATAAAAATTTGTATATTCATCATTATATCCCTCTCACATTCTATTAAAATTTTGTCAGAAACAGAGACTCCTAAGCCCTCCATCCAGACGTCATTTTTTTAACGGTCGCAGGATTTTTTAAATCGACCATGTTTGGATGGAGGCCGTAGGAGTCTCTGTTTCTGACGAAATTTTAATAGAATGTGAGAGGGATATAATGACGAATATACAAATTTTTATTTTCCAAAAAAATAAAAAAATGAGGGAAAAATAGGGGTGGGAGTAGCCAAGTTGGCTACTCCCTAGGAGCAGCCCCATTTACCTCATATATATATATATATATATATATATATATATAATTTTGGATTTCTCTTTATGCATTGAAAATATAAAATAAGGTAAACCATTTTTTATATATAAAAAAGTTGGTTGGTAACTTTTTTTTATGTTGTGTTGTATGGATAATAGCCTTTTGGTTTGTGTGAGACCATCATGAGGCAGTAGCAAACCTTATTGGAAAAGTAGTTACGTCCAAGAAATTTGAAGGAGAAAGAATTATTAAAGATATGCATATGATTGTATGACACAAAGATATAGTCTCCTTTGTGTTCAACCTTATTCACCTTAGTCCTAAGAGCCCCGACCAGCTAAAATGAGCGGCTGTTGTCACAAGGGCATTGTCTATAGGTATATGTTTTTCGGTCGAAAGTTTGTATATAAGGAGGTAAGTAGTTGCCAAGGCCACTAAGTATCCAAACTTTGCATACCGGAAAGGAGCATCTCAACCATCTACATCATAGGTAAGCCTTACAGAAAAGATATCCCACGCTTTTGTGGAAGCTTTGTGTAACATCCCGGGCTTAGGTCCCCGGTCCGTTATCGGAATATTACTGGCCCTGACAACTTCTTGGGATCGGGCTCATACGGACCCGATTAACCACCCCCAAAATGCTTAAGCCGGGTTGACAAGTAGTAAGCTCCTCACTATTTATCCCACCCGGGAATTTTGTATTCCACGGTGTGGGACTATTAATTATTTTGGGAGGTGTTACAATCTCCCCCACTTATATTCGCAACGTCCTCGTTGCGACATGGCACATCACTTCTTCCCAGTGACAGTGGCGGCTTCACGCTCCGGGTAGCCATTTCCTCCAACCTTTTTGTAAGGGGCGGCTCCACCTCTCGGTTAGCCCTTTCCACTATCAGAAGGTGTTCGGCTCTGATACCATTTGTAACGTCCCGGGCTTAGGTCCCCGGTCCGTTATCGAGGAAAACTGGCCCTGACAACTTGTTGGATACGGGCCCAAATGGATCCGTTGACAACCATCCAAAATGCTTAAGCCCAAGTTGTCAAGTAGTAATCCCCACCACTTATATACCACACCCACAATTTGTGAGTTTTCCATGTGGTACTATGTTTGGGGTTAGGGTGTTACAACCTCCACCACTTATATTCGCAACGTCCTCGTTGCGACATGGCACATGACTTATTCCCAGTGACAGTGGCGGCTTCACGCTCCGGATAGCCATTTCCTCCAACCTCTTTGTAGGGGCGGCTCCACCTCTTGGTTAGCCCTTTCCACTATCAGAAGGTGTTCGGCTCTGATACCATTTGTAACGTCCCGGGCTTAGGTCCCCGGTCCGTTATCGGAACATTACTGGCCCTGACAACTTCTTGGGATCAGGTTATACGGACCCGATTAACCACCCCCAAAATGCTTAAGCCGGGTTGACAAGTAGTAAGCTCCTCACTATTTATGCCACCCGGAATTTTGTATTCCACGGTGCGGGACTATTCATTATTTTGGGAGGTGTTACACTTTGGAAAAAGTTGATAGCATTTTCATATTGCAACCTAGTCCTCTTACGTTTTGCCGGATCTGATGATATCTGCCTAAAGAGGGGCACCGTCCTCTTTAACAGTATATATATCCAAAGGTCCTTATAAGGAGATCTAATTGAAATTTCTCAGGTTTACAATACCCCAAATTCTACACCATTTTGGACAACAAGTAGTACTCCAAGAGATAAGGTGTGGACATATCGGGCATCAGAGGCACCATTCAAAAGGTAATTGGATTGTACGGAATCAAGTTTGTGTATCACAAATTTATGTATGAGGTTGTGAACATGAGGTGGTGATAATGAAGTTACCATCGCACTGAAAACAACATATATCTT
This sequence comes from Ottelia alismoides, assembly GCA_037367405.1. Classification (NCBI taxonomy): domain Eukaryota; kingdom Viridiplantae; phylum Streptophyta; class Magnoliopsida; order Alismatales; family Hydrocharitaceae; genus Ottelia; species Ottelia alismoides. The sequence continues at coordinate 324,581 of JAZKJV010005183.1, forward strand.
AGAGATCGAAGCTGAATGTTGGCAAGAACTGAAACCCTGTTATTCAAATGACTAACAATATTACCTCAAAAGTTACCCTTCACATGCAACATTAAATAGATAAGACATATAAATATATATTACATTTGGTTCAATAAATCAATGTGTCCCATCATCTTACTATATCCTTACGGTCTATGGAAAATCCACAAGGTCAGTGTCAAGACTAAGATACCATCCTCGATGCTTCGTGATGAGATATACTAGAATCAAGTAACTCTCACGTAGTGAATGCCGGCCAGAATATATATAGGCACACGAAAGGGGTATAGAATTGTGGAACAAAAAATAATAACAATTGAAAACAGTACTTTAAAAGTTTACATATATTTCAACATGGAAATCCAAGCGAGTGGATACTACAACTTAGAACTTTATTCTAAGATTTTGTTCTCTTTGATCATTCTTTGGAGTCTATCCATTATACCTTGCTACTTTAAATGGGAGTAGTAAAACCCACTTACAATTTACCACTTTCTTGAACATCTCTCAAGAAAGTATTTCACCTTATGTAAAGGTCATAACACCTTGGAGACCCGAAATTACTACAAATCAAGAAGAATCATTTACTACTGAATAGCCAAATTAAGAAGGTATATTTTCGAAATTCCTCCATGTAAGTAATGGTTGAAATTGAAGGCAAGAAAAAGCAATTTTGAAGATCAAGTTTGAATATGTGAAGAGCTTAAAACTTGAAAGCAATTCAGAATGAAGAGAAGATAGCTTGAGTGCTTAAGAGATCAAGAGAGAAGGAAGGATCCGTGTATTCAAGTTTAAAAAAATGAGAGGGGATTTCATGTTTTCATAATAAAGTGTAAAGCTGAGATTTTCCTTTCTTCAGAAGGTGACAACGAGTGGGCACATTTTTTAATGTCCATAAATAATATTTCGAAATAAATGGCTCCAAAATAGCTTGATATATAATCTTCTTTTGTAAAATTCCGGTAGCTACTTCTAAAAGAAAGAAATAGAATGCAACTCGGAGAAAACAAACCATTGAGAATTATATAAGAAAATATCTTCGGTCAACATATTATTAATATTATTTTCTGCAATAAGATCAATAGAAAAAAGGACAAATACACTTACAGAAGTCATTATTATAATCAAACGTAGTGATAGTGTTTTTAACATATTTCTCTTTCTAGTAACGACAACTTGATATTTGTTTTGTGAGTTCTTGAGGATCACAATACCATTACGGTTAGGTGGGTGAATAGTGTATATATGGCAGTATGAATCTTTTGCGAAATAACACCAAGCATAACACCGATAATCCATTAACTGAGTAAGCACTCTGCACAAGATATTTACATGGAAAACCAGATGGATGAAAATCATGACCTGAGTCACTTGACATGAGATTTCCAATTAGTCAAGGCAACCGACTGCTTCATTAATTAAGATAGTTATGAGCATATCTCAACCGTGTACAAGGTGCACATTTTCACAACTTTAGATCAGACACCAAATTCAATACTACATATCAAACATTATAACAATTTCTGAAGGTGGACGGATTTTGAATATCCTCTAACATACTTAGAAATAACATGCTCCACTGTCCAAGAAATTCCTACAAACTTATTGATCAAACGCCAAAAGTTCCTAAAAAGAAAGGTTAAAGATAGAAACATACATTTCACAATAACTTTTCTTTTTTTAGTATTACAAATAATATTCACATTAAATGCAATGATATCTTGGTTAAGAATCAACAAGAATAATTGCAAATATATTCTCAAAGATATGCATATGCACTTATATCATTGAATGCCAAAGGTGAATATAAAGAGATATCATAGAATAAATACCACCGAAGCTTGATGCTTGCAATAGAGTTTCGACTACAATCATAAGAACTTGAATAACATATGGCAATCAAATATGGCAATCAAACTCTTCTTTCTTGATAGCTTTCTTGCGCAGAGCTACTTCAAAAATAATCTCCTCAAAATATCGAAGAACTTGAGGTACAAGAGAGGGGATAGTAGATTATCATTCAGAGAGAATTTCTTGTTTCACTAGAGAAATTGAGAGTGATTCTTGTGTCTTTCAACGTGGGTATGACGTCCCTTATGTAGGAATTCAAAAGAGCATAGCCATTACAAAAAAAGGTAGTAAATTGATGAAGATTTGCAATATTGATCTACCGGTAAAACACGAGTGATTGATCAGTCCAAAATAATCGATCACATTAAACTCTTGATAAATCAATTTATAACCATTGCAGGTATGAATTCAAATATTGACTGATAAGTAAAGAAAGTTTGTCGATCATATGTTATCGATCAGTAGAAAAGGCTTGTCGATCAATGGTTGTTGATTAGTATGAATGATTATCGACGAAAGATGAATTCTATGATATCTTAATTTGGAAAATTCTGAAGATTTAGTTTAGGTTACAACTTTGGCAAATACATGTAAATAATGCAACAATTTTTTGAACAATAATAAGGAAATAATTTTTTTTTCAACCTTGTCATAGAAGTTCACTTCGTAGAGCCTTCTTTAGCTGAAATGACATGTAGTCATATAGATGAGTATACAAAGGAGAGATTGCGATAAATATTCAAGTCATCTTTAAGATAAACTTGGAGAAATAAAGAACTAACAATGCCATCTTTTTATGATGAAAAAACTTTTAAAAATTAAAGAGAAGTAACTTTTTAAATTTAGAAATTTGCAAAAAAGATAATATATTGAGAAAAGGTCTACTTTTTAATTTATCCCCTTACTAAAAGAATAGAAAAATCATTTTTTAATTCTTTAGTTGTAAGGTATGTGAATGTTATTCTAACTTTATTTTTTATTTTCTCCCCCTTAATTCAATATCCAATACCTAATTAGGCTTTTAATTTCTTTAGAAAGTTAGACAAGATATACTTATGAAACGAAACATGCGTATTTCATTAGAAATTTACAAAATATTTATAACAACAAACTATGTTCCCATATATATGAAGGATGGGGATAGGCCTTAGTGCATCACTGAAATATGAAGATTGCATCATATGCGATCGGGAACGACTATTCATACTAGTTGCTTGAGGCAACAAAATTTAAAACAAAATTTAAAAGGATGAAACCACATGATCCAAGAACACTTCTCGAGTCGTTTCATCAAGATCACAAATGAGTTCAAGGAATACCTCTTGAAGCGTGATTGTAATCAATAATCTCTAAAGTTAGAGATTCTCCTATCTCAAGTCTGACTCGATGAAAATCACACTCGGGTGTGTTGATGAGATACATGCATCCCACAATCCATGTTGATGATCCAAGCTTGGAGTCTCCTTATTTCATCTCACGAAATTTGACGTCTTCTTTACGAGCGAAGCACACCAAAGAAGATATATATCCACGAGCAATTGATCTGACAGCACAACGGTGTTGCGACGAGTGTGGCTTTCTATCAACATGTGGACGATCACATGTAGAGAGAGAGAGGGTGTACGGAGAATGAGAGAGAGTTTTCTCTTGCAATTCATGTTGACCAATAGAAGAGCTAGGATTGCCTCTTCATTTATAATATTTTGGGATTCCATGGATCACAATCCATGTACAACTCAAAATCAATTGCTAAGATTGATTTATGTTTCTTTCAATGGTCATGACTTTGTTGTAAAAACTTACAACAACAATTAATTTAATTTAATTTAATATATATTAGATAATGATCAATATAAGTTAACTCAATCAAAAAAAAGATTAGGAAGGAGGTAAAGCTCCTTCCAATTAAGTGGGACACAACCACCACGAGTCCTAATTCAAGGGTGGTCGTCCACCCTCCCATATCGAAGGGCTCTCCTTCTTTCTATTATATGAGATCACATATCTCATATAAATCCTTCATTATATGCAACAACTTTTATTCCATATTATTTCACAAAAATTATTCCAAATTATTTTGTGACAATTTCAAACATGTCATTGGAAATTGTGAATCATATTCACACACTAAAAATAAAATGTAAATTGTATACTCAATTAATTGTCCAATGTGAATCCAATTCACATCAACATTTTATTTGTAAATACTATTTTCAATTAGTCCTCTATAATATATTATATATCACATTTATAGTATATATGATTAATATGGATAGTACTATCCACATTATTCATATTCTTAATAATTAAATCATTTGTAATTATCTTGGATGTCCATTATCATGTGTCCAAATAATATGAATCACATTCATATTATTCATAATAATTACTTCACATTTAATTAACAATTTTACTCCATGCTCAGATACAATATCAACAATGAAATTATTCTTGAACTCTTTCAAGAATAATGTGCTTTATCCATGGATACTTGTAGATAATGAAACAGTGATTGTACGTTCCATATATAGTGGCTTGGATATCGAGATTATATCTCAAATCCAGATCAAAGGGGCCTATCAAAGATGCTTGATAACATCAAAACCGTAAATCTAATATTCTCATTGCATCTGAATCGTACCCAGATCAATAAACTTCTCTACTTAGAGGAGTCACTAAAATCCAAACCTATTTCATCACTCTCTCGAAATGGAAGCATCATGTTTATACAATCGTTTATGATCACATCAACCTCGAGCATTCCTAAAACCCGTACATCCTGCATACTGGAAGACCTAAAATAAACCAGAAGTTTTAGATCTTAGTTATATTGCCTTCTTCATTGTTTTATGATTAAGTCCTCATTTAATCAGTGACACTTTGTATCGATCATATACTTTCCAAAAGCATATATGATACCTAGGTATTGATCATATACTTTCTACAAGCATATGTCAAACCTGCAAATTTAGTCAAGCTTCTAAAGAGAGATGACCATGCATAGAATTTGATCCCAATATCTCATGAGTGAGCTCATGTCTTCCGGTTCAGTAATGAACTTGTATGATCCCTTTGAGAGATCGCATGACTAATATGCCACCAACTCGCCAGTGTATAGACCTTGAATAGGTCATCAACCTATCGGTACGCCAAATGTACATACTCAGATACATAGTAACACATCTTTCTCCGGTCAAAGGATGCATGCCTATATCGTGACAGTATGCGACAAAGGTCTTGGTTATCGCGATCTCATTAAGTCATTTCTTTGACCTAACTTATCTAACACCTTCGAATATATATTCTTATGTAGAGGACCTATATCAAGGGGTCGATTAAATATCAGCTTTTAGAGATGAATCGCCATATTTTTCTCAGGCTGAAGATCCTCTCTTAACAATCACTTGATAATGTTTGATGTTTCCTAAATATAAGTCTTTAGATATCATCCAAGCACCAGCCTCTATGATTCAACATTTGAATAAACACTTGCATGATCATTAAGATGGCCATGAACAGAACCCTAATTACACTAAGGGACCTATAATTCAAGTCAGTAATTCTTCATTTCAGATCAGAGGATGATTTGAAATAACATTTATTGCATAATGGCTCATGTGGGATCATATTTCCAACAATCTATCAATAATCCAAAGAGCCATTAATGGGCTAATCTTTTAGACCCACACTCATGTGATAATCATAATCTATTTGGAAAATTATCTTGGTAAGCTGAATAGTCACTCTGTTCCCGAGAGACTACGCCAAGTCCTTTTACGGTACTTGCACATCTCCTAGTAACATTGCTCGCATCCAATGCGAATGCTGCATCTTGCACAACCAATACTTAATCTAGTTAAAGTAGTTATAGTGTCCATGGCACTACAACTTAATCATTGTTATAACCAGTATGTAATTTCTATCATCCTTATCAAAATGCCTTTATTCATGGTGATCTCTATCTCCAAAGGCTAAGACCCAGTCTCAAGTCCTATAAGGTGTGTGCAATTAAGACCTTTTACATCACTATATATGAAGTCTTTATTTTATGAAGATAATACTTTGAGATCACTATCTTAAAAGTCCTTTAATCTTTGAAGATGTTGTTACTACTACAACTAAGTGTTTTATTTCCACAGTAGGATTGGTAACTATTTACTACTCCCACTGCATGATAGACATTTGACCTTTTTGTCCACATCTAGCATACACTAAGCTTCTCGTAATAGATGCACAAGGGCAACAAGCTTTAGCATTTACATCCTCAACACTTTGAGTAGATATCCATTTAGATAGGCCAGTACCATATCTTAAGGGGAGGAAACCTTCCATGGGATTTCCCAAACAGAACATGTCCATGATGTACCACTAACGTGACAGTCCCAATGCCCTCTTGTCTTTGCTTCTGAACATCTTCAGAACTAAGATCTAAGATGTATTCTTGGGAACTTTCATCTCATGAAATGTAACACCCAGATTATAAAACACTTATTATCATCCTTATATCATTCCAAATGATTAGGACTTTATCTATATTTAACATTATGAACACAATGACACTCCAACTAAGCTTCACATGGTTCATCAATGTTCTGTATGAAATCCTTAACTTTATAATTTGATTAAATCTGGTATACCGACTACGATAAGCTTATTTGAGTCCATAAAAGGAGTTATTTAGCTCACACACCTTGCTTTCCTCAACTATGAAGCCACGGGGCTACTTCATATGAATATCCTTGTCGAGTTATTCATAGATGAATGCAATATTGACTTCCACCTTGTAGATATAAAAGTCAAGTAGTGTAGATACAGTTATCAATATTCTAATAGGTTTAAGCATGGTTACTAGAAAGCAAGTCTCACCGGAAGTGATGTCTCCTTTCTATATGTAGCCCATGGGTACGAGCTCTGCTTTAAAAGTCTCTAATTTCTCATCATGTTCTCTCTTTCTCATGAAGATCCATTTACACCCAATGGGTTTGACCCCTATAGGTGGATCCTCGAAGGTACATACACAAAACTTATGTATGAAGTCTATTTTAAACTTTTGCTAACGTCCATCTTTTGAAGAGGTATGAGTGTTTATTCTTTATTTGTCCTTTTATTTTCCAATTCTAGGAGCTTCATTATCTTCTTAGTATTCAATGAGTCCCTTTAATTCATTCTTATCTTGATTCTGAAGAAAGCATATCTTCGAATCATATTCATAAAGATGCAATATTTTAAAAATCTCAAGGTCATAATGTAGGTATCCAATACCATTCTTTACTTTCCTAATAGAGTAGCACTCTATGGTGTAAGATTCCAGCTTACTTGCATCCATGACATGGTTATGGACCAAGCAACCACAAATCCTCACTAGGCTAGATTCAAAACCATAACCTATGAGGGTTTTCGGGTTCATATTTGATGAATCTCGTATTCATCATGCTAAAAATCAATTCTTAATCCCCTAGCTCAAATAATAAAGTAAAAATCACCAATAATTCCTCATTATTATCTTGTATTATATTGTGTATAATTAACCTATAATTATTATATTTAATTACTTTGTAATTATTTTCTTATTAAACACTCTTAAAAATTAGGTCAATAATTGTCTATAATTTTCCTAATCTTTAAAAGAACTAAAAAATACAAAAAACATATCAAAATCCCAAATCGGTGTTTTAATCCCTTTAAAAATACCCCCCAAAAATACTTATTCTACGAATGACCTCTTTTGACTTTTTATCCAACATGAAACTTGTAGATCTCATCAAGATCTACAAATTTCATGTTTTAACTTTTCTCTAATTTTGCCTCTAAATATTTATTTTTTATTTTTCTTTGTCTTTACATTTTATGAATTATCTGGTGCAGCCACGTGGCACCCTCTAAGCTGCCCACGTGGCCGCCCCCTCCTTCAGCCACCCGACACCCCTCTTGGTCGCTAGATCTATGCTACCCACCTTCACATCCTCCATCCATCATGATCTTGATCTACACTTTCTGGTCAAAACCTCCTCTCATCTACGCCACTCACTCATGCCGACCTCACAACTGCTCGATCATCTCCTATCCTAGGGTTCACGCTCGCCACATCACCTTTCATCCTAACCATCAGATCGCCCCCAGATAATATCCGACCACACATTTCTGCTCTTCCCTCACCCATAGATCAGATCTGATGGATCTAATCCGAGCCATTCCTCCTTGCCCCATGAAGGTCGTTATATCGCAGGATCCAATGGTCGGGACTACTTCTTCCTCCTCTAGTCAACCCCCTCCCCCCCAGCTGTTACACCTCACCCCAGCCGCACCCCCTTCCGATTTTGGAGAACATCTCCGACCCTCTCTCCTCTACCTAATGGTTCCCTCGTGTAGCCCTTCGCTCCGTCTCCCTTGCGTAACCACCATCGACACTCGCCATCACTCCCAGACTTCAAGACACCCATTCAAACACTCACCCGCACCTCCGATAACGACCCCCTCCTCCTATATAAGCCAACCTCCACCACCTCCATTCCTTATCCACCATCTCTGAGCACGAGCACGAGCCCTAGCCCTCCTCCGCCTCCCTGTGATAAACGGAGGTCGAAGGAAGGCCATCATGGCCTCTCTCAGCTCCAGTGCGTTCCGTGGCTGTTCGGCCACGTTGCGGCTGCCTCCGTGCACCACCAAGCACTGAGGCTGGAACAACCTCATTGTGCGATGATCGGGGTTTCTTTTGAAGTCCAGCCCAGGCCATCTCCTCAGCCCATCGATCATCTCGATCCTTAGGTATCCTCTCTTCTCTCGCACCTAGTTTTTCTCCTAATTTCTACACCGCCATCAGCGTACCCCACCACCATATGACCACCACACGAGCTCTCTAGACCACCTTCACCTTCTCCATCCCCCTCACATCCATCCTTCCCTTCTCCATAACACCCCCGCTCCAACCCACCTTCACTCCTGCCCTGCCGAAGAAGAAGATTCCGGTCTCCTCTCCCGTCGCCTCCGTGGCCACCATCTCACCTCACTCAATCCCCCAGCACACACATACACACACGCACACTTCAGCTATCTACACCTAATGCTTGCATTTCAAAGACCCTTCATTGGTCGGAGAATTGTCAGAGGCATCTTCTGCATCTCCACCTCCAGTGCTCCATCATCGTCAACGGCTACCAACCATACCTGCGCCTCCTCCACCATCCAAGCTTCAACGCCGAGGCCTCACAAATCTTCCCCGACCATCAGGCGAGCCCTTAAAGCACGAAGGAGCTAGATGGAGGTCGTCGAAGTGCAGCCTTCTCTGGCGACCTACGATAGATGAAAAATAGCAGTTACCATCTGGCCATCTGTATTGGATGGTCTATATAGAGACACGTGGATTATTCGAGCCCTACGCCTAGCCTCTAGGATCGGATTCCCGGATCCCCTCATCGAGCCACAAACGCCACCCACATGTCCCCGAGCCTACGGTGCGCCCCGAGCCTGGCCCCCTCATGTACAACGCGCGTGGGAGCTAGGCAATTTGCAAGGTATATCCAGGAAGTTTATGAAATTGCATTTTGGTCCCCAAGAACGTGTCTCACGTGCACACATGGGTATTTTATATAGATGCCCTCGTAAGTTCTTTGAATTACAACTTGGTCCTTGCGTACAATGGGAAATTTATAGAGGACCCCCGACGGTTTTTTGTTTATTACAAATAGATCCTATAGGGACCTATTTGTGATTATTTATCCTTTTATTCGTCGCATTTTTATTACATTTATGCCTATGCATTGTTTCTTTCTTAAATTGATCATCGTAGATCCAAGTTACATGATTTTAGCATCATTTTGTTCCTTATTTCATCATCTATCTCATGGCATGTTTATTTTTCTGATTAGACACTAATTAAAATATGATGAATTTTTGATGACTATAGTATATATGGATCTTAATTCTTTTCCATTTCTAGACGTGTGCTCATAATTTCTATGCTCCATTTGACTTTGAATCCAATTTAAAATATTATGCTCAGTTATGTGATCTTTTTAGGGCATAATTATATATCATCTTTTGTATATTTATCTCTTGCATTCATTCATTTTGACATGCACCACTTTATAATTTCATAAAAATTCAACTAAAAATACATGCATCATATAATTGCATTGTTTTGCATTTTAGTGTATACATAAGCATTAGGACCTGAAAATGAAAAGATATTCATACATGCTTCTAATTGACCAAAATTTGATAAATAGATTAAAGTAGCTCGTGTCCCTGTGTTTGACGTTGGTAGACTTGCCAAGTATAAATTTTCCACAACATTCAAAGTGTGTGGTTTTTCCTGACCGGAATCTACCTCCTATACTACGACAAGTATCAATTATTAAAGAGGCGGCTTTCACGCTCATCAATATTTATATGGAATCTTATTAAGGAAATATATTGCAGTCTCTGCAACATATATAACTATAAATAAAGAGGTAATTATGCTAAGTGTCATCGTTGATCATATCATGTCACACCTGATCCAATTGCATCTCTCTACAACTCAATTGAGTTGATGTGTATTAGGAGCAGTGAGATAGGAATGATATTCCTTTCTCCGTAAGGTATTCCTTGCATTTATCTAATAGTTACTTACTACTTTGGTTATATTAAATTCATTTCATCTCCTTTCAAACTTTGGTTCTAATCAAAATTGTGAAATCTTTAAACATTTCAAAGGATTCTAAGGTGAAGGGATGAAATGTCATATCATAAATAATAATCAATTGATATTACACATCATTGATGTTTATTATGATATAGATGATTTACATACGTCGATATGCATGAGATCCCGAATACCTTGGCATCTTACACCATTCCTATATTGGGGTGCATTTGAAATTTTACTTTGAATATCCATTCATAAGTATGTAAGTTTTGGATCTTCAGACAATCTAAAGTTCAATATCTTACTAGTCTATTGATCTTATCAATAGACATATGTCCAAGACTTGATGCTAGATCATTGACACATGATCTTTATCCTCCTTTTGATTCAATAAGGTTTAATTTTTTAGTATTTAAAAATGTTAATGAACTATTCATTAATTTTCTAATTTAGTAGAGTCCTCTATATGTTATATTACTATCTGAAATATATGCTTCACAATTCTTTACGATAGGTCTATTGCATAATGCATGTTTATTTTCAACATTCAGAAATAAACAATGATTTTATTTTAATATCTAGGTCATTTAGATATTTTCTAAGACTAAGGGCTCTCATACTAAAAATATGTAGTCTATCTCTCCAATGGAGTTTGTTGCAATAATTGCATCAACATCCATGTGGATGATTGTTAAACCTTAAGATCAAATTCTCTAGTCTTTTAAAACATATGCAACCAATTACAAGTGTTATTAGAATAATGAGATACAATTATTAGACTTTGATCTTATCTAATAGGCAGTTCCATTTCAATGATTATATGTAGGTGTATAATATGTTGATGCACTATCTGAGTCCTTCTCTAAGGATCCCAGATAGTCTAGATAGTCATACCATCAATAGATCAGCTTGTTGCAGTATTGGCATTCATTCAAATCTTTATATGTCATATGTATGGAAATTACATAAGTACAATAAACTCTTTGAATTTCCTTATCACTTGGGTCAGACCCATTCCTCCACTGTGCTTCCTTCATTTATAAACAACCATTACTTAAGATAAGGATCTCTTATGTTGAGATCAAAAGATTTCAATATAAGAGTATTTCAACATTTATAATGTTGAATACCCAAGGTAGGGGCTGAAGACACCAAGCCTTCATGGCAGCATGCGGATGCTTCTGTCAACCCAAGCCTCGAGGCTTGGGCCGAGGCTCAGGTAGTTGGAATAGGAAGATGGTGGCCATCGGATCAAGGATTGGGAGCCTGATCCTGTGGCCAGTGATCGGCAGAATGGCGGAGGAGTCAGTGGCAGTGTAGCATGTGCTGAGGATGTGGGATATGCGGTTGGCGAAGGTAGAGCTTGGCCAATGATGGAGAGGGAAAAGGGACTGATTGACAATGACTGTGCTATTGAAGGTGACTGTGGCAGTGTAGACGCTCCGAGGAAGTGGAGCATAGGCAATGGAGGTGTGAAGCAACCGAGTGTGGAGGATTCGATGGTGGGGAGTTGTTGTACCTACAAGCAAATAAGACGGGAGCATGGGAATGGGAGCGGAACTCCTACCGCGAGGGAGAGGGATCAGAGCTAGGCTCTGACTTTTGCAAGGTCGGAAGTGACAATGAGATTCTAGGAGGTACAAGGAATATAAGGAGAGAAGGGTGATTTGTTTGGGATTCGAGTTGAATCTCCTAGGAAGGAGAAGATCTCTCCTTAGTCTTTGCTCAAGGGTCTGACGAGGAAGACCCAAGCTCAACATCTTAGGGGAGTTACTACATGGCTAGGAAGGGGTCGCAGATCACACCTTACTTCTACTTGTTATTGCTTGTTTGAGTCACATGCCACTACTTGAAGGATATGGTTAGGTCCTCAAGCGCATCACCGAAGCGTGAGCATTGTATCGAATACGACGAAGAACATCCTAATCGGACTAGTTGTTCTATGCAGCGGAAATTAAAATTTTTTCATACGACAAAACCACATGATCCAAGAACACTTCTCGGATTGTTTTGTCTAAACCACAAACAAGTAATAGGATTACCTCTTGAAGCGTGGTTGCGATCGAGTCTCTAAACGAAGAGACCTCCTGTCTCAAGTCAGATCCGTCGGAGGAGATGCTTGCGAGAGTGGTGATTAACCGCGTGCTTCTCGCAATCCATGTTGATGATCCAAGCGGTGGATCTCCTGATCTCGACACACGAGATCCGACGTCTTTTTCACGAGTGAGGCGTACCGAAGGAGACGGAGATCCACAAGCAAACGATCGGGCAGCATTATGACGACGCTGCGACGATGTAGAACCTCTCTAGGGCATCCATGGTGGACGACCACATGAGAGAGATAGAGAGAGGGTGTGTAAAGAGAAAGAGAGAGAGAGAGACTTGTTGTCTCTTATTGTGTAAATAAAAGCAAAGGGGTGCCTCTCCTTTTATAACATTTTGGGATCCATGGATCTCAATCCATGTGACAACACAAATCCAATGGCTCTCATTGATTTGTGTTTCTTTTAGTGGCTAAGATTTGTGTTGGTGAAAACCAACAACAATTAATTTAACAAAAATCAAATATATATTAAATATAATTTGAGTTATATCAAATCAATATCCCTTGAAGAAATAGGAAAGAAGGCAAGCCTCTTTCCAAGAATGGAGTGGACGGCTACCATATTCCATGTAGGAAATGTGGGCGTCCACCCTCCATATAAGGAAGGTGGCTCCTTCTCCTTTCATTCCATGAGATACACTATCCCATTAATTTCTTCAATATTTGCAACAACTTTAGTTGCAAATTATTTCACAAAAAATAAATCCAATTTATTTTGTGAACATTGCAATCACGCCATTGGAAATTTGTGAATCACATTCACAACCCAAAATAAAATGTAAATTACATTCTCAATTTAATGTCCAATGTGAATCCAATTCTCATTAAAATTTAATTAACAAATGTAAATTACATTTATATTATATGACTAATATGGATATTTCTATCCACATTATTCATATCCATGATAATTAAATCACATTTAATCATCTTGGATCTCTATTTTCATGTACCCAAATAATATGAATCACATTCACATTATTTATATCTTTATAATCAAATCTCATCTAATTATCTAAGATAACTATCTTTATAATATGAATCAAATTCATATTATTCATGATAATTAAATCACATTTAATTATCCATTTTCTCAATGCTCGGATACATATTATCAACAATTAAATTATCCTGAACCCTTTCAAGGATAATGCGCTTTCTTCGCGAATACTTGGAGATAAGCACATGGCGATTGTATTGTTACACGTATAGTGACATGGATATTGAAATCGTATCTCAAATCCAGATCGCAGGCCTCCCATAGATGCTTGATTAAATCAAGTCTGCAAATCTAATCTTCTCATTGCATCTGAATCACATTCAGATCAATGTCCAACATTTGGACTAAGATCAGATTACTTCTCTACCGAGAGGAGTCACTAAAATCCAGACCCGTTTCATCACTCCCTAGGAATGAAAGTGTCATGGTTATATAATCGTTTATGATCACATCACCCTCAGGTATTCCCAATACCTGTACATCCGACATACTGGAAGACTAAGAATAAACCTGAAATATTGGATCGACTTTAAACTGTCTACTTCATGGTTTTATCAGTAAGTTTATCATTCGATCATTGGGAGTTGGTATCGATCATACACTTTCCAAAAGTGTATATCATACCTAGGTCTTGATCATATACTTCCTGGAAGTATATATCAAACTTACAAATTCAGTCAAGCTTCCAAAGCGAGACGACCGTGCACACGGAATTTGATTCTTCCCAATATCTCATGAGTGAGCTCATGCCTTCCGATTCAATAAATGAACCTGTATGATCCCTTTGAGAGATCGTATTACTCATATGCCCATACATGCACACCAGCGCGTCGGTGTATAGACCTTGGTTAGGTCATCAACCTATTGGTCTGCCAAATGTACATACTCAGACATATAATAACACATCTGTCTCCCGTCATAGGATGCATGCCTGTATCATGACAGCATACGATATAGGAGTTTGGTTATCTCGATCTCATTAAGTCAAGTCTTTGATCTAACTAATCCGATACCTCCAAATCTCTATTCCTATGCAGAGGACCTGCATCAAGAGGTCGGTCAGATATCAACCTTTCGAGATAAGGATTGCCATCTCCTACTCAGTCTGGAGATCATCTCTTAACAATCATTTGATGGTGATTTATGAGTCCTCAATCTAACTCTTTAGATATTCATCCAAGCACCTGCCTCTATGATTCAACAATTGAATCAACAGCTGTATGATCATCAAGATGGCCATGGTACATAACCCTAATTGTAATAAGGGACCTATTATGCAAATTATTCATTCTTTATTTTAGATCAGGGAATGATATATGCAATAACATTTATTGCATAATGGCTCGCCGTGGGCTCGCATGTCCAACAATCTCCCACTTGCCCAAAGAGCCATTAATGGGCTAATCATTTAAACCTACACTTGTGTGACAATCATAGTCTATTTATAAAATAGCTAGGTAAGCTGATCAATCACTCTGTTCCCGCAAGACTACACCAAGTCCTTTTATGGCACTTGCATATCACCAGTAACAGTGCTCGCATCTAATGCGAATGTTGCATCTTATGCAACCAATACTCAATCTTGTTTGCTACAGTGTCCTTGACACTACAACTTACAATTATCATAACCAATATTTCCACAATCCTTACCAGAATACCTTTATTTATGGAGATCACTATCTCTTAAGTTATCCACAGTTAAGACCTTTTATATCTCTATCTATAAAGTCTTATACTTTTGAAGATAAGACTTTGAGATCACTATCTCAAAAATCTTGTCATCTATGAAGATTTTGTTATTACTTCAACCAAGTGTTTTATTTCCATAGTAGGATTAGTAACAATTTACTACTCCCACTGCATGGCAGCCATCTGGCTTTTGTACACATCTAGTACACACCCGATTTCTCAGAACAGATGCCCAAGGGCAAGTAGTTCTAGCATTCACTTCCTCAACTCTTTGAGGTGATGTCCCTTTAGATAGGTCAGTACCATATCTTAAGGGATGGAAGCCTTTCTTGGAATTTTCCATAAAATGGAATATGTCCAAGATGTATTAATGTGACAGTCCCAATACCCTCTTCTCTTTGCTCCTAAACAACTTCAGAACTAAGATCTAAGAGGTATCTTTGAAATCATATTTCAAGATATGGAATACCGAGTCTATAAAACACTTATTATCATCCTTATATCATTCCAAATGATTAGGATATTATCTACATTTAGGCACTCCCACTAAGCTTTGCATGGCTCATCAAGATTCCATCTGAAATTATAACATTTATAATTTCATCAAATCTTATGATCCAACTTCAAGAAGCTTATTTGAGTCCATAGATGGATTCCCTAGCTTGCAAACCTTGCTTTCCTTAACCATGAAGCCTTGGGGCTACTTCATGTGAATATCCTCTGAGAGGTATTCATAGAGGAATGCAATATTGACTTACATCTTGAAGATGCAATAGTCAAGTTGTGTAGCTAAGGGTAGCAATATTCTGATGGTTTTAAGCATGGTCACCGAAGAGCAAGTCTCATTGCAAGCAATGTCTTCTCTTCCAGTGTGTAGCTCATGGCTATGAACCGTGCTTTGAAGGTCTCTACCTTCTCATTAGGTTCCCTTTCTCTCGAAGATCCATTTACACCTTTACATGTCTTATCCATATAGGTGGATCCTCGAGGGTCCATATGCAACACTTGTATATTAAGTCTACATTAGACTTTTATTGCTAACACCCATCTATCCATGCTATGATCTTCAGAAGCTTCATAACATGAAGTTCGATCATTATCAGATTTTTCTGACACATGGAATCCGTCCTCAAACTCATTTGAAGAGGTATTAGTGTTTCATCTTTAATTGTCCTTTTAGTTTCCAATTTCAGGAACCTCATTATCTTCTAAAGATTAAATGAGTTCCTATACTTCATTTTCATCTTGATTCTCAAGAGTCTCAACCTCTAAGAATCACATTCTAAGAGATGAGATATTTTAATAATCTCAAGGTCATAAAGTAGGTATCCAATACCATCCTTTATTTTCCTAATGAAGTAGTACTCTCCAGTGCTCAATTCCAGCTTGCTTGTATGGAATCTTATTAAGGATATATAATGTAGTCTTTACTACATATATACCTGGAAACTAAGAGGAAATTATGCTAAAATTCATCATTGATTGGATCATGTCACACATGATCCAATTGTATCTCCCTATAACTCTATTGAGTTAAGGTGTGTTAGGAGGATTGAGATAGAAATGATATTCATATCTCTATAAGGTGTCCTTTGAATCCATCTAACAGGTACATGCTACCTAGATTAGATCAAATTCATTTTATCTTCCTTCAAACTTTGGTTGTAAACCAAAAATGATGAAATCTTCGAACATTTCAAAGGTTTCTTTAGGTGAAAAGAAGAAATCTCATATCATACATAATCATCAATAGATATCACATATCCATAATGTTTACTATGATATAGATGATCCACATACATAAATATGTATGAGATCCTGAATACCTTGACATCTTACACCCTTCCCAAAGAACGGTATATTGGATATTTTACTTTTGAATAAAATATTCATAAGTATGTAAGTTTTGAAATGTTAGACATTCTAAAGTTTCATCTCTTACTAGTCTATTGATCAAATCAATAGACAAATGTCCAAGGCTTTATGCTAGATCATTTTCAAATGATCTTCATCCTCGTATTGATCTTAAGGTTTAATTTCTGTATTTAGAAATGTTAATGAACCATTCATTAATTTTCTAATTTAGTGGAGTCCACTAGATTTTATATTACTTTCTAAAATATCTCCATCATAACTCTTTATGATAGGTCCATTCCAGAATTCATGTTTATTTCCAACATTTAGAAACAAACAATGAGTGTATTCTAATGTCTAGGTCATAGAGACATTCTCTAAGACTAAGGGCTCTCCCACTGAAATTATGAAGTTTAGTGATTTAATGGAAATTATTGCAACAATTGCATCAAACAACCATGTAGATGACTATTAAACCTGAAGATCAAATTATCCAGTCTTCTAAAACATATGCAACCCATTGCAAGTGTTGTTAGAAGATTGAGATACAATTACAAGACTTTATCTTATTCAATAAGCAAGTCAATATCAATGATTTATGTAGATTATTTTGATGCTTTATCTGAGTCCTTCTCTAAGGATTCTAGACAGACTTGATAGTCATACTATCAACACATCAACTTATTGCAGTATTGACATTCATCCAACTCTTTGGATTTCATATGGAAGTCATAGAAGTAGGTCAACTCTTTGACTTTTCTTCTTACTCGGGTCCGACCCATGCTTCCACTGTGCTCCCTTTATCTATAAACAACCATTGCTTAAGACTAAGGATTTCTTATGTTAAATTCAAAAGAATTCAATGTAAGAGCATTTCAACATTTATACATGCTTCATTAAATTCATACAGTATGAATATTATGAAGCTTCATGAATGACTAGAGTTTAGACAGTAGAATGATGACACTCATCATGTCTACATCCATCTAGACTCTTGAAACATTGGTTCAGGTAGGTATTCAAACATTTTGGATACATCATCTCTTATGGAGCCACCATTCTGCATGATGCAGAGAACCATGTCATTCATGATTAAATGTTGAGAGCACATATGTATGCCAGAACATCTACTTAAGTCTTTTATAAGGATTAATTGACAATTGTGATCATCAACATGTCACTTCCAAAGTACATCCGATGAGATCAAGACTATAGAGACATACAAACCCTATGGTTGTAGTCCTATTATTTATTTAATTGTCATTCCTCATTAGTATGAGGAGACTTGCATATTGCAACCCCATACATTATGTGTCCAACTGCAAGCACAATATCTGGATCATGAGTCCAATCCATGATATTTTACTGGTTATCATTGAGTATAACATTGAGTGGGTTTAATGAAGGATTATCCGAAATAAGAAATTTGCATAAGTGTACATATATATATATATATATACATACATATTTTACTTTGATTTAGGAATTTTTATATCAAAGTTGTCTTGCCTTGTCAACACTGAAAGTTCATTCCCTTAATCACTTTCAATGTAAGAGATATACTTACCATTATATCTCAAGCAAGATCTGGGATCTCCTTCCTTATCATTGTTGCATCCCAATAATATGAGAACCTACAACTCAGATAAAAAAAGCGGGAATACATTCCGCCTTGCAAGTCCAACTTGCATCTCCCAATTTGGTCTTTAACACTCGGGCCCACCACCCCTAAGCCGATGTTGACCCGTCATTAATTGAACCAACCATCAACATGAATACAACTCGCTATGCGCAATCCAATATCGCCCCAATAATATGAGGACCCGATATTGGGGTCACTACGCATATGTCCTTACTCTTTCGAGAAGCGAAGAGCCTGATCCAGATGCGCTTGCATACATGAGCTGTCACTTCGGACAGGCATCTCCTGCATACAATCCCTGGCGACGGAACCCTCCGCTTTGACGGGAGACCATGGATGTCACTTATGTGATCCTCCGTATAATATTCAAATTCTAATTAATCATTATGAATCATATTCATTATGATTATTTCTTCAAAGGGAAATAACATCTCTATTTATAATGGAGTGTTTTAATTTTAATTGGATTCCAATTAATTTAATCATATTAAAATAATGATCCAATTAATATCCAACAAACATTTTTTTTAATTGTTACTTGAATTATGGTATTATCTCAAATACGTATTATTTCGAATTTTAATAATTAGAAATACATCATGATTTCTTAAGCATTATACTAACCCTACCTGCTGTCATAGCCAGTACCGACGAGAGTGGGACGGACCACATACGTTGCAACCCGCTACCCCAATGCTCTCCGACTAGACACCATATCCACCTCGGGAAAGGATAATGCAAAATAGATCACTTTGTACTTGAGATGATCATCGGTTCTTCAACCGAAATTATACCATATAATAATAATCAAAACAATTTTGATTAACATTATAATGAGATTTGCTAAACAAATCCCAAATCCTATTCAAGCAACATGTTTGTTGGAATGTAGATCATGTAACCAATTAGTGATCTAGATCACATCTAATCAAATATTGGTTAAGGCAATGTCATTTAAGGAAGTAATTATCATCAAATATTTCACAAATATTTATGCACAATTATTCCAGGAAATTAAACAATTTAATTTCACTAATTGATTAAATGACAATCACTAGGTTCTTGATTAGGAAAGTATTTCCAGCAGTGACCCTCACTTACTAAAAATATCATATCTCAATCAATTTAAATCTTAATTAAGCAAAGTAAGTTACTCAAGGCATATCAAATCCACAATTAACTCTTTAATTATGTTTAGATTCGCAGTCCCCGAAATTGTGGAACAAGTTCACTAAAATGAGCATATCTTGAGCAAACAGAATCGAAATCACGTAAACTCAGATCCTACGGTTTCCTTATTTAATAGAGACCAAAATAAAACTATTATTTTAGTGTTTAAACAATTTAAACAGTGCCGAAAATAATCTAAAAACAGAGATGCGAAATTGAAATGCAAGAAAACGTTCGCAAACCCTAATGAACCCAAGTCGTCCTCGTTTAATGGATCGTATCCAAAAACACCGAACTAAGGCTCTGATACCACTTGAAGGAAATGGTTAGATCCTCAAATGTATCACGGAAGTGTGAGCGTCGTATCGAATACGACGAAGAACGACTAGTCGGACTAGTTGTTCTATGCAGCGGAAATTAAATTTTTTTCATACGACGAAACCGCATTATCCAAGAACACTTCTCGGATTGTTTCATCTAAACCACAAACAAGTAATAAGATTACCTCTTGAAGCGTGGTTGCGATCGAGTCTTTAAACGAAGATACGTCCTGTCTCAAGTCCGATCCGTCGGAGGAGACGCTGGCGAGTGCGGGGATGAACCGCATGCTTCTCGCAATCCATGTTGATGATCCAAGCGGTGGATTTCCTGATTTCGACACATGAGATCCGACGTCATCTTCACGAGCGAGGCGTACCGAAGGAGACGGAGATCCATGAGCAAACGATCGGGCAACATAACGATGACGTTGTGACAGTGTAGAACCTCTCTAGGGCATCCATGGTGGATGGCCACATGAGAGAGATAGAGAGAGGGTGTGTAAAGAGAAAGAGAGAGAGACTTGCTGTCTCTTGTTGTGTTAAGAAAAGCAAAGGGGTGCCTCTCCTTTTATAACATTTTGGGATCAATGGATCTCAATCCATGTGACAACACAAATCCAATGGCTCTCATTGATTTGTGTTTCTTTTAATGGCTAAGATTTGTGTTGGTAAAAACCAACAACAATTAATTTAATAAAAATCAAATATATATTAAATATAATTTGATTTATATCAAATCAATCTCCATTGAAGAAATAGGAAAGGAGGCAAGCCTCCTTCCAAGAATGGAGTGGACGGCCACCACATTCCATGTAGGAAATGCGGCCGTCTACCCTCCATACAAGGAAGGTGGCTCCTTCTCCTTTCATTCCATGAGATATACTATCCCATTAATTTCTTTAATATTTGCAACAAATTTTGTTGCAAATTATTTCACAAAAAATAAATCCAATTTATTTTGCGAATATTGCAATCATGCCATTGGAAATTTGTGAATCACATTCACAACCCAAAATAAAATGTAAATTACATTCTCAATTTAATGTCCAATGTGAATCCAATTCTCATTAACATTTAATTAACAAATGTAAATTACAAATAGCTCTCTCTTATATATTATAAATCACATTTATAATATGTATGACTAATATGGATATTGCTATCCACATTATTCATATCCATGATAATTAAATCATATTTAATCATCTTGGATCTCTATTCTCATGTGCCCAAATAATATGAATCACATTCACATTATTTATATCTTTGATAATCAAATCTCATTTAGATATGTAAGATAACTCTCTTTATAATATGAATCAAATTCATATTATTCATGATAATTAAATTACATTTAATTATCCATTTTCTCAATGCTCGGATACATATTATCAACAATGAAATTATCCTGAACCCTTTCAAGAATAATGCGCTTTCTCCGCGAATACTTGGAGATAAGGACAGGGCGATTGTATTGTTCCACGTATAGTGACATGAATATTGAGATCGTATCTCAAATCCAGATCGCGGGCCTCTATAGATGCTTGATTAAATCAAGACTGCAAATCTAATCTTCTCATTACATCTAAATCACATTCAGATCAATGTCCAACATTTGGACTAAGATCGGATTACTTCTCTACCGAGAGTAGTCACTAAAATCCAGACCCGTTTCATCACTCCCTAGGAATGGAAGTGTCATGGTTATACAATTGTTTATGATCACATCACCCTCAGGTATTCCCAATACATATACATCCTGCATACTGGAAGACTCATAATAAACCCGAAGTATTGAATCAACCTTAAACTGTCTACTTCATGGTTTTATCAGTAAGTTTCTCATTCAATCATTGGGAGCCGGTATCGATCATATACTTTCCAAAAGCGTATATCATACCTAGGTCTTGATCATATACTTCCTGGAAGTATATACCAAACCTACAAATTCAGTCAAGCTTCCAAAGCGAGACGACCGTGCGCACGGAATTTGATTCTTCCCAATATCCCATGAGTGAGCTCATGCCTCCCGGTTCAATAAATGAACCTGTATGATCCCTTTGAGAGATCGTATAACTCATATGCCATTACATGCACACCAACACACCAGTGTATAGACCTTGGTTAGGTCATCAACCTATTGGTCTGCCAAATGTTCATACTCAGACATATAGTAACACATCTGTCTCCGGTCAGAGGATGCATGCCTGTATCATGACAACATACGATATAGGAGTTTGGTTATCTCGATCTCATTAAGTCAACTCTTTGACCTAACTAATCTGATACCTCTGAATCTCTATTCCTATGCAGAGGACCTGCATCAAGAGGTAAGTCAGATATCAACCTTTTGAGATAAGGATTGCCATCTCTTACTCAGGCTGGTGATCATCTCTTTAGAATCATTTGACTGTGGTTGATGAGTCCTCAATCTAAATCTTTAGATATTCATCCAAGCACCAGCCTTTATGATTCAACAATTGAATCAACAACTGTATGATCATCAAGATGGCCATGGTACATAACCCTAATTGTACTAAGGGACCTATTATGCAAATTATTCATTCTTTATTTCGGATCAATGAATGATATGTGCAATAACATTTATTGCATAATGGCTCACTGTGGGCTCGCATGTCCAACACTACTGTCACCTGGGGCCGAGACAGAGCTGGAGGGAAGCTTTGATAATGGTGGATGAAGTCGATGGCATGTGGCTGTCAAGGCTTTATAGGAAAAGGGAGCTTGGGAGGAGGTTATGAGAGATAGGGCATGCAAACATGCAACAAAAGGAGGAGGAATGACAAGATTTAAGAGAGAGAGATAGAAGAGGCATAGGGACATTAAGATGAGGAGTAAGTGGACAGAAGATAAGTAGGAGGAGGTGGAGGCAGCTACAAGGAGGAAGGGGAGAGGTAGCGGGGCATGTGTGACACATGTGCGTACGTGGAGGAGGGCGGCACGTACGTAACACATACTAAAGGAAGAGAGAAGGAGGAGGGGTCCACGTGAGGAGGGCTCCACATGTGTTGCACATGACCAGTGAAGAGAAAGAGAGAGAGGGAGAGGGAGGGGAAGATGAAGGATATTGGGTATCCTTAAGCGCATCACGGAAGCGTGTCGATTGCATCGTATGCAATCTGAGCAACTAGTCGTACTAGATGCTAAGATGCGGCGGAAATTAAAATTTTTAAATTAAAGATGAAACCACATGATCACGAGAACACTTCTCGGATCGTTTCATCAAACCACAAAGTATAAGGAATACCTCTTGAAGCGTGGTTGCGATCGTGAGATCCCAAATGAGAGATCCTCCTGTCTCAAGTCCGACCGACGAAGAATGCACTTGCGGGCACGATGATGAGTCGCGTCCTTCCCGCAATCTTTGATGAAAATCCAAGCGTCGAGGCGAAGGCAAGATGCTCTCCTTCTCAATATACAAAGTGGACGGCCACTTGGATATTAAGAGAGAGCCTAGTCGAGAATGAGAGAGAGATAGAAAGTAGTAGTCTTCTACAACTCTAGATGATGTACCTTGGAAAGGCTACCCTAGCCCTACTTTTATATTAGTTTAGGATCCAATGGATCTCAATCCATGGGACACATGGATCCAACGACCATGCTTGGTCCATGTAAAATCAATGGCTAGGATTGTTGTTGGTTAAAGCCAACAATATTAATTTAAATTAAAATATGTTGCAGCGTTATCAACATAGTTTAATTTAACTAATTAAGAGATAACGTGATAACAAAAAAGGGAGTCAACCAACCACCCTTGAATTTAGAGGGCATCACCTATGAATAATTCATAGGTGACGCCACCCATGAATTTGGTGGTTATTTTGCCTCCTTTTTATTTTATCTTATTATTCATTAATTAATATTGTAATAACAATTATCAAAAAATTATTCACCAAATTTATTCCAAATTAATTTGTGAATATTTCAATCATGCCATTGAACATTATGTGAATCATATTCACAGCCCAAACTAATTTGTAAATTGCATTTCCAATTAATTAATAAATGGGAATCCAATCTACATTATTAATTAACAAATGCTATTTACATAAATTCTCTCTCTTGTATATATATTATAAATCATATTTATAATACACATATATCATGGATAGTATTATCCACATTCTTTAATCCTTGATAATTAAATCCTATTTAATTATCTTGGATAATAATATGAATCATATTCATATTATGCTTGATAATTAAATCTAATTTAATCATCAAGTCCTTCTTGATTGGACATGCATTTCATCAAATGAATTATTCTTGAACCCTTTCAAGAATAATGTGCTTTCTCCGCGGATACTTGGAGATAAGGACAGGGCGATTGTATTATTCCATGTATAGTGACTTGGATATTGAGATCTTATCTCAAATCCAGATCTTATGAACCTCCCACAGATGCTTGATTAAATCAAGACCGCAAATCCAATCTTCTCATTGAATATGAATCACATTCAGACCAATGTCCAACACTCGGACTAAGATCAGATTGCTTCTCTACTGAAAGGAGTCACTGAAATCCAGACCTGTTTCATCACTCCCTCGGAATGGAAGCGTCATGGATATACAATCGTTTATGATCACATCACCCTCAGGTATTCCCAATACCTGTACATCCTGCATACTGGAAGACCCATGATCAACCCGAAGATCATGATCAATTTTACACTGTCTTCTTCAGGGTTTGATCACTAAGTTTCTCAATCTTGGTCATTGGGAGTTGGTATCGATCATATGCTTTCCCAAAGCATATATCATACCTTCAAATTCATGTCATGCTTTCAAAGCACGACGACCATGCATGGAATTTGATCGGTCGCAATACCTCATGAGTGAGCTCATGTCTTCCGGTTCACAAGTGAACCTGTATGATCCCTTTGAGAGATCATATTGCTCATATACCCTTATATGCACACCACCTCGCCGGTGTATAGACCTTGGTTAGGTCATCAACCTATTGGTCTGTCAAATGTACATACTCAAACATATAGCAATACATCTGTCTCCGGTCAGAGGATGTGTGCCTATGCTGTGACAAAATTCAACATAAGACTTAGGTTATCTCGATCTCGTTAAGTCAACCCATTGACCTAACTAATCTGACACCTCCAGATAACTATTCCCATGCAGAGGACCTGCTTCGAGAGGTCGGTCAGATATCAGCCTATGTGAGAAAGGATTGCCATCTCCTACTCAGGCTGGAGATCTTCACTTGACAATCATTTGACGGTGCTTGATGAGTCCTCTATCTAACTCCTTAGATATTCATCCAAACACCATCCTCTATGATTCATTTAATGAATCAACAGCTATATGATCATCAAGCTGGCCATGGTACATAACCCTAATTGTACAGAGGGACCTTATCGTGCATTCATTCATATAATTTCAGAAAGGGAGTGAAACGTCAATAACTTTTATTGATAAACATAAATATTACAATAACATTTATTGTAAGAATGGTTCGCCCAGGGCTCACATGTCTAACAATCTCCCACTAGCCCTCAGAACCATTCAGGTACAATCCGTAAACCCATACTCATTACATGCTGGTCAAAAACCTTCTGTGTCAGAGGTTTGGTAAGAGGATCAGCAATGTTATCGGCAGAGGCCACCTTTGTGATGATGATATCACCACGCTTTTGAATCTCCCGAATGATGTGGTATTTCCTTTCCATGTGCTTGCTCTTTTGATGGCACCTTGGCTCCTTTGCTTGGGCAATGGCTCCAGTGTTATCGCAGAGTAATGGGACAGGAGTATCAGAGGAAACTACGCCAAGATCCAAGATGAACTTGCACAACCACACCGCCTCCTTTGCAGCATCCGATGTGGCAATATATTCGTCTTCTGTTGTTGAATCCGCTGTAGTGTCCTGCTTCTTTCTTCTCTAGCTCACAACACAACCGTTCAACAGGAATACAAACCCTGATGTTGACTTTCGATCATCAATAACTGACTGGAAGTCTGTATCTGTATATCCCAAGACTTGGAGATCACCATCCCCATAGACCAAGATGTAATCTTGCGTCCGTCTTAGATATTTGAATATGTTCTTTACTGCATTCCAGTGTTTTTCTCCATAGAAGGATTGGTAACGACTTACCACTCCCACTGCATGGCAGATGTCTGGCCTAGTACACATCATGGCATACATCAAGCTTCCTACAGCTGATGCGTAAGGGCATCCAGCCATGGCCTTCCTTTCCTCAACACTTTGAGGAGCCATCCCTTTGGACAGATGGATACCATGTCCTAAGGGGAGGAATCCTTTCTTCGAACTATCCATACTGAATCGTTCAAGAATCTTCTTTATGTATCCATGTTGTGATAATCCCAGTATTCTCTTTTCTCGGTTTTTGAACAACTTCAGGCCTAAGATGTAACCCTGGGGCTGCTCCATGTAGATATCCTCCTCGAGGTATCCATTGAGGAAAGCCATCTTGACGTCCATCTGCCAGATGTCGTATTCAAGAGATGCAACTATATCTAGCAGTGTCCTGATGGATTTAAGCATAGCCACAGGAGAGAACGTCTCATCATCGTCGATGCCTTCTCTCTGTGTGTAGCCCTTGTCTATGAGTCGTGCCTTGAAAGTCTCTACTTTCCCACCAGGTCCCCTCTTTCTCTTGAAGATCCATTTACACCCAATGGGTTTTACCCCTTTAGGTGGATCCTCTAGGGTCCATACACCATTCTTATGCATGGAGTCAATCTCTGACTTCATTGCTAGCATACATCTATCCATGTCATGATCCGCAAGTGCTTCATCAAATGAAGAAGGATCAATATCAGTCTCACCTGACACATGGAATCCATATCTTTCAGGTGGTGCAACCACCCTCGAACTCCTTCGAAGAGGTATGGGTGTTTCATCTTCATTTATCTCTTCAGTTTCTAGTTCAGGAGGGGATTCAATGAGTTCCTCTACTTCATTCTTGTCTTGACCTTTAAGGAAATTATCCTCCAGAAATTTCACATCCTTAGAGACAAAAACCTTTTGGGTGTCAGGGTCATAAAGCTGGTATCCAATACCATCTTTAACATACCCAATGAAGGTAGCACTCACGAGTGCGAGATTCTAGCTTACTTGCATCCACGTTCTTCGCATGGACCAAGCATCCCCAAACCCTCAAGTGTTTAACACTAGGCTTGGTTCCATACCAGAGCTCGTGAGGAGTCTTTGGTATAGACTTGCTAGGAATCTTGTTTAGGATATATATTGCAGTCTCTACTGCATATCCCCAGAAACTAAGAGGTAAATGTGCTTTGCTCATCATTGAACGGACCATGTCCATGATGGTCCTGTTGCGTCTTTCAGCAACACCATTAAGTTGGGGAGTTCTAGGAGGAGTGAGATTGGAGACAATTCCATTCTCTTTAATATATTCTTTGAATTCATCTGAGAGGTACTTTCCACCTCGATCAGATCGAATCCGTTTGATCTTCCTGTCGGCTTGGTTCTCAACCAAAACTTTAAACTCTTTGAACTTTTCAAAGGTTTCAGATTTATGACGTAGCAGGAAGATAAACCCGTATCGCGAATGGTCATCAATAAATGTCAAATAATATCGATATCCATTTCTAGTCGCAGTACTGAAGGGACGACATACATCAGTATGTATTAGGTAAAGAATACCTTCGCATCTCGTAACCTTGTTACAGAAAGGAATCCTGGTCATTTTACCTCGAATGTAATGTTCACAGGTAGGTAAAGATTGAACCTGTAGAAAATCTAAAGGTCCATCCTTTATCAATCTATTGATCCTATCAACAGACAAATGACCGATCCTTTGATGCCAAATCACATTCGAATGATTTCCATTCTCCCTGGATCTCTTAGGGTTTTTATTATCAGTGGTAGTGACATTTATGACACATTCATCAATGCACAATTCATAGAGTCCACCAGAAGTCAGAACACCTTCCGCAACAAATTTATCATATTGATTAATGACTAATTTATTACAGAACAGGAAGGAGTACCCATGTCTAACAAGCTTAGACACAGATATCAAATTCCTCCTGACCTCAGGTACATAAAGACACTCTTTAAGTACTAGGACTCGACCACTAGATAACGACAGTTTGCATGTCCCGATGGCGACTGCTGCAACACTTGCATCAGATCCCATCTGAATAACTATCTCCCCTCGCTCCAGATTCCTAGTTTCCTAAAACAAATGCAACGAATTGCATACATGAACAGAAGCACCAGAATCTATAACCCAACTTCCTTCTCGTCCAACGAGAAAACTGGTTTCAATGATGAAAGTAGATTTCATACCTGTTGGGGCTTTACCTTTGTCAGCAGACTTCAGGTAATCTGGGCAATTACGCCGCCAGTGCCCCGACTTCTTGCAGTGGTGACAGACATCAGTCTTTTTCGATGTCATCAGTGAGGAAGCACTAGAAGATGAATCAACTCCTTGATTCTTCTTCTTTCTCTTCGAGGCCGGACCCTTCTGAGAACCTTGCTTCCGCCGGCACTTTCCTCTCACCTGTGCAACCATTGCACTAGCAGAGGGGCCGTCCTTTTTCATGACATCTTCTGCAGACTTCAATGCAGCTAACAACCCAGCGTTTGTGAAGTCACCTTTGTTCATGTGGTAAGACACTACAAAGTTGTTGAAAGACTTAGGGAGCGACATGAGAATGAAATCAGCTTGCATTTCAGAATCCAAGTAGGCTCCCAGGATTTCCAGCTCAGAGAGATATCAAAACATTTTGAGCACGTGTTCTCTGACAGAGGTCCCTTCCTGCATCTTGCAACGAATAAGCTCTTTCATCACATTGTAACGCTGTGCGGTTTATGTCACCGAACATCTCCTTCAGATTCAGCATAATCTCTTGGCAATAGTTCATTTCCACATGTTGCTTCTTAAGCACATTGGACAATGACCCAAGGATGTAACACCTTGCCAGATTATGATCTTCATCATATTTTTCATTATATAATTTATCTTCAGCAGTCAGAGGGTTTGCTATCTTGTCCTTGCTAAGCCCATAGGAGATGCGCTTCACAGAGAGGACAAGATCCAAATTTCAGATCCAATCCAAGTAATTTGGCCCGGTCAACTGGTTGACCTCCAGGAGCTTGCTAAGTGGGTTCATGGACTTCATTTTCTGAAATTAAGAATGCACTATATTAGAATATATAGATAAATATATATTCATTTTAAGAATTATTTGATTAAGGCATTTTAAATCAAATTCGTCTTGCTATGTCAATTTTGAAAGATTATTCCCTAATTGTCTTTCAAAATAAGAGATATACTTACCGCTATATCTCAAGCAAGATATGGGATCTCCTTTCCTATCTTTGTCACATCCCAATAATATGAGAACTTGCAACTCCTATAAAAAGAAGCAGGAACTCATTCCGCCTTGCAAGTCCAACTTGCATTCCCAATTCGGTCTTTAACACCCGGGCCTACCGCCCCTAAGATGATGTGGACCCGTTGTTAATTGAACCAACCGTCAACAGGCTTAATACTCGCTATACGCAATCCAATATCGCCCCAATAATATGAGGACTCGATATTGGGGTCACTACGTATACGGCCTTACTCTTTCGAGAAGCAAAGAACCCGATCCAATTAAATCATGTACAAGATCTGTCACTTCGGACATGCGTCTCCTATACGCAACAACTGGCGACGGAATCCTTTGCCTTGACGGGAGACCATGGATGTCACTTATGTGATCCTCCACCTCATATTCAAATTTTATAATTAATTATCGTGAATCATATTCACATAATTAATTCTTCCAAGGGAAATACACATCTATTCATAATAGAGTGTTTATTGGATGTAATTAATTTAATCACATTAAATTAATCATTAATCCAATCATCAATCAACAAACATGTCATTTACTTGAATAGTAGGTATATTCTCAAAGTATGTATTATTTGAATTTTAATAATTAGAAAAATACACATTGACTTTCTCCGGCATTATACAATCCCTACCCGCTGTCATGGCCAGTACCGACGAGAGTGGGACGGACCACATACGTTGCAACACGCGACCCCAATGCTATCCGACTAGGCACCACATCCGCCTCGGGAAAGGATAATACCAGATAGATCATCATGTATTTTGAGATGCTCATCGGTTTTTCAACCGAAATTATACCATATAATATACATCAAAACATTTTTGATTATATTAAAGGAGATTTGCTAGACAAATCCCCAATCCTATTCAATCAAGAGGGTTTTTCATGTAATTGTTGTCCTATAACTATTGTAGGATAAACTATGGTTTTTCATGAAAGCAATGTTTGTTGATGAACCAATGATCAAGATCTAATATCTCATCATTGTGGTTTAGGAAAATGTCATTCAATGAAATAATTATCTCTTTAAATATTTCACAAATATTTATAACTAATTATTCCAGAAAATTAACAATTAATTTTCATCATGATAATTGAATGACTTATCACAAGGTTCAAGATAAAAAATGTTAATTTCCAGCAGTGACCCCCAATCACTAAAATTAACTTATCTTGATCAATTTAAATCCAAAAAATGCAAAATCAATTTCCAAAGATTGCCTATTTGATTTATTAAATAATCTAAGGGATAATTCATGCATTTCGAGGCGGATTAAAACCGTAATTATCTCATTAATCACGTTTAAATCCGCAGTTCCCGCAACAGTGAATATAGGCATATTCAAAAAGCCATATCTTGAGCAAATGAAGTCCCAAATTTTGACAAAGTCAAACCTATGGTTTTCTTAATTAATGGGGAACAAAATACAATTGAAAAATTCGTGTTTAAACATTTTAAACAGTACATAAAATTCAATTAGACAGAGGTGCGAAAATTGAAATGCAGTAAAATTTCGCAACCCTTTCAGGAACCAAATCATCTAAGGTCTATGGATCATATCCAGAACCTTATTCGACCTATGGCTCTGATACCACTTGAAGGATATTGAGTATCCTTAAGCGCATCACGGAAGCATGTCGATCGCATCGTATGCAATCGGAGCAACTAGTCGTACTTCATGCTAGATGCGGCGGAAATTAAAATTTTTAAATTAAAGATGAAACCACATGATCACGAGAACACTTCTCGGATCGTTTCATCAAACCACAAAGTATAAGGAATACCTCTTGAAGAGTGGTTGTGATCGCGATATCCCAAACGAGAGATCCTCCCGTCTCAAGTCCGACCCATGAAGAACGCTCTTGCAGGCACGATGATGAGTCGCGTCCTTCCCGCAATCTTTGACGAAGATCCAAGCGTCGAGGCGAAGGCATGATGCTCTCCTTCTCAATATGCAAAGTGGACGGCCACATGGATATTAAGAGAGAGCCTAGTCGAGAATGAGAGAGAGAGAGAGAGTAGTAGTCTTCTAGAAACTCTAGATGATGTACCTTGCAAAGGCTACCCTAGCCCTCCTTTTATATTAGTTTAGGATCCAATGGATCTCAATCCATGGGACACATGGATCCAAAGACCATGCTTGGTCCATGTAAAATCAATGGCTATGATTGTTGTTGGTTAAAACCAATAACATTAATTTAAATTAAAATATATTGCAATATTATCAACATAATTTAATTTAACTAATTAAGAGATAATGTGATAACAAAAAAGGGAGTCAAGCAACCACCCTTGAATTTAGGGGGCATCACCAATGAATAATTCATAGGTGATACCACCCATAAATTTGGTGGTTATTTTGCCTCCTTTTTATTTTATCTTATTATTTCTTAATTAATTTTGTAATAACAATTATCACAAAATTATTCACCAAATTAATTCCAAATTAATTTTTGAATATTTCAATCATGCCATTGAACATTATGTGAATCATATTCACAACCCAAACTAATTTGTAAATTGCATTTCCTATTAATTAATAAATGGGAATCCAATCCACATTATTAATTAACAAATGCTATTTACATAAATTCCCTCTCTTATATATATATTATAAATCATATTTATAATACACATATATCATGGATAGTATTATCCACATTCTCTAATCCTTGATAATTAAATCCTATTTAATTATCTTGGATAATAATATGAATCATATTCATATTATGCTTGATAATTAAATCTCATTTAATCAACAATTCCTTCTTTCTTGGACATGCATTTCATCAAATGAATTATTCTTGAACCCTTTCAAGAATATGTGCTTTCTCCACGGATACTTGGAGATAAGGACAGGGCGATTGTATTATTCCATGTATAGTGACTTGGATATTGAGATCTTATCTCAAATCCAGATCTTACGAACCTCCCACAGATGCTTGATTAAATCAAGACCGCAAATCCAATCTTTTCATTGAATATGAATCTCATTCAGACCAATGTCCAACACTTGGACTAAGATCGGATTGCTTCTCTACTGAAAGAGTCACTAATATCCAGACCTGTTTAATCACTCCCTCGGAATGGAAGCATCATGGATATACAATCGTTTATGATCAAATCACCCTCAGGTATTCCCAATACCTGTACATCTTACATACTGGAAGACCCATGATCAACCCGAAGATCAAGATCAATTTTACACTGTCTTCTTCAGGGTTTGATCACTAAGTTTCTCAATCTTGGTCATTGGGAGTTGGTATCGATAATATGCTTTCCCAAAGCATATATCATACCTTCAAATTCATGTCATGCTTCCAAAGCACGACGACCATGCATGGAATTTGATCGGTCCCAATACCTCATGATTGAGCTCATGTCTTCCGGTTCACAAGTGAACCTGTATGATCCCTTTGAGAGATCATATTGCTCATATACCCTTATATGCACACTAGCTCGCCGGTGTATAGACCTTGGTTAGGTCATCAACCTATTGGTCTGCCAAATGTACATACTTAGACATATAGCAATACATCTGTCTCCGGTCAGAGGATGCGTGCCTATGCTGTGACATCATTCAACATAGGACTTAGGTTATCTCGATCTCATTAAGTCAACCCATTGACCTAACTAATCTGATACCTCCGAATCGCTATTCCAATGCAGAGGACCAGCATCGAGAGGTCGGTCAGATATCAGCCTATGTGAGAAACGATTGCCATCTCCTACTCAGGCTGGAGATCTTCACTTGACAATCATTTGACGGTGCTTGATGAGTCCTCTATCTAACTCCTTAGATATTCATCCAAACACTAACCTCTATGATTCATTTAATGAATCAACAGCTATATGATCATCAAGCTGGCCATGGTACATAACCCTAATTGTAGAGAGGGACCTTATAGTGCATTCATTCATATAATTTCAAAAAGGGAGTGAAACATCAATATATTTTATTGATAAACATAAATATTACAATAACATTTATTGTAAGAATGGTTCGCCCAGGGCTCATATGTCTAACAGAAGAAAAATAAATATGAAAAATAAAATACAAATAAGAATTAAGATAAGTTAGTAAAACAATAAAAATTAAAATAAGATTAAAAATTAATATTAAAAAAATAATCATAAAAATAAAATAAAAATATAAAAAAATTATTAAGTAAAAAAATAAGAAGAAATAGGAAATGAAGGCAAATAAAAAAAGTGATCAACATGAAAGTTGGTGATGACATCTAAAGCTTTTGTGATGGACCCAAAATCGAAAGATGTCAACTGCACAAAACATATTTTTGTATGTACACTATAGATAATAAAATATCATATTTTTGTAGTGTATTAATATATATATACAAGATATACATAATTAATCTAATTTATAGATTTTTATAGGTTAAAAAAGAGTAAAATAAAACAACGAAGAGAAAGTACATACAAAATATACAATGTTAGTTTTTTGTGTTTTCTCCTGGTTTTCTGATTTTTATGGATTTTAATTCTTTGAACCAAGTTAGTTAATTAATCGAAGATTATGACAGTGGAAGAACTAGGTTAAAATAATTATTATTTACATATAAAATAATAAGCTTAAATTGGCCAAAAAATATGGATTAGTTATATATTGACTTTAAACCGTAATATTACCACAATTAATGGATGTTAATTAATTAATTTTAAGGGTTTAATTAATGAATTATTATGAGTATTTCATTAAGATGTCCATTTAAAGTAGATAAATCATGGATTCATCACACCCCTATACTTAGCTCTTTGCTAGTCTCCAAGCAAATTTTAGTGAGTTAGAAGGTTGAATCCATGATATGTGCGAAAATCAAGACTTGTCCCATTAGGAATCTTGGGTTTCAGTGGTTCTAAAATTTTAAGCTCAATCCCAACTCTAATCAAAAGGAATATAACTTTTGTAATTATCAGATTCTCTATTTGTACATATAACATAAGAGATATGATATTTAATGTGTACTACAATAATGAGAGTCGAGTCGAAACGCCACTCAAAGTCCAAGTCCAAGAGACATTCCTCAAGACCTAATCCTCGACATTAGGGAATACACCAGTTCTTGCATTCAGTATACCGTCTCAGTAGTTTATTAGACTTGAAAATGTAGAAGAAAGGCCAGTTGATGGAGGATTTATGTTTGTATATTTTCTTCTCTTCCTCTCATTAGAACATGGATCCTCTCGAGTGCCTTATTACAAAACACATGTATTTTTGGATATTAACTAATTTGCCCATCAAAAGTTGGTGAGTCCTATGTACTTGTTTTCCTAGGAGTACACCAAGGTGTATCTTCTTTAAGTATCTAATATATTTACACCCAGACTTTTATCGCTTACGATGCATAGCCCTTTTTGAGGTACTAGCATGAATCATTGATCCTAAATAGATCTATTCTAAGTGGACACTTTGAAAATGGTTGGGAGTGCCCACCATTGATAGAAGCTCTTTCTAATTTTTATTTGTGTTTGAGAGCTCTTTTCTTCCAATTTTTCTTTATTTTCTTTTCTTTTTTGCTACCTCCACTGCTTTTATCAAGAGTTAGTGCATATTGATCAACAATCGTTGAGTGTCCACACACCCTGGCAGATAAGCTAATATCAAAATATAACATGCAAACTTGTTCACATATTGGCTAGGGTTTGCTGATACTCAGGTTTGTTGAAGATTTTATCCATTTTAGCCCATCCTCACGTATCATAAAATCGGGTCTAGATTCAAATCTAAAGCCTCCATCTTTTAATTGAAATCTCAACTCATCTCATCGTTCATGCAATGTGCAAGTGATGTGCTGATCATAATCCTAAAGGTAGAGATTAATTGTTGCAATATAGCACTCACATCTTTCAAAGTATGGAAGTGTATACTATTAAGTCTAAAACCTAATTATTAAGTCCAATTATCTATGAATCAAAGGACATTAAAAACCAGAGTTTCTTTCATCCCTCAAGTCTTGAGTGATAGTGAAAATGTCGGGATAAACCTTGAGTTTTTTATTTTTTGTTTTGTTTCTTGTGTGTGTGTTTTTTTAGCTTGTTATACCCCTTAATTTTGAAAACATGTATTTTTACATAAAGATTTAGTATAGTATATACAACTTGTACCCATATCTGATTTTTGATGAAAACAATTAAAGTACGAGCTATGGATAATGTATATAAATATATACAAACATCCCCTATACTTAGTTGTGTATGTTCTCATGGCGCAAAGTGAAATGTAGATGTAGCTTGTACCAATCATAGTTGAGTGAAAGGAAAAGGCAGTCAACCCGCCCCTCTATACATAGGCTTTCGAGGGCCTAAGCATAGCGGAAGAGAAAGAAATGGGGTGGTCAAAGGTGAGAATGAAAGAATAGAAATGAGATATACACAATGATATCAGTCCTTTATACTTAGGCTCATGCCAACCTAAGTATGATTGAGCAATCACAAGTGGAGGATCGAGTGGATCAATAGTGGATATACAAGTGATCGGTTTAATCTTCTAGCTA
Organism: Ottelia alismoides; assembly: GCA_037367405.1. Lineage (NCBI taxonomy): Eukaryota > Viridiplantae > Streptophyta > Magnoliopsida > Alismatales > Hydrocharitaceae > Ottelia > Ottelia alismoides. The sequence goes on from JAZKJV010005183.1 coordinate 360,741, forward strand.
CAATGAAGAGGATGGCTTCATTTATCAAGATTTCATATGGGCCAAGGAGGTCTTTCATCTGATTTTGTGCACTGTTTGAAGGAGATCTGCTAATCCTGTACCAAATGCTCATGTGATTCGACGAAGTGCTTAAGAAGTTGTCCATTGACTAGGGATGTTTGTGTACTGTATACTGTCTCAGAGATTGTGACACTGCCATTATTGTGTAATTCCCTAATGATGAAAGGTCCCTCCCTTTTTGATTTTAGTTTGCCTTGAAAAATTTTCAACTTTGCATTAAACAAACATATTTTCTTCCCTGGGATGAAGTTCTTTGTAATAATGTGCTTTAATGCCATTTCTTTACTTTGTCCTTATATATGGGTTGTTCTCATATGCATGACTGATTTCTGAAACCTTATTTAAATCCATATCTCGGTTCTTTCCTTGGTGATACTTTTAGTTGATCTTTTTAATTGTCCATTCTGATTTATGCACTAATTCTGCGGGTAAATGACATGATTTTCCAAATACCATTCTAAATGGGGAGGTTCCCAATGGGGTCTTTTCAGTCATCCTGTAAGCCGATATATTTTGATCTATGAGTTGGGATTAGTTCTTCCTATTAGGGCATACTAGCTTCTATAAAATTCCTTTAACCTCCTTGTTCGACACCTCTACCATGCCATTAGATTGCAAGTGGTAAGGGAAAGCGGCACAGTGCTAAATGCCGTAGTCCTTAGTCAACTTATTCACCTTCCAATTTGAATGATATGGAAGATCCTTAAATGCAACATGGAAGCGTGAAGATCACATCATTTGGGATCAGGAGAAAGTAGTTGCATTAGTTGCTTGGGGTAGCGACATTTAAAAAATTAAACGATGAAACCACATGATCGGAGAACACTTCTCGACTAATTTAATCTAAACCACATGCATGTATGAAGGGTTACCTCTTGAAGCGTGGTTACTATCCAGTCGACCTCCTGCCTCAAGTCGGATCTAACGTAGGGGATGCTTGTGAGCGAGTTGATGAACACATGCTCCTCAAAATCCATGTTTAAGATCCAAGCATCGAATCTCCTGTTCTTATCTCACAAGTTCTGACGTCTTCTTCACGAGCAAGATGCACTGAAGGAGACAGAGATCCACAAAGAGTCGAGGCCGCAGTACAACAATGTGGCGATGATGTCGACCCTCTTTAATGTTTAGGGTGTACGACCACACTAAGGGGGAGAGAGAAAGAGGCTTGGCGTGTGTAGAGAGAGAGAGAGGGAGAGATAGAGTATATGATTTGTATATATAAGAAGACGTAGGGTTGCCCCTTATTTTATAGGAAATTTTGGGAGTTCATGGATTCTAATACATGTGAAACATAAAATAAATAGTTAAGATTGAATTGTGTTTCTATTCAATTGCAACGATTTTGTTCTAAAAAATACAACAACAATTAATGCAGATTAATTTTGATATATTGAATAATAAACATAATTTAATTTTGAAATAAAAAAATTAACATAGAGGGATATAGAGGGAAGCTACCCACCCTCATAAAAAAGGGGGGGAACGACCATCCTTGTGACTAAGTTAAAGGGTGGTCGTCCACCATCCATTAAATGGATGGTGTTGGCTTCTTTAATTATTCAAATATATTTACAACAACTTTTGCTATAAATTAATTCACAAAAATAATTCCAAAATAATTTTATGGATGTTACAATCATGCCATTAAATAATTTCTAAATTATATTTACAACCTAAAATAAAATGTAAATTGTATTTCCAATGCGAATCCAATTAACATCAATAATTAATTTGAAAATATTATTTATAATAAGATATATCTAATATATTATAAATCACATTTATAATATATACAAATATTATGGATAATGTTATCCATATTGTTCGTATCCTTGATAATTCAATCATATTTAATCATCTTAGATCTTTATTCTCATGTGCCCAAATAACATGAATCACATTCACATTATTCTCATCTTTGATATATAAATTACATTTATATATCTTAGATAACTCTCTTTATATAGCTAAATAATATGAATTCATATTATTCATGAAAATTAAATCACATTTAATTATCAATATCTTATTGTTCATATACATAATTCAACAATGGAATTATTCTTGAACTCTTTCAAGAATACTGCGCTTTCTCTATGGATACTTTGAGATACAGACTTGGAGATTATATGTTCCACGTATATTGAGATCACATCTCAAATAAAGATATTGGGGACCTCCCATAGACGTTTGATTAAATCAAAGCCGAAAATATAATCTTCTTATTACATATGAATAACATTCATATCACTGTCTGACATTTGAACCAAGATTAGATTACTTCTCTAGTGAGAGGAGTTACTAAAATCCAGACCTGTCTCATCATTCCCTTTGAATGGAAGTGTCACAGTTATACAATCTTATATTGATCACATTACCCTCAGGTATTCCTAATACCTGTACATCCTGCATACTGGAAGACCTCGAATAAACATGAAGTTTCATATAAATTTAGACTATATCATTTAGGGTTTTATCATTAAGTTTCTCATTTGATTATTGGGAGTTCGTATCAATCATATACTTTCTAAAAGCATATATCATAAATAGGTATTGATCATATACAATCCAAAATCATACATCAAACCTACCAATTAAGTCTAGCTTCCAAAGTGAGATGATCATGCATGAAATTTGATTCCGTATATCTCATGGGTGAACTCATGTCTTTCAGTTCAGTAATGAACTTGTGTGATCCCTTTGAGAAATCATATTACTCATATGCCCTTATATACACATAGGAGCACCAGTGTATAGACCTTGATTAGGTCATCAACCTATCTGTCTGCCAAATGCACATACTCAAACATATAGTAACACATCTATCTCCTGTTAGAGGATGCGTGCCTATATCGTGACAGCATATGACATATATCTTTGGTTACCTCGATCTCATTAAGTCAACTCTTTGACCTAACTTATCTAAAACCTTCGAGTCTCTATTGCTATGAAGAGGACCTGCATCAAGAGGTAAATTATATATCAGTCCATTAGAGAACGGATTTCCATCTCCTACTCAGGCTGGAGATCATCTCTTAGTAATCATTTAAAAGTGCTTGATGAGTCGCCAGTCTAACTCTTTAGATATTCATCTAAACACCAGCCTCTATGATTCAACAATTGAATCAACAACTGTATAACATCAAGATGGCCATGGTACATAATCCTAATTGTACAAAGGGACCTATTATGAAAATTAATTATTCTTCATTTCAGACATGTGAATGATATTTTCTATAACATTTAAATTGCATAATGGCTCGAAGTGGACTCGCTTGTCCAACAATCTCCGACTAGCCCAAAGAACTGTTAATGGGATAATATTTAAACCCACACTCATGTGTTAATAATAACCTATTTTTAAAAATAGCTAGGTAATATTACTAGTCACTCTGTTCCTAAGAGACTACGCCAAGTCCTTTTACAGTACTTGCATATCTCCTAATAACAATGCTCGCATCCAATGCGATTGTTGCATCTTATGCAACCATTATTCAATTTTGAAGCAATTGTAGTGTTGTTGACAGTGCAAATCGTTAATCGTTATAACCAATATATAGTTTCTATTATCCTTATCAGAATGTCCTCAATCCTAGCGATCTCTATCTCCTAAGTATCTATAGTTAAGACCTTTTAGATCACTATCTATAAAGTCTTAATTTTTTAATAATACTTAACTTAGAGATTACTATCTCTAAAGACTTGCCCTCTTTGAAGATATTGTTATTGCTGCAATCAAGTGTTTTATCGCCATAGCAGGATTAGTAACAGTTTACTACTCCCACTGCATGGTATACATCTGACTTTTGTACACATCTAGAACAGAACATGCTTCTAGCTACTGATGCACAATGGCAAACTGTTCTAGCATTCACTTCCTCAACTCCTTGAGGTGTTATCCCTTTAGATAGGTCAATACCATATCTTAAGTGGAGGATACCTTTATTGCGATTTTTCCAAAAATGGAACATGTCCAAGGTGTACTACTAATGTGACGGTCCCACCACCCTCTTCTCTTCGCTTCTGAACATCTTCAGAACTAAGATCTAAGAGGTATCCTTGAGATATTTCATCTTAAGATATGTAACAAACCAAATTATAAAACACTTATTATCATCCTTATATCATTCCAAATGATTAGGATATTATCTACATTTAGCACGACGACATAATGAAACTCACACTAAGCTTCACATGGTTCATAAAGATTCTATCTAAAATCATAACCTTTATAATTTCATCAAATACGATGTTCCAACTACTAGATGATTATTTGAGTCCATCGATGGAGTTCTCTTACACACTTTATGTTCCTCAACTATGAAGCCGTGGGACTATTGCATATGAATGTCCTCGATGAGGAATTCATAGAGGAGTGCAATCTTGACTTCCATCTTGTAGATGTCATAGTCAAGTTGTGTAACTATAGTTGGCAATATTCTAATGTGTTTAATCAAGGTCAGTAAAGATCAAGTCTCATTGCAAGCGATGCCTTCTCTTTGTGTGTATCTTGCAGATACGAGCCATGGTTTGAAGGTCTCTATCTTCTCATTAGGTTCCCTCTTTCTCTTGAAGATCTATTTACACTTAACAAGTCTTACCTTTACAGGTGGATCCTCGAGGGTCCATATACCACACTTATATATGAAGTCTACTTTAGACTTAATTGCCAACATCCATCTTTCCATGTCATGATCCTCAGAAGCTTCATCATTATCAGATCATTGTCACAATTAAATGAAACATATAATCTATCCTCAAAATCATCTGAAGATGTATGACTGTTTAATCTTTAATTGTCCTTTTAGTTTCCGATTTTAGGGGCCTTATTATCTTCTCAAGATTCAATGAGATCCTTAACTTCATTTTCATCTTGATTCTCAAGAGATTCATCCTCTAAGAATTATATCCTTAGAGATGAGATCTTTTAAGAATATCAAGGTCATAAAGTAGATATCCAATAACATCCTTTATTTTCCTAATGAAGTAGCATTCTCTGGTGCTAGATTCTAGCTTACTTGCATCCATGACAAAGTTATGGTATGGACCAAGCAACCCTAAATCCTTAGGTGTCCAACATTAGTATAGGCTCTAAACCTTAGATTATGAGGGTTTTTAGGTTTAGATTTATAAGGAATCTGTTTAATGATATATTATAGTCTCTACTTCATATATACCTAGAAACTAAGAGGTAATTATGTTAATATTCATCATTAATCAAATATGTCACACATGATTCAATTGCATCTTTGTACAACTCAATTGAGTTTAGGTGTTTTAGGAGGAGTGAGATAGGAATGCCATTCCTTTCTCCATAAGGTATTCCTTGAATTCATCTAATAGGTACTTTTTACCTTAATTAGATCAAGTTATTTTCATCTTCCATCAAGCTTTGGTTCTAAACCAAAATTATGAAATCTTTGAACATTTCAAAGGTTTCTTAGGTGAACGGAAGAAGTATCAAATCATCAATTGATATCACATAACATTAATGTTTATTATGGTACAGATGATCCATATACATCAATATGCATGAGATCTTGAATACCTTGTCATGTTACACCTTTCCCAAAGAATAATGTATTGGACATTTTTTACTTTAAGTACCATATTCACAAGTATGTAAGTTTTTAACCTTTAAACAATCTACATTAGCAATATACAACTCGTTGGACTACAGAGGGACCTTACATTCTCATGGACAAGGCCCTTTATTGATCATTTGACAAAACATTTTTTACTACAGAGGGACCTTACAGTGCATTCACTCATTTAATCACATACATTGAATGAATGCATGGATTAAAATTTAAAAAATTAGGAAATTTCTTTAAAAAATTCTATAAAAATTCACATAAGCTTATATCTCATTCTTCTTGCATCTCCAATTCGCATTTCACAATTCTTTATTTTTTTATTTACTAATAAAAACTTCATAAAAACTCCCAGTTTTCATTAAAAATTCATTAAAAATTATAAATATATTTCCAAAAATTCTAAAAAAAACATATCTATTTATTTTTTTATTTTAATTTCTTTCCATTTTTTACATTTTTGTTCTTCATAAAAACCATAAAAATCACAAAAAAGATTTAAAATTCAATAAAACTCTTTTATAATTCCATAAAAATCATAAAATGGTTTTCTTGAAAAGATAAAAATTATCTTTCATTATTAATATATTTAAATTATTTTTGTCATAATTTGTTATTTAAACACCAAAACATTCATTTTATTTTCTGTTTATTTAATTCACTATTTTTTATTTATTTGAAGACCTTAAAAATGGTTCAAAAATTAGGAAAAATGGCAAGAAAGTAAATTTTTTTCTAAAACCAAAAAATATTTTTTGTTTAATTTTTTGCTGTTTTTTCACATAATCAAAAAACACAAAAAGAGTTTACGGTGCATGCGCTTTAAATTTTCTTTAATTCTCTTTGTGCTAAAAAATCTTTTCCAAAATAAAAAATTTAAAAAAATAAAAATAAAAAACGAAATAAACAATATAAAACTAACATTTCTTAAAAATAGAAAATTCAAAAAGAAAATACAACAACCAAGCGTTGTGCGTATATAGAATTCTTTTATTCTTTCATTGATTTTTCATTGCATAGAATAACCCTCAGAATTTTCGTAGAGTCCCTAATTTGATCATGTTAGTTATATAAGTAAATTAATCAACAAAATCTATTGCTACATTTTATTCTTTATTATTACTTGAGATTTAAATAAAATTTTTGTTTGATGCTTCTTCGAGTTGCAACGATTGCAATTTCACTTGTGATTAATTCGTTGAAATAAAAAACCGTAAAAGTTGTGCTCAATAGTGTGCTCCGAAGTGCTCTACTTAAGCAGTCAAGATGACATTGCACTAAGTCTTGTGGTTCTTAAAGAATTAAGTTTATGGACCTGAAGAATCTCAATTTCATTTCTTATAAGGTTCCTATGAAATTAAGTGGATTAAGGTCAAACCAAGTTCCATTATTTGACTTTATTCCAGACTAGTTTAATTGTCAATACCATTATGAAAAATGCACATGCAAATGCAAGAAATATATTCAAAACATTTTTTTGAAAGAAAATAAAAGAAGAATCTTTTTGAAAAACGTTTTTCGAGAATTTTTGCAAATTTGTACGGATTTTAAGTTTTTTTAAAATAAGGAAAAATGATTAATGAATTCAATGTATTTATAAGAACGATACACAAATATACAAACAAGGATTTTACAAATTTTATACAAAATATTACAAGAGGATTTTATGTACATTTTTTATATACAAGTTAGAATTTTATATACAACAAAGAATTTTATTTACGTGAGGAGAAGTGATCAAGGTTTCTATACACACTTGATTTTAGGAATATATATATATATATATATATAGATATAGACACACACACACACACACCATATTATCAACCATGTGACAAAATAATTTTACCAACCTTTTCAAAAGATTTTTTCAAGCATTTCTCAAAACATTTTGCGAGGGTTTTTCCAAAAGTTTTATAAAAATTTTGTAAACTATTTTACACACATTTTAAATCATTTTACAAACAATTTTACAACAAGTTTTTGTAAGCATTTTACAAATCATTTTTCCAAACACATATTTTTTCATAATAATAACCATAGTATTAATTTTAGTATGAGTTGTAGCTAAAGTATATATGATATATATGATACCATACAAACGAACTATGTCCTCATTGTGACCAAAGAGTTACAAAGGAAGACATAACTCGTGCTAAATATATAAAAGTGAAAAGAATTCTATACAACAACGATGCAAAGAATTATGAAAAGAATAAAAGTCGGTGATCCCCCTATACCTCGGATCAAATAATCCTGAGTATAGAAGACTATACAAACGGTGAAAACCAAGGAAAAGAATGAACAAACTCAACGACTCATCTCGTCCTCCCCTATACTCAGGGTAAAAGATACCTAAGTATAGAAAAATAATATCAACAAGTTGAAGGAAAAACGAGATATCATAAGAAATAAAAGGAAAAATACACACGAAAGATACAAAATGAACAACATCACTCCACAATACTTTTGGTAAAGATCCCTAAATATAAGAAACAACAAGAGTGATGAAACATGATGAAAATAGGAAAAACTCAAATCATTCACCTCATCTATACTTAGGAAAAATAAAATGAAAAGATATATACAAGAGAATATCAGCTCATGTATTATTGATACATAGGATGTCAAAAAGTAACTGTCTGATACCACATATATGGAATCAACTACGAACAAGAATGTATCATGATCTAGATATGGCTTCAGCAACTGTCTGTTCACAAAAAAATGATTGTGCGTCAGATGACAACCCAGATATGAAAATACGACCATTTGAAGGATACTGTGAGATCCTTAAGCACATCACTGAAGCGTGAGGATCGCATCGTATGCGATCGGGAGTGGCTAGTCGCACTAGTTGCTCGAGGCAGCAGAAATTAAATTTTTTTCATGCGACGAAACCACGTGATCTAAGAACACTTCTGGGATTGTTTCGTCTAAATCACAAACAAGTAATAGGATTACCTCTTGAAGCGTGGTTGTGATCGAGTCTCTAAACGAAGAGACCTCCTGTCTCAAGTCCTATCCAACGGAGGAGACACTTGCGAGCATGTTGATGAAATACGTGCTCCTCAAAATCCATGTTGATGATCCAAGCCATGGATCTCCTGATCTCGACAAACGAGACACGATGTCTTCTTCACGAGCAAGGCACGCTGAAGTAGACGGAGATCCATGAGCAAGTGATCGGGCAACATAACGACGATGCTGCGGTGTTGGAGAATCCCTCTAGGGCATCCATGGTGGACGGCCACATGAGAGAGATAGAGAGAGTAGGCGTGTAGAGAAAGAGAGAGTTATTGTTGTCTCACTTGTAACCTAGAAGAGCAAGGGTGCCTCTCCTTTTATAATATTTTGGGATCCATGGATCTCAATCCATGGGACAACACAAATCCAATGGCTCTCATTGATTCATGTTTCTTTTTAATGGCCAAGATTTGTGTTGGTAAAAACCAACAAGAATTAATTTAATCTAGATTAAATATATATTGATGAATCAATATAATTCAATCAACAAATTAAATCAAGATCTCATGGAGATCATAGGAGAGAGAGTGCCTCCTTCCATGTTGGAAGGAGGGGACAACCACACATTCCTAATAGGAGTAGTGGTCATCCACTCCATGTATATGGAAGGTGGCTCTCATCTCTATAATGCAATCTACAAGATTATGCAACAACTTTTGTTGCAAATTATTCTACAAAATCAATCCACAATTATTTTGTAGACATTGCAATCTTGCCACTGAAAAATTTGTGAATCATATTCACAACCCAAAATTAAATGAAAATTACATATTCAATTCAATGTCCAATGTGAATTTAATTCACATTAACATTTAATTAACAAATGTAAATTACAAATAGCTCTCTCTTACATATTATAAATCATATTTATAATATATATGACTAACATGGATATTTCTATCCACATTATTCATATTCATGATAATTAAATGACATTTAATTATCTTGGATCTCTATTCTCTTGTTCTCAAATAATATGTATCACATTCACATTATTCATGTCTTTGATAATTAATTCACATTTAATTATCTTAAGTAACTCTCCTTATAATATGAATCAAATTCATATTACTAATGATAACTAAATCACATTTATTATCAATTTTCTCAATGCTTGGATACATAATATCAACAATGATATTATCCTGAACTCCAAGGATAATGCGCTTTCTCCGCGGATACTTGGAGATAAGGATAGGGCGATTGTATTGTTGCATGTATAGTGACTTGGATATTGAGATCATATCTCAAATCCAGATCGCGGGCCTCCCATAGATTCTTAATTAAATCAAGACCGCAAATCTGATCTTCTCATTGCATCTGAATTACATTCAGATCAATGTCCAACATTTGGATTATTGAGAGAAGTCACTAAAATCCAGACCCGTTTCATCACTCCCCAGGAATGGAAGCGTCATGGTTATACAATCATTTATATTACATCACCCTCAGGTATTCCCAATACTTGTACATCCTGCATACTAGAAGACCCGGAATAAAAACCAAAGTATTAGATAAACTTTACACTGTCTACTTCAGTATTTTATCAGTAAGTTTCTCATTCGATCATTGGGAGTCGGTATCGATCATATACTTTCCAGAAGCATATATCATACCTAGGTCTTGATCATATACTTTCCAAAAGTATATATCAAACCTACAAATTCAGTCAAGCTTCCAAAGCGAGACGACCGTGCACAGATTTCAATTCCTTCCAATATCTCATGAGTGAGCTCATGTCTTCCAGTTCAGTAACTAGACCTGTCTGATCCCTTTGAGAGATCATATTACTCATATACACTTACATGCACACCAGCATGCCGGTGTATAGACCTTGATTAGGCCATCAACCTATTGGTCTGCCAAATGTACATACTCAGATATATAATAACACATCTATCTCTGGTCAAAGGATGTGTGCCTATATCATGACAGTATATGATATAGGACTTTGGTTATCTCAATCTCCTTAAGTCAACTCTTTGACCTAACTAATCTGGCACCTCTGAATCTCTATTCCTATGTGGAGGACTGCATCAAGAGGTCGGTCAGATATCAGCCTAACTGAGAAAGGATTGCCATCTCCTACCCAGGCTGGAGATCATTTCTTAACAATCATTTAATGGTGCTTGATGAGTCCTCAATCTAACCCTTTAGATATTCATCCAAGCACCAACCTCTATGATTCAATAGTTGAATCAATAACTGTATGATTATTAAGATCGTCGCGGTACATAACCCTAATTGTACTAAGGGACCTATTATGTAAATTATTTATTCTTCATTTCAGATCAAAGAATGATATTCACAATAACATTTATTTCATAATGGCTCGCCATGGGCTCGCATGTCCAACAATCTCCCACTAGCCCAAAGAGCCATTAATGGGCTAATCATTTAATCCCGCACTCATGTGATAATCATAGGCTATTTAGAAAAATAGCCAGGTAAGCTGATCAGCCACTCTGTTCCCAAGAGACCACGCCATCTCATTTTACGGCACTTCCATATCTCCTAGTAACAGTTCCCACATCCAATGCAAATGTTGCATCTTATGGAACCAATACTCAATCTTGTTAAAGCTATTATAGTGTATTTGACACTATAGATTAATAATTGTTATAACCAGTATTTTCATAATCCATATCAGAATACCTTTATTCATGGAGATCTCTATCTCCTAAGGTATCTACAGTTAAGATCTTTTAGATCACTATCAATATAGTCTTAATCTTTTGAAGATAAGACTCAGAGATTACTATCTCGAAAGTCTTCTCATCTTTAAAGATTTTATTATTACTGCTATCAAGGGTTTTATCATCATAGTAGGATTAGAAACACTTTACTACTCCCACTGTATGACAGATATCAGGCTTTTGTACACATCTAGCATAAACTCAGCTTCTCGTAACTGATGCACGAGTGCAAGCAATTCTAGCATTCACTTCCTCAACTCTTTGAGGTGCTATCCCTTTAGATAGGTCATTACCATATCTTAATGGAAGTAAGCCTTTCTTGGAATTTCCAAGAATGGAATATGTCCAAGGTGCACTATAAAATGTGACGGTCCCGATACCCTCTTCTCTTTGCTTCTGAACACCTTCAGAACTAAGATCCAAGAGGCATCTTTGAGATCATATCTCAAGTTATGGAAACCATATTATAAAACACTTATTATCATCCTTATATCATTCTAAATGATTAGGATATTATCTACATTTAGCATGATGAACACAAATGGCACTCCTACTGAGCTTCATATGGTTCATTAAGATTCTATCTGAAATCATAACATTTATAATTTCATCAAATCTTATGTTCCAGCTACAAGAAGCTTATTTGAGTCCATAGATGGATTTCTTTAGCTTGCACATCTTTCTTTCCACAACCATGAAGTCCTGGGGCTACTTCATGTGAATATCCTCAGAGAGGTATTCACAGAGGAATGGAATATTGACTTTCGTCTTGAAGATGTCAAAGTTAGTTTGTGCAGCTATAGTTAGCAATATTCTGATGGGTTTAAGCATGATCACTTAAGAGCAAGTCTCAGAAACCCTTGTGCATTCACACATCAAAACATATGCGTGGTGTCCCAACCCAATCTGGCGACCCGCAAGCACGATACAACACGAAGCCGGTAAGGTTCGACAATGATATCAAAATCCAACCCATTGGAGAACAAATACGGAAAACGATAACAAGGAGGGAAGATCCGTACCTTGCGGAGGTAAGGAACGAGTCTCCCACGGAGAGATCGTCGTGTGGGCACCTTCGGCTTTGCGATTGGGTGCTCCGACGACCTCGGGCGGCTCCAGCGAGCTCTAGGGCGGAGCCACGGCGTCCTTGGCTTGGGAAAAAGGGTTCTAGTCGACCTAACCTAAGTTAAGTTCCTTTTATACCCATGTTTGTATAAACGGATCCGGGTTTGGATCCGGGTCCGGTTTCTGACCCACGGTCGTAAAATGGCCATAACGTCCTTGTCTGATATCAGATTTGGATGTTCTTGGTTTCGTTGGAAAGATCTCGATGGTCACTACACGATGGACTCTTTATTTGAATTTTTTGAACTCTGGATAAGTACAAATTTTGAAATTAATCCCAGTCAGTAATTTTTATAATTTAGTCCCTGTTCGGGTTTCGAGGTTTTACATTTATGACAAAATATGATACAAATGTTAATGAATTATAGATTCATCAATCCCTTGTACTTAAACTTTGCTAATCCCTCAACAAACACTTATGTGAAAAATAAGGAAAAAGAAAGAAAGTTAGAATAAATTTGTTTTCCTAAATCAATTCATGAGAACAAACAAAAGACAGAGCATGATCGAGCCTTAGAATAAGCATTTTCTCATAGCCTTAAATAGGAGTAAGATTTTGGTCTTACCAGTCCTCAAGTTCCAGAAATACTTATATAGGTTCACTTTAATAGCCAGCTCAGATCTACTTATCCATATCACTAACTATTTCAACCTTGAATTTGTACTGTGTGTAATGTGTGGGCTCTTCCTTCTTAAGGGGGTTAAGAAACTAACCACCGTAGAAATACAGTTCATGGCTTCCACATCCAACTACTAGATCCATGAGGAGGGGGGGTATTCCCTTCTATGTTCAGGTCATGTTCTGTCCACAATCGAAAGGGGAAGGAAGTATAAGAATGAGAAGAGAACCGGAGAGTAATTAGTGTAGTCACATATCCTTGTGAAGCTTGGTAAGTGTAACCAAGTCTCCACCAAGATATGCATGCTCTAACAAAGTTCGATCATTTTTTGGTCAATAATGTACTTCATGAAATTTCCCCCGATGAATATAGAATCTTTTGGCACACCTATGTTTTGGGGAAATAGAAATGACTACATTGCATTCTTCTATGCCCTGATGGATATAAAATCTTTTATTCCGCCCATGTTTTGGGGTCTTAAAAAAATTATGCCAGCAGATCATCCCTCATCTGAAGCTTTATTTCAACCCCAAAACTCCCATCTTTAGACGTATGCCGCAAGGATGAAAATGAACAACTAAAATGAACTACCCTTTGCAACCCCATGCAAGTCGAGCTTAGTGTGGAGTGCATGTGTCCAAAATTGATCCATTATTGAAGAGTTAAATGGAAAACATCAAGTGTTCTACTTAGCCAAGTTTAAGTTGAATTCCATAGTTTGGACTATTCCCAAACTTCAGTTCAAGAACTCAAACTTATTCTAAAAAAATTCTAATGCAAGTGCAATAATGTTTTTGTAAAAGTAAACTTTCTGAATTTTACTCATTTTTTATGTATTTTAATGATTTGCCTTTTATGGATTTAGAACTTTGTATCTTTTATGAATTTTGTGAATTTCACAATTTTTCTAAACAATAATATTTTACAAGTATTTACAAGATAAATTACCAATATTTTATTTTAGATTAAATAACTAATGTATTTTATAAAGATTTTAAATATTAAGTTATTTTTTACACATTTTAATAAATCAGATTTTAAATAAGTACTAGGCACTTATAAAAATACCTTTTAAATGCAAATTTTAAACAAATATTTCAAATAAGAATTTTACATATATTTTATTTACTTACAATTCTTTTATAGATACTTAATAAATATCCTTTAAATAAATTTTAACCACACACACTTTTGATAGATTTTATATTTAAATAAAATACATAAAAGTACGAGTTATGGACAAAATTATATATGAAATATATACATACGCCCCTATACTTAGTTTGTGCTATGCCCTTGTAGTACCAAAAAAATAAAAAGGAGGACATAACTTGTGCTAAGTAAAAGTGGGTGAAAAGAATGACATAAAAGAAGTCAGTCAACCCACCTATACTTATGATCTGGTCATCGTAAGTATAGTGAAAAACAAAAATGAGGTGAGTAAGGGTAAGATATAAACAAACGAATGAAGAAAGAAGAAAAGAAAACAAACAAAATTAACATGATCACTCAATCCCCCCTACACTTAGGATCATGTACCCTAAGAATAGAAAAGAATATGACGAATGTTGGACCCGAGTGATATGCGTAAAAGAATGCACACAAAAGAAAACTAAAAGGATCAAAATACAAAAATGACAAATCAATGATAACAATCTGTCACCCCTATACTTAGGAACTGATATCCTATGTATAAAGATGAGAAAAAATGGGGACCATTGGGATAAAAGAAGAATGTACAAGTGGTGTGAACTCCAAAACAAAAGGTCTCAAGGGCCCTGTACATAACAAAATGAAGAGGAAAAGTAGTCACAAGTCCTATACAAAGTAGATCACCTCAACATGGATCATATGGAATCATTTGCTTTGAAAATGCGAACCAATTCTGACCGACTGAATAGAGTAACCACTATAGGCGAATGTTATGTGTGGCATTGGTCTCTTTACCGTAGTAAATTAATCTGGAGTAGGACTACAAAAGATGTCGATAAATGTGTCCATCAAACCATCCAACTCTCTATTGTGCTCCTCCAAAGAAGGTTTGGAACTGGAGAACTCATGTGCATGATAATCTAGTTCTTGATCCTCTAAAGTGAAAGCATCAAGAGTCTCTGAAATATCTGTAATTAGCTCATCAAAGTTCTTCTCTATGTGATTGGTGTAAGAAATGTACAAGTCACCCTCAAAAGAACTGTCAACTATTGTGCATTACCCATCCGCAGTTGGCTAGAGAACTTGAGACATCTGAACTATGAGTAGACGCATCATCTGAATTGGATGATTTTCTAACCATCTCAATATGTACCTTCTCGCCCTCGGTGCAAAAAGATACCTTCCTAGTATCATAATAAAAGAGAGACTTTGTGGTCTGCAAGAAAGGCCTCCCAAGAATGATTGGTATAAACTGTACTGTGTAGGGAAATCAATGTCCATAGCAGTGAAGTCCACTAGGAATTGCAAACCTTGCACATTTATGATAATGTTCTTCAATATGGCGCTAGGTCTCTAGACTGATCTATTAGAAAACTGAAGGATATACCTGATTTGTAAAGAGGTCCAAAGTTAAGTCTATCGAATAAACGAGATGGTAACAATTTAATGAAGGAACCATTATATAAGAGAGAGTGTTCGAATGTGGCATTGGAGATCTCGCATCTGACATAATGTGCACTTGGATCTCTCTTCTTCTTTAGTATCTTATTCTGGATAGCACAAGACGTGGCCTTGGTCAAAATGTATTTCTATGTACACGACTTATTTTTCCTAGATGTTGTAAATTTGTTCTTCAATTACTATTTGAGTGTAGGAAAATGATCCAAGGCAACATGGAGTAGAATTTTTTAAAAAAATTGATCTTTTAGTAATCTCTCAATCTTTGGAGTCACAACATTCTTTTTAACATTTTTTCTTTTCTTTACCAAATAGTGCATAAGGACAAGGAATAAATTTAGGAATAACAACATTTTCATCTTTATTCAAATCATCATCACAATCAACTTGTACATCGAGAGTCTCAGAAGTATGTACAAAACTCCCAAAATAGGAGAGGAATGTCCTTCAAGAGTGACTGCATGGGTAGGTGTTGTATCATCATTAGAATCACATGTATCCATGTTTACTGTCTCAACATCGCTCCCATCTCTAGCATCCTCATGTCTAACATCATCAATAATGGTATCATCATGGCGCTCCTCTTTAGAATTAGAATGTGTGACTCCATTTTCCTCATCTGGATCAGGTATTAGTGCTTTCTACTGCTCTTGATTTGAATGTGGTTAGCTAAACTTTCAAGAAAAGTGACCTTACTAATAAATCTATCTATGCTCTATACCTGATCTGGATAACGATGCTTATTGTTTGGATGCATATGTGGTTGTGCTCAAAGGGTAGTCTTTGGCATGACTAACTCATCTAGGCAATGGTTGAACCGCTCCATCTCTTTCTTATGTGCAATCTAGAGAATACTAAGCATGTCGATAATCTAATTCGGATCCAAGGACTATGCAAATAACTCAGGCTCAGAAGCCTATCCATGGCTCTCTCATCTCTCATGCCTAGAAGTGTGTAGAGACTATAAAATATATGGTTGTGAAAACCGTTGAGATGTAAAATGTGATTGGTATTGCTGGTAATGTGGAACTGAAGGATGATGAACTGGTTTGATAGGAAGAATGGTGAGATATATGTTGTTGCATAAACAGACCTCGATGATGGAAATGTGGACGTCCATGCTACTAGTACAACTAATGCGATTTAAGTTGTATACTCTACGGTATAAACTTAAAAGGAAATAGAGAATACCATATACCATTGATCTCAAAAGTAGATGAAGTATTAACATGATCCTCTACAAGTGTCATGATCAGGCTCTGGTCAGTGGTAGATGAACCCTCGGGCCAAGCTAACTATAGAGTGTCACTAGAACACCCTGCCTCATCCTATAGAAAGTGTACTTGATGTGTAAGAGGGTAGGTAAAGATCTCTACGTAAGTAGTGGGGTAGGTGGTTGATGTCTCTATCACTGCATGTCCTCAACCTTCTTATCCGAATCACTCAGCTGCTAAGGAAATGAAGACAACTTATCCAACTCTCGTAGCTTCTGTAACTCCTGAACTTGCTTCTAAATCACATCTATGACTGTAAGATTCTTACTAATGTCCCATATTGGTAGAACGTGACTTAGACTTAGCTATTATGGCCACCTTCTGATGTTCTCTATGGTATGGTGGTTGGGTAGTCTTCAGGTGTGCCCAAGTGGAATCAACGACTCTAGAGTTCTCAACCATCCCTTCATAGTTGGTCCAAACTGACTTGACATCCCTATTCAGTTAACTTCCACCACATGTGACACTGACTAATCCCTAAATGTTAGCATGAAGTCCTCTAAAGAAATTCTATACAAGCACCTCTTATGATATCTCCTGATGAGGGCACTTCTCTATCATATCATTGAATTGCCCACAAACCTCATGGAATAATTCATTCAAGTGTTGCATGAAGTTCACAATTTGTCTCCTCATCATGTTTGTTCTCCCAAGAGGAAAATATTTATGCAGGAACGTAAACTTCAGATCATCATAAATAGAAATCTCCATCCCCAAATGATTCAGTGAGTAGAGCGTCTTATCCTCTAAGGCTAAGGGGAATGCTTTGAGGCGTACAATCTCCTACGTAACATTTGAGTAACAAGTCGTACCACAAATCATCTTGAACTGCTAAAGAAAGGTAAATGGTTCACTTGTCATGCTCCAAATGAATTTGGGAAGTAGTGGAATAAATGATGGCCTCAAAATATACAGACCTAATTCGGTAGCAATCAAATCTGGCGTACTCACTCCAGGATCGTACTCATCATGTAGTGTGGCAATGGGAACAGCTGCAGCTAGTGGGTTCTCTCCTGTGGCTCTTAAAGTGGCAATCTTAGCTCTCAACTCTTGTTGGGCACTAAACTACTGCTGAAGCTGTACACACATCTGCTGCAACATATCTAGAATCCTTGAAGTCACATCTGATTAAATATTTGGTATGTCATCAACCGGTCTCTCATCAGTCTCTCTCTCCTCAATTGGTGCATTTTTTCTCACCATGGTATCAATCAACTGCTCAAGAAAGGAAATGACCTGGTAAGCACTCGCTGAAAAATGTGCAGAAGATAAAAATTATCGAGGTGATGGTTATCCTGGAATGAAAGTCTAGGAGGCAATGGAGTCTTGTCTTGACTCACCTCATGTGAAACTAAGGTGGGAAAAGGGTCATCCTCGAGTCTACGGAGACGTAAGCATCTCAGTGGAAGATAATGGGCTTGCGAAATTTGAGGGTAATGATCATCGACACATCATCTTCAATGCCAAAAGGATACAAAAATATAGCACGATGTCAAAACAAGACATATATGGAAGGTGTGTAAGACAATAAAGTACACACGCACCGTGAACAAACACAATAGCAAACCCCCAATTCACCAACTTTACACAATGATGATCGTAAGAGTTTGACCTTTGATCTTTTTAGTTTTAAAGTTAGGTGATTCAAGCAATGAAACTAAGTAGACTCATAGGTGGTGCCACTCTGTCTCCCAGCATACGCCGTCACACTCCTCCTAACAGTGGAACCATCTGTTCGGGTTGACGAGTTATATTAAGCATAGAGGAGAATATGAAGTGGAGTACACCAAAATGACTTTCTATGGTTGGAGGAAAGTGCTTGCAGTTGCAATCGAGTACTGAAAGGTGATACAAGGGCACATGTCTAGGGATTTTTCACTATGATCCTTAGGGCTACGTTGCCACCCGCTTTATTTCGAGGTAAGTACCTGCAACAACGAGGGGATTTCTCTCCCAAAGCAATTAAATCCAATTTTTTTATTTTTGTCAACTTTTTAAAAGAAAAAGAAATATTTTTTATTTCATGTTTTTACTTTTTATTATTTTTTATCAATACTAATGAAAATTTGACTTACCTTTATTAATGAAAAGTGTGTCGCACAAGGGAAGAATCACATAATGCAGTGAAAAATCATGATGCATCCGCTGATAGAAATCATACCTGGTTATTACACACTACATGCAAGTGATCCAAAGAAAATTGAAACATAATTGTAATGCACATAAAAGTCGATAAAATCGTACCCTAGCAGCTAGCTCCAGCGTACGAATGAGTTGATTTGCAAAATTCATCTTATTTTTACGCATTTATGTGGACTAGAGTAGTGGGTTTTATTTGGTCGTCTAATCAGCTAAAACGTGCACCCTTAGGCTTAAAGAAATCACAAAAAACAAAGAAAATTTGGGACAAATGAAAAATCACGGCGAGGTCCCCAAATTGCACCAGCATTTGGCAAAACAAAGAAAAATAAATTGTTTATAGTCTAGTTACAAATTAGGATGTCCTTAAGGAAACCCTTCTACAAATAAAAAATAGGCAAGTACCCCTTCCTCTATCACCAAAAAATGGTCAAGTTCCCTCTCACTTAAAGAAAATAGAAAAACAGTGTCCCTCAAAGAAAATAGAAAAAAATTAGGTTGACTTGTGTTGCTCCTCGACAACCTACTCATAGAGAAAGAAATGAGTCTCTGCTCTCTCAACTAAATGGACTCCCAAAGAATATGTCTAATCCTACAGACCCTGCACCACTCATTAGAACAAAAGAAATGATAAAGAACAAAAACAAAAATCGAATAAAATAGAGGAAAAATCAGAAATTGAAAAGATAATCGAAACTGACAAAATCTGAGAAAAGTAAGAAACAAGAGAAAAGAAAATTAAAAAAAATCAAGAAGAAATAAAAATCATAAAAATATCTCAAAAATTTCGAATATGTCTAATGCCTTCCCAACAACGATGTCATTTTGATGAGAGCTTCTCTTTCACGGCTAATAAACGAAGATATCGGTTGTAGTGACTATAGAGAGAAGAGCGCTCTAACAAACAAAAATATAAAATAGAAGAGAGAGAGGTGATATAGAAGAATATGAAAATAATAGGATGCTCTCTCCTCTATTGTTTTGCTTGATATTAACACGGTAAGTATCCTTTGGTCGAATACGAGGTGACGGGAAATATACTCGAATTTCAATGTAACACCCCGTAATTTTCGGATTTTTCTGAAGTTTTAAAACCTATTCAATATTATACTCAAAAGAAGCGTCTCATCGCAAGCTTTCCAACGAGCCCAAAAACATGAAATTCCGACTCCGGATGTGGGAGATATGCTTGTTTTGGTCAAGAGGGGTTATGGTTTTTTAGGGAATTAAGGGTTATGCGTTTTGGTTAATTAATTTCGAATTAGGGTTGTTTTAGGGTTTTTAAAACTAATGTTTTAATCCCCAACTATATAAAGACCCACACCCTTCATCTCCCCTCATTCCTACTCCTTTTCCAAACCCTAACCCATACTTTCTTCCTCCCCAAGTCATTTTCTTATCTCTTTTTCCATCTCCATCTTCAGAGAATCAAGGAGAGAACGGTGTCACCACCGTTATCAAAAACTCTCGAACATTAATGGCACGAATGGTGACCAAGGGTCGTATATTCTAATGTCTTAAGTGGAGTACTAAGATGCATCGTTGAATACTGAGATGAATTAGTTTAGAGCAAGTTTATTAATAATATTCATGATGAGATGAAAAGATAAATACTACAAGGTGGGTGCACACCCTTGTAGTCCGGTTGAGCCAACAGTGAGTCACCCCCACTCGAGGGGCATCACAGAGTGGGGTGGTGGTAGGTACTCTGGTGGAATTGAGGTGGATGCACGTGCGCATCGCATTTACGGATCCGTTTTGTTACATTTTTTTGGAGCGAGCGAGACTCCTCCGGCAGACTCGGTTGACGGAGTTACGACTCTTCGGGCTATATGCTCCCTGTCACGAGTGTTAGAGTACTACCAACTATACTAACTGAAGGATCGCGTTTGCGCACGGGTTTTAGGCTGCACTATGAATGGCGTGTTGCAGACTTCATTCCTAGTGTAGGCTTTCTCCTTTGACAAACGAGCCCGGGATAAGTAAATGAGAATATGAATATAGATATGTCAAAGAATTGGTTTTGATCGCATATGCGTAACAGGCCTAGAATATAAGTGATTGTATAATGCTAGATGCTTTTAGAATGTTCTCTTCTACACTTGTTAAGTTACTGCAATTGCATTACCTACCTATAGTATGTTGATTTTAATTATTTTATCCTTACTGAGTCAGTTGACTCATGAGTTACATTCTTTGGAAATCCAACAGGAAGTGTAGAGCAGGAGACAGAGGCTCACATCTTTGGTGGTGCATCTGCAGGACGTTGTTAAGGTTGAGGACCAGTCCTTAGTAGTTTTGTTATCCTTCCTTTCTGATTATTTAATTATGATGTAATAAAGAGACTTTCAAGACTGATGGCTATCCATATGAGGACTTTGTTATCAGTAGAAACTTAGATTTTTCTTTCCTTATCTTGTATAAATGGTATATCATGCAGGTTGTTTATGATTGTTGTTGGGTAATATTGATAATAGATGCTGAGAAGCGCTCCCGTCGAGGCGGGACGTTTCATTTGGTATCAGAGCCCAATTACCCCATCAGTCATAGACTGTTTCCAAAAACAGATTATTTTCAAGATTCCTGAGCTACAAGAATTCATATTTGATGGAAGCATCTAGTCGAGAGGGGTAACCTGCATATCAGCATTGCAAGCTCATCGCCTGCTATCTCAAGGGTGTGAAGGATTTATTGCTCACGTCATTGGGAATCAAACTCCCATGGAAGGAATAGAGGATGTTGAAATAGTAAAGAACTTTCCGGATGTATTTCCTTCAGATTTGCCTGGGCTTCCCCCACCTCGTGAGGTGGAGTTCGAGATTTCTATCATTCCAGGAACTCAACCAATATCCATGATACCATACAGGATGGCACCAGCTGAGCTGAAGGAACTCAAGGTGCAGTTACAAGAACTGCTGGAGAAGGGTTTCATACGCCCTAGTACATCTCCATGGGGAGCGCCTGTCCTTTTTGTTAAGAAGAAGGATGGATCTATGCGCATGTGTATAGATTATCGACAATTGAATAAAGTAACAATCAAGAATCGTTACCCTTTGCCACGCATTGATGATCTATTTGATCAGATACAAGGATCATCCATCTTCTCCAAGATTGATCTGCGGTCTGGTTATCACCAACTACGTATTCGGGATGTGGACATACCAAAGTCTGCCTTCAGAACCAGATATGGTCACTATGAGTTCTTGGTGATGCCTTTGGCTTGACAAATGCCCCAGCAGTATTCATGGACATGATGAATCGGGTGTTTCAGCCTTTCCTCGACAGCTTTGTTGTAGTTTTCATTGACGATGTCCTCATATACTCTCGAGATGAGAAGGAACATCGCACTCACTTACAGACAGTGTTGGAGACCTTACGGAGGCACAAGCTATATGCAAAGTTTAGTAAGTGTGAGTTTTGGCTTCAAGAAGTATCATTCTTAGGCCATGTTATCTCAGGTGCAGGAGTGTTAGTGGATCCTGCAAAAATTGAAGCTGTCCTTAATTGGGAACGACCGAAGAACGTGACTGAGATCCAAAGCTTTCTTGGCTTAGCTGGTTACTACAGACGGTTTGTGAAGGGATTTTCTCAGATTGCCCTTCCCCTCACCCAGCTGACCAAGAAGGAGATGCCATATGCTTGGTCAGAAGAGTGTGAGAATAGCTTCCAGACATTGAAGGAAAGGCTCACTACAACTCCCATCTTGACAATTCTGTCGGGTCCAGACGGATTCACAGTTTACACTGATGCATCAAAGGAGGGTCTGGGTGCGGTTTTGATGCAACATGGTAAGGTTGTTGCATATGGATCTAGACAGTTGAAGCCACATGAGAAAAATTACCCAACTCATGATATGGAACTGGCAGCAGTTATCTTTGCTCTTAAAATGTGGAGACATTACCTTTATGGTGTTGCTTTCCAAATCTTCACAGATCACAAGAGTCTCAAGCATCTTTTTGATCAGAAGGAGCTCAATATGAGGCAAAGGAGATGGCTGGAGCTGTTAAAGGATTATGAGTGCACCATCTCTTACCATCCTGGTAAGGCGAATGTGGTTGCTGATGCCCTTAGTCGTAGGCCTCATTCAAGTGAATCTCGTCCTCAGCTTAAAGCATGGGATCTTCTTGCAGCTTTCAGTGATTGGCATCCATTTCAGAGCAGTCAAGAGACTGTCATAGTTCCATCCCCTTCTCGTCCAGAGTTAGTTGAGCGAATCATCCAAGGGCAACATGAAGATCTGAGTATGCAGAGACTCAAGGAGAAAGCTATCGCAGGAACTTTAGTTGGCTTTTCTTATTAAGATGGTGTGCTGCGAAATGGGAATCAATTGTGTGTTCCAGCAGATGTACAACTGAGGGAAGAGATCATGCGTGAGGCACATAGTTCACGTTTGTCGATACATCCTGGTGGCACAAAGATGTATAAGGATTTGAAAAAGAATTTTTGGTGGAAGCAAATGAGAAGGGATATGGCCAAGTTTGTGGCAAAATGCCTGACATGTCAGCAAATTAAGGCTGAGCATAAGAGGCCACCTGGACTTTACAATCCCTTCCTATTCCTGAGTGGAAGTGGGAGGGTATATCTATGGATTTTGTGACGGGTCTTCCTAAGACCACTGGTAGTCATGATGCCATCTGGGTCGTGGTTGATAGGCTTACAAAGTCAGCACATTTCATACCTGTGAGTATGGCATGCACTCCCCTACAACTTGCAGTGGTCTTTGTTAAGGAGATTGTCAGACTTCATGGGCTGCCGAAGCAGATTGTATCTGATCGTGATCCAAGGTTCACCTCTCACTACTGGAGGGAATTCATGAGTTCTTTATAAGTACAACTATGCCTCTGTTCTGCTTACCATCCACAGACCAACGGATAATCTGAGACGACGATTCAGACACTGGAGGATCTTCTTCGAGCATGTGTGCTGGAGTGGAAAGGGTCGTGGAAGGACCATTTGCCGTTAGCAGAGTTTACGTATAATAACAGTTACCATGCCAGCATAGGTATGGCTCCTTTTGAAGCATTGTATGGAAGACGATGCTCTACACCTCTGAGTTGGCAGGAGATTGGACATAACCTTTTACATAAGGTAGAGTACTTGGAGGAGACTGCTAAGGCAATCAAGATAGCTCGGAAGAAATTGCTTACTGCACAGAGTAGGAAAAAGAGCTATAGCGATAGACGACGCACTGATCTTAGCTTTGAGGTTGGAGATTTTGTCTTCTTGAGAGTTTCTCCCATAAAGGGAGTTCAACGATTTGGAGTGAAGGGAAAGTTAGCACCCCGGTTTGTCGGACCGTTCGAGATTCTCGACAAGATTGGTAAAGTTGCGTACAGGATTGCTCTTCCTCCTCACCTTGCTAGTGTGCATGATGTTTTTCATATCTCCAACTTGAGAAAATATGTGCATGATCCATCACATGTGATTAGTTATGATGACCTTCATGTGGATACTGACCTGAGTTATCCGGAGGAACCAGTTCGGATCATCGATCGTTCAGTGAAGAAGTTAAGGCACAAGGAGATACCCTTGGTGAAGATCCTTTGGAAACGACACAACTCCAAGGAGGCCACCTGGGAACCTGAGGCGGATATGCGACGGGACTATCCATACCTTTTTGAAGGTAATTTATAAGCTACTTACATCCTTTTTAAGGTTGTTATCTTTTACTCGATAGGATCCGACCTTTTAAGGTTGTTATGATTACACCTTTTGCATCCTAAGTCTCGGGGACGAGACTGTTTTTAAAGTTGTTATGATGTAACACCCCGTAATTTTCGGATTTTTCTGAAGTTTTAAAACCTATTCAATATTATACTCAAAAGAAGCGTCTCATCGCAAGCTTTCCAACGAGCCCAAAAACGCGAAATTCCGAGTCCGGATGTGGGAGATATGCCTGTTTTGGTGAAGAGGGGTTATGGTTTTTGAGGGAATTAAGGGTTACGCGTTTTGGTTAATTAATTTCGAATTAGGGTTGTTTTAGGGTTTTTAAAACTAATGTTTTAATCCCCAACTATGAACCCAAGGAGTGGTCGGGTGGTAGAGCAGTGTGCCTCCACTTTAAACGACCCGGGTTCGAGTCCCAGTGGGGATAGTGGGGACGCTCCGGACCCCAGAAATTACCGGGCCTACTATTAAAAAAAACTATATAAAGACCCACACCCTTCATCTCCCCTCATTCCTACTCCTTTTCCAAACCCTAACCCATCCTTTCTTCCTCCCCAAGTCATTTTCTTATCTCTTTTTCCATCTCCGTCTTCAGAGAATCAAGGAGAGAACGGTGTCACCACCGTTATCAAAAACTCTCGAAGTCTCGTAGACTCGCGACAAGAAGAAGACGAGGAGGGCCATCGCAAGGGAAAAGAAACCCTCTCATTGGATTCGTGATCGGCTATCGAGCCCGGGGATCAAAGACGTGCACGAGTATAGGTAACAGATCTTGCCCTTCTCCCTTTTCTTTCGCATATGTTGCGATATTGGAGAATGTGGTTTTGGGGATTGATTGCTCGATTTTGATCCAACCCCGGGATCTCCTCTTGCTGTTGGTTTATCGCATTTTTTCGTGATTTCATGCGATAACTAGTATGAGTTACTCTTTTTCTAAATGATTTATCTTGATAGCAAGAATGATTTGGTATCTTAAAATGTGTTGATTGTTAGAGAGTATTGTATGAAGATGAGTTTGTGGTTTCCGTTAAGAAGAGAGTCTCGGATTAATCATTAACGAGTGTAAATCTGGGTTATTAGTCCTTGTTATATACGTGATCATACTTGGCATATTACCTCCTTATAATTAAATGATTTTTTTTGTTGGACTTATGATATTAGAAGGTTATGATTAAAATCTTGCCGTAGGATTTGTTAGTGGGGATCGACTTCCATGCTGTGATTATGGCTGTGTTGTTGGAAATTTTCTTTAGTTAAATATTGTTAAATATACATTACACGTAGTTATCCTTTTTTTTGTAAGATTGACTAACAAATCTCTCTTTTTTGTTACGTTAAATCTCATCAATCCTGTACCCTTTCCTTTCTAAATGCCATGCCATTAATTATTTCTTTATCCTTATTGTCACATATTTAAATACTTGCATTAGTCCTTCATTATATATATACCAGATTCTTTTAATCTTGAACTAACATCCACGTTAAGCTAACACTGTCCATTGCACAAGGGATGTTGAAATTCATGCTCATGTGTATCACATATGTCGGTCAATGCTCGTTGTTGCCAGTTTTTCTTTAGTTGATCGGAAAACTTTGTGAAAATGCTATTATAGAATTAAGGTATATAATTATATCAGTCGGGTTAAGTGTAATTTGTTTATATCGTGAGTGGTATTACACGATGAGTATCTCACCATTCAAGTTGTGTGTAAAATTAGTGATGGAGAGATATAGGTCAGAGTGCTCGGTTCAGGCATATGGAAACCCGATTTCGGGAGGAGCTAAATGTGTTGGACATCGAGTATGTTGCATGTGGGTACACTCCTTGATGATTTATGGCGTATTACTGAAATTGGGTCCGAGTGTCTTATATATCTTCGGTTCGATTTGTAGACCAATTGAAACTAATTTGTCTAAAAAAAAGGAGAAGGGCAATGCATCATGGAAGTATGTTACATATGCGAGTATACTTAAGATCGAACATTAATGGCACGAATGGTGCCCAAGGGTCGTATATTCTAATGTCTTAAGTGGAGTGCTAAGATGCATCGTTGAATACTGAGATGAATTAGTTTAGAGCAAGTTCATTAATAATATTCATGATAAGATGAAAAGATAAATACTACAAGGTGGGTCCACACCCTTGTAGTCCGGTTGAGCCAACAATGAGTCACCCCCACTCGAGGGGCATCACAGAGTGGGGTGGTGGTAGGTACTCTGGTGGAAATGAGGTGGATGCACGTGCGCATCGCATTTACGGATCCGTTTTGTTACATTTTTTTGGAGCGAGCGAGACTCCTCCGGCAGACTCGGTTGACGGAGTTACGACTCTTCGGGCTATATGCTCCCTGTCACGAGTGTTAGAGTACTACCAAGTAGACTAACTGAAGGATCGCGTTTGCGCACGGGTTTTAGGCTGCACTATGAATGACGTGTTGCAAACTTCATTCCTAGTGTAGGCTTTCTCCTTTGACAAACGAGCCCGGGATAAGTAAATGAGAATATGAATATAGATATGTCAAAGAATTGGTTTTGATCGCATATGCGTAACAGGCCTAGAATATAAGTGATTGTATAATGCTAGATGTTTTTAGAATGTTCTCTTCTACACTTGTTAAGTTACTGCAATTGCATTACCTACCTATAGTCTGTTGATTTTAATTGTTTTATCCTTACTGAGTCAGTTGACTCATGAGTTACATTCTTTGGAAATCCAACAGGAAGTGTAGAGCAGGAGACAGAGGCTCACATCTTTGGTGGTGCATCTGCAGGACGTTGTTAAGGTTGAGGACCAGTCCTTAGTAGTTTTGTTATCCTTCCTTTTCGATTATTTAATTATGATGTAATAAAGAGACTTTCAAGACTGATGGCTATCCATATGAGGACTTTGTTATCAGTAGAAACTTAGATTTTTCTTTCATTATCTTGTATAAATGGTATATCATGCAGGTTGTTTATGATTGTTGTTGGGTAATATTGATAATAGATGTTGAGATGCGCTCCCGTCGAGGCGGGGCATTTCATTCAACATCATGGATTTTGTGATTGATTTTTCTTCTTCGAAAAGATTATTTTTGTGGCCTTTTTTTACCCTTTCTATTTTGTTTTTATTTTTAAAAAAATATTTTATTCTTATTTTTCAATTTTATTTGATTTTCAAAAGTGATTAATTTTGTAAAAGAAGTGATACAATATAATATGTGGTATAGAGTGTAGTATATTATTCTAATATAAGTGCAACAAGAAATGAAAAGGAAATTGGAAAGATTTTTTAAATTTTCAAAAAAAGAAATTATATTCTGCAAAACATTATACTGTATAGTATATATGTGAGATATAACAGAGGCGGTACTATAGCGAAGGAAATTGGGCAATGTGCTTGAGAAAAGACACAAAGAAACTCAAATCAAGATGAAGTTCAAAAAATTTAAAAGAAACTATTTTGCAATGAAAATCCTTTAAAACATAATAAAACTACGCTAGGGTAGTAGGGAAGCTACCCAAGAAAATCACCAAAAAAATAGTGTGTCTAAGAGGTTCAAAATGGTCCACAGTACAAGGATGCAACTACAATTAAGAAAATATAAATGCTATGTAACTAGGTCCTTAGTCAAGGATTGAAATGAAAGAAAAACTAAGTTTATTTGCAATTAGGTCCCCACGTAGGTATGTATTTGTAATTTTAGGAAACTTAGGTGTCACTCTAAAACTATGGAAACCCTGGTGGGCTTAATGTGTAAAATGTCCAACCCTTCATATCGAACGGTGGAGATTAGAAGCATGTGCGTGATTCTAGCCGCTCATTTACCAGTGATGAATGCATGATTCATCATCTTAATATATTAATCTTAGATTGAATCCCTAAAGAGACACCAAATGAATATCCCTAACTTCGATAAATTAACAAAATACTACTCTTAATAAAAATGGACTAATAATGTATGCTTATCTTGTAAATAAGTATATGTAACGATTCATAATAAAAACCACAAAAATAAAGAGCTGAAAAATATGTATATATTCACATGTAAAAAGCTTAATCTTTACATATATACTTTTTAATAAATTCACACTAACTCCTTTAGACTTAATTTTTTTTCAAACTTACACATAATACATATAATAAACAAAAATACAAAATAATTTCCACCTTGAATAAATACTTTTAGATCTTGAACCGAATAAGCTGTGAAGTCTAACTTCTCAGCTAATTTCCCGCTCCATATGAACTCCAAATTCAACAAACTTACTTTTGACATTCAAGTTATTAAATTATCTATCCAATGAAAGTTATTTCATTAAAATCGAAGCTTGTTTGCAAATTATCGGTTTTGGGATCTAGTTATATACTATGTATGTACTGACTTGACACTAACATTTTATGTACAAATTTAATTTGTTTTATTTTTTTCTTTGAATTTCATTATTATATATTATAATAAAGTATATAATTACAAAAATCAAAATAAACTATTTTACTATTGATAATAATGCAAAGTATTTTTTTATAAAATGTAAATATTATTCTTTCATCGTTTTTTGCATTTTCATATTCATTTAAAATCCATAAAAATATATATTAGAATCTCAATTTATTTTTAGTATTTTGTTTTATTATTATTTTGCAAATATATTTTAAATAAAAATGTTAAAAATAGAAAATCTGTAAATTTGTGTTTTAAATATTTAAAATTCCATCAAAAAAGTTATTTCTTGTGCATATTGTGTTGTTTTGATCTCAAGGTCTACTTGGAATATGTAGATTTCAACTAGGTCTACATTTTCCATGTTGACACTTTTGTATTTTTTTTCCATTTTTTATTTTCTCTTTATTTTATTATAGTCACCTACTTATTTTTTTATTTCTTATTCTTTTTTCCTTCAACTTCTATGTCTTTCCACCTTCTCCACCTCCTTTGTAACTTCCCACTTCTTCTTCCTTCTTAATCCTCTTCTCCTTTTCATTTTCCATCATCCGCCAATACAAGAATATAATCCAACCACCAGCCCTCGACCCTTCCCGATGACAACTCAAAGGTCTCCAATCAAGCGACGATGGTTGTGAGTCCCTCTGTGAGAGATCTAAGGCGGAGACATCCCCCTTGTTGTTGCTTCTTCTTCAGGTTCCTCTTTGGATTCCAATGATGGTCTACTTTGATGATTCCTATGAGGAGTTCAATGATGTGATCATCATCAATATGTATGGTAAGGTTGTCATTTAACTGTACTCGAGAAAGCAACCATGTGTCAGTCCTCATTGTGCATTCCATCATCCTCACTACTATTTTTTTGGGGATGAATCCCACAGTGACAAGGGTCTACACTTCATCTTCCCTCTATGTACCCATAAGAAGATCCGTCGTGAACCTTCTTGATCCTTGTATATTCTTACTCCATCTTCTATAGATTTTCTTCTTTTTTTTCCATCTTACATGATTTGTGTCACTCTCCATAGATCCATATGGTTTTCATTTTGTGTCTATACTTAGGATGACTAGATCCTAAGTACAGTGGGGTGAGTGACCTGAGTTGCTCTATTTCTTCTTTTATTTTTCTTTTTGTATATTCTCTCCTGCTCTCATTAGTCTCCCAACCTTAACCACTACTACATACTAAGGATTACCGTAGACTAATTATAGGGGGTCGATGCCCGTTGTGTATTCTCCACATCTGCTTCTTCTTCTTCTCTTCTCTTTTACTATTCTTTTTTCCCATTTATGCTTATTACGAGATGTTTGCCTTGTGAGACAGAGGCGAACCATTCTTACAATAAATGTTATTGTAATAAATGATTTATCAATAAAAGTTATTTATTTTTTCACTCCCTTTCTAAGATTAAATAAATGAATGCACTATAAGGTCCCTCTGTACAATTAGGGTTATGTATCGTGGCCATCTTGATAATCATACAACTGTTGATTCATTAATTAAATCATAGAGGCTAGTGCTTGGATGAATATCTAAGGAGTTAGATAGAGGTCTCATCAAGCACCGTTAAATGGTAATTAAGAGATGATCTCCAGCCTGAGTAGGATATGGCAATCCTTTCCCATTAAGGTTGATATCTGACTGACCTCTTGATGTAGGTCCTCGGCATGGGAATAATGATTCGAAGGTGTCAGATTAGTTAGGTCGAAGAGTTGACATAACAAGACAGAGATAATCTAAGTCCTATGTTGAATACTGTCACAACATAGACACACATCCTCTGACCAGAGACATATGTGTTACTATATGTTTGAATGTGTACATTTGGCATACCAATAGGTTGATGACCTAACCAAGGTCTATACACCAACGAGCTGGTGTGCATGACATATGAGTAATACAATCTCTCAAAGGGATGATACATGTTCACTTGTGGATCAGAAGACATGAGCTCACTCATGAGGTATTGCGACCAATCAAATTCCATGCATGGTCGTCATGCTTTGGAATCATGATAAAAATTTGAAGGTATGATATATGCTTTGGGAAAGCATATGATCAATACCAATTCCCAATGACCAAGATTGAGAAACGTGATGATTAAACCCTACAGAAGACAATGTAAAATTGATCTGTATATTTGGGTTTATAATAAGTCTTCCGGTATGCAGGATGTACATGTCTTTGTAATGCTTGAGGGTGATGTGATCATAAACGATTGTTTAACCATGACACTTCCATTCCAAGGGAGTGATGAAACATGTTTGTATTTTAGTGACTCCTCTCAGTAGAGAAGTAATCTTATCTTGGTCCAATAGTTGGACATTAAACTGAATGAGATACAAATGCGATGAGAAGTTTAGATTCACGGTTTTGATTTAATCAACATCTATGAGAGGATCGTGAGATCTGGATTTGAGATGGCATCTCAATGTCTAAGTCACTATACATTGAACAATGCACCCGCCTTGTCCTTATCTCCAAGCATCTGCGGAGAAGGAGCATTATTCTTTTTTTTGAAGTAAGAAGGAGCATTATTCTTGAAAGAGTTCAAGAATAATTCCATATTTGAATTATATCCAGGAATTGAGAAATGGATAATTAAATGTAATTTAATTATCTTGAATAATGTGAATTTGATTCATATTATTGGGATGCATGTGAATGATGATCCAATAAAATTAAATGTGATTTAATTATTATGGATAGGAATAATGTGGATGGCAATGTCTAAGTATTCATAATATATTATCAATGTGATTTACAATGTATTGGAGAGAGCTTATCATGATTCATATTTGCTAATTAATTATTGGTGTGAATTGGTGTGAATAAATGCTTTTAGATCCTTAATCGAAAAGCCATAAAGTTTATCTTCTCATATAAACTCCCGCTCTGTATGAACTCCAAATTCACCAAAATCATTTTAAAGTTCAAGTTATAAACGTAACTATCCAATGAAAGTGATTTCGTTCGGAGCTTGTTTACAAAATGTCAATTTTGGGACCTAATTATATACTATATATTTATGTACTAACTTGACATTGGCATTTTATGTACAAATTGAGCTTGTTTTTATTTCTGTTGTCTTCTATTAATTAGTTAATTTATTATATATTATAAATAAATGACATGATTACAAAAATAAAAATAAATTATTTTATCAATGTTAATAATGCAAAGTGACTTTGTATATTATGTAAATATTAATCTTTCATCCTTTCTCTTTTGTTTTTTTCCTATTCATTAAAAATCCTAGAAGAATATATTTGTAGTTTACTTTCTTTATAGTATTTTATTTTTATTTTGTAAATATATTTTAAATAAAAATGTAAAAAGAGAAAATCCGTAAAATTTGTGTTTTAGTTATTTAAAATGCAATCAAAAATTTATTTCTTACATATATTGCTTTATTTTCATTTCAAGGTCTACGTGGAAAATGTACTTACCATTAAGATATACATTTTTTATGTTGATAATTTTGTATTTTTTCCATTTTTTGTTTTCCCTTTATTTTATTATAGTATCCTACTTATTTTTTGTTTATTTCTTATGTTTTCTTCCTCCAACTTTCATGTCTTTTCACCTTCTCCACTGCCTTTGTAACCTCTTACTTCTTCTTCCTACTTAATTGTCTTCTCTTCTTAATTTTCGAACATCCACGGATACGAGAATAGAATCTAGACACTAGCCCTCAACCCTTCCCAATGACAGCTTGAAGGTCTCTGATTGAGCGACGATGGTTGTGAGTCCCTCCAGGCAAGATCCAAGGTAGAGAAATCCCCCTTGCTATTGTTTCTTCTTGGGTTCAAAGTAGCTGAGCTTCGAGTTACCTTTGCCAAGCTCTTGAGGAAACGAACAAAGCCGCACACCGTAGCTTCAACACTGATGAGACCTCAGGTGAATCCTCTCAATCCTTCTCTCTTTATTCTTATTTTTCCTCTTTATCTCTCAGTTATTCTCTTCTTAATTTTCCATTCATCATTCTCACACTTCGTAAATCAGAAATCTGATTCCAAGGATGATTATAACAACCTCCATCTTCATTCTTTCAC
Organism: Ottelia alismoides; assembly: GCA_037367405.1. Lineage (NCBI taxonomy): Eukaryota > Viridiplantae > Streptophyta > Magnoliopsida > Alismatales > Hydrocharitaceae > Ottelia > Ottelia alismoides. The sequence continues at coordinate 394,039 of JAZKJV010005183.1, forward strand.
TCTCTATCTCTCCACATCAACCAATGATTAGCCACTCCTCTACCATCCGAAATAGGCTCAGATTAAGCCATTCTCCTTCATATATCTCGACCATTCGTTCTAGCACAACTATAGTTTTGATGAGACGAGTTAAGGTTTCACTTAAGGAACTGGAATAAGGTATTTAAGTTTGGACCTTATTTTATGATACTCGAGTATGGGATAAAATCGATGAAGGCTTCATGAAAGCTGAGAGTCTACAACTTTAGCTAGTATGCAAACATGGCTCTCGTGCTGATATCTTGATATTATCCTATGTGCCAGGGTGTGATGGAAACGTAATAAAATGTTGATCAGTATGTGCCAACTTGGTAAAAGCAGAAGAGTTAGCCAAATGAAAAGAAAGAAAATAAATTTATTGTTGGAAAGGTCTCACATTACAAAGTCAAATTCAAAGAGATTCCATCAAAGGCAAGCTCTCCCATCCTTTCAGGTGTCCACTTGGACTGATATTTTAGGTTTTCACCCTAAAAGGTCTATACATCGTATAGTGATAAAAGTCTGGGTGCTAAAGGTATAAAAGATACTCAAAATAGACACGCCTTGATGCATTCCCAGAAAAATAAGTGCAGACGTCCCAGCGATCTCTTGATGGATGCACTGATCAACACCAAAAATATACAAGTTTTGTATAATAAGGCACATAAGAGGATCCTTGTTCCATTGAGTGGAAGAGAATAAAATACACCATCAGATGCCCTCCATCAACATGACCTCTATATTCACTTTTCAGATTGACAACTAAAGAGATGGTGAATTGGATGCAAGAAATGATTTATTCCCTAGTGTTGAGGTTTGAGTTCTTAAGAGAGTCTCTTGGACTGGAACTTTGGGTGACACTTTAACTCTACTCTTGTAACTGAAGTCCACACTTAATCTCATATCCTTATCATATATGTATATAGAGAGAGTCTCATGATTAGGGAAGTTGGATACCTCTTGACGAGAGCTTGGTTCATTTTAGAATTTTAGGATCACTAAAATCGAGAGTTCTTAACATATCAAGTATTATAATTTCTCACGTACAGTGTTGGATTAATCCATTTTATTCATTCTTTACTTGCTCGATGGCTAGCAAAGTTTAAGTATAGAAGGGTAATGAATATGTGATTCATCCTCTTAATACATTAATCCTATCTTGAATCTTTAAACAAATACCAAATAAATGACCCTAACTTCAATAAATGAAAAAAAACTACTCTTAATAAAAATAGATTAATAATGTACATTTATCTTACAAATAAGTCCATCAAACAACTTAGAATGAAAACCAAAAAAAATAATGAGCAAAATAATATGTATATATTCACATGTAAAAAGTTCATTCTTCACTGATTTTTAAATAAATTCATATTAACTCCTTTTAAATTAATTTTTTTCTAACATGAATATAATTATATATATATAATACAAGATAATTTCCACCTTGAATAAATGCTTTTAGATTTTTAATCGAAAAGCCATAAAGTTTATCTTCTCAGATAAACTCCCGCTCTGTATGAACTCCAAATTCACCAAAATCATTTTAAAGTTCAAGTTATAAACGTATCTATCGAATGAAAGTGATTTCATTAAAATCGGAGCTTGTTTACAAAATGTCAGTTTTGGGACCTAGTTGTATTCTATATATTTATGTACTAACTTGACACTGGCATTTTATGTACAAATTGAGCTCGTTTTTATTTCTGTTGTCTTCTATTAATTAATTAATTTATTATAAATTATAAATAAATGACATAATTACAGAAATCAAAATAAATTATTTTATCAATGTTAATAATGCAAAGTGACTTTGTATGTTATGTAAATATTAATCTTTCATCATTTCTCTTTTGTTTTTTTTCCTATTCATTAAAAATCCTAGAGGAATATATTTGTAGTTTACTTTCTTTATAGTATTTTATTTTTATTTTGTAAATATATTTTAAATAAAAATGTAAAAAGAGAAAATCCGTAAAATTTATGTTTTAGTTATTTGAAATGCAATCAAAAATTTATTTCTTACATATACTGCTTTATTTTTATTAGAAGGTCTACATGGAAAATGTACTTACCATTAAGATCTACATTTTTTATGTTGATAATTTTGTATTTTTTCCATTTTTTGTTTTCCCTTTATTTTATTATAGTATCCTACTTATTTTTTTGTTTATTTCTTATGTTTTCTTCCTCCAACTTTCACGTCTTTTCACCTTCTCCACTGCCTTTGTAACCTCTTACTTCTTCTTCCTACTTAATTCTCTTCTCTTCTTAATTTTCGAACATCCATTGATACAAGAATAGAATCTAGACACTAGCCCTCAACCCTTCCCAATGACAGCTTGAAGGTCTCTGATTGAGCGACGATGGTTGTGAGTCCCTCCAGGCAAGATCCAAGGTAGAGAAATCCCCCTTGCTATTGTTTCTTCTTGGGTTCAAAGTAGCTGAGCTTCGAGTTCCCTTTGCCAAGCTCTTGAGGCAATGAACAAAGCCACACACCGTAGCTTCAATACTGATGAGACCTCAGGTAAATCCTCTCAATCCTTCTCTCTTTCTTCTTATTTTTCCTCTTTGTCTCTCAGTTATTCTCTTCTTATTTTTCCATTCATCATTCTCACACTTCGTAAATCAGAAATCTGATTCCATCGATGATCAGAACAACTCCCATCTTCATTCTTTCACTCTCTATCTCTCCACATCAAACAATGATTAGCCACTCCTCTACCATCCGAAACATGCTCTGATTAAGCCATTCTCCTTCATATATCTCGACCATTCATTCTAGCACAACTATAGTTTTGATGAGACGAGTTAAGGTTTCACTTAAGGAACTGGAATGAAGGATTTAAGTTTGGACCTGATTTTATGATACTCGAGGATGGGATAAAATCGATGAAGGCTTCATGAAATCTGAGAGTCTACAACTTTAGCTAGTATGCAAACATGGCTCTCGTGCTGATCTCTTGATATTATCCTATGTGCCAGGGTGTGATGGGAACCTAATAAAATGTTGATCAGTATGTGACAACTTGGTAAAAAACAGAAGAGTTAGCCAAATGAAAAGAAAGAAAAGAAATTTATTGTTGGAAAGCTCTCACATTACAAAGTCAAATTCAAAGAGATTCCATCAAAGGCAAGCTCTCCCATCCTTTCAAGTGTCCACTTGGACTGATATTTTAGGTTTTCACTCAAAAAGGTCTATGCATTGTATAGTGATAAAAGTCTAGGTGCTAAAGGTTTAAAAGATACTCAAATTAGACACGCCTTGATGCATTCCCAGAAAAATAATTGCAGACGTCTCGGCGATCTCTTGGTGGATGCACTGATCAGCACCAAAAATATACAAGTTTTGTATAATAAGGCACATGAGAGGATCCTTGTTTCATTGAGAGGGAGAGAATAAAATACACCATCATATGCCCTCCATCAACATGCCCTCTATATTCATTTTTCAGATTGACAACTAAAGAGATGGTGAATTGGATGCAAGAAATGATTTATTCCCTAGTGTTGAGGTTTGGGTTCTTAAGAGAGTCTCTTGGACTGGAACTTTGGGTGACACTTTAACTCTACTCTTGTAACTGCAGTCCACAATTAATCTCATATCCTTATCATATATGTATATATGGGTGACACTTTCACTGATTTTTAAATAAATTCATATTAACTCCTTTTAACTTAATTTTTTTCTAACTTGAATATAATTATATATATAATACAAGATAATTTCCACCTTGAATAAATGCTTTTAGATCTTTAATCGAAAAGCCATAAAGTTTATCTTCTCAGATAAACTCCCGCTCTATATGAACTCCAAATTCACCAAAATCATTTCAAAGTTCAAGTTATAAACGTATCTATCCAATGAAAGTGATTTCATTAAAATCAGAGATTGTTTACAAAATGTCAGTTTTGGGACCTAGTTGTATACTATATATTTATGTACTAACTTGACACTGGCATTTTATGTACAAAGTGAGCTCATTTTTATTTCTGTTGTCTTCTATTAATTAATTTATTATACATTATAAATAAATGACATAATTACAAAAATCAAAATAAATTATCAATGTTAATAATGCAAAGTGACTTTGTATATTATGTAAATATTAATCTTTCATCCATTCTCTTTTGTTTTTTTCCTATTCATTAAAAACCCTAGAAGAATATATTTGTAGTTTACTTTCTATATAGTATTTTATTTTTATTTTGTAAATATATTTTAAATAAAAATGTAAAAAGATAAAATCCGTAAAATTTGTGTTTTAGTTATTTGAAATGCAATCAAAAATTTATTTCTTACATGTATTGCTTTATTTTTATTTCAAGTTCTACATGGAAAATGTCTTACCATTAAGATATCATTTTTTATGTTGATAATTTTGTATTTTTTCCATTTTTGTTTTCCTTTTATTTTATTATAGTATCCTACTTATTTTTTTGTTTATTTCTTATGTTTTTTTCTCCAACTTTCATGTCTTTTCACCTTGTCCACTGCCTTTGTAACCTCTTACTTCTTCTTCCTACTTAATTCTCTTCTCTTCTTAATTTTCGAAAGTCCACTGATACGAGAATAGAGTCTAGACAATAGCCCTCAACCCTTCCCAATGACAGCTCGAAGGTCTCTGATTGAGTGACGATTGTTGCGAGTCCCTCCAGGCAAGATCCAAGGTAGAGAAATCCCCCTTGCTATTGTTTCTTCTTGGGTTCCAAGTAGCTGAGCTTCGAGTTCCCTTTGCCAAGCTCTTGAGGCAACGAACAAAGCCGCACACCGTAGCCTCAACACTGCTGAGAGCTCAGGTAAATCCTCTCAATCCTTCTCTCTTTCTTCTTATTTTTCCTCTTTGTCTCTCAGTTATTCTCTTCTTAATTTTCCATTCACCACTCTCACACTTCGTAAATCAGAAATCTGATTCCATCGATGATTAGAACAACCTCCATCTTCTTTCTTTCACTCTTTATCTCTCCACATCTACCAACGATTAGCCACTCCTCAACCATCCGAAACAAGCTCTGATTAAGCCATTCTCCTTCATATATCTCGACCATTCGTTCTAGCACAACTATAGTTTTGATAACATGAGTTAAGGTTTCACTTAAGGAACTGGAATGAGGGATTTAAGTTTCGACCTAATTTTATGATACTCGAGGATGGGATAAAATCGGAAGGCTTCATGAAACCTGAGAGTCTACACCTTTAGCTAGTATGCAAACATGGCTCTCTTGCTGATATCTTGATATTATCCTATGTGTCAGGGTGTGATGGAAACCTAATAAAATGTTGATCAGTATGTGCCAACTTGGTAAAAGCAGAAGAGTTAGCCAAATGAAAAGAAAGAAAAGAAATTTATTGTTGGAAAGCTCTCACATTACAAAGTCAAATTCAAAGAGATTCCACCAAAGGCAAGCTCTCCCATCCTTTCAAGTGTCGACTTGGACTGATATTTTAGGTTTTCACCCTAAAAGGTCTATGCATCGTATAGTGATAAAAGTCTAGGTGCTAAAGGTATAAAAGATACTCAAAATAGACACGCCTTGATGCATTCCCAGAAAAATAAGTGCAGACGTCTCGACGATCTCTTGATGGATGCACCCATCAACTCCAAAAATATACAAGTTTTGTATAATAAGGCACATGAGAGGATCCTTGTTCCATTGAGAGGGAGAGAATAAAATACACCATCATATGCCCTCCATCAACATGCCCTCCATATTCACTTTTCAGATTGACAACTAAAGAGATGGTGAATTGGATGCAAGAAATGATTTATTCCCTAGTGTTGAGGTTTGGGTTCTTAAGAGAGTCTCTTGGACTGGAACTTTGGGTGACACTTTAACTCTACTCTTGTAACTGCAGTCCACACTTAATCTCATATCCTTATCATATATGTATATAGAGAGAGTCTCATGATTAGGGAAGTTGGATACCTCTTGACTAGAGCTTGGTTCATTTTAGAATTTTAGGATCACTAAAATCGAGAGTACTTAACATATCAAGTCTTATAATTTCACACGTACACTGTTGGATTAATCCAATCTATTCATTCTTTATTTGCTCGAGGACTGGCAAAGTTTAAGTATAGAAGGGTAATGAATATGTGATTCATCATCTTAATATATTAATCCTATCTTGAATCGTTAAACAAACACCAAATAAATGTCCCTAACTTCAATAAATGAAAAAAAAAACTACTATTAATAAAAAATAGATTAATAATGTACATTTATCTTACAAATAAGTCCATGAAACAACTTAGAATAAAAACCAAAAAAATAAAGAGTTAAAAAATATGTATATATTCACATTTAAAAAGTTCATTCTTCACTGATTTTTAAATAAATTCATATTAACTCCTTTTAACTTAATTTTTTTCTAACTTGAATATATATATATATATATATATATAATAGAAGATAATTTCCACCTTGAATAAATGCTTTTAGATCCTTAATCGTAAAGCCATAAAGTTTATCTTCTCAGATAAACTCCCGCTATTTATGAACTCCAAATTCACCAAAATCATTTTAAAGTTCAAGTTATAAACGTATCTATCCCATGAAAGTTATTTCATTAAAATCGGAGCTTGTTTACAAAATGTCAGTTTTGGGACCTAGTTGTATACTATATATTTATGTACTAACTTGACACTGGCATTTTATGTACAAATTGAGCTCGTTTTTATTTCTGTTGTCTTATATTAATTAATTAATTAATTTATTATATATTATAAATAAATGGCATAATTAAAAAAATCAAAATAAATTATTTTATCAATGTTAATAATGCAAAGTGACTTTGTGTATTATGTAAATATTAATCTTTCATCATTTCTCTTTTGTTTTTTTCCTATTCATTAAAAATCCTAGAAGAATATATTTGTAGTTTACTTTCTTTATATTACTTTATTTTTATTTTGTAAATATATTTTAAATAAAAATGTAAAAAGAGAAAATCCATAAAATTTGTGTTTTAGTTATTTGAAATGCAATCAAAAATTTACTTCTTACATATATTGCTCTATTTTTATTTCAAGGTCTACATGGAAAATGTATTTACCATTAAGATCTCCATTTTTTTATGTTGATAATTTTGTATTTTTTCCATTTTTTGTTTTCCCTTTATTTTATTATAGTATCCTACTTATTTTTTTGTTTATTTCTTATGTTTTTTCCTCCAAATTTCATGTCTTTTCACCTTTTCCACTGCCTTTGTAACCTCTTACTTCTTCTTCCTACTTAATTCTCTTCTCTTCTTAATTTTCGAACATCCACTGATACGAGAATAGAATCTAGACTCTAGCCCTCAGCCCTTCCAAATGATAGCTTGATGGTCTCTGATTGAGCGACGATGGTTGTGAGTCCCTCCAGGCAAGATCCAAGGTAGAGAAATCCCCCTTGCTATTGTTTCTTCTTGGGTTCAAAGTAGCTGAGCTTCGAGTTCCCTTTGCCAAGCTCTTGAGGCAACGAACAAAGCCGCACACCGTAGCTTCAACACTGATGAGACCTTAGGTAAATCCTCTCAATCCTTCTCTCTTTCTTCTTTTTTTTCCTCTTTGTCTCTCAGTTATTCTCTTCTTAATTTTCCATTCACCATTCTCACACTTCGTAAATTAGAAATCTGATTCCATCAATGATTAGAACAACCTCCATCTTTATTCTTTCACTCTCTATCTCTCCACATCTACCAATGATTAGGCACTCCTCTACCATCCGAAACAGGCTCTGATTAAGCCATTCTCCTTCATATATCTCGACCATTCGTTCTATGCAAGAGATCAAACACCCTCTAGCTCCTTCTCCATCATTTGCAATAGGAGTCGCCATCCCCTTATTTTCGGATAAGTTCCAGCCGAGCCTTGCTCGAGATGTATTTATGTTTGTAGGTGCTTGAGTTTTATTGTGCAGCACAACACATTGAATCTTCAGATAAGAATCCAAGGGGCGTCTTCTTCCTTTGAGTCATAAATGCAAGTCAATCCTTTTTCCATTCACATAATCCTCGGAAGGTTCAAGTAGACAACAGTATGACAGCCTCCACACTCGCCTCTATCCATGACATGCATGGTCATACTCTTCTCTACTGTGCTTCCTTCATTTACGTGTACCCCAAAGCAGCACCATGCCCCCTCCCCCTCATGCACCACACCTTTCTGTGTGCACCTCCGTCAACCTATAGCCCTCCATTGTTGTGTCCACGTACTTGTTGTCGCCGCCCACGTGGAGCCACGGACCTGCACCTGCGGCCACAACCCACGCACAGACTGCCTCCCCTCCGGTGCACCCATCGTCTCATGCAACCATTCCGCCCCATGCACGACACGCTCGCTGCCCTTCTATCAACATTGAGCAACAACCTCCACACCCTGTCACCACACCATGCAAGAGGTGGGTTCCAAAACCTACGTCCTGCATGAGAAAGAAGAGAAGTCCAAGGTGTTGGACATGTGAGCCCCAGGCGAACCATTCATACAATAAATGTTATTGTAATATATCTGTTTTATCAATAAAAGTTATTGATGTTTCACTCCCTTTATGAAATTAAATGAATGAATGCGCTATAAGGTCCCTCTGTACAATTAGGGTTATGTACCATGGCCATCTTGATGATCATATAGCTGTTAATTCATTAAATGAATCATAGAGGTTGGTGTTTAGATGAATATCTAAGGTGTTAGATAGAGGACTCATCAAGCACCATCAAATGATTATTAAGAGATGATCTCTAGCATGAGTAGGAGATGGCAATCCTTTCTCATAAAGGCTGAAATCCGACCGACTTCTTGATGGAGGTCCTCTACATGGGAATAGTGATTCGAAGGTGTCAGATTAGTTAGGACAAAGGGTTGACTTAGCGAGATCAAGATAACCTAAGTTCAGTGTTGAATAGTGTCACAACATAGGCACACATCCTCTGACCAGAGACAGATGTGTTACTATATGTATGAGTGCGTACAATTGGCAGACCAATAGGTTGATGACCTAACCAAGGTCTATACATTGGCGAGCTGGTGTGCATGTAAGGGCATATGAGTAATACGATCTCTCAATGGGATCATAGAGGTTCACTTATGAACTGGAAGGTAAGAGCTCACTCATGAGGTATTGGGACCCATCAAATTCCATGCATGGTCGACGTGCTTTGGAAGCATGACAAGAATTTGAAGGTATGATATATGCTTTGGGAAAGAATATGATCGATACCGATTCCTAATGACCAGGATTGAGAAACTTGGTGATCAAACCCTGAAGAAGATAGTGTAAAATTGATCTACATCTTCAAGTTGATCATAGATTTTCCAATATACAGGATGCACATGTATTGGGAATACCTGAGGTTGATGTGATCATAAACGATTGTATAAGCATGATGCTTCCATTCTGAGGGAGTGATGAAACATGTTTGGATTTCAGTGTCTCCTCTCAGTAGAGAAGCGATCTGTTCTTGGTCCAAGTGTTGGACATTGGTTTGAATGAGATTCAGATGTGATGAGAATATTCGATTTGCAGTCTTGATTTAATCAAGCATCTATGGGAGGTCCGTGAGATTCAGATTTGAGATGAGATCTCAACATCCAAGTCACTATACGTGGAACAATACAAGCGCCCTGTCCTTATCTCCAAGTATCTGCGGAGAAAGCACATTATTCCTGAAGGAGTACAAGAATAATTCCTTTGATGAATTCTGTATCCAAGCAACAAGATGTTGATAATTAATTATTAAGAAGAATATGAATATGATTCATATTGTGAGAATGATTATCCTAGATAATAATTGGGATTTAATTATCAAGGAGACACATATTGTGGATAATGATATCCATAGTATCTGTGTATATTATAAATGTGATTTATAATATATTAGAGAGAGAACTTTTGTAAATAATATTTATTAATTGTTAATGTGAATTGGATTCACATTAAGCAATTAATTGGAAATGTAATTCACATTTTTTGTTTGGGTTGTGAATGTGATTCACATATATTCAATGGCATGATTGAAATATTCACTAATTAGTTTGGAATTAATTTAGTAGATAAATTTGCAATAATGTTGTTGCAAATAATTAAGATATAATGAGAATAAATAAAAAGGGGATAATTCAGCACCAAACTGAGGTGGTGTCACCCATGAATTGGTCATGGGTGAAGCCCCATGATTTTAGGGTGGATTATTATCCTCTTTTAATTATTATCCTATTATATTGTGATAAATGATTTTATTGAATTAAATTATGTTGATGATAATGTAGCATATATTTAATTTAATATAAATTAATATGTTGTTGTTTTTGAAGAACAATGATCATGGCCATTGATTAAAACCACATATCAATCTAACCATTGATTTTGTGTAGGCCATGGATTGTGATCCATGGACTTCCAAACTAATATATAAAGAGGGCAACCCTAGCCTCTTGAAAAGACAACAAGGTACACGTCTACTCTCTCTCTCTCTCTCATCTCTCATTCTTGCCATCTCTCTCTCTAAAGGTGGCCGTCCACCTTGTGATCTTGAGGGAAAAGCAATAGCTTCGACGTCGTTGTGTTGTTGATTCGATTGCTTGTGGATCTTCATCTTCTTTAGGGCTTCTTGCTCTAGAAGGAGATGACGAATTTCATTGGACGAAATAAGGAGATTCAAGGCTTGTATCTTTGTCAAGGACTGCGGGAAGCACGCGTCTCATCATTGCTCCCGCAAGTCCCATCTTCATAGATCAGACTTGAGTCAGGAGGATCTTTTTTACTTTAGAGATCTAGTGATTGCAACCACGCTTCAAGAGGGTAATTCTAATACTTTGTGGTTAGATCAAATGATCCAAGAAATGTTCTTGTGATCATGGGGTTTCATCATATGATTTAAAATTTTGATTTCTGCTGCACCTAGCGACTAGTGCGACTAGCCGCCCCAGTCGCATAAGATGCAATCATCACGCTTCCATGATGCGCTTAAGGATTCCTCATATCCTTCAAGTTGTATCAGATCCTTAGGTCAAAAAGGTTTTGGATATTATCCGTAAACCCAGGACGACTTGGATTTGAAAGGGTTGCGAACGTTTTATCGCATTTCAATTTTCACACCTCTGTTTAATTGGATTTTTACAGCATTGATTAAATTGTTTAAACACAAAATATTCAATTGGATTTTATTCCCTATTAAATAAGGAAACCATAGGATCTGAGATTATGTAATTTTGATTCCATTGGTCAAGATATGGCCCTTTGAATAAACATGTATTCACTATTACAGGAACTACGAATCTAAACATGATTAATGAGTTAATTACTGTTTTGATGTGCCTAGAAATACGTGAATTATCACTTGATTCTGTCATAAATCAAATTAGCAATCTTAGGAAACTGATTTTGTGTAATTTTGATTTAAATTGATCAACATATGCTGATTTTAGTGAGTAGGAGTCACTGTTGGAAATTAGTAAATTTGATCATGAACCTTGTGATAGTCATTCAAGTAAACTGATGAAAATTAATTGTTAATTTTATGAAATGATTATAGATAAAAGTTTGTGAAATATATAAAGAGATAATTGTTTTATTGAATGACATTTTACTAATCAAGATGATAAGATAGTTGATCTTGATCATAATTGGTTGATATGAAATCATCAACAAACATTGTTTTAATGCAAAACTCTAGTTTATCCTACAATAGTTGTAGGACAACTTTTACATGCAAAACCCTCTTTCTTGAATTGGATTGGGGATTTGTTTATCAAATCTCCTTATAATATTATTAAAATGGTTTTGATGAATATTATATGGTATAATTTCGATTGAAAAACGGATGAGCATCTCAAAGTACACAATGATCTACTTGGCATTATACTTTCTTGAGGTAGATATGGTGTCTAGTTGGGGAGCGTTGGGGTAGCGGGTCGCACCGGTTGCGGTCCTTCCCACTCCTGTTTGTACTGGTCATGACAACGGGTAGGGACTCAATAATACTGGAGAAATCATGGTGTATTTTTTAATTATTAAAATTCAAATAATACGTACTTTGAGATTATACCTACTAGTCAAGTAATAATCAAGTTTGTTGATTGAAAATTGGATTGATAATTAATTTAATATGATTAAATTGATTACATCCAATTAAAATCACTCTATTATGAATAGATGTGTATTTCCCTTGGAAGAATTAATTATGTGAATATGATTCATGATAATTAATTATTATAATTTAAATATGAGGTGGAGGATCACATAAGTGGCATCCATGGTATCCGGTCAAGACGAAGGGTTCCGTCGCTAGGGATTGTATATAGGAGACGCATGTCCGAAGCGACAACTCCTGTATACAAGCACATCTGGATCGTGCTCTTTGCTTCTAGAAAGAGTAAGGTCGTATGCGTAGTGACCCCAATATCGAATCCTCATATTATTGGGGCGATATTGGATTGGGCATAGCGAGTATTGACGGTTGGTTCAATTAACAATGGGTCAACATCGCCTTAGGGGTGGTGGGCAAGGGTGTTAAAGACCGAATTGGGAAATGCAAGTTGGACTTGCAAGGTGGAATGTGTTCCCGCTTCTCTTTATTCGAGTTCAAGTTCTCATATTATTGGGATGTGATAAAGATAGAGAGGAGATCCCAGATCTTGCTTGAGATATAACGGTAAATATATCTTTTACTATAAAAGACAATAAGGGAATAATCTTTCAAAGTTGACATAGCAAGATAAATTTGATTTAAAATGCCTTAATCAAATGTTTAAAAAATGAATATATAATTGTTGGGAAAAATGAACGGCTTGTTTATTCCATAAGCCCTAGGCTCTCTTATATAGGAGAGTAGCCTATGGGTAAATTACATAAAGCATGCAATGAAAATAAAATAGAGAAGGGATACAGACACTACTACTATATGCGTTAACACTTCCCCTCAAGATGGAGCATAGATATCAATCATGCTCAGCTTGGACGCACACTTCTGGAATGGGCCTCGTAGCAATGCTTTGGTGAATATATCCGCAGTCTAATTCTCTGAGGTAACATGAGACGTAGCAATGAACACCTTCTGAATCATGTCACATATGAAGTGACAGTCAACCTCAATGTGCTTCGTCCGCTCATGGAATGCTGGGTTGTTTGCAACGAACATGGCAGCCTGATTATCACATTCCAGGTTCATAGGAAGTGGTACATCTAAACATAGGTCTGTAAGCACAGCTTTCACCCACATCATTTCTGTAGTAGTGACGAGTCCGCAAGAGCCGCGTTAAGAAGTTGATTTTAAACGTCGATCGTGAAAAGAAATATGTGTCGTTCGTTGTAGGCGGCTTTCGAAAACAGTCAAGAAAATAACCACAAATTTTGTTCAATTTCAACCAAGTGGTTTTGATGTTTATTTTACTTGGGCAAGTCCCAAGGTCGATCACAAGGAGGTAAAGGAACAACCTAGAGTTGTGTCTATCCAATTTTTAGTTCGGTTTTCAAGGCGGTCTTTTTTTGGAATTTTTCAATGCAATATGAGATGCAAAATGCAAATCCGGCCTATTTTATGGACTAAAATGTGAATTACGTTCAAATGATGTCTGAAAAATACGAAACTTGGCCGAGATGTAAAATATGATGAAATAAGTGCACTGTAATTTTTTTGGAATTTTTGAATGAAATATGAATTTTTTATGGATTTTTAAATGCAGACAGAATGATTTTCAATATTTAATTATAATAAATATTAAACCTACTTATTTTCGAGGAATAAAATTATCTAAGATCTATCACTAGGTGATGGATCCCAGAAAAATCCTAAACCTTGAAAATGTGGGGTTGAATATTTATTAAAAATCAAGTACTGAAATGTGCTAAATGATTTTTACAGAGCAAAGTATGCATGCAAATGCAAAGATTTTTGGGCACAATGTTAATCAAAGTAATCTCTACAATATGTGATTTTTCGAAGATTTTTAGAGCAACGGTTAATTAAATATGAATTTCCGAGCACAGATTGGGCAAAATATTCCAATTTCCACAAAACAATTATTTATTAATCAACCGTAAATCACAAAAAATACCCTCAGTATGTCAAAATGTAGAGAATTAAGCGATGAACAAAGTACTATTTTTGGATAAATAAAATGATGTCTAGATGAGGTTCAAAACAGGGGGAGAACACAGGGGCGTAAGTGCAGTAAATATACTAAATAAAATAAATAAAGAAATGCAGTGGGGGCCTAAGTGCAATTACCTAAACTAGGGGGGATATTTCTGCAAATTACCCAGAGGGACACGTACGTGGCACGTGTCCTGTCAGTGGGGGCCTGCGCGCAAATTGGGAAACTTCCAGGGGGGTCTTCGCAAGTTTTCCCCGCGGTCACGTGCGGGGCACGTGACCCGGGGGCTGGGATGCTGGAGGCCGTTCCCCGCGCACGTGCCTCGCACGTGCCGGGGCCTCGGGCTTCGAGCCCGGCGGCGATGGCAGCTGTGGTGGTCGATGGCTGGCGGTGTTGTCGATGTGGAGACGGTGGAGGGCGGAGCAGGCGTGGTGGCCGACAAACGGTCGAGGGCCGTCGAGGTAGCGGCGTGGCGAGGCGGAGCGTCGGTGACGTGTGCGTGGCTGAAGCGCGGAGCTCCAGTGGCGTGGTGGCGCTGTGACTTGACGCGGAGAAGAAGGCGGTGACGTAGGGCGGAGCAAGCGGTGGTGGCGGCTGGTGTAGCGGGTGTCGGAGAAGATGGCCTGGCGGAGTCGCTTGCGGTGGTCAGAGACGTAGGCGTTGGCTCGACGAACGGAGTCGGAGCAGTAGCAGGTCGTTGGGGGAGGGTCCCTCGTCTGCAATGGCCACCAGCAGTGACCGGACCTCGCCGAAGAGGTTGGCCTGAGGTGCTGTCACCACCGTAAGCACCCAAATCGGCGGATGATGAGGCCCGTGGCGGTGGGACTCTTTAAATCGGAGAGGGTGGTCGTTGCGAGATCAGAGGAGGGTCGGCGAGGGTCGGTTGTTGCGAAGATGACGGGCGCGGCGGTTGAGGGGCGAGCGGCGCAGAGGCTACGGAGTGCGGGTGTGGCGCGAGGTTGATGGCGATCTACAACGACCGTTCGATCGGCCATGATCGAACAGTTGCGGGGTCGCCACGTGGTGCAAAGGGAGGAAGAGCGGGGAACGTGCGGAGCACGTGCCTGGGAGGCACGTGCGACGCACGTGCGTCCGCTTTAATTTCTTTTTTTTTTAAAATAAAAAACGAGATAATAAAAACCCCAATAAACGCTGACACGTGGCGGCCTCTGGGGCGGCCACGTGTCAGCACCCGATAAATCGAAAACTAAATGTTTTTGTAAAATCAAAAAGAAATAGAAAGCGACCTCGGATCGAAAAAGTTCCTTCACGAAAAATGCTCGTCTCGACGAGATATACAACTTTCATGAAGACATCAAGGCCAAATTCGATCAAATGTGAAAAGTGAATTTTTGGGGTATCCCATGTACATAGAATACCTTGATTTTTGGTTTTCTAATTTTTTTGTCATTTTTAAAACAGGATAAAAATCCGGAAAAATATGGGAAAATCAAAGATAAATAAAAGACAACTTAATCTAATTCTATGGATTTTTAATGATAAAGAAAATATATACATAAAATATCGGTCAAAAAGCCGCGAAAATATACAATGTACAAAAGAGGCCCAAAACCCAACTTTCACATACGAGCTCTGATTCACTTGAACTTGGTCTTGTTTTGAAGATAATTGAATGTGCATTAGTTCAAACGTGAGTAGGATCAAATCGGACACTGGATGAGGAAGATATGTGGCTTTTAGTGCGAAAATCCTGGAACTAGGGTTTGGATTTTTGGTCCACTTATCAGGGTTAGTAATTTTTTGTATTTTTTATTTATTCTTGTTAGTGATATGTACACAGTGGAGGTGGATTTGTGGCATTCGGAGTTAGCATGAAGGAGTTAAAAATAGGGGAAGTTAGGCTATTTACAGGTCAATTTGGGCTTGGATTTTTGGCTTCTTATTTGATGCAGAATTTAATGCTAAAATGCAATTCTTATGAAATCATGCACAAATGCTAATTATGCGAAATAGATGCAGATATGCTGTTGGTTTTTAGGGAATTGAGCTTAATAAATGAGATTTAGAGTGATGAATCCGAGATTCATCATCCCCCTATACTTAAACCATGCTCGTCCCTGAGCATCAAAAAGACATGCCATGAAGTGAAATGAGACTGGGTTCCATACCAAGACCATGAGCTGAAGGTGAGAATGAAACTAAACTTGACCTTTGGATTAATATTGTGGCGGAACTTCTGTGAGACTTAGAATTTTTAAAATCAACAGTCCTCAAGTTCTACATATCATTGACACAGTTTCAACTCAGAAGTCATCTTAGATCAATCCTCTTCCCAAAGTATACCCTATGAACATTGAATAACCGACTCGTGTGTGTGAAGGGTTTTTAGCTCTTCCCATCCAGAATGCCGGACTACCATGCTCCTCTCCTCTCCAGTAACTCGTCCTCGGGGAGTCAGGTATTTCCTTCTAAGGTCTGTCGTGCTGTGTTCACAATCGAATGAGGGAGAAGATAGAAGAAAGAGAAAAGAACTGGAGGGGGTGGCCAGTGTAGTCACCCCTCCTTGTGAAGGTGGCCAGTGTAGCCAAGTCTCCACCAAGATCTGCAGGTTTCTTGAAGCTTGGACCTTTTGGTCGAATTTTTATTTGGAAGAATGCTTCTTTGTATTTGGAATTTTGGTGGTTCTGCTTGGATCTTGTTTTGCCCCTACGGATATAGCATCTTTTTATTCCGTACATTTTTTGGGGTCTTAGAAAAAATTGTGCCCAGCCGTCCATCCCTTTTCCGAAGCTTTATTTCAACCCGTACTCCGGTCTTTAGATTTCCACGCTACCAGAAAAGAGACTCACATAGTCTTCCAACATCCTGTCTGGGTTGAGCTAAGTGCATAGTGTGAGAGTGCAAATTAATTCCCTATTCCAGAGTTGTACCCAGAATAAAGAGACCAGTTTAGACACTAAGAGTCAAACGCTGCACATTGTTATGTGGAACTTAAAGAATTAAGTCAAAAGACCTGAAGCTCTTAAAATCCTATTTCTCTGTGAAGTTCCTCTGAAAATTAGGTGGATTAAGGGCAAGTTCAGACCACTCTCGGTTTCGGACTTTTCACAGATGCAAATGCATGTAATGTTGGATGAAGTGTGGGTGTGTGTAATGCAATTTTTTTTGACATTTTATGCAAGGGATTTTTTATGCAGAAAATGGAATAAGAAGCCTCTTTTTTTTCAAAAAATTGGGCAAGTCAGTGTTAGTAGCAAAACTTTTTTTTTGTTTTTTTTTGTTTTTTTTGTTGTTGTTAGTACCCACCCCGTAAATACATATAGACTTACGTGAAAGTACGAGATATGGGTAAAATATATACAAAGTATATATACAGACCCCCCTATACTTAGCGAGTGCTGTGTCCTCAAAGCACAAAAAGCGTAATGAAGACATAGCTCGTGCTAAGCGTAAGAGAGTGGAAAATTTATATACAATGGGTTAGGAAGTAGAGCGGAAAAGAGTGAGTGAGGAGAGTATATACAAGTGGATGTCGGCTCCCCCTATACTTAGGCTCTGAACAGCCTAAGTATGGAAGAAGGGTGGAAATGGAGCGGTTGGGAGGATGAGAAGGATGGTATAAACAGAAGGCATCGGTCCCCCCTATACTTAGGCCTTGGCCTAAGTAGAGGAAGAAGCTGTACAAGGAGACCGATGTGGTCGGGAGGGAGGGTGGGTAGCCGAATGATTAAGGCGGTTTTCGGCTGATCTTCTTGTGAGCCTGCGGTGGGAGATCATAATGATGAGGTGAAGATGGAGCATATGATTCCCAACTACAATCAGTGTCATCCTCAGAGAAATCATGATGGATAATAGATGAAGTGTTTGAGTCAGATGAAAGATATCCATCATCAGAGTTATCCTCAGAGGAGTAGTATTTGAAAGTGGACATACTCCAAGTTTGCATATCTTTTTGTTTCTTTAATTGTTTCCTCAGAATTCGTTCCTTCTTGGGGTCAATCAATTTGTCCTCAGATGATAGCTCAGAAGCACCGGTCTCAGTCAGCTCGTACGAAAGAATTCCAGTGTACTTGAAGAGGGCAGGAGCATCAGCTTTGGATGAGTAGTAGTTAGGAACGGGAGTTGTCCAATGAGAATTGAATTTTGGATCCTTATGAAGATATGGTTTTAGGGCTGCCGAACAGACTTCACTCATGTAGACTACCTTTTCCGGACCTGATGAGGGACCATCAGACGATACCTCTTCCGGAAGGTCAAATGTGACTCTCTTTTTATTTCGTCGTGAAGGTGTCGGTTTTCACTTGAGTATCCAGATGAATAGCCATTTGAATTTTTCTTGGTCGGTGCTCGATCTGCGTGCTTGCTCTTAGTCTCTCGTATGTTTGAGCACTCTCGATTTGGGATGATTTGGTCAAGATATTCTGCGAATGTTGCTCCAGGGTGTGACCATGCATATGTCTCAGGATCGTAGTAGAAAGATTTGTCTATTTTGAGATCCTCGGGGATTTGAATATTGGGGAGAGTCTTTGCATGTTCTTTCTCCATTGATTCGATGTTGGCGCAATCCTTTGTCGAGTTGATGTAATCTACGTAGTCAGAGTAGGTCGACCCAGGGTGTGCCCATGCATAAGTCTCTGGATCATATGATTCATATACATGATTCTCCCTGGTGAGAGCAGCTGGGAATGGAGCAGGGGAGAGATTTTCTAAACCAATAGTCTCATCAACAACCGCTATCTCAGGTGTGGCTGCGGGGTAGGGCTCTTCTACCGCTTCATGGTTACGGTTGTCGGGGACTTCGTGGGTTGCCTCAGGAGATCGTGGTTCCTCAAAGACATGGTCAGATCTAAGTGCTTCCAATGCTGTGAAATTGATTTCCCGAGCTCACAATCAATACTCGCCTTGGCCAATGCCAAGAATGGCTTTCCGAGAATGATTGGAGACTGGGTGAATTCTCCTTGATGCTCAATATCAACGATTGTGAATTCTACTTTGAGCGGAGCACCTTGGAATTTCATGATGACAGAAATGGTTCCTCTCGGCCGTTTTATTGATCGGTCCGCCAATTGAATGATCTCTTGTATCTTTCGAATCGGTCCGAGTTTGAGTTCATGGAATATAGAGGTCGGGAGGATATTAATTGGTGAATCGTCATCAATCCGAGCATGGGTGAAAATTATGTCTTTGAGTACACATTCAAATCTGGGCAACCGCTTCACTATGCGGCTCTTGGTTTTTCTCCTCAACACCAAGGAGGAGGCCATTGACAATATATGTCTCTCGGTTTTTGTTCGAATCCTGCCCGATTTCTTCATCGTTAATTTGTCCAATACAAATCCTTTAAGATCGGGGAAGTGTTCAATGGCCTGTAGAAAGGGAAGTTCAAAAATCAATTTCTTTCCTAATGCCTCCCGTACGGTTGGATCCAAATTCCTAAGATCGTTTTCAGTCTCAATTTTTATGAAATTTTCTAAATTTTCAATTTTTTTGTGGTTTTCAAATATTTCCATTTTTTGGTATTTTCTGGGTGGTGTGGGGTGTTCTTCAGATGGGCTCTGGAGTTCAGGGTTACGGTCAAAATTGTCCATAGGTCCCTGAATATCCTCAAAATTTTCAATTTCAGATCCAATCATTTCCTTATCCATTTTTATAGCCGAGCTACCAGAGATTAATCGATCGGCAAGTTCTTGAAATTTATCCTCCATTAAATCAAATTTCTTATTCATCCTCAAAATATTCTCCAAAATCTCTTCTTGGCCAAATATGGGAGCAGTTGGGGTATGTTTTTGTAATTCAATGTCCTCTTCCATTTTTCTATATGTACTAGGAGAGGGATCTCTGGAAATATCCGATGTACAATCATCATTTTCTGAAAGTATCTCCTCAATAATCATGGAAGGTGGCTGCTCATATGGTGTAGGTAAGCGGAGTTGGTCCAAGGGGAGTTGTGATCTTATGTGGTCGGCCCAATCCTCTGTATTAGTGAAGAGGGGGTTATTATGTTCAATCCAAGGTAATGATTTTTCTTTGGAGTTCGAGATTGATGGAAGAGGTGAAGAAGTGTTCAATTCGATCATGTGGTTATCTTCTCCCATGAATGATGGATTGACATTTACCGAATATGAGGGGTGAATTGTATAATCAATCAATGTAAAGAGGATTAAATGAAGAAGTAGAGCCCTCAATCATTTCTTGGTTTGTCTGCTCTGAATACAAAGGGTTGTCATTCATGAAATAGGTCAGATTAGCAGAAGGAGATGGATTTATTGGTGGTTGAGGGGGAGGTGTTTTGGGTCTAACCGATACGAATTCATTTTCATAGTATAGCTCTGATGGATTCTCGGATAAACGTTCGGCTATTTTTGAAAGAGCGGAAAGGAATGAGGGGTTGGGTCTGCAAGAATTATTGGACAAGAATTCCATGGTGAATTTTAAATCAACAAAGGAGAGAGATGATTGCACGGGATAGTCAAGAGAAATCAAATGTGCGGCTATTGATCTTGAAATCGGTTCACGCACACCAATGCAAACACAATTCAAACCCTGGGTTCACCAACGCACACAATGAAGCCGTAAGAGTTCGGCTATTATCTTTTCAATTTTAGTTGGTGATAAATCAATCTTGGCAAAAATTTAGTGAGCTGAGATTTCGGATTTGGGCTCTAGCCTTAAGTGTCGTCTCTCACTCACTCAGAAAAATAGAAACATACAAGGTCGGGGTTGCTCTCCCGCAGAAATTCTTGATTTTATGGATTATTTTGATCGGCTATATTTAGCAGTCCCAATTTTAATGAGGTGATCACTGAAAAATTTAGATGAGCACAAATACACGTCTACCGTCCAGTCCCAATTTCCTTTAGATTTATGTGATAAAACAAGGGGGAGAAAGTCGGGAAAAGCCGATGCACGCGGAAAACTATGATGAATGCTCAGTTAGAAGACTTACAGTGCCTCCTCGCAATCTCCATGTGGGATGCTAGACAGAATTTTTAAAAATTATTCTATATGCGTGCAAGCCGATAAAAAACGTACCTATGCAGAAAGTTCTATTAGCGGGAAGAATTGAGTTAAATTTTTGGCTAAGTTGAACGATCTAAGGTGCGTCTTGATTAAAGTGAAGTGTGGCTTAAGATCCTACGAGCACAATCAAAAAATAAAAATGCTCTAAGAGCCGTATGTGCAGGTCTATCCTAATCGCCACTCAAGTCGGGCCCCACCCTCACCGGAGAGTGAAACAGGCCACGACACACCACAGAAAAGTTCAAGGTCTTTTTACACACGCGATAGTCCAAACGGACACCGCTATAAATGAGCAGAAATTAAAAGTGCAGAAATTAAAAACCTAGACTCTACTCTTTCTCACGACTCGACTCGATCTTAATTTAATTGCGGTTTCTTTGGGTGTCGGTGAAGATGCGTCGGTTCCTTGAAAAACCGCTCCACGTGCGCCGGGTACCTCGCAAGAAAAATAAGAGAGAGAATGTAAGAGAGTGACTCAGAAAATAATAAAATAAATACAAAATATGCTGAAAAATAAATATAAGAAATAAAATGGGATTTACAGTGAAAAATTCGGGGGTCAGACTACCCTAATTCGAAAAACCGAACAAAAATTTTCAAAACAAAAAACTAAACCGTTTGCCTCCTCGGCAACGGCGCCATCTGACGAGTCCGCAAGAGCCGCGTTAAGAAGTTGTTTTTAAACGTCGATCGTGAAAAGAAATATGTGTCGTTCGTTGTAGGCGGCTTTCGAAAACAGTCAAGAAAATAACCACAAATTTTATTCAATTTCAACCAAGTGGTTTTGATGTTTATTTTACTTGGGCAAGTCCCAAGGTCGATCACAAGGAGGCAAAGGAACAACCTAGAGTTGTGTCTATCCAATTTTTAGTTCGGTTTTCAAGGCGGTCTTTTTTTGGAATTTTTCAATGCAATATGAGATGCAAAATGCAAATCCGACCTATTTTATGGACTAAAATGTGAATTACGTTCAAATGATGTCCGAAAAATACGAAACTTGGCCGAGATGTAAAATATGATGAAATAAGTGCATTGTAATTTTTTTGGAATTTTTGAATGAAATATGAATTTTTTATGGATTTTTAAATGCAGACAGAATGATTTTCAATATTTAATTATAATTAATATTAAACCTACTTATTTTCGAGGAATAAAATTATCTAAGATCTATCACTAGGTGATGGATCCCAGAAAAATCCTAAACCTTGAAAATGTGGGGTTGAATATTTATTAAAAATCAAGTACTGAAATGTGCTAAATGATTTTTACAGAGCAAAATATGCATGCAAATGCAAAGATTTTTGGGCACAATGTTAATCAAAGTAATCTCTACAATATGTGATTTTTCGAAGATTTTTAGAGCAACGGTTAATTAAATATGAATTTCCGAGCACAGATTGGGCAAAATATTCCAATTTCCACAAAACAATTTTTTATTAATCAACCGTAAATCACAAAAAATACCCACAGTATGTCAAAATGTAGAGAATTAAGCGATGAATAAAGTACTATTTTTGGATAAATAAAATGATGTCTAGAAGAGGTTCAAAACAGGGGGAGAACACAGGGGTGTTAGTGCAGTAAATATACTAAATAAAATAAATAAAGAAATGCAGTGGGGGCCTAAGTGCAATTACCTAAACTAGGGGGGATATTTCTGCAAATTACCCAGAGGGACACGTGCATGGCACGTGTCCTGTCAGTGGGGGCCTGCGCGCAAATTGGGAAACTTCCAGGGGGGTCTTCGCAAGTTTTCCCCGCGGTCACGTGCGGGGCACGTGACCCGGGGGCTGGGATGCTGGAGGCCGTTCCCCGCGCACGTGCCTCGCACGTGCCGGGGCCTCGGGCTTCGAGCCCGACGGCGATGGCAGCTGGGGTGGTCGATGGCTGGCGGTGTTGTCGAGGTGGAGACGGTGGAGGGCGGAGCAGGCGTGGTGGCCGACAAACGGCCGAGGGCCGTCGAGGTAGCGGCGTGGCGAGGCGGAGCGTCGGTGACATGTGCGTGGCTGAAGCGCGGAGCTCCAGTGGCGTGGTGGCGCTGTGGCTTGACGCGGAGAAGAAGGCGGTGACGTAGGGCGGAGCAGGCAGTGGTGGCGGCTGGTGTAGCGGGTGTCGGAGAAGATGGCCTGGCGGAGTAGCTTGCGGTGGTCAGAGACGTGGGCGTTGGCTCGACGAACGGAGTCGGAGCAGTAGCAGGACGTCGGGGGAGGGTCCCTCGTCTGCAACGGCCACCAGCAGTGACCGGACCTCGCCGAAGAGGTTGGCCTGAGGTGCTGTCACCACCGTAAGCACCCAAATCGGCGGATGATGAGGCCCGTGGCGGTGGGACTCTTTAAATCGGAGAGGGTGGTCGTTGCGAGATCAGAGGAGGGTCGGTGAGGGTCGGTTGTTGCGAAGATGACGGGCGCGGCGGTTGAGGGGCGAGCGGCGCGGAGGCTACGGAGTGCGGGTGTGGCGCGAGGTTGATGGCGATCTACAGCGACCGTTCGATCGGCCATGATCGAATGGTTGCGGGGTCGCCACGTGGTGCAAAGGGAGGAAGAGCGGGGCACGTGCGGAGCACGTGCCTGGGAGGCACGTGCGACGCACGTGCGTCCGCTTTAATTTCTTTTTTTTTTAAATAAAAAACGAGATAATAAAAACCCCAATAAACGCTGACACGTGGCGGCCTCTGGGGCTGCCACGTGTCAGCACCAGATAAATCGAAAACTAAATGTTTTTGTAAAATCAAAAAGAAATAGAACACAACCTCGGATCGAAAAAGTTCCTTAACGAAAAATGCTCGTCTCGACGAGATCTACAACTTTCATGAAGACATCAAGGCCAAATTCGGTCAAATGTGAAAAGTGAATTTTTGGGGTATCCCACGTACATAGAATACCTTGATTTTTGGTTTTCTAATTTTTTTTGTCATTTTTAAAATAGGATAAAAATCCGGAAAAATATGGGAAAATCAAAGATAAATAAAAGACAACTTAATCTAATTTTTTTGGATTTTTAATGATAAAGAAAATATATACATAAAATATCGGTCAAAAAGCCGCGAAAATATACAATGTACAAAAGAGGCCCAAAACCCAACTTTCACATACGAGCTCTGATTCACTTGAACTTGGTCTTGTTTTGAAGATAATTGAATGTGCATTAGTTCAAACGTGAGTAGGATCAAATCGGACACTGGATGAGGAAGATATGTGGCTTTTAGTCCGAAAATCCTGGAACTAGGGTTTGGATTTTTGGTCCACTTATCAGGGTTAGTAATTTTTTTGTATTTTTTATTTATTCTTGTTAGTGATATGTACACAGTGGAGGTGGATTTGTGGCATTCGGAGTTAGCATGAAGGAGTTAAAAATAGGGGAAGTTAGGCTATTTACAGGTCAATTTGGGCTTGGATTTTTGGCTTCTTATTTGATGCAGAATTTAATGCTAAAATGCAATTCATATGAAATCATGCACAAATGCTAATTATGCGAAATAGATGCAGATATGCTGTTGGTTTTTAGGGAATTGAGCTTAATAAATGAGATTTAGAGTGATGAATCCGAGATTCATCAAGTAGCCTAGGCCATAACCCTATATTCGGTTTCAGCACTAGATCTAGCTACCACTGTCTGTTTCTTGCTTCTCTTTGAGACTAGGGCATCTCCAACATAGACGGCATAACCTGAGGTGGACTTCCTGTCCTTGGGACATCCTACATAGTCTGCATCTGCACATGCTGAGATAGAAATCCCCTTTCCTTTCTTGAATAACAGACCTGCACCTGGAGAAGATTTGAGATATCTAAGAACCATATGTATTGCATCCATATGCACCTGGCGTGGTTGCTCCATGAACTGGCTCACACGACTCTTTGCAAATAATATATCTGGTCTAGTGATCGTGACATACAACAGTTTGCCTACCAGTTCTCTGTATCTTCTCCTGTCCACCTCCTCTGTGTCATCATCATAAAGCTTCATGCTGGGATCCATTGGTGTCGTAGCAGGTCGACACCCAAGCATACCTGTTTCACTCAACAGATCTGTAACATATTTCCTTTGTGACATTACTAACCCATATGAATTTCTAGCAAATTCAAGCCCCAGAAAATATCTAAGAACACCAAGATCCTTAGTGACAAATTCACTACCCAGCATTTCTTTCGCCTGCTTTATGTCCTTCTCATCATCTCCTGTAATCAAGATGTCATCAAGATAAACCATAATCACAATGATACCTCTAGCAGTCTCCTGTACAAACAAGGAATGATCAGCATTGGAGCGTTTGTATCCTTGTTTCTCGAAGAGATCTGAGAGCTTCTAAAACCATGCTCTGGGGCTCTGCTTAAGGCCATAGATAGCCTTATGTAACCTGCATACCTCGGAACACTCCCCCTCAACAACAAAACCAGGTGGCTGTTGCATGTAAACTTCTTCCTACAAATCTCCATGTAGGAATGCATTCTTCACGTCCAGCTAATGGAGCGGCCATTCTTTAGCAACTGCAACTGACAACAAGATCCGTAGAGTGGAATGACGTGCCACATGCGAGAATGTGTCTAGGTAATCCACCCCGTATGTCTGTGTAAAGCCACGTGCAACAAGACGTGCTTTGTACCTGTCAATGGAGCCATATGCATTGTGCTTCACTGTAAACACCCACTTGCAGCTCACCGGGTTCACATCTGGGGGTATAGGAACCAAACTCCAAGTTCCTCTGGACTGAAGTGCCGCCATTTCTTCCTCCATTACTAGCCTCCATCTACTATCCTGCAGAGCATCATGATGATTGCGTGGAATATCTACAGCTGACAGTGCCACAACAAATGACCTGAAATCTCCAGATACCCTGTCAAAGACACGGATGCTTATAATGGATATGTAGCACGGCTCCTCTTCGACTTGCGTAGAGCAATGGGAACATCTAAATCAGGTGTAGTCTCATCTGGCCCCTGCAACATATCCTGCTCGGAAATGTCGTCAGATCCATCAACATTAATATTGTCATTACATACCATAGGCGAGCTAGTAGATGAGTCATGACCATGAGCGGGAGGAGGCCTACGGGTATAATGGAACGGTAGCGGTGAGATAGGTGGTTGTGGTGGCGGTGGTGGTGGTGGTGATGGTGACGGCATCTGAGGTGGTGGTGTCATATATATGGCATCAGTGGATAGAGGTGGTTGTTGCTTATCTCCTGAGGCTGAAAAATACACAATAGATTCAAAAAATGTAACATATGCATTGATTATATACCGCCGACGTAGAGGATCAAAGCACTTGTACCCCTTTTGAGTTCTGGAGTACCCAACAAAAACACATTTGACAGCCCTAGGAGAGAGCTTGTCAGTACCAGGCGACAACTGATGGACAAATGCAACCGACCCAAACACACGAGGAGTAAGAGTAAACAGATCCTTGCCAGGATGAATGATGGAAAACGGAATCTGTTCATTCAAGATAGAAGAAGGCATACGATTGATTAGGTAACATGCAGTGAGAACTGCATCACCCCAGTAGGAGTAGGGGACATGACTCTGTATAAGGAGTGATCTTGTGAAATCAAGAAGGTGACGGTGTTTCCTTTAAGCAATTCCGTTCTGTTGAGATGTATGAGCACAAGATGTTTGATGAACAATCCCTTTTGAGGAGTAATAATTGGCAAGAACATTGGTGCACAATTCTAAGGCATTATCACTTCTCACAAACTTCACAGATGTGGAGAAAACATTTTGTATTTCATTCAGAAAATGGATAATGATATTTCCTGCTTCAGATTTATTTTTCATCAGAAACACCCATGACACTCTAGAAAAATCATCCACAAATACTATATAAAATCTGTGTCCCTGATGATCAGGTACACGACTCGGACCCCAGACATCAATATGAAATAACTCAAACTTGGAGGTACTACTCTGACCTGGACGACTGGGAAAGGACGATCTATGATGCTTCCCCAACTGACACGCCTCACAATGAATAGGTGTGTGAGGAAGACCATAAGGTAACACTTGACGCAACTTTTGAAGCGGTAAATGACCAAAGCGCAGATGCCACAATAAAGTAGATACTTGTCTAGTAGGAGAGTATGAGATTCCAGCAAATGGGGTCTGATTCAGGCGGTAGAGGCCTCCTTGCTCATAGCCACGACCAATCACGTTGCCCGTATGGATGTCCTGAAAAATCAATGAAGATGGATCAAAAATTGCCCGAAAATGTAGATCCTTCGTAATCTGACTAATTGACAACAAATTCATTGAAAAATCAGGTGCATGTAGCACATTCTTGAGCTGCATAGAAGATGTCAATCTAATCTCCCCCTGACCAGTGATGGGGGAATGTATACCATTGGCAATTATTACTGTCCGTCCTGGAGGGATCTGAGTGTATCCTGTAAGTAGACTCTGGTCGCCACATAGGTGATGTGTTGCGCCCGAGTCCATAATCCATGGTAATGTATCTAATCTACTACTGTTGAGTGCGAGTATACTACCTGAAGCACTGGTAGACGCAGAGGCAGACGCAACGGCATCAGAATGACTCTCTGTAGTTGCTGCTGGACCGGATGGTGGAATAATGCCCCTTAGACGGGCAACTAGATCATTGAACCGTTGATCCAAAGTAGCAGCAGATGGAGGCTCTATCTGCTCAACAGCTCGTGCGGATGCAGGAAATCCATGCTTCGAGTAGCATGTGTCTTCATTGTGTCCAACTCGATGACGGTAGGTACATGTTGGCCTAGTGCGGCCACCTCTTCCACGAGGTCCACGTCCACGGCCCTGGTAATGAAATCCGCGACCTCAGTTGGCTGCCATGGCCGAAGAATTCTGACTTGCAGCCGTGGAAGGAACTGTGATCCGACTCAATCTATGGAAAGCTTCCTCCATGGGAGGAATAGTAGAGTCAGCCAAAATCTGTGATCGTGCCGCCGCATACTCTGGATCGAGTGCAGCCAGGAACACACCCACCATGGTCGCATTCCTGTATGTCTTCTGCTGTTCTGGCATGGCAGTAAGAGGCATGAAGCTATAGAGCTTCTCGAACATCCCTCTCAGTGATGTATAGAGAGAATGTAAAGGGCGACCATTCTGCTTTATTGTGAATATATCATGCTGAACTTGCAGAATCTTTGTCTCGTTCTTCGCTTGAGAGTATGTTGCCGTCAGAATATCCCACATATCCTTGGCTGTGGGTTGATGTAGGATGTCATTGGCAATTTCAATAGCCAACGTACCAGATAGCCAAACCTTGGCATGTGCATCATCGGCCTCCCAAGAGGCATTGACTCCAGTCTTCTTAGTAGGCTCAGGTTCGGTAAGAATGTGCTTCTTACCTGTTGACTTCATCATACTCATGAACTGCATTGCCCACAGTTCATAGTTTGTACCGTCCATCTTGACAATAGGCGCCGGACCACGAAAGGCGCCAATAGATGGGATATCCGCCTTGCTTTCTGACATACTGGAGATGGAAGACTGGAGCAATTGACAGAAGATGAGCTTCATCTACAATGACATAGACAGGATTAGTTGCATGTGTAGACCTCAAGCAACTAACCCCATGGAGATGAAGATGTGAGTGCTAAGCCCTACACGCGTGCAAGAATCACGCGCAGGCACAGAGATGCACGCGCAGGTCCTGGACAGTAGATGCACGCTACAGGGGATGCGTGCACTGGAGATGCACTAGGCCTGCACTGGAGATGCGCTATGGCACTGGGGATGCACACGAGCGCGCACAGGTGCCGGGAGGAGATGCGCAAGAGCGCGCACAGGCGATTGTGCACAGGTGCAGGGAGGCGTAGGGACGCGCGCTTCGCGCACAGGCGCTACATCGCGCAAGGAGGAGGCGCGCACAGGCGCTGCAGCACAGCGCACATCGCACAACGCGCGGGGGCTACGCGCACAGCGTGCGGGGGTAGGCGCAGTGGCGTAGAAACGATTGGAGAGGCAGCACTGGAGCATCAACTGCGAGCTCGAGTGACGCCGATCAGATGTAGCGAGAAGGAGAGGCCGGCGGGTGTGGTGGGGTTAGGGTTAGGGTTTCGAGAACTCCGGTCTAGGACCGTCGCTCTGATACCATGATGGGAAAAATGAACAGCTTGTTTATTCCATAAGCCCTAGGCTCTCTTATATAGGAGAGTAGCCTATGGGTAAATTACATAAAGCATACAATGAAAAAAATAAAATAGAGAAGGGATACAAACACCACTACTATATGCGTTAACAATAATTATTTATATGTTCTAATATAGTGCATTCTTAATTTCAGAAAATGAAGTCCATGAACCCACTGAGCAGGCTCCTGTAGGTCAATCAGTTGACCATACCAAATTATTCGGATTGGATCCGAAATTTGGATCTTGTCCTTTCTGCGGAGCGCATTTCGTGTGTGCTACCTAAGGGAAAGATTGCAGACCAAAAGATTGCAGAAGATATCAAATTTAATGGAAAATATGATGAAGATCATAATCTAACAAGATGTTATATTTTGGGTTCATTGTGCAATGTGCTGCAAAAGCAACATGTGGAAATGTCCTCTTGCTATGATATTATGACAAATCTGAGGGAAATGTTCGGTGACGTAAACCGCACACAACATTATAATATATTTAGAGAGCTTATTCGCTGCAAGATGCAGGAGTGTACCTCTATCAGAGAGCATGTACTAAAAATGTTTGCGTACCATTCTGAATTGGAAACCCTAGGAGTTGACATGGATGCAGACATGCAAGCTGACTTCATTCTATTATCGCTCCCTAAGTCTGTCAACAACTTTGTTGTCACGTTCCACATGAGCAAAGTTGTTTTTACTAATGCCGGGCTATTAGCTGCATTAAAGTCTGATGAAGATGTAATGAGGAAGGATGACCCTTCTGCTAGTGCAATGATTGCACAAGTGAAAGGAAAGTGCGACCGAAAGCAAGGTTCTCTGAAGGGTCCGCCCCAGAAAAGAAAGAATAAGATTCAAGGAGTTGGCTCTTCTTCCAATGCATCCACTTTGTTAACGTCAAAGAAAACCGACGTTTGTCACCACTGCAAAAGGCCTGGGCACTGGAGGCGTAATTTCCCAGAATACCTGAAGTTGGTTGATAAAGGTAAAGCCCCTGCAGGTATGAAATCTACTTTCATCATTGAAACTAGTTTTCTCGTTGGATGAGAAGGAAGTTGGGTTGTAGATTCTGGTGCTTTTGTTCATGCATGCAATTCATTGCATTTGTTTTAGGAAACTAGGAATCTGGAGCAAGGGGAGATAGTCATCCAAATGGGACCTGATGCAAGTGTTGTAGCAGTCGCCATCGAGACCTACCGACTATCATTATCTAATGGTCGAGTCTTAGTACTTAAAGAGTGTCGTTATGTAAGTGAAGTCAGAAGGAATCTGATATCTGTATCTAAGCTTGTCAGAAATGGATTTTCCTTCTCTTTCTGTAATAAGTTAATCATAAACCGTTATGGTAAATATATTGCAGATGGTATTTTGACTTCTGGTGGACTCTATGAATTGTGCATTGATGAATGTGTCATGAATGTTACTACCATTTATAATAAAAACCATAAAAGATCCAGGGAGGATGGAAATCATTCGAATATGATTTGGCATCAAAGGATTAGTCATTTATCTATTGATAGGATCAATAGATTGATAAAAGATGGACCTTTAGATTTTCTACAGGTTCAATCTTTACCTACCTGTGAACATTGCATTCGAGGTAAAATGACTAGAACACCTTTTCATAATAAGGTTACGAAATGCGAAGGTATTCTTGACCTAATACATACCGATGTATGTGGTCCCTTCAGTACCACGACTCAAAATAGATAAAGATATTATTTGACATTTATTGATGACCATTCACGATACAGGTTTATCTTCCTACTACATCATAAATCTGAAACCTTTGAAAAGCTCAAAGATTTTAAGGTTTTGGTTGAAAACCAAATCGATAGGAAGATTAAACGGATTCGATCTGACCGAGGTGGTGAGTACCTCACAGATTAATTCAAGGAATATCTTAAAGAGAATGGAATTGTCTCCAATCTCACTCCTCCTTGAACCCCCCAACTTAATGGTGTTGCTGAAAGACGCAACAGGACCATCATGGACATCGTCCTAAGCTGCACGGAACCCTCTCTAAATTGACAAGGGTTAGGTATCTTTAGTTCGTGCCTTTCTCTTTCTGGGAGGTCGGAACCATAGTCGGAAGATGGAAAACTTTGCCCTGATGATCAGAGGAAGCCCCTCGCCATTGGAAAGGGAAAGAGCCCCTGGTCCATTCAATGATGAGCAAAGCATATTTACCTCTTACTTTCTGGGGATATGCAGTAGAGACTGCAATATATATCCTGAACAAGATTCCTAGCACATCTGTACCCAAGACTCCTCACGAGCTCTGGTATGGTATCAAGCCTAGCGTCAAACACTTGAGGGTTTGGGGTTGCTTGGTCCATGAGAAGAACGTGGACGCAAGTAAGCTAGAATCTCGCACTTGTGAGTGTTACTTCATTGTGTATGTTCAAGATGGTATGGCATACTAGCTTTATAACCCTGAAACCCAAAAGGTTTTTGTCTCTAGAAATTTAAAATATCTGGAGGATGATTTCCTTAAAGGTCAAGATAGAAATGAAGCAGAGGAACTCATTGAATCCCCTGAGGATTCTGAGAGTTCTGAACCAGAAATTGACGAGATAAATAAAGATGAAACACCCATACCTCTTTGAAGGAGTTTGAGGTCGGTCGCACCAACTGAAAGGTATGGATTCCATGTGTCAGGTAAGACTGACAATGATCCTTCTTCATTTGATGAAGCACTCGCAGATCATGACATGGGTAGATGGATGCTAGCAATGAAGTCAGAAATTGACTCCATACATAAGAATGGTGTATGGGCCCTAGATGATCCACCTAAAGGGGTAAAACCCATTGGGTGTAAATGGGTCTTCAAGAGAAAAAGGGGACCTGATGAGAAAGTAGAGACTTTCAAAGAACGGCTCGTGGCCAAAGGCTACACACAGAGAGAAGGCGTCGACTACGATGAGACGTTCTCTCCTATGGCTATGCGTAAGTCCATCAGGACACTGCTAGCTATAGCTGCATCTCTTGACTACGACATCTGGCAGATGGACGTCAAGACTACTTTCCTTAATGGATACCTCGAGGAGGATATCTATATGGAGCAGCCCTAGGGATTCATAGTTGAGGATGGAAAAGTATGCAAGCTAAAGAAATCTATCTATGGGATCAAACAAGCTTCACAGATCTGGAACATCAGATTTGACGAAACCATAAAGAGTTATGATTTTGTGCAGAATTCCGATGAACCTTGTGTGTCAAGAAGCTTAGTGGGAGCGTCATTGTGTTCATCGTGCTTTACGTAGATGATATCCTTATCATTGGGAATGATACAAGAATGATGACCAGTGTGAAGATTTGCCTATCTCATACCTTTGAGATGAAAGATCTTGGAGAAGCCTCTTACATCTTAGACCTGAAGTTGTTCAGAAATCGAGAAAAGAGGATATTGAGATTATCACAACATGGATACATTAAGAAGATTCTTGAACGATTCCGTATGGATAGTTCCAAGAAAGGATTACTTCCCTTAAGGCATGGTATCCATCTGTCTAAAGGGATGGCTTCTCAAATTGTTGAGGAAAAGAAGGCCATGGCTGGATGCTCGTATGCATCAGCTATAGGAAGCTTAATGTATGCCATGATGTGTACTAGTCTAGACATCTGCCAAGCAGTGGGAGCGACAAGTTGTTACCAATCTTGTTATGTAGAGCAACACTGGAATGCAGTAAAGAACATATTCAAATATCTAAGACGGATGCAAGATTACATCTTAGTCTATGGAGCTGGTGATCTCCAAGTCTTGGGATATACAGATTCGGACTTCCAGTCAGATATTGATGATCGAAAGTCGACATCAAGGTTTGTATTCCTTTTGAACGGTGGTGCTGTGAGCTGGAGAAGCAAGAAGTAGGACACTACGACAGATTCAACAACAGAAGCTGAATACTTTGTCGCATCGAATGCTGCAAAGGAGGCGGTCTGGTTATGCAAGTTCATCTTGGAGCTTGGCGTAGTTACCTATGATACTCCTATCCCGTTACTCTGCGATAACACGAGAGCCATAGCCCTGGAAAAGGAACCCAGATGGCATCAAAAGATCAAGCACGTGGAAAGGAAATACCATATCATTTAGGAGATTCAAAAGCATGGTTATATCATCATCACCAAGGTGGCCTCTACCGACAACGTTGTTGATCCTCTTACCAAACCTCTGACACAGAAGGTTTTTGACCAGCATGTAATTAGTATGGGTTTAAGTATTATATGTGGATAGTTCTGAGGGCTAGTGGGAGATTGTTGGACATGTGAGCCCCGGGCGAACCATTCTTACAATAAATGTAATTGTAATATATACATTTTATCAGTAAAAGTTGTTGATGTTTCACTCCCTTTCTGAAATTAAATGAATGAATGCATTACAAGGTCCCTCTGTACAATTAGGGTTATGTACCATGACCATCTTGATGGCATATAGCTGTTAATTCATTAAATGAATCATAGAGGCTGGTGTTTGGATGAATATCTAATGAGTTAGATAGAGGACTCATCAAGCACCGTCAAATGATTATTAAGAGATGATCTCCAACCTGAGTAGGAGATGTCAATCCTTTCTCACAAAGGCTAAAAAATGTCCGACCTCTTGATGCAGGTTCTCTGCATGGGAATAGTGATTCAGAGGTGTCATATTAATTAGGTCAAATGGTTGACTTAGCGAGATCGAGATAACCTAAGTCCTATGTTGAATACTGTCACAGCATAGGCACACATCCTCTGACCAGAGACAGATGTGTGACTATATGTCTGAGTGTGTACATTTGACAGACCAATAGGTTGATGACCTAACCAAGGTCTATACACTAGCGAGCTGGTGTGCATGTAAGGGCATATGAGTAATACGATCTCTCAAAGGGATCATACATGTTCACTTATGAACTGGAAGACATGAGCTCACTCATGAGGTATTGGGACCGATCAAATTCCATGCATGGTCGTCGTGCTTCAGAAGAATGACAAGAATTTGAAGGTATGATATATGCTTTGGGAAAGCATATGATCGATACCGATTTTCAATGACCAAGATTGAGAAACTTGGTGATCAAACCCTATAGAAGACAGTGTAAAATTGATCTACATCTTCAGGTTGATCATAGGTTTTCTAGTATGCAGGATGTACAGGTATTGGGAATACATGAAGGTGATGTGATCATAAACGATTCTATAACCATGACGCTTCCATTCCGAGGGAGTAATGAAATAGGTTTGGATTTTAGCGGCTCCTCTCAGTAGAGAAGCAATCTGATCTTGGTCCAAGTGTTGACTATTGGTCTGAATGAGATTCAGATGCCATGAGAAGATTAGATTTGCGATCTTGGTTTAATCAAGCATCTGTGGGAGGTCCGTGAGATCTGGATTTGAGATGAGATCTCAACATCCAAGTCACTATACGTGGAACAATACAATCGCCATGACCTTATCTCCAAGTATCTGCGAAGAAAGCACATCATTCCTGAAGGAGTTCAAGAATAATTCCTTTGATGAATTCTGTATCCAAGGAACAAAATGTTGATAATTAAATGAGATTTAGTTATCAAGAATAATATGAATAGGATTCATTGTGTGAGAATGATTATCCAAGTAAATTAAATGGGATTTAATTATCAAGGAAACATAGATTGTGGATAATTCTATCCATAGTATATGTGTATATTATAAATGTGATTTATAATATATTAGAGATAGAGAGAACTTTTGTAAATAACATTTATTAATTGTTAATGTGAATTGGATTGACATTAAGCAATTAATTGGAAATGTAATTTACACTTTTTGTTTGGGTTGTGAATGTGATTCACATATTTTCAATAGCATGATTGAAATATTCACTAATTAATTTGGAATTAATTTAGTGGATAAATTTTCAATAATTGTTGTTGCAAATAATTAAGAGATAATGCGATAAAATAAAAAGGGATAATTCACCACCAAAATGAGGTGGCGTCGCTCATGAATTGGTCATGGGTGACGCCCCATGATTTTAGGGTGGATTATTATTCTCTTTTAATTATCATCCTATTATCCTGTGATAATTTATTTTATTGAATTAAACTTTGTTCCTGAGAATGCATCATATATTTAATTTAATATAAATTAATGTGTTGTTTTTTTGAACATCAATGATTATAGCCATTGAATAAAAACACATATCAACCTAACCATTGATTTTGGACTTCCAGACTAGTATATAAAGAGGGCAACCCTAGCCTCTTGAAAAGACAACATGGTGCACGTCTACTCTCTTTCTCTCATCTCTCATTCTAGCCATCTCTCTCTCTAAAGGTGGTCGTCCACCTTGTGATCTTGAGGGAAAAACAATCGCTTCTACGCCGTCGTGTTGTTGATTCGATTGCTCGTGGATCTTCATCTTCTTTGGGGCTTCTTTCTCTAGAAGGAGATGACGTATTTCGTTGGATGAAATTAGGAGATTCAAGGCTTGGATCTTCGTCAAGGATTGCAGGAAGCACGTGTCTCATCATCGCTCCTGCAAGTGCCATCTTCATAGATCGGACTTGAGTCAAGAGGATCTCTTGCTTTAGAGATCTAGTGATCGCAGCCACACTTCAAGAGGTATTTCTAATACTTTGTGGTTAGATGAAACGATCCAAGAAATGTTCTTATGATCATGTGGTTTCATCATATGATTTTTTAAATTTCGCTGCACCTAACGACTAGTGCGAGTAGCCGCCCCAATCGCATAAGATGCAATCATACGCTTCCGTTATGCGCTTAAGGATTCCTCATATCATTCACAAGGCACCTCTATTTGGATGAATTTCATGGCACATCTCAAAGGTTTATGTAATTAAAGAAGTGCCCTTAGGCACAACCTTTTTTGTTGAATTTTTATTTCTTGATTTGCAAACATACCCTTCACTTTGAGATCAATTTCAAAATATTTTTTCTCATCATTTTTAAATTCTAAAAATTACGTGTTGTTCTATAATTGATTCTACATCCTGAGGATATTTATTCATAATTTTATGATACTTGAATGATTTATTAAATTTTTGAGAATAAGAATTAGTGTCACTTTACCCATTTATACTTTGAAATTTGCATGCAACTATACCTTGCTCCAAAAATCAACTATCGGTTGTATGTTTGTTCTTTAACTTCTGACTTGATAAGTGAATAAGGCATTTTCTCTGAATAATTTGTTCAATGAAATTTTTAATTGATTTTTCACACATTTGTTCTGCAAACTCAAGTCTCCTAGATTGCACCTTAAAATATCTTGTTGAAATAATTTTTTTGGCATGAGTTTGATTTATTAATTTATTAGGAATTAACTAATCTAATTCATTCTGATCGATTAGAAAATTTATAAATAAATTCAAATATTTTCAGAAAATTAAAAAAATACCTGTGCATTTCATCATAGTTGGCATTATATCCAAGTTTCATTATTTTTTGCAAATTATTTGTTCCTAAAATTGCATAAAAATCCCTAAAAATACATAAAAATACTTTTTGCATGCATCATTGAATCAGGTTCATAGGAAAATATCACTTTCCTAATTTGATTGGATTTTGGATTAAAATTAATTTTGCTAAGTTGCTTATTTTACTTAAGAACTTAATTTGTTTGCATTTTGTATTTGGCGTGCTTTCCTTTCGAGGACAGGAACTCTCTAATATATTAATTGGAAGCACCACTACTATATATTCGATCGAGCCTCCTCATAGATTCAATTCACATTGCATAGAAATGTACAACAAATTCCTCTCTAAAAATCGTGCATTATGTTTGATAATTTGAAAACTAAGTAGATCCTTTCCCCCCGTGAGTCGACCATGGGGCTCACTCAGGCTAAATAAACACTAAAGCACACATTGATTGATTGATTGATATTTGTTCGTGTAGTTTGTTTTGATTGATCACCGATCACCCAACTACAACAATTCAACACAAATATTACAGGGTCTTCGGTTTGTTAGACACGTTTCACATTCATATATGCTTGGAGGGAAGAAAAGTTTTTTCCCAAATTGGGAAAGGTGGTAGTGATGAAGAATTTCTCAGCGGAGATTGATAGCTCCAATAAGCCCTACAGTGATTGTGGATAGTGGAAGTGATCGGAGGTAGGTCTCCAAGGGGCTGCTCCCCCTTAAGCTCGCCTAATACAAGAGGAAGGCTCAAAGAAGGTGATCAAAGATCTGATGGCTATTGGGTTTCCAGTAGTGGAGAAGATTCCATGACTCTAATATTATTGTGGATCTAGAAATTGTTTAAAATCAAATGAAGGAATCAATGCTCTCTTGGACATGCGAGCCCACGACGAGCCATTGTGCAATAAATGTTATTGTTGATATCATTCCATGATCAGAAATGAAGAATAAATAATTTGCAGAATAGATCCCTTAGTACAATTAGGGTTATGTACCATGGCCATCTTAATGATCGTACATATGTTGATTCAATTATTGAATCACAGAGGTTGGTGCTTGGATGAATATCTACAGAGTTAGATTGAGAACTCATCAATCACCGTCAAATGATTATTAAGAGATGATCTCCAGCTGAAGAGGAGATGGTAATCCTCTCTCTGAAAGATGATATCTAATCGACCTCTTTATGTAGCTCCTCTGCATAGGAATATAGATTCAGAGGTGTTAGATAAGTTAGGTCAAAGAACAAGATCGAGATAACCGAAGTCCTATATCGCATTCTATCACGATACAGCACGCATCCTCTCACCAGAGATAGATTTGTTACTATATGTCTAAGTATGTACATTTGGCAGACCAATAGGATGATTACCTAATCAAGGTCTATACACCGGCATGCTGGTGTTCATGTAAGGGCATATGAGTAATATGATCTCTCAAAGGGATCATACAGGTTCAATTATCGAACTGGAAGACATGAGCTCACTCATGAGATATTGGGAAGGATCAAATTCCGTGCACTGTCATCTCGCTTTGGAATCTTGATGAATTTGTAGGTTTGATATATATACTTTTGGAAAGTATATGATAAAGACCTAGGTATGATATAAGCTTTTAGAAAGTATATGATCGATACTGACTCCCAATGATCAAATGAGAAACTTACTGATAAAACTCTGAAGTAAACAATATAAAGTTGATCTAATACTTCGGGTTTATTCTGAGTCTTCCAGTATGCAGGATGTACAGGTATTGGGAATACCTGAGGGTGATGTGATCATAAACGATTGTATAACCATGACGTTGTTGGATATGCAAGCCCACAACGAGCCATTATGCAATAAATGTTATTGCAGATATCATTCCCTGATCTAAAATGAAGAATAATTAATTTGCATAATAGGTCCCTCTGTATAATTAGGGTTATGTACCATGGCCATCTTGATAATAATATAGCAGTTGATTCATCATAGAGGCTAGTGTTTGGATGAATATCTAAGGAGTTAGATAGAGGACTCATCAAGCACCGTCAAATGATTATTAAGAGATGATCTCCAGCCTGAGTAGGAGATGGCAATCCTTTCTCATATAGGTTGATATCTGACCGACCTCTTGATGCAGGTCCTCTGCATGGGAATAGTGATTTAGAGGTGTCAGATAAGTTAGGTCAATGGGTTGAATTAACAAGATCGAGATAACCTAAGTCTTATGTTGAATGCTATCACAACATAGGCACACATCCTCTGACCGGAGACAGATCTGTTACTATATGTCTGAGTGTGTACATTTGGTAGACCAATATGTTGATGACCTAACCAAGGTCTATACACCGGTGCACTGGTGTGCATGTAAGGGCATATGAGTAATACGATCTCTCAAAGGGATCATACATGTTCACTTATGAACTGGAAGACATGAGCTCACTCATGAGGTATTGGGACCGATCAAATTCCTTGCATGGTTGTCGTTCTTTGGAAGCATGACAAGAATTTGATGGTATGATATATACTTTGGGAAAGCATATGATCGATACCGATTCCCAATGACCAAGATTGAGAAACTTGGTGATCAAACCCTGAAGAAGACAATGTAAAAATTGATCTACATCTTCAGGTTGATCATAGGTCTTCATAATGCAAGATGTACATGTACTGGGAATACCTGAGGTTGATGTGATCATAAATGATTGTATAACCATGACGCTTCCATTCCGAGTGAGTGATGAAACATGTCTGGATTTTAGTGACTCCTCTCAGTAGAGAAGCAATCTGATCTTGGTCAATTTGTTGGACATTGATCTGAATGAGATTCAGATGCAATGGGAAGATTAGATTTGCGATCTTGATTTAATCAAGCATCTGTGGGAGGTACGTAAGATCTGGATTTGAGATAAGATCTCAACATCCAAGTCACTATACATGGAACAATACAATCGCCTGGTCCTTATCTCCAAGTATCTGCGGAGAATGCACCTTATTCTTGAAGGAGTTCAAGAATAATTCATTTGATGAATTATGTATCCAAGCAACAAGATGTTGATAATTAATTGAAATTTAATTATCAAGAATAATATGAATGGGATTCATATTATGAGAATGATTATCCAAGATAATTAAATGGGATTTAATTATCAAGGAACACAGATTGTGAATAGTGCTATCCATAATATCTATGTATATATTATAAATATGATTTATAATATATTAGAGAGAGAGAGCACCTTTGTAAATAGCATTTGTTAATTGTTAATGTGAATTGGATTCACATTAAGCAATTAATTGGAAATGTACTTTACAATTTAGTTTGGGCTGTGAATATGATTCACATATTTTCAATGGCATGATTGAAATATTCACAAATTAATTGTAAATTAATTTAGTGGAGAATTTTGCAATAGATATACACTAATTAAGTTGTAATTAATTTAGTGGATAATGTTGCAAGATAAATAAAAGATAATGATATGAATTAAAAGGAGGAGATAATCCACCAAATCATGAGGTGGTGTCACCCATGCCATGATTTTGGAGGATTATTATCCTATTTTAATTAATATCTCATTATCTTGTGTTTATTGACTTATTTATTGAATTAAATTATTTTGATGATAATGCAACATATATTTTATTTAAAATAAATTAATATGTTGCTGTTTTTTAACAACAATGATCATGGCTATTGATTTAATATACATATCAATCTAACCATTGATTTTGTATAAGCCATGGATTGTGATCCATGGACTTCCAAACTAGTATATAAAGAGGGCAACCCTAGCCTCTTCAAGCTACTAGATATAAGAGTACACGCCTACTCTCTCTTTCTCTCATTCTCGTCCTCTCTCTCTCTCTAAGGTGGCCGTCCACCTTGTGCTTTGAGGGAACAAGCAATCATCTCCACCCTATTGTGTTGTCCCTTCGATTGCTCGTGGATCTCCATCAACGGATTTCGTTGGACGAATTCAGGAGATTCAAGGCTTGGATTTTCATCGAGGATTGCGGGAGGAACATGTCTCATCATCGCGCCCGCAAGTGCCATCTTCGTAGAACGAACTTGAGTCAGGAGGATCTCTTGCTTTAGAGATCTTGTGATCGTAACCACACTTCAAGAGGTATTTCTAATACTTTGCGGTTTGATGAATCGATCCAAGAAATGTTATTAGATCCCGATTTAAGATAAATTCATGAGGAAGTGGTATCTCTTTAGGGTCCACTCCAGCATCGAGAAGTTGGTTAATCGGTAAAGATACATGAATTTGTGGTGATCATGTGGTTTCATCACTTGATTGAAAATTTTAATTTCCGCCGCATTAAGCGACTAGTCGCCCCGATCGCATGAGATGCAATCGTCACGCTTCCATGATGCGCTTGAGGATTTGTCTTATCTTTCAAGTGGTATTAGAGCCTTAGGTCAGAAAAGGTTTTGGATACGATCCGTAAACCTAGGACGACTTGGGTTTGAAAGGGTTGCAAAAATTTTATTGCATTTCAATTTTCGCACCTCTGATTAATCAATTTTTTCAGCACTGTTTAAATTGTTTAAACACGAAATTTTCAATTAGATTTTGTTCCTCATTAAATAAAGAAACCATAGGATCAGAGTTTATGAAATTTGGATTTCATTTGCTCAAGATATGACCCTTTGAATAAACATGTATTCATTGTTGTGGGAACTACGAATCTAAACATGATTAATGAGTTAATTACTGTTTTGATGCACCTTGAAATGCATAAAATATCATTGGGTTCTGTCATAAATCAAATTAGCAATCTTAGGAAGCTGATTTTGCGTAATTTATATTTAAATTGATCAAGATATGTTGATTTTAGTGAGTAGGGGTCACTATTAAAAATTGACGAATTTGATCATGAACCATGTGATAGTCATTCAAATAAGTTGATGAAAATTAATTGTTAATTTTCTGAAATAATTGGTGATAAATATTTGTGAAATGTTTAAAGAGATAATTGCTTCGTTGAATGACATTTCCCTAACCAAGATGATAAGATAATTGATCTTGATCATTAATTGGTTGATATGAAATCATCAACAAACATTGTTTCATGAAAAAACTTAGTTTATCCTACAATAGTTGTAGGACAACTTTTACATGGAAAACCCTCTAGCTTGAATAGGATTGGGAATTTGTTTAGCTATTCTCCTTATAATATTATCAAAATGGTTTTGATGAATATTATATGGTATAATTTCGGTTGAAAAACCGATGAGCATCTCAAAGTACATAATGATCTGTCTGGTATGGTTACTAGTCAGGGAGCGTTGGAGTAGCGGGTTGCACCGGATGTGGTGCGTCCCACTCCCCTCGGTACTGGCCATGACAACAGGTAGGGACTCAATAATGCCGGAGAAATCAAAGTGTATTTTCCTAACTATTAAAATTCGAATAATACGTACATTGAGATTATTCCGACTATTCAAGTAATAATCAAGTTTGTTGATTGATAATTGGATTGATAATTAGTTTAATGTTATTAAATTGATTATATCCAATTAAGCACTCTAATTTGAATAGATGTGTATTTCCCTTAGAAGAATTAATTATGTGAATATGATTCACGATAATTAATTATTACAATTTGAATATGAGGTGGAGGATCACGTAAGTGACATCCATGGTCTCCCGTCAAGGCAAAGGATTCTGTCGCCAGATGTTGTATATAGGAGATGCCTATCCGAAGTGACAGATCCTGTATAAGATTTATTTGGATCGGGTTCTTTGCTTCTCGAAAGAGTAAGGCCGTATACGTAGTGACCCCAATATCGGGTCCTCATATTATTGGGGCGATATTAGATTGCGTATAGCGAGTATTAAGCTTGTTGATGGTTGGTTCAATTAACAACGGGTCAACATCATCCTAGGAGTGGTGGACCAGGTGTTAAAGACCAAATTGGGAAATGCAAGTTAGACTTGCAAGGAGGAATGTGTTCACGATACTCTTTATTCGAGTCACATGTTCTCACATTATTGGGATGTGATAAAGATAGAAAGGAGATCCCAGATATTGTTAGAGATATAATGGTAAGAATATCTCTTACATTGAAAGTGATTAAAGGAATGAACTTTCATTGTTGACAAGGCAAGACAACTTTCATATAAAAATTCCTAAATCAAAGAAAAATATGTGTATATATACCCTTATGCAAATTTCTTATTTCAGATAATCCTTCATTAAACCCAATCAATGTTATACTCAATAATAACCAGTAAAATATCATGGATTGGACTCATGATCCAGATATTATACTTGCAATTGGAGACATAATGTATGTGGTTGCAATGTGCAAGTTTCCTTAACATAATGAGGAATGACAATTAAAGAAGACAATAAGACATCACCTTAGGGTTTGTATGTCTCTATAGTCTTGATCTTTCATCGAGTGTACTTTGGAAGTGACATGTCGACGATGATCGCAATTGTCAAATTAATCCTTATAAAATCTAAGAAGATGTTCTGGCATACATATGTGCTCTAGACATTTAATCATGAATAGCATGGTTCTCTGCATTATGCAGAATGGTGGCTCGAAAGAGATGATTTATTCAAAATGTTTGAATACCTACCTGAACCCAAGAGTTAAGATGTATGTAGATATGATGAGTGTCATCATTCTACTATCTATACTCAAGTCATTCATGAAGCTTCATAATAATCATTTTGTATGAATTTAATGAAGAATGTATAAATGTTGAAGTTCTCTTGTATTGAAATCTTTTGAATTCAACATAAGAGATTCTTTGTCTTGAACAATGGTTGTTTATAGATAAAGAGAGCACACTGGAAGCATGGGTCGGACCCATGTGAGAAGGAAAGTCAAAGAGTTGATTGTACTTCTTTGACTTTTATATGGCATCCAAAGAGTTGGATGAATGCCAATACTGCAATAAGTTGATATGTTGATAGTATGACTATCAGATCTGTTTAAAATCCTTAGTGAAGGACTCAGATAGAGCATCAAAATAATCTACATATAATCATTGACTTTGACTTACTTATTTCATAAGATAAAGTCTGATAATTGTATCCCAATCTTCTAATGACACTTGCAATTGCTTGCATGTATATATTAGAAGATTAGAAATTTGATCTTAAGGTTTAATATTCATCCACATGGTTATTGATGTAATTGTTGCGGCAATCTCTGTTGGATAGATGGGCTTCATATTCTCAGTGGGAGAGACCTTAATCTTAGAGAATGTCTCTATGACCTAGATATTAGAATACACTCATTGTTTGTTTCCAAATGTTGGTAATAAATGAGAATTCTGAGATAGAACTATCATAGAGAGTTATGATGTATATATTTCATATAGTAATCTAACATCTAGTGGACTCCACAAAATTAGAAAATTAATGAATGGTTCATTAAGATTTCTAATATTGAAAATTAAACCTTTAAAAGATCAATAGGAGGATGAAGATAATTTGACAATGATCTGGCATTGAGTCTTGGACATATGTCTATTGATATGATCAATAGACTAGTAAGAGATGAAACTTTAGAATGTTTAAAATTTCAAATCGTACATACTTGTGAATATAGTATTCAAAATAAAATGTCCAATACACCCTTCTCTTAGGAAAGGTGTAAGATGTCAAGGTATTCGGGATCTCATGTATATTGATGTATGTAGATCATCTATATCATAGTGAACATCATGGATATATGATATCTATTGATGATTATGTATGATATGAGATTTCTTCTCTTCACCTGAGAAACCTTTGAAATGTTCAAAGATTCCACAATTTTTGTTTAGAACCAAAGTTTGAAGGAAGATTAAATGAATTT
Source organism: Ottelia alismoides (assembly GCA_037367405.1). Lineage (NCBI taxonomy): Eukaryota > Viridiplantae > Streptophyta > Magnoliopsida > Alismatales > Hydrocharitaceae > Ottelia > Ottelia alismoides. The sequence continues at coordinate 438,432 of JAZKJV010005183.1, forward strand.
GATCTTACCAAGGTAGCAAGTACCTGTTAGATGAATTCGAAGAATACATTATGATGATATGTATATCATTTCTATCTCAATCCTCCTAACATACTTAAACTTAATGGAGTTATTTGGAGATACAATTAGATCATGTGTGACATGATTTGATCAATGATGAACTTTAACATAATTATCCCTTAGTTTCCAGGTATATATGTGTAGTAGAGGCTACAATATATATCCTTAATAAGGTTCCATGCATGTAAGCTGGAATCAAGCACTAGAGTGTGCTACTTCATTAGGAAAATAAAGGATGGTATTGGATACCTACTTTATGATCTTGAGATGCTTAAAAGATCTCATCTTTGAGAATGTGATTCTTAGAGGATTGAGACTATTGAGAATCAAGATGAAAATGAAGTGAAGGAACTCATTTAATATTGAGAAGATAATGAGGCTCCTGAAATCGGGAACTAAAAGGACAATTGAAGATGAAACACTAATACATCTTCAAAGGGGTTTGAAGATGTATTCCATGTGTCAGTTAAGTCTGACAATGATTGGACTTCATGTGATGAAGCTCCTGAGGATCATGACATGGAAAAATGGATATTAGCAATAAAGTGTAAAGTAGACTTCATATACAAATGTTGTATATGGACCCTCAAGGATCAACCTATAAGGGTAAGACCCTTTAAGGTGTAAATGTATCTTCAATAGAAAGAGGGAACCTGATGAGAAGGTAGAGACCTTCAAAGCACGGTTTGTAGCCGTGAGCTACACACCGGAAGAGAAGACATTGTTTGCAATGAGACTTTCTCTTCGGTGACCATGCTTAAAATCATCAGAATATTGCTAACCTTAGCTACACAACATGACTATTGCATCTTCAAGATGTAATTTAAGATTGCATTCCTCTAAGAATACCTCTCTCATGATATTTACATGAAGTAGCCCCAGGGCTTCATGATTGGGGAAAGTAAGGTGTGAAAGCTAAAGAAATCCATCTATAGACTCAAATAAGCTTCTTATTGTTGGAACAAAAGATTTAATGAAATTATAAATGTTATGATTTCAGATAAAATCTTGTTGAACCATATGAAGCTTAGTGGGAGTGCCATTGTGTTCATCATGCTAAATATAGATAATATCTTAATCATTTGGAATGATATAAGGATGATAATAAGTGTTTTTTGATCTGGCTATTCCATACTTTCAGATATGATCTCAAAGACACCTCTTGGATCTTAGTTCTGAAGGTGTTCAGAAGCAAAGAAAAGAGGATATTGGGACTGTCACATTTGTAGTACACCATGGACATGTTCCATTTTCTGGAAATTCCAAGAAAGGCTTTCTTATCTTAAGATTTGGTACTGAACTATCTAAAAGGATAGCACCTCAAAGAGTTGAGGAAGTGAATGCTAAAACTGGTTGCCCTTTTGTGCATCAGTTACGAGAGGCTGAAAGTATGCTAGTTGTGTACAAAAGCTAGATGTCTGCCATGCAGTGGGAGTAGTAAATTGTTACTAATCCTACTATGGAGATAGAACACTTGATTGCAGTAATAACATTATCTTGAAAAATGAAAAATCTTTAGAGATAGTGATCTCTATGTCTTATCTTCAAGAAATTAAGACTTTTAGATGAGGATCTAAATGGTCTTAACTGCGAATAACTTAGGAGGTAGAGATCTCCAGGAATAAGGGTATTCTGATAAGGATAATAGAAATTACATACTGGTTATAATAATAATTTTTTGAGCTGTAGTGTCAAGGACACTATGACTGACAAGATTGAGTATTGGTTGCATTAGATGCAACATTCGCATTAGATGCGAGCACTATTATTGGGGATATGCAAGTGCCGTAAAAGGACTTGGCGTAGTCTCGCCGGAACAAAGTGACTGATCAGCTTACCTAGCTATTTTCTAAATAGCCTATGATTGTCATATGAGTGTGGGTTTAAATGATTAGCCCATTAATGTCACTTTGGGCTAGTGGGAGATTGTTGGACATGTGAGCCCATGGCAAGCCATTATGCAATAAATGTTATTGCAGATATCATTTCATGATCTGAAATGAAGAATAATTAATTTGCATAATATGTCCCTCTGTACAATTAGGGTTATGTACCATGGACATCTTGATAATCATATAACTGTTGATTCATCATAGAGGCTGGTCTTTAGGTGAATATCTAAGGAGTTAGATAGAGGGCTCATCAAGCACCATCAAATGATTATTAAGAGATGATCTCCAGCCTGAGTAGGAGATGGCAATCCTTTCTCACATAGGTTGATATCTGACCGACCTCTTGATGCAGGTCCTCTGCATGGGAATAGTGATTTGGAGGTGTTCGATTAGTTAGGTCAATGGGTTGACTTAACGAGATCGAGATAACCTAAGTCCTATGTTGAATGCCGTCACAGCATAGGAACACATCCTCTGACCGGAGACAGATGTGTTACTATATGTCTGAGTGTGTACATTTGGCAGACCAATAGGTTGATTACCTTGACAAGTCCGAAATAGCCGCGTAAAAAGATGTTTTTATCGTCGCGCGTAAAAATGATTTGTCGTGCGTAAAAATGATTTGTCGTGCGTTTATAGGCGGCAATCGGAATCGGTCAAGAAAATAACCACACAAAATATTCGTCAATTTTAATCAATGCGGTTTGTGGCACGTGCCTTCTGGTCAGCGGGGTTGTGGCGTGATTGAGAGAACCTCCAAGGGCCTGGTTGCAAATACTCCACTGGTTAAGTGGAGGTCACGTGTACTGCAGGCTCGGTGCTGGACAGGATTTGGGCTCTACGTGACATGCTTACTTGCTTTGGACTAGCCCGAGGCTGATGGCGTGGAGACTAGCTTGGATGAAGGTTCGCGGATGATCTGCACCGTCGATGGAGTTGTGATCCAACGGATGGGGGTTGCGCTTGGCCAACGGCTAGGATGGAATGAAGCTTGGTGATCGTACGGTCGTTGTTTGGCCGACACACGGCCGGCGGGCATTGAAGGCGAGGCACGAAGCTTCATAGAAAAGCTTGCAGGACACAGTGGTCGTGGGCGAACACGCGACGGAGGGTAATCGTCGATGGTCGTCGACGATAATAGATGTAGGTGAAGAGAATGATCGGTAGATGCGCGGCGAAGCGGAGATGACGAGGGTTTGACGGAGATGTCGTGAGGAGATGAAAGATTGAGCAGAGGAAGGAGGATACTTGGGGGGAGAAGGGGACTCGACGACGACTGTCGGAGCAGAGCAACGGCTGAGGAAACGAGGCTGCAACGAGGTTTACCGACCTCAGATCACGCCGACGATGGAGGTCTTACGGTTGTCACGACCGTTGGAGGAGCTCTTTGACTAGGAATCGACGGATGCAGTAGAACGAGGGCGGCGATGCCTTTAAATAGGGGAGAGAGGGAAGGCCGGATTTGGAGATCGTTGGCGGTGATTGCAAGAAGTGCGGAGGAGGTTGGCCGCGACATGTACGGAGACGGTTGAGCGGATCGTGGAGATTGCGGCGGTGGCGGTGAAATTGGGAGCGGCGAGAATTGGGAAAGGGGGAGGAGGTAAGATACGCAAAGGGCCATCCGATCGAGCAAGATTGGGCGGTTCCTATATAGCAACGTGGCACAAAGAGAGGGAGAGGGCAGAGCACGTGCAGAGAACGTGCCTGGGGGTACCTACGACGCACATGCGTCTATTATTTTTTTATTGATTTATTATTATTATTTTTATATAAATCGAGTTATAAAGAGGCCAAAAATGGCTGAGACGTGGCGGCCCCAGGGGCCGCCACGTGTCAGCACCAAAAAAATCGAAGAATAGAGTTTATAAAATGCAAAATAAATAGCAAATGACCTCGGATCGAAAAAGTTTCTTCACAAAAATGCTCGTCTCGATGAGATATACAACTTTCATGAATACATCAAAACCAAAATCGATCAAATGCACAAAGTGATATTTTTGGGGTATCCTAAGTACAAAGAATACTGGATTTTTGGGTTTTGTATTTTTTTTGTCATTTTTAAATCAAATAAAAATCCAGAAAAATATGAAAAAATCAAAGATAAATAAATACACCTTAATCTATTTTTTTGGATTTTTATTAATAGGTTAAATCATACATAAAATATCAGTTTAAAAACCGCTAAAATATACAATGTACAAAAGAGGCCCAAAATCCAACTTTCACAAATGAGCTCCGATTCACTTGAACTTGGTCTTGTTTTGAAGGTAATTGAATGTGCATTAGTTTAAAAGTGAGATCAAATCGGACACTGGATTGGGAAGCTATGTGGATTTTAGTCCGAAAATCCAGAAACTAGGGTTTGGGTTTTTGGTCCACTTAATTGGGTTAGTGAATTTTTTTGTATTTTTTATTTATTATTGTTAGTGATATGTACACAGTGAAGGTGGTTTTGTGTCATTCGGAGTTAGCATGAAGGAGTTAAAAATCAGGGAAGTTAGGCTATTTACAATCAATTTTGGCTGATATTTTTGGCTTCTTATTTTGTGCAAACATAATGGATAAAAAGCAATTCTTATGAAAACATGCATTAATGATAATAACAGAGAATAAATGCAGAAATGCTGATGATTTTGAGCTTAATAAATGAGATTCCTCTTAGTAGAGAAAACATGAAGCTTCCATTCTGAGGGAGTGATGAACCATGTCTGGATTTTAGTGATTCCTCTCAGTAGAGAAGCAATCTGATCTTGGTCCAATTGTTGGACATTGGTTTGAATGAGATTCAGATGTAATGAGAAGATTGGATTTGCGGTCTTGATTTAATCAAGTACCTGTGGGAGGTACGCAAGATCTGGATTTGAGATAAGATCTCAGCATCCAAGTCACTATACATGGAACAATACAATCGCCCTCTCCTTATGTCCAAGTATCTACAGAGAAAGCACATTGTTCTTGAAGGAGTTCAAGAATAATTCATTTGATGAATTATGTATCCAAGCAACAAGATGTTGATTATTAAATGATATTTAGTTATTAAGAATAATATAAATGGGATCCACATTATGAGAATGATTATCCAAGATAATTAAATGGGATTTAATTATCAAGGAATACAGATTGTGGATAGTGCTATCCATAATATCTGTGTATATATTATAAATATGATTTGTAATATATTTGAGAGAGAGAACCTTTGTAAATAGCATTTGTTAATTGTTAATGTGAATTGGATTCACATTACGCAATTAATTGGAAATGAAATTTACAATTTAGTTTGAGCTCTGAATATGATTCACATATTTTCAATGGAATGATTGAAATATTCACAAATTAATTGGAAAATAATTTAGTGGATAATTTTGCAATAGATATACACTAATTAAGTTGGAATTAATTTAGTGGATAATGTTGCAAGATAAATAAGAGATAATGATATGAATTAAAAGGAGGAGATAATCCACCAAATCATGAGGTGGCGTCACCCATGACTTGGTCTTGGGTGACGCCCAATGATTTTGGAGGATTATTATCCTATTTTAATTAATATCTCATTATGTTTTGTTTATTTATTTATTTATTGAATTAAATTATGTTGATGATAATGCAACATATATTTAATTTAAAATAAATTAATATGTTGTTGTTTTTGAAAAGCAATGATCATGGCCATTTATTTAATATACATATCAATATAACCATTGATTTTGTATATGCCATGGATTGTGATCCATGGACTTCCAAATTGATATATAAAGACGGAAACCCTAGCCTCTTCAAGCTACAAGATATAAGAGTACACGCCTACTCTCTCTCATTCTCGTCCTCTCTCTCTCTCAGGTGGCCGTCCACATTATGCTTTGAGGGAACAAGCAATCGTCTCTACGCCTTTGTGTTGTCGCTTTGAGTACTTGTGGATCTCCATCTATGGATTTTGTTGGATGAAATCAGGAGATTCAAGGCTTGGATTTTCATCGAGGATTGCGGGAGGAATGCGTCTCATCATCTCTCCTGCAAGTGCCATCTTCGTAGATCGGACTTGAGTAAGGAGGATCTCTTGCTTTAGAGATCTTGTGATAGCAACCACACTTCAAAAGGTATTTCTAATACTTTGTGGTTCCGATGAAACGATCCAAGAAATGTTCTTGTGATCATGTGGTTTCATCACTTGATTTAAAATTTTAATTTCCGCTGCATCAAACGACTAGTGTGACTAGTCGTCACGCTTCAGTGATGCGCTTGAGGATTCCTCGTATCCTTCAGACGCTTCCATTCCTAGGGAGCGACGAAACTGGTCTGGATTTAAGTGACTCCTCTCAGTAGAGAAGTAATATGATCTTGGGCCAAATGTTGGACATTGATCTAAATGAGATGCAGATTCAATGAGAAGATTAGATTTGTGGTCTTGTAATCAAGCATCTATGGGAGGCCCGATATCTGTATTTGACATGTGATCTCAATATCCAAGTCACTATACGTGGAACAACATAATCGCCTTGTCCTTATTTCCAAGTATCCGCAGAGAAAGCGCATTATCCTTGAAAGAATTCAGGATAATTTCATTGTTGATATATGTATCCGGGCATGGCCATTAAAAGAAACACAAATCAATGTAAGCCATTGGATTTGTATGGCCCGTGGATTGAGATCCATGGATACCAAAATATTATAAAAGGAGAGGCACCTCTTGCTCTTCTAGGTTACAAGTTAGACAACACATGCTCTCTCTCTCTCTTTCCCTCTGAAGGATATGGATTTATCCTCAAGCGCATCACGGAAGCGTGATCGTCGTATCGAATACGACGCAGAACGACTAATCATACTAGTTGTTCTGTGCAGCAGAATTTAAAATTTTTTCATGCGATGAAACCACATGATCCAAGAATGATTCTCGGATCGTTTCATTTATAACAACAACAAGTATAAAGGAATACCTCTTGAAGATTGGTTGATCACGTATCTAAAGAAAGAGACCTCCTGTCTCAAGTCCGATCATCGGTGAGATCGCTTGCGAGCGCGGGGATGAACCGCGTAATCCTCACAATCCAAGAAGATGATCCAAGCACGGTTGCTCTTGATCTCATCGTACGAGATCGAACATCTCCTTCGTGAGCGTAACACTCCAAGAAGATGGAGAACCGAAGAACATCGAAGCGGCGGCGCGGTGGCAAAGGCGAGGATGAGTCTCTCTTCTCTCGGGTTGGTGACGGCCACCAAGAAATAGAGAGAGAGAGAGAGAGGTTGGCGTGTGAGAGGAATGAAAGAGAGAGATGGCTCCAATATTGCATAGCCCAAGAGAGCATGGTATGCCTCTCTATTTATAGGGTTTTGAGATTCATGGATCTCAATCCATGGGACATATACAATCAATAGATGATATTGATTTATGTCTAATCCGATGGTCAAGATTGTTGTTGGTGAAACCAACAAATTATGATCTAATTTAGATTAAAATATATTTGACAAAATAAAATATAAATCAATCCTAAATTACACCAAAAATAAGGAGAGAATATACATGGAGATTACATCTCCCATGTATATACATGGTGGACGACCGCCCATTCCAAATAGGACATGGGTGCCGTCCACTTGTTCCCTAATGGAGGAAATCTCATGAGATTGCATATCTCCATGGAAATATCTCATTATTTATTTCCAACAAATTTGTTGTGATATATTCTTCAAAATTAATTCACAATTATATTTGAGAATATTACAATCTTGCCATTGAAAAATTGTGAATCATATTCACAACCCAAAACAACATATAATTTACATTGTCAATTAATTACACAATGTATATCCAATACACATAATAATTAATTAACAAATATAAATTATAATTGGCTCTCTAATACATTATAAATCACATTTATAATATATTATGAATAATTGGATATCTCTATCCACATTATTCTTATCCATAATAATTAAATCACATTTATTTATATTGGATAATTTCTACACACATCAAGATGATTAAATCACATTTAATCAGTGTTTCTTCATTTCTTAGATCTTTATGGAATTATTCTTGAACCCTTCAAGAATAATGCGATTTCTTCGCAGATACTTGGAGATAAGGACAGGGCGATTGTATTGTTCCACGTATAGTGACTTGAATGTTGAGATCATATCTCAAATCCAGATCCCATGGACCTCCCACTGATGCTTGATCAAATCAAGACCGTAGACCTAATCTTCTCATTGCATCTGAATCTCATTCAGATCAATATCTAGTTCATGGACTAAGATTAGGTCACTTCTCTAATGAGAGGAGTCACTAAAATCCAAACCTGATTCATCACTCCCTCGGAATGGAAGCGTCATGGTTATACAATCGTTTATTATCACATCACACTAATGTATTCCCAATACCTATACATCCTGCATATAGGAAGACCGATGATCATTCTGAAGATAAAGATCACTTCTACACTATCATCTTCAGGTTTTGATCATTAAGTTTCTCAATCTTGGTCACTGGGATTTGGTATAGATCATATGCTTTCACAAAGCATATATCTTACCTTCAAATTCATGTCATTCTTCCAAAGCATGACGACCATGCATGGAATTTGATCAGTCCCAATACCTCATGAGTGAGCTCATGTCTCCCGGTTCATAAGTAAACCTATATGATCCCTTTGAGAGATCGTATTGCTCATATGTCCTCACATGCACACCAGCTCGCCGGTGTATATACCTTGGTCAGATCATCAACCTATTGGTCTGCCAAATGTACACACTCAGTCATATAGCAACACATCTATCTCCGGTTAGAGGATGCATGCCTATGCTGTGACAGTATTCAACATAGGTCTTTGGTTATCTCGATCTCGTTAAGTCAACCCATTGACACAACTAACCTGACACCTCCGAATCACTATTCCCATACAGAGGACCTGCATTAAGAGGTCAGTCAGATATCAGTCATATGAGAAAGGATTGCCATCTCCTACTCAGACTGGAGATCATCACTTAACGATCATTTGACGATGCTTGATGAGTCCTCTATCTAACTCTTAGATATCCATCCAAGCATCAGCCTCTATGATTCAATCAATGGATCAACAGCTGTATGATTATCATGTTGGCCATGGTACATAACCCTTGTTGTACAGATGGACCTTATAGTGCATTCATTCATTCAATATCAGAAAGGGAGTGAAAAATAATCAATAACTTTCATTGATAATTTATTTATTACAATAACATTTATTGTAGGAATGGTTCGCCCGGGGCTCACATTGCTAACAATCTCCCACTAGCCCTCAGAACCATTCAGGTACAATCCTTAAACCCATACTCATTACATGCTGGTCGAAAACCTTCTGTGTCAGAGGTTTGGTAAGAGGATCAACAACGTTGTCGGCAGAGGCCACCTTGGTGATGATGATGTCACCATGCTTTTATATCTCCCGAATGATGTGGTATTTCCTTTCACGTGCTTGCTCTTCTGATGCCATCTGGGTTCCTTTGCCTGGGCAATGGCTCCCGTGTTATCTCAGAGTAACGGGATGGGAGTATCAGAGGAAACTACGCCAAGCTCCAGGATGAACTTGCACAACCACACCGCCTCCTTTGCAGCATCCGATGCGGCAATGTATTCGGCTTCTGTTGTTGAATCTGCAGTAGTGTCCTTCTTCTTGCTTCTCCAACACACAGCACCACCATTCAACAAGAACACAAACCCTGATGTCGACTTTCGATCATCAACATCCGATTGGAAGTCAGAATCTGTATATCCCAAGACTTGGAGATCACCATCTCCATAGACCAAGATGTAATCTTGTGTTTGTCTTAGATATTTGAATATATTCTTTACTGCATTCCAGTGTTGTTCTCCATAGCAATATTGCTAACGACTTACCACTCCCACTGCATGGCAGATATCTGGCCTAATACACATCATGGCATACATTAAGCTTCCTACAGTTGATGCATAAGGACGTTCAGCCATGTCCATCTTTTCCTCAATAGTTTGAGGAGCCATTCCTTTAGACAGGTGGATACCATGTCTTAAGGGTAGGAATCCTTTCTTGGAACTATCCATATGGAATCGTTCAAGAATCTTCTAAATGTATCCATGTTGTGACAATCCCAAAATCCTCTTTTCTCGGTTTCTAAATAACTTTAGGCCTAAGATGTAAGAGGCTTCTCCATGATCTTTCATCTCAAAGGTATGTAATAGCCAAATCTTCACACTGGTCATCATCCCTGTATCATTCCCAATGATAAGGATGTCATCTACATAAAGCACAATGAACACAATGGCACTCCCACTAAGCTTCTTGTACACCATGGTTCATCAGGATTCTGCACAAAATCATAACTCTTTATGATCTCGTCAAATCTGATGTCCCAGCTATGAGAAGCTTGCTTGATCCCATAGATGGATTTCTTCATCTTGCATACTTTGCCATCCTCAGTTATGAAGCCCTGGGGCTGCTCCATGTAGATATCCTCCTCGAGGTATCCATTGAGGAAAGCTGTCTTGACATCCATCTGCCAGATGTCATAGTCAAGATATGCAGCTATAGCTAGCAGTGTCCTGATGGATTTAAGCATAGCCACAGGAGAGAATGTCTCATCGTAATCGATGCCTTCTCTTTGTGTGTAGCCCTTGGCTACAAGTCGTGCCTTGAAAGTCTCTACTTTTCCATCAGGCCCCCTCTTTCTCTTGAATATCCATTTACACCCAATGGGTTTTACCCCTTTAGGTGGATCCTCTAGAGTCCATACACCATTCTTATGCATGGAGTCAATTTCTGACTTCATTGTTAGCATCCATCTATCCATATCTTGATCCGCGAGTGCTTCATCAAATGAAGTAGGATCAATGTCAGTCTCACTTGACACATGGAATCCATACCTTTCAGGTGGTGCAACCACCCTCGAACTCCTTCGAAGAGGTATGGGTGTTTCATCTTTATTTATCTCTTCGGTTTCTAGTCTAGGAAGCTCAGAATCCTAAGGGGGATCAATGAGTTCCTCTACTTCATTTTTGTCTTGATCTTTAAGAAAATCATCCTCCAGAAACTTCACATCTCTAGAGATAAAAACCTTTTGGGTCTCAGGGTCATAGAGCTGGTATCCAATACTATCTTTAACATACCCAATGAAGTAACACTCATGAGTGCGAGATTCTAGCTTACTTGCATTCACGTTCTTCGCATGGATCAAGCAACCCCAAACCCTCAAGTGATTAACACTAGGTTTGGCTCCATACCAGAGCTCTTGAGGAATCTTAGGTACAGATTTGCTAGAAATCTTATTTAGGATATATATTGCAGTCTCTACTGCATATCTCAAGAAACTAAGAGGTAAATGTGCTTTACTCATCATTGAACGAACCATGTACACGATGGTCCTGTTGCGTCTCTCAGCAACCATTAAGTTGGGGAGTTCCAGGAGGAGTGAGATTGGAAATAATTCCATTCTCCTTAAGATATTCCTTGAATTCATTTGATAGGTACTCACCACCTCGATCAGATCGAATCCGTTTAATCTTCATATCGGTTTGGTTCTCAACCAAAGCCTTGAACTCTTTGAACTCTTCAAAGGTTTCAGATTTATGACGTAATAGGAAGACAAACTCGTATCGTGAATGGTCATCGATAAACGTCAAATAATATTGATATCCATTTCTAGTCGCGGTAGTGAAGGGACCACATACATCAGTATGTATTAGGTCAATAATACCTTCGCGTCTTGTAACCTTGTTACGGAAAGGCATCCTAGTCATTTTACCTCGAATATATTGTTCACAGGTAGGCAAAGATTGAACCTGTAGAAAATCTAAAGGTCCATCCTTTATCAATCTGTTGATCCTATCAACAGACAAATGACCAAGCCTTTGATGCCAAATCATATTCGAATGATTTTTATTCTCCATGGATCTCTTAGGGTTTTTATTAGTGGTTGTAACATTCATGACATGCTCATTAATGCACAATTTATAGAGTCCTCCAAAAGTTAAAATACCCTCTGCAATATATTTATCATAATGATTTATGACTAATTTATTACAGAACAAGAATGAATATCCACTTCTAACAAGCTTAGATATAGATATGAAATTCCTTCTAACTTCAAGTACATAAAGACACTCTTTATGTATTAGGACTCTACCACTAGATAATGATAGTCGACATGTCCCAACGATGACTGTTGCAACACTTGCATCAGATCCCATCTGGATGACTATCTCCCCTTCTTCAAGACTTCTAGTTTCCTGAAACAAATGCAACAAATTACATACATGAACAGAAGCATCAGAATCTACAACCCAAATTCCTTCTCGTCCAACGAGAAAGCTAGTTTCAATGATGAAATTTTTTGTAGATTTCATACCTGCTGGGGCTTTACCTTTGTCTGACGACTTCAGGTATTCCGGGCAATTACGCCTCCAGTGCCCCGGCTTTTTGCAGTGGTGACAGACGTCAGATTTCTTCGACGCTATCAATGTGGATGCATTAGAAGATGAGCCAACACCTTGACTCTTCTTCTTTCTCTTCTGGGCCGGGCCCTTCCGAGAACCTTGCTTCCGACTGCGCTTCCCTCTGACTTGTGCAACCATTGCACTGCCAACGGGACCATCTTTCTTCATTACGTCTTCTGCAGACTTTAATGCAGCAAGAAGACCAGCGTTCGACAATTCCAACTCGTTCATGTGGAATGAAACCACAAAATTATTGAAAGAATTGGGCAAGGATAGCAGAATGAAGTCAACTTGCATGTCTGCATCCATGTTGGCCCCAAGAGTCTCCAGTTCAGACAAGTACCCAAACATTTTGAGTACGTGCTCCCGAACTAAGGTTCCTTCCTGCATCTTGCAGCGAATGAGCTCTTTCATAATATTGTAACGCTGGTGCAGTTGATGTCACCAAACATATCTTTAAGATTATGCATTATCTCCTGGCATGTGCTCATCTCCACATATTGCTTCTGCAGAACATTGGAGAGAGAACCCAGGATATAACATCTAGCCAAGACATGATCTTCATCATACTTGTCATTATATGCTTTTTCTTCCTTGGATTTAGGGCTCTCATGCTTGTCCTCGGAGAGCACATAACGTATGCGCTCGGCAAAGAGAACAAGCACCAAATTACGGATCCAGTCCGAGTAATTTGGGCTGGTCAATTGGTTGACCTCAAGAAGCCTACTAAGTGGGTTCAAGGACTTCATTTTCTGAAATTAAGAATGCACTATATTAGAACATATAATCATATATTCATATTTATGATATCTGATTAAGGCATTTTGAATCAAATTGTTCTTGCTTTATCAACCTTTAAAGTTTATTCCCTTAATCACTTTCAAAGTAAGAGATATACTTACCATTATATATCAAGCAAGAACTGGGATCTCCTCCTTATCTTTGTCATATCCTAATAATATGAGAACCTATGACTCCAATAAAAAGAAGCAGGAATACATTCCGCCTTGCAAGTCCAACTTACATCTCCCAATTCGGTCTTTAATACCTGAGCCCACCACCTTTAAGATGATGTTGACCCGTCATTAATTGAACCAACCGTCAACAGGAATACAACTCGCTATGTGCAATCCAATATCGCCCCAATAATATGAGGACCCCATATTGGGGTCACTATGCATACGTCCTTACTCTTTCGAGAAGCGACGAGCCCGATCTAGATGCACTTGCATACAGGAGCTGTCACTTCGGACATGCGTCTCCCACATGTAATCCCTGGCGACGGAACTCTTCGCCTTGACGGGAGACCATGGATGTCACTTATGTGATCCTCCATCTCATATTCAAATTTTAATAAATTATAATGAATCACATTCACATAATTAATTCTTCCGAGGGAAATTATAACTCTATTCATAATAGAGTGTCTCAATTGGACATAATCAATTTAATCATATTAAATTAATTATCAATCCAATTTAATCAACAAACTTGATTATTTTACTTGAATATATATGGTAATATCTCAAAGTACGTATTAATTCGAATTTCAATAATTAAAAAATACACCTTGATTTTATCCAGCATTATCGAGTCCCTACCCGCTTTCATGTCTAGTACCGATGAGAGTGGGACGGACCACATACGTTGCAATCCGCAACCCCAATGCTCTCCGACTAAACACCATATCCACCTCGGGAAAGGATAATGCCAAATATATCAATTCGTACTTGATATGATCATCGATTTTTCAACCGAAATTATACCATAGTAATAATCAAAACATTTTTAATTATAAGGAAATTTGCTACACAAATTCCCAATCCTATTCAAGCATCAAGTTTGATCATTGTGTTTTCAATTATGATTTAGATCAAATCCAATCAATTAATTGGTTGAGGTCAAGTCAATTAAGGAAATAATCATCTTCCAATATTTCACAAATATTTTCCATAATTATTTCATGAAACTAACAATTAATTTCATCAATTGACAATCACATGATTCTTGATTAGGACTGCAATTTCAGGATTGACCCGTACTCACTAAAATTAACATATCTCAATCAATTTAAATCCAAATTAGAAAAACTAAATTTCAAAAGATTGTTAACTTGATTTAGGACAGAACCCAAGTGATGTTTCACGCATTTCGAGGCGGATCAAAACAGTAATTAACTCTTTAATCATGTTAAGATCTACAGTTCCCGCAACAGTACATACATGTTCATTAAGACAACCATATCTCGAGCATACGGAATTCGAATTACACAAACTCAGATCCTATTGTTTCCTTATTTAATGGGGAACAAAATAGAAGTAAATAATTCGTGCTTAAACATTTTAAACATGGCCGAAATTATTTGCTAAACAGATCTGCGTAAAACAAATGCGACAAAAATTTTTGCGACCTTAACGAACCCAAGTCGTCCTAGGTTTGCGAATCATATTCGAAACCGTCGACCTAAGGATCTGATACCACTTTAAGGATATGGATTTATCCTCAAGTGCATCATGGAAGCATGATCGTAGTATCGAATACGATGCAGAATGACTAGTCGTACTAGTTGTTCTGTGCAACGGAATTTAAAATTTTTTCATGCGATGAAACCACATGATCCAAGAATGATTCTCGGATCGTTTCATCTATAACTACAACAAGTATAAAGGAATACCTCTTGAAGCGTGGTTGATCAAGTCTCTAAAGAAAGAGACCTCATGTCTCAAGTCCGATCGTCGGTGAAATCGCTTGCGAGCGAGGGGATGAACCGCGTAGTCCTCGCAATCCAAGAAGATGATCCAAGCATGGTTGATCCTGATCACGTCGTTCGAGATCGAACGTCTCCTTTGTGAGCATATCACTCCAAGAAGATGGAGAACCGAAGAACATCGAAGCAGTGGCGCGGTGGTGAAGGCGACGACGAGTCTCTCTTCTCTAGGGTTGGTGACGGCCACCAAGAAATAGAGAGAGAGAGAGAGGTTGGCGTGTGAGAGGAATGAAAGAGAGAGAGAGAGAGATGGCTCCAATATTGCATAGCCCTAGAGAGCATGGTATGCCTCTCTATTTATAGGGATTTGGGATCCACGGATCTCAATCCATGGGACATATATTATCAATGGATTAGATTGATTTATGTCTAATCCAATGGTCAAGATTTTTGTTGGTGAAACCAACAAATTATGATCGAATTTAGATTAAAATATATTTGACAAAATCAAATATAAATCCATCCTAAATTACACTAACAAATAAGGAGAGAATATACATGCAGATTACATCTCCCATGTATATACATGGTGGACGGCCACCCATTCCAAATAGGACATGGGTGCCGTCCACGTGTTTCCTAATGGAGGCAATCTCATAAGATTTCATGAGATTGCATATCTCCATGGAAATCTCTCATTATTTATTTCCAACAAATTTATCCTGATATATTCTTCAAAAAAAATTCACAATTATATTTGGGAATATTGCAATCTTGCCATTGAAAAATTGTGAATCATATTCACAACCCAAAACAACATATAATTTACATTGTCAATTAATTACACAATGTGTATCCAATACACATAATAATTAATTAATAAATATAAATTATAATTGGCTCTCTCTAATACATTATAAATCACATTGATATCTCTATCCACATTATTCTTATCCATAATAATTAAATCACATTTAATTATATTGGATAATTTCTACGCACGTCAAGATGATTAAATCACATTTAATCATCGTCTTTTCATTGCTTAGATCTTATGAAATTATTCTTGAACCCTTCAAGAATAATGCGATTTCTCCGCAGATACTTGGAGATAAGGACAGGGCGATTGTATTGCTCCACGTATAGTTACTTGGATGTTGAGATCATATCTCAAATCCAGATCCCATGGACCTTCCACTGATGCTTGATCAAATCAAGACCGTAGACCTAATCTTCTCATTGCATCTGAATCTCATTCATATCAATGTCTAGTTCATGGACTAAGATTAGGTCAATTCTCTAATGAGAGGAGTCGCTAAAATCCAAAACTGTTTCATCACTCCCTCGGAATGGAAGAGTCATGGTTATACAATCGTTTATGATCACATCACCCTCAGGTATTCCCACTACCGGTACATCCTGCATACTGGAAGACCTATGATCATTCTGAAGATAAAGATCACTTTTACACTGTCATCTTCAGGGTTTGATTATTAAGTTTCTCAATCTTGGTCATTGGGATTTGGTATAGATCATATGCTTTCACAAAGCATATATCTTACCTTCAAATTCATGTCATGCTTCCAAAGCATGATGACCATGCATGGAATTTGATCAGTCCCAATACCTCATGAGTGAGCTCATGTCTCCCGATTCATAAGTGAACCTGTATGATCCCTTTGAGAGATCGTATTACTCATATGTCCTCACATGCACACCAGCTCGCCGGTGTATAGACCTAGGTTAGATCATCAACCTATTGGTCTGCCAAATGTACACACTCAATCATATAGCAACACATCTGTCTCCGGTCAGAGGATGCATGCCGATGCTGTGACAGTATTCAACATAGGTCTTTGGTTATCTCAATCTCGTTAAGTCAACCCATTGACTCAACTAACCTGACACCTCTGAATCACTATTCCCATGCAGAGATCCTGCATTAAGAGGTCGGTCAGATATCAGTCATATGAGAAAGGATTGCCTTCTCCTACTCAGACTGGAGATCATCACTTAACAATCATTTGACGATGCTTGATGTGTCCTCTATCTAACTCCTTAGATATCCATCCAAGCATCAGCCTCTATGATTCAATCAATGGATCAACAGTTGTATGATTATCATGTTGGCCATGGTACATAACCCTTGTTGTACAGAGGCACCCTATAGTGCATTCATTCATTCAATCTGAGAAAGGGAGTGAAAAAAATCAATAACTTTCATTGATAATTTATTTATTACAATAACATTTATTGTAGGAATGGCTCGCCCGGGTCTCACATTGCTAACACCCTCTACATGCCCACTCTCTCTCACTCTCTCTCTTATATGGCCGTCCACTACGGATGCCCTAGAGAGAGTCTCTATCGCCACAGCGTCGTCGTTATGCTGCCCGATCGTTTGCTCATGGATCTTCCTCTCCTTCGGGGCATCTAGCTCGTGAAGAAGATGTCTTATCTCATGGGACGATATCAGGAGATTCGTTGCTTGGATCATCAACATGGATTGCGAGGAGCACGTGTTTCATCAACACTCTCGTAAGCATCTCCTCCGTCAGATCGGACCTGAGACAGGAGTTCTCTTCGTTTATAGACTCGATCGCAACTACACTTCAATAGGTAATCCTATTAATTGTTTTTGGTTTAGACGAAAAGATCTGAGAAGTGTTATTGGATCATGTGGTTTCATCACATGAAAATTTTAATTTCTGCTGCATCGAGCAACTAGTGCGACTAGTCGCTCCCGATCGCATACGATGCGATCCTCATACTTCCGTGATGCGCTTAAGGATCTCCCCATATCATTAAAATGGTATGAGAGCCTTAGGATCTCAGTTTATGTAATTTGGATTCCGTATGCTCGAGATATGATCATCTTAGTGAACATGTATCCACACTTTCGGGGAAACGAATCTTAACGTCATTAAAGAGTTAATTACGGATTTTAAATGCTTGAAATGCATGAAAATCACTTAATTTCTGTTGTAAATCAAATTATCAAAATTTAGGAACTAATTTTTCTTAATTTGGATTTAAATTGATTGAGATATGGTATTTTCAGTAAGAAATTATCAAAACTTCACTGCTGAAATTACTTCCCTAATCAAGAACTTAGTAATTGTCATTTAAGAAATTAGTGAAATTAAATGTTTAAATTCCTAGAATAATTATGGATAAATATTTGTGAATTTCTTTAAGATAATTATTTCATTAATTGACATTGCCTTAACTAATATTTGATTAGATGTGATCTAGATCACAAATTGGTTACATGATCTACATAATCTACATTCCAACAAACATGTTGCTTGAATAGGATTTAGGATTTGTTTATAAAATCTCATTATAATACTAATCAAAATGGTTTTGATTATTATATGGTACAATTTTGGTTGAAGAACCAATGATCATGTCAAGTACAAAGTGATCTATTTTGCATTATCCTTTCCCGAGATGGATATGGTGACTAGTAGGGGAGAGTTGGGGTAGCAGGTTGCACCATGCGCGGTCTGTCCCACTCCCGTCGGTACTGGACATGACAACGGGTAGGGTTGGTATAATGCTTAAGAAATCGTGATGCATTTCTAATTATTGAAATTTGAAATAATACGTATTTGAGATATTACCATAATTTCAAGTAGAAATTAAAATATTTGTTGGATATTGATGGGATCATTAATTTAATATGATTAGATTAATTGGAATCCAATTAAAATGAAAACACTCTATTATGAATAGAGTTGGAAGAATTGATGATAATGAACGTGATTCATAATGATTAATTAGCATTTGAATATGATATGGAGGATCAAATAAGTGACATCCATGGTCTCCCGTCAAGGCGAAGGGTAACATTGCTAGGGATTGTGTGTAGGAGATGCCTGTCCGAAGTGACAACTCCTATATGCAAGCGCATCTGGATCGGGCTCTTTGCTTCTCAAAAGAGTAAGGTCGTATGCGTAGTGACCCCAATATTGAATCCTCATAATATTAGGGCGATATTGGATTGTGCATAGCGAGTTCGATTCCTATTGATGGTTGGTTCAATTAATGACGGGTCAACATCATCTTAGGGGTGGTGGGCCCGGGTGTTAAAGATCGAATTGGGAAATGCAAGTTGGACTTGCAAGGAAGAATGTGTTCCTGCTTCTTTTTATTGGAGTTACATGTTCTCATATTATTGGGATGTAACAAAGATAAGGACATCCCAGATCTTGCTTGAAATATAATGGTAAGTATATCTCTTACATTGAAAGTAATTAATGGAATGCACTTTCATGGTTGACAAGGCAAGACAACTTTGAAATAAAAACTCCTAAATCAAAGTAAAATATGTGTGTGTGTCTATATATATACACACATATGCAAATTTCTTATTTCAGATAATCCATCATTAAACCCACTCAATGTTATATTCAATAATAACCAGTATAATATCATGGATTGGATCCATGATGAAGATATTATACTTGCAGTTGGACACATATTGTATGTGGTTGCAATGTGCAAGTTTCCTCATAATAATGAGGAATGACAATTAATTAGACAATAGATCTACAACCCTAGGGTTTGTGTGTCTCTATAGTCTTGATCTCTCATCGGATGTATTTTGGAAGTGGCATGTCGATGATGATCATAATTGTCAAATAATCCTTATATAATCTAAGAAGATGTTTTGTCATGCATATGTGCTCTTGACATTTAATCATGAATAACATGGTTCTCTGCATCATGGAGAATGGTGGCTCTACAAGAGATGATGTATTCAAAATGCTTGAATACCTACCTAAACCAATGTTTTAAGAGTTAAGACGTATGTAGAGTGTCATCATTTTATTGTCTATACTCAATTCGTTCATAGAGCTTCACAACATTCATATTGTATGAATTGAATGAAGCATGTATAAATGTTGAAGTGCTCTTATATTGAAAACTTTTTGAATTCAATATAAGAGATTCTTTGTCTTGAACAATAGTTGCTTATAAATGAAGAGAGCGCAGTGGAAGCATGGGTCTGGCCCATGATGAGAAGGATAGTCAAAGGGTTGACTGTACTTCTGTGACTTCCATATGGCATTCAAATAGTTGTATGAATGCCAATGCTACAATAAGTCGATGTATTGATAGTGTGACTCTCTAGTCTATCTAGAATCCTTAGAGAAGGACTCAGATAGTGCATCAAAATAATCTGTAATCTACATTTAATCATTGAAGATGACTTGCTTATAAGATAAGATTAAAGTCTAATAATTGTATCTCAATCTTCTAATAACATTTGCAATTGGTTTCATATGTTTTAGAAGACTGGAAAATTTGATCTTAAGGTTTATAGTCATCCACATGGATATTGATGCAATTGTTGCAACAATCTCTGTTGGATTGATAGACTTCTCAATTTCAGAGGAGCCCTTATTCTTTGAGAATGTCTCTATGATCCAGATATTAGAATACACTTATTGTTTGTTTCTAAATGTTGAAATAAACATGTAATTCTAGAATAGACCTATCATAAAAGGTTATGATGGATATATTTCAAATAGTAATCCGACATCTGGAAGACTCTCCTAAATTAGAACATTAATGAATGGTTCATTAACTTTTTTAATATAGAAAAATTTGGAACCTTAAAAGATTAATAAGAGGATGAAGATCATTTGACAATGATCTGGCATCAAGCCTTGGACATATGTTTGTCGATGAGATCAACAGACTAGTAAGAGATGACTCTTTAGAATGTCTATAAGTTCAAATCTTACGTACTTGTGAATATTGTATTCAAAAGTAAAAATATCCAATACACACTTCCTTGGGAATGGTGTATGATGTCAAGGTATTCAGAATCTCATACATATTGAAGTATGTGGATCATCTATATCATAGTAATAATTATTGTGATATCTATTGATGATTATGTATGATATGAGATTTCTTCTCTTCACCTAAAAGAGCTTTGAAATGCTCAAAGATTTCACAATGGTTTAGAACCAAAGTTTGAAGGAAGATTAAATGAATTTGATCTAATCAAGGAAGCAAGTACCTATTAAATGAATTCATGGAATACCTTATGGAGAAAGGAATATCATTCGTATCTCATTCCTCCTGATAAACCTAAACTCAAGAGAGTTGTAGGGAGATACAACTTATCATGTGTGACATGATTTAATCAATGATGAATTTTAGCATAATTACCTCTTAGTTTCTAGGTAGATATGTAGTAGAGACTACATTATATATCCTTAATAAGATTCCATGCAAGTAAGCTAGAATTGAGCACTAGAAAGTGCTACTTCATTAGGAAAATAAAGGATGGTATTGGATACCTACTTTATGACCTTGAGATTCTTAAATGATCTCATTTCTGAAAATGTGATTCTTAGAAGATGACTCTCTTGAGAATAAAGATGAAAATGAATTAAAGGAACTCATTTAATCTTGATATGATAATGAGGATCATGAAATCGGAAACTTGAAGGACAATTAAAGATGAAACATTAATACCTATTCAAATCAATTTTAGAATGTATTCCATGTGTAAGATATGTCTGATAATGATCAGACTTCATATAATGAAGATCATGAGAATTAAGACATGGAAAGATGGATTTTATCAATAAAGTCTAAAGTAGACTTCATATACAAGTTTTGTATATGTACCCTCGAGGATCCACCTATAAAGGTAAAACCAGTAAGGTGTAAATGGATCTTCAAGAGAAAGGGAACCTGATAATAAGGTAGAGAAATTCAAAGCATGGTCCATAGCCATGAGCTACACATGAAGAATGAAGACATCGCTTACAATGAGACTTGCTTTCCAGTAACCATGCTTAAAACCATCAGAATATTGCTTACTATAGCTACACAATTTGACTTTGGCATCTAGAAGATGAAGGTCAATATTGCATTCCTCGATGAATACCTCTCTGAGGATATTCATATGAAGTAGCACAGGGCTTCATGGTTGAGGAAAGCAAGGTGTGCAAGATTGGGAAATCCATCTATGGACTCAAATAAGCCTCTTCTAGTTGGAACATAACATTTGATGAAATTGTAAATGTTATGATTTCAGATAGAATCTTGGTGTACCATGTGAAGCTTAGTTTGGAGTGCCATAGTGTTCATTGTGCTAAGTGTAGATAATATCCTAATCATATTGAAATAATATAAGGACAATAATAGGTGTTTTATAATCTGGTTGTTCCATAATTTGAGATATGATCTCAATAATACCTCTTAGATCATAGTTCTAAAAGTGTTCAGAAATAAAGAGAGGAGGGTATTAGGACCGTCACATTAGTAATACACCTTGGATATGTTCCATCTTCTGGGAAATTCCAAGAAAGGCTTCCTCCCCTTAAGTTATGGTACTGACCTATCTAAAGGTATAGCATCACAAAGAGTTGAGGAAGTGAATGCTAGAACTGCTTGCCCTTGTGCATCAGTTACGAGAAGTCGAGTATATGCCAGATATGTACAAAAGCCAGATGTCTGACATGCAGTGGGAGTAGTAAATTATTACTAATCCTACTATGGAGATAAAAGACTTGATTGCAGTAATAACAAAATCTTCAAATAGGACAAGACTTTCGAGATAGTGATCTCTAAGTCTTATCTTCAAGAAATTAAGCCTATATAGATAGTGATCTAAAAGGTCTTAACTTTGGATACCTTTGGAGATAGAGATATCCGGGAATAAGGGTATTCTGATAAGGATTATGGAAATACTGGTTATGATAATTATTAAGTCGCAGTGTGAAGGACACTATAACTAACAAGATTGAGTATTGGTAGCAAAAGATGCAACATTCGCATTAGATGCGAGCAATGTTACTGGGATATGCAAGTGTGGTAAAAGGACTTGGCATAGTCTGGAAGGAACAGAGTGACTGATCATCTTACCTAACTATTTTCTAAATAGCCTATGACTGTCACATGAGTGAGGCTCTAAATGATTATCCCATTAATGGTTCTTTGGGCTAGTGGGAGATTGTTGGACATACGAGCCCGCAACGAGCAATTGTGCAATAAATGTTATTGCGGATATCATTTCCTGATCTGAAAAAAGAATAAATAATTTGTAGAATAGGTCGCTTAGTACAATTATGGTTTTGTATCAGGGCCATCTTAATGATAATACAGTTGTTGATTCAATTATTGAATCATAGAGGCTGGTGCTTGGATGAATATCTAAAGAGTTAGATTGAGGACTCATCAAGCACCGTTAAATGATTATTAACAGATTGTCTCTAGCTTGAAGAGGAGACGACAATCCTCTTTCTGAAAGCTGATATCTAATCGACCTCTTGATGCAGGTCCTCTTCATAGGAATAGAGATTCGGAGGTCTTAGATAAGTTAGGTCAAAGAGTTGACTTAACGAGGTCAAGATAACCAAAATCCTATATCATATACTGTCACGATATAGGCACGCATCCTCTGACCGGAGATAGATGTGTTAGTATATGTCTGAGTATGTGCATTTGGCAGACCAATAGGTTGATGACCTAATCATGGTCTATACACCGGCGCACTGGTGTGCATGTAAGGGCATATGAGTAATACGATCTCTAAAAGGGATCATACATGTTCAATTACTGAACCGGAAGACATGAGCTCACTCATGAGATATTGGGAAGAATTAAATTCTGTGCACGGTCATCTCGCTTTGGAAGCTTGACTGAATTTGTAGGTTTGATATATATACTTTTGGAAAGTATATGATCAAGACCTAGGTATGCTATATGCTTTTGGAAAGTATATGATCGATATTGACTCCCAATGAAAAAATGAGAAACTTCCTGATAAAACCTTGTATTAGATAATATAAAATTGATCTAATACTTTGGGTTTATTCCGAGTCTTCTAGGTTGCAGGATGTACATGTATTGGGAATACCTGACGGTGATGTGATCATAAACGATTGTATAACCATGACACTTCCATTCCTAGGGAGTGATGAAACGGGTCTGGATTTTAGTGACTTCTCTCAATAGAGAAGTAATCTGATCTTGGTCCAAATGTTGGACATTGATCTGAATGTGATTCAGATGCAATGAGAAGATTAGATTTGTGGTCTTGTAATTAAGCATCTATGGGAGGTTCGAGATCTGGATTTGAGATGTGATCTCAATATCCAAGTCACTATATGTGGAACAATACAATCGCCATGTCCTTATCTCCAAGTATGCGCAAAGAAAGCGCATTATCCTTGAAAGAGTTCGGTATAATTTCAATGTTGAAATATTTATCCGAGCATTGAGAAAATGGATAATTAAATGTGATTTAATTATCATGAATAATATGAATTTGATTCATACTATAAAGAGAGTTATCTTAGATAATTAAATGTGATTTGATTATCAAAGACGAAAATAATGTGAATGTGATTCATATTATTTGGGCACACAAGAATAGAGATCCAAGATGAATTAATGTGATTCAATTATCATGGATATGAATAATTTGGATAGCACTATACATTTTAATCGTATATATTATGAATGTTATTTGTAATTTACATTTGTCAATTAAATGTTAATGTGAATTGGATTCACATTGGACATTATATTGAAAATGTAATTCACGTTTTTATTTTGGGTTGTGAATATTATTCACAAATTTCCAATGGCATGATAGCAATGTTCACAGCATAAATTGGATTTATTTTTGTGAAATAATTTGCAACAAAAGTTGTTGCAAATATTGAAGAGAATCATGACATAATGTAATCTCATGTAATATAGAAAGGAGAGCCACCTTCCTCATATAAAGGGTGGACAACTACAATTCTTCCATGGAATATGGCAACTGTCCACTCCTATTATGGAAGGAGGCTTGCCTCCTTCCTATTTCTTCAATGAAGATTGATTTATTGTAAATCAAATTATATTGAGTATATATATTTGATTTTATTAAATTAATTATTGTTGTGTTTTTAACAACAAGATCATGGCCATTAAAAGAAATACAAATCAATGTAAGCCATTGGATTTGTGTTGCCCATGGATTGAGATCCACGGATCCCACAATATTATAAAAGGAGAGGCACCCCTTGCTCTTCTAGGTTACAAGTTAGACAACACATGCTCTCTCTCTCTCATATGGTCATCCACCATGGACCCCTAAAGAGTCTCTATAGCCACACATCGTCATTATGTTGTCCGATCATTTTCTCATGGATCTCTGTCTCCTTCGGTGCGTCGCGCTCGTGAAAAAGATGTCTTATATCGTGGGACGAGATCAGGAGATCCATTGCTTGGATCATCAACACGGATTACGAGGAGCACGTGTTTCATCAACACGCTCGCAAGCGTCTCCTCTGTCGGATCGGACCTGAGACAGGAGATCTCTTAGTTTAGAGGGTCGATCGCAACTACGCTTCAAGAGGTAATCTTATTACTTGTTTGTGGTTTAGATGAAACGATCTGAGAAGTGTTCTTGGATCATGTGGTTCCGTTACATGAACATTTTAATTTCCGCTGCATCGAGCAACTAGTGCAACTAGTCGCTCCCGATCGCATACGATGCGATCCTCACGCTTCCATGATGCGCTTAAGGATCTCCCCATATCCTTCATGCTCTTTCTCCAAGGAATCAACTCTATGAGATTTATATACCTAAGGTTCGATTCTACTAGAATCCGCCTGGAAAGTATAGTGTTTGTTGCGCATAATAGAAAGCTTAGAAGTTGGTTTCCAGACTTAATGTTCTCGAGCAATCAACAAATTGGAAGAAGGGTTTTGAATGTATTTGATAATTGGATGATTAAATGGTCCAAGGTGAGGATTGAGAACTATAATTATGTGATGGAATCGAGAAATAATGAGGAAAATAATCACATGTGGTGTGGAGCTACATGACCTTCGATCCTTACACGATGGGTGGTAACTTCCCAGAGCTGGACACAATGACGGTGGCCATGATACAAGGCATTGAAGCTGTGGAACAACTCCTCGATATCTCCTCTTCCACGTGGTGGCGCAACCAAGCTCGCCTGTTGCCCGAGGTTGGAGAACCAATGCAAAAAAGTTGGGAGGTTGGTTTTGTTATAACTAGACCGGAGAAGTTGGGTTGGATTGGCTGACTCGATTGAGCTCGCATGGAAGTGGTTGTTAGAGGAAGAGGATGAAGGGATCATATAGGATTTTGGATGTAAAACAAATGATTAATAATTGACTGAAGTAGGGTCATTGGAACAACCAATTACCATTTCTTGAGGTAGGAGAAGGGTTGTGGTGCTGACACTATCAACATCATAGAAATTCAAGTCAAATATTGCTTATAAAATATTTATTACTCAGTAAATTAAGTTATTTGTTAAAATGTGAAACTGAAAATTAAAGACAATTATATTATTTAAATTATGGTGTAATATTAATAAAATAGGTCTTATAAATATCATTTACATTTTTAACTTAATAATTTAATAAATAAGTTACCGAATTTATATTTTATTAATTTATATAATAAAGAATTAGAGTTGTATATATGCTTATAGATTTTAATATTTTAATTTACATATATTAATAAATATAGGTATATACACTATAGTTGAACTTTGTCTATTTTTAGGGTTGTTGATTTATTTATAATATTAAATAGAGATTTTATTTTTTTTATTTTATGTATAAACTAAAATATCAAGAGAATAATTAAATATCACTAAATCAATTGTATTATAATTACAAGGGTTCGATTCCTGTAAGGGATAGCTACTAGAATGGAGATGACCAGTCTCACTTGAGATGATAGCTACGTGGAAGGTGGTGAAGCATAAGCGAAAAAGGCGATGTTGATATGAGACAGAGCGACAGTCTAGATAGTGGTCAAGTGTGTGGTAAAGAGAGTTGATATCAAGCGTTCCCTAGGAACCACTATAGTAAGTGGAATTTATCGAGTTGTGATTAATCAAATATG
Organism: Ottelia alismoides; assembly: GCA_037367405.1. Classification (NCBI taxonomy): domain Eukaryota; kingdom Viridiplantae; phylum Streptophyta; class Magnoliopsida; order Alismatales; family Hydrocharitaceae; genus Ottelia; species Ottelia alismoides. The sequence continues at coordinate 465,449 of JAZKJV010005183.1, forward strand.
CAAAGCCCTGGTATTAATTGCCGCTCACCATCATTGAGTTATTTCAATTCTTTTCCTGATTGTGACACCCCTAGGATCTGGGTACTCGGCAAACCAAATCCACGCATACACATTCCACATTCGAATACTTGACATTCATAACAACGGGAGAAAAATAGCAACATTCACAGCAAAATTCACATTTCATATTCCATTCATTGCATATACCAATTCCATTACATTCCATTGATCGTTTCCATGTCCACAAAAAATATGCATGTAAGCCTAATATAGATGTTCACAATTATACATTACATGCCATGTCTCTCAACAAAATACTACAAGTGAAGAAGGATAGAAAACTACCAACAACTATTCTATGAAAAAAAATGTCGTGAAGTTGCACAAAAATTGTGATATCCCCAAAGTTACTCACTGCTGCGGACCTGCGGATTCACACGTAGGTACATTATGAGAAAAGTTGCCCAATACGATTTAAACAAAAATATACAACAACAAGCATGATACAATTTAAATGTGTGCAAAAGAACAACTGTGTAACTGGTCTCACAAAGAATTACATCTTTGTCATTGTTATTATTAGTAGATATGGATATGGATATGAGTAACCAAGCTTCGTGGATAGTCTGTGGTCTTGGTCTGTATGAGACCTCACACTATGTCTCTAAGGTAAAAAGAAAAAACCTTAGGATTGGGGTGCCTCCGTAGGCATGCGGTGGGTACAATGCATCCTAAGTAAGTTCCCAACACGTCCACTTAGCTCTACTTCACAATTGTACTTATGATTCACAAATTTAGATTCCAACCCGCGAATCCTCGCGACAATCAAATCCTCCTTATGCACAAGAGATTCATGTCCCATTCCCAACTTCATTAACCACATTTTTCCCGGAACTCCCCTCTTAGCGCTACCACTCGGAATACCAACCAATATGGCCTACATTGGCCTGTACACGAGTGTTAACTCTAAGTGACAAGCGAAACACTAGCCGACCAACCATGAGTACTTGGCCTGCGCTTGAGCACCGGGATAAAGCACGCACATGCCGAGGCTAACATCGTCAGATTAGCACCTCGGTGTGCCAAGCAACATGTCCCCCAACCATCGCACCTACAATAGCAGTTGGGATCGCGGTCATCTAGGCTTCTACCCGGGGCCCCAAGGGTGCATGCCCCTCCCTTGGCTGCAATTACTCCACTACCTGATAGATATTAAAGGTCCCTTTACTAAAATGACAATCACAACAATATGACTAATGCACAAGATCAAATGTTGATAATGGGATCCGGTCCATGTCATATAACTGGAGCCGGTGTAGGGGCATGGTAACTCCTTGTACTACGTAAATTTCTAAATCAATATAATTACTGATGAGACAAAAAGATCCACGTTGTTATGATGATCTAGAGTAGATGGATGCATAGAACTACATGGTTTAGGGCCGCGAAAACCCCCCTTTGTTAGTCATGTCTACTACCAGTAAAATTGTCAGAGAAGTAGTTAATCCATGGAATCAGATAGGATTCAACATTGACAACGCCGCGAAAACCCCCCTTTGTCAGTCATGTCTACTACTAGTAAAATTATCAGAGAAGTAATTAAGCCATGGAATCAGATAGGATTCAACATTGACAGCAGTCATAACAATTTGTAACAAATATCAAATAGTAGACTTGCATCCAGATTGGATCGGAGTAAAAAAAACTTAAGAATGTTTATAGCTACAATGTTAAATTTTAATGATTAAGATGACACCGTCCTCCTACATTAATGGTCAAGGAAAGTAGGTTGAACCAATATAGTTTACACTTAATAAACAACTAAAGTACCGCGTAGCAATGTGATTTAACTGCTTCTACCAATCTGATGCAAATACTGCTCATACTATTTCCAGCACAATTCAAGGTCAGCATACAATCTCTTGGTTCTAGTTGACATCAACGTGGTCACCTCTCATTTGTAAGATAGATTTCTGTGTGAATTCAGTTCTTTTAACTGAAGAATGTTAATTAGAGATTTATGATCATGTAACTTATAAATATACAAAAAAAAACAGGTGAATTCCATCTTGTGTTTAATGTTTTGAGGTCCCTGTGATCTTTTATCCATACTGCCAAAAATATGACCTTTGTTGTTAGTTAAAATAGATTTGCTAATTTTTCATGATGGACTAACTGAAAAGAGAAGAACTATTAATACATTCCCAAATAATATTATATGGCCACATAATGACTGGAAGAAAATACCATTAAGGGGAAAAAACAGGACATGGGTTATGTTCTTTATTGCACGAGTTAAAATACTAAGAAATGGAAGAAGCCCGATTGTTGCAGCTTCTAAAAAAAGTCAAAAGGATTATCTTAACTTTAATCACAATAGTTACAGAACATGCAAACCCATATATTCATTGGTTGCAAGAAATAACACAACGATGAAAGTAAGGTGCAGGATATCTAAGCATGGCAGGAACAATATAGTATCACAACCACCTAGCAGCACACCGAAGGATGCTTGGGGCTCTACAATGTTCAAGTGACTAAGAATAGTGTGGAAACCACAACAAGAGGAAGGGAGCATCGTAACTCAAGAACACTCACACTTCGGTTTCTCCGTCGGTGAAGCACGACGCGATCGACACTTCGTTGATGATGGGAACCTCACATGGGGTGACCCGGACCTTCTCTACTCGATTTCGGCTTCGGGTCATTGACCCGAAGTGTTCCGGCGATGCTACGGTGAGGGAGAGGGAGAAGAACTGGAGGAAGGAAGGCTGCTGGTCGAAGGGGAATGATTTGGAGGCGTTTTGGGCGAGATGGGTTGGGTTTTATTGGGTTTAACCCGGATTCGGATCCGGGTCCGGATCCTTGTATGGCTTGGACCCCCTCTCACTAAAATGATCGTAACACGGGCTCCCAAACTCGGATTTTCGCATTCTTAGACTCGTTGGAAAGCTATCGACGAGGCCTATGCAATAGATTACTCAAATAAATTTTTTTGACCCTGCAATAAAATCAGATTTGAATTTAAGCCCAGATCCAGCTGGGTTTTGCATTTTAGTCCCTGTTTGGTTTTCTGGGTTTTCACATCATAAAAGTCTCAAAGGAAGTCTCGTCACTGAGATTAGGATGATTCTAGTCGATTTCAATGTCTGAACCCCATTGTGCCCAAGTCTCACAGAAAAATGAGCCCATAAAAATCTCAAAGAGAGCAAAACCCATAAAATTCTCAAAAGAACTCGACTACGGTTTCTGTTCCGTACATGTGAGCAATTGAGGGTATTTCTCCCTCACGTCCGCCTCAGGTTCCCACGTTGCCTCTCTGACATCTTGACTTCACCATAGGATTTTGACTAACGGGATCTCCTTCCGCCTCAGCCTCTTAACCATGTGATCTAATATCTACACCGGCTCTTCTGGGAAGGAGAGGTTTGGCTCCACCGTCAAGTCCTCGTAGACTATCACGTTTCGGGAATCTCGGATGTACTTCTACAAATTCGACACGTGAAACACGTCATGGATTCCCTCGAGGTGTGGAGGAAGGGCCACCCTGTAGGCTACCTTCCCAACATGGGCCAAAATCTCGAATGGCCCCACAAAACATGGTGCTAGCTTGCCCTTTGCACCGAAATGTTGTACGCCCCTCATTGGGGACACACGTAAGAACACGAAGTCCACGACCTATGATGATGAGAAACGCTTAGTCATGCTGGTCGGACTAATAATTGTCTATTTGGGCATGAATGCATGACTACATACCTGAAACTCGAGGTCTCCACGTCGCCGGTCGGCGTAGCTCTTCTGACGGCTCTGCGCGGTCATCAATTTCCTCCTAACAGTCTCCACTACTTTGGATGTCTCCTCAATGATCTGTGGGGTGAACATAGTGTTGTCACCCACCTGTTGCTAACACAGAGGAATGGTGCATCGCCTCCCATACAATGCCTCAAATGATTCCATGCCTATACTAGCGTGGTAGCTATTGTTGTATGTAAACTCAACTAGTGGGAGATGATCCTTCCAAGATCTCTTCCACTCAACCACACATGCTCGTGGTAGATCCACCAAGGTCTGAATGGTCCTCTCAGACTGTCCATCTGTATGTGGATGGTAGGTTGAACTCATATGTAGCTCTGTCCTTAAGGCTCTCATGAACTCTCCCCAGTAGTGTGATGTGGAACGGGAATCTCTGTCTGACACTACTCTCTTGGGTATCCCATGCAACCGGATGACTTGCTGATTATATATCTTGGCTAGTTGAACTGGTGTATATGTCATGTTGATCGGGATGAAATGGGCTGACTTGGTCAATTGGTCAACGATGACCCATATCGCATCAAGCCCTCTTCGGGTGCACGGCACTGATGTGACAAAATCCATGGACATGCTCTCCCATTTCCACTTCGGAATGGGAAGAGGCTACAATAAATCAGGAGGTCTCTGGTGTTCTGCCTTCACCATCTAGCAGGTAAGACATCTGCTAACATATTCGGCTATATCCTTCTTCTTGCCTTCCCACCAAAAGTGTTGGCGGAGGTCCTTGTACATCTTGGTGCCACTTGGATGTATGGAAAGTCTCGAGCTATGCGCCTCATCCAGGATCTCTCTCCTTAGATCCATGTCATCTAGGAAAAACACGCGGTCTCCCTTCCATACGATGGATTCACGGACTCAAAATCTGTCGAATTCGTCCTTCAAGCATCTGTGGTACAAGTCTTGGATCCTCTGAACTGTCTGTTTCCCTTTGATGATCTTGTCCCACAAGCTGCTATACTTGGCTGGCATTGTCACTGCATCGGATGTTCCCTCAAATGGATGCTACTCACTAAGTGCAGTGAGCACATCCCAAGTTTGCAACCAGGCTATCGAACCCTTAGTGTATGGTCGCCTACTCGAGGCGTCTGCTACCACATTCCCCTTACCAGGATGGTAGGAGATGGTACAACCATAATCTTTTAGCAGTTCCGTCCATCGCCTTTGCCTCTTATTCAGTTCCTTCTGATCAAAAATGTATTTGAGGCTCTTAAGATTTGTGAAAATCTCAAATGTCACCCCGTACAAATAGTGACGCAATATCTTTAATGCAAAAGTTACGGTCGCCAACTCCAAGTCATGAGTGGGGTAGTTGCGCTTATGGTTCTTCAGCTATCAGGATGCATAAGCCACAACTTGTCCCCATTACATCAACACGGTGCTCAACACTTCCTTGGAAGTATCCATGTAAGCCATGAAGTCCAAGGCACCTGAAGGAAGGGTAAGGATGGGTGGGGAAGTCAACCAGTCCTTGAGTATACAGAAGTTCAACTCACATTTGTCACTCCAGACAAATAGCACATCCTTTTGCATCCACCGAGTGAGAGGTAAAGCCAACTGGGAGAACCCCCTGACAATTCTCTTGTAGTACCGACGATGTCAAGGAAACCTCGTACCTTGGTAACCATCTTCGGTTGCTCCCAAGACACTAGTGCCTCAATTTTAGCGGGGCCAACTAATACCGCTGCCTCTAAAATTACTTGACCTAGAAATGCTACGTCAGAAAGCCAAAACTCAAACTTGACGTATTTAGCATATAAATGGTGTTCTCAGAGCATCTCTAGCACAATGCGAAGATGGGACTCGTGCTCATACTCATCACGGGAGTAGACTATAACATCATCGATGAGTACAATCATGAACATGTCCAAGTATGGATGGAAGGCTCATTTCATCAAATCCATGAATGTGACAGGTGTATTCGTAAGTCTAAAAGGCATAACTAGGAATTTGTAGTGACCGTTTCTAGTACGAAATGCGGACACCATCACGTCTGCGTCTCTGATCCTCAACTGGTGGTATCCTGACCGCAAGGTCAATCTTGGAGAATACCGCTGCCCCCTATAACTGATCGAAGAGATCATTAATCCGTGAAAGTGGGCAATTGTTCTTGACCGTTCTCTTGTTTAGTTGTATGTAGTCTATGCATAACCTCAGGGATCCATCTTTCTTCTTCACAAAGAGGACGGGTGCTCCCCTTGATGATGTATTAGGACGGATGAATCCCTTCTCCAACTGCTCCTGTAACTGCACTTTGAGCTCCTTAAGCTCAGCATGTGCCAACTTGTATGGATGGATAGAGATCGTCTGTGTATCAGGTAATAGCAAGATCTCAACTCAACCTCCCGTACTCAGGGTGACAAGCGAAACCCTAGCCGACCAACCATGACTACTTGGCCCGCGCTCGAGCACCAGGCTAAAGCACGCAAGTGTCGAGGCCAACACCATCAGATTAGCACCTCAGTGTTCCAAGCAACATGTCCCCCAACCATCACAGCTACAATAGCAGTTAGGATCGCGGTCATCTAGGCTTCTACCCGGGGCCCCAAGGGTGCATGTCCCTCCCTTGGCGGCAACTACTCCACTACCTGATCGACATTAAAGGTACCTTTACTAAAATGATAATCACAACAATATGACTAATGCACAAGATCAAATGTTGAAAATGTGATCCGGTCCATGTCATATAACTGGAGCCGGTGTAGGGGCATGGTAACTCCTTGTACTACGTAAATTTCTAAATCAATATAATTACTGATGAGACAAAAAGATCCAAGCTGTTATGATGATCTAGAGTACATGGATGCATAGAAATACGTGGTTTAGGGCCGCGAAAACCCCCTTTATCAGTCATGTCTACTACCAGTAAAATTGTCAAAGAAGTAGTTAATCCATGGAATCAGATAGACATTGACAACGCCGCGAAAACCCCCCTTTGTCAGTCATGTCTACTACCAGTAAAATTGTCAGAGAAGTAGTTAATCCATGGAATTAGATAGGATTCAACATTGACAGCAGTCATAACAATTTGTAACAGATATCAAATAGTAGACTTGCATCCAAATTAGATCGGAGTAAACAAAACTTAAGAATGTTTATAGCTACAATGTTAAATTTTAATGATTAAGATGACACCGTCCTCGTACATTAATGGTCAAGGAAAGTAGGTTGAACCAATATAGTTTACACTTAATAAACAACTAAAGTACCGCATAGCAATGTGATTTAACTGCTTCTACCAATCTGATGCAAATACTGCTCATACTATTTCCAGCGCAATTCAAGGTCAGCATACAATCTCTTGGTTCTAGTTGACATCAACGTGGCCACCTCTCATTTATAAGATAGATTTCTATGTGAATTCAGTTCTTTTAACTGAAGAATGTTAATTAGAGATTTATGATCATATAACTTATAAATATAGAAAAAAACAGGTGAATTCCATCTTGTGTTTAATGTTTCGAGGTCCCTATGATCTTTTATCCATACTGCCAAAAATATGACCTTTATTGTTAGTTAAAATAGATTTGCTAATTTCCCTTGATGGACTAACTGACAAGAGAAGAACTATTAATACCGTTCCTAAATAATATTATATGGCCATATAATGACTAGAATAAAATACCATTAAGGGAAAAAAAACAGGGCATGGGTTATGTTCTTTATTGCATGAGTTAAAATACTAAGAAATGGAAGAAGCCCAATTGTTGCAGCTTCTAGAAAAAAGTCAAACGAATTATCTTAATTTTAATCACAATAGTTACAGAACATGCAAACCCATATATTCATTGGTTGCAAGAAATAACACAACGATGAAAGTAAGGTGCAGGATATCTAAGCATGGCAGGAACAATGTAGTATTACAACCACCTAGCAGCACACCGAAGGATGCTTGGGGCTCTACAATGTTCAAGGGACTAAGAATAGCGTGGAAACCACAGCAAGAGGAAGGGAGCATCATACCTCAAGAACACTCACACTTGGTTTCTCCGTAGGTGAAGCACGACGCGATCGACACTTCGTTCACGATGGGAACCTCACATGGGGTGACCCGGACCTTCTCTACTCGATTTCGTCTTCAGATCGTTGACCGAAGTGCTCCGGCGATGCTCCGGTGAGGGAGAGGGAGGAGAACTGGAGGAAGGAAGGCTGCTGGTCGAAGGGGAATGATTTGGAGGCGTTTTGTGCGAGATGGGTTGGGCTTTATTGGGTTTAACCTGGATTCGGATCCGGGTCCGGATCCTTATATGGCTTGGACCCCCTCTCACTAAAATGATCGTAACACGGGCTCCCGAACTCGGATTTTCGCATTCTTAGACTCATTGGAAAGCTATCGACGAGGCCTATGCAATGGATTACTCAAATAAATTTTTTGGACCATGCAATAAAAGAAGATTTGAATTTAAGCCCAGATTCAGCTGGGTTTTGCATTTTAGTCCATGTTCGGTTTTCTGGGTTTTGACACTGATAGCGAGTCCTATGTATAGGAGTCTTGGTCATGGCCTGAAAGACATTTGAGAAGCTGATCAAAGTCCATTTATAGTCTGGCTCATCAGGACCTTTATGAAATCCTTACAACGTCATGGCATGCTTAAAAAGTCATTGCGGGTACTATTGAAATGATTGGAGAAATTGGTCGGAACCCCCCATATGAATCCGTAAATCAGAGGAGCATACCGAAAAAAGCATTTCATTCTTTCCAGAATGGATCGAATTCTGATCCCTCATCATTGTGAAACTCCCCTTGTAATCGGGATGAGGTGGAAGCCTCCCTTCCAGGAGGTGTTCTACCTCGGGCCATCGACATCATACTCTCTACTGAAATATATTTCACGATTTACTTGCCTCAATTTATAGTACAACTAGGACTCGCTTCCGTTTCCATTGTTTGAATATGTCCTTTCTGATTTCAGATATGATAGAGGGCTAGGTTTGTAGTCAAGGTGTGTGAGTTATCCACGGCAGTCACTCTGCCTCGCTACTCTCACTCTCCTGACTTTTCCCAGAAAAAGAGGAGCTACCAAATGTAGTGCTTCCATTTCCTGCTCTTGTTGATCATCGCTCGAATTCCAATTCCTCTACTACAAGATGGGACCTTTCGAGTGCATGCCCTATGCCTTGACCTGTATGTAGCAAGATACATGCTATCTCTTCGAAGCTCTAGTAACTATAACTAAAAAGCTCCCATCTGCAACATCTTTCTCTTTGCTACATCAACACACACTTTATCTCATGAAGGGAAGTGGCAAGATCCCCTATGCCCCCATCAGAAAGATAGGCAGATGAGGTCTCGTAAAGTATAGGTCAGATGTAACCATGAGTAGTAAGTAGCGGATCTCCTGCAACACTGGATAATCATATGCAGTGGAATGAACGTGGTTCAGAAAGGCATATGAGTCCGAACGTTATTATGAATATGCGACCAACACTACACTATGTAGGTACCTGTGCAGGTGAGGAGTCGGTCGGTCTCCTACTCATATACCAGCTAAACTCAAACTAAATAATTATGTGATATCTATGAAAGTTTGAGTCTCTTTGAGATATCATAATTCTGGAAATTGATATGTGAATCAATATTAAGGAAAGGTAGTTTTCAAATCACTGAGTTAGACCCATTATAGAATCCTATTTAGTTGAATATGGAGGTAGTACTTATGGAAGAAGGCTTGCATCCTTTGTCTGTCCATGCATGGAGTTAACCTTCCTCATGTCATTGTTTCTTCTCTGAGTTCACAACCACGCTAGGCTTTCGGTGACAGACGGAAGGATATTTTCACTAGAATTGGGATGACGAGTAAGGATGCATTCCGGAGCTTTAACTAATATCTTCTGGTGATGCAAATGAAGGATATGGAAACATCATTAAGCACATGACGGAAGCGTGAGGATCGCATCGTAAGTGATCGGGAATGGCTAGTCGCACTAGTTGCTCGTGACACCAAAATTTAAAATTTTTAATATAATGAAATCACATGATCCAAGAATACTTCTTGGATCATTTCATCTAAACCACAAACAAGTATTAGATTTACCTCTTGAAACATGGTTGCGACCGATTCTCTAAACGAAGAACCTCATGTCTCAAGTCTGATCCAACAGAGGAGATGCTTGCGAGCGCATTGAAGAGATGCGTGCTCCTCGCAATCCATGTTGATAATCTAAGCGGTGAATCTCCTGATCTCGTCACATGATATCTGACGTTTTCTTCATGAGTGAGGCACAACGAAGGAGACGGAGATCTACGAGTAAACAGTCCGGCAACATAACGACAGTGCTATACCGATGGTGACTTTCTCTATGGCATCAAGGTGAATGGCCACAAGAGAGAGAGGGAGAGAGATTTGGCATGTAGAGAATGAGAGAGAGAGAGAGAGAGCATATGTTGTATCTCTTGTTGTTATTTTAAGATCAAGGGTTGCCTCTTCTTATATAATATTTTGGGATCCATGGATCTCAATTCATGGATAACACAAAATCAGTGGATGAGATTGATTTGTGTTTCTTTCAATGGCCATGATCTTGTTTAAAAACAAAACAACAACTAATTTAATTTATACTAACATATATTGATAAGTCAAAATATAAATTAGTTTCAAAACAAATCAATTAATCTTGCAGATAAAGAGAGAGAAGATTGATCTCATCCCTAAAGGGGGGGGATGAGTCAAACTCGTCATTATCTCATGAGATCTCATTATCTCATGATATCTCCAATATTTACGAACACTTGTTGTAAAATATTTCACAAAAATATTTCATAATTATCTTGTCAATATTGCAATCATTCCATTGAAAAAATGTGAATCACATTCACATCCCAAAACCAAATGTAAATTATATTTTCAATTATTTATTCAATACGAATGCAACTCACATCAATAATCAATCAACAAATATAAATTACAATAGGTTCTCTCTAATACATTATAAATCACATTTATAATATATATGATTAATATGGATAGTAATATCCATATTATTCATATCCATGATAATTAAATCACATTAGTCATCTTGGATCTCCATTCTCATGTACTCAAATAACATGAATCACAGTCACATTATTCACATCTTTGATAATTAAATCACATTTAATTATCTTAGATAACTCTCCCTATAATAATATGAATGAAATTCATATTATTTATGATAATGAAAACACATTTAATTATTAATTTTTCTCAATGCTCAGATACATATATCAATAGTGAAATTATCAACAAAATCTTTCAAGGATAATTTGTTTTCCCCACGGATACTTTGAGATAAGGACAAGGTAATTGTGATTTTCCATGTTTAGTGACTTGGATATTGAGATCATATCTCAAATCCTGATCATGCAGACCTCTCATAGATGTTTAATTAAATCAAGACCGCACATCCATCTTCTTATTGCATCTGAATCACATTCAGATCAATGTCTAATATTTAGACCAAGATCAGATCTCTTCTCTACTGAGAGTAGCCACTAAAATCTAGACCCATTTCATCAGTCCTTGGGAATGGAAGCATCATGGTTATACAATCGTTTATGATCACATCACCCTTAATATTCCTAATACCTGAACATCCTACATATTGGAATACTAAGAATAAACCCGAAATTTTAGTTCTCTTTTATATTGTCTCCTTCAGGGTTTTTATCATTAGTTATCTTATTTGATTATTAGGAATTGGTATAGATCATATACTTTCCAAAAGCAAATTTCATATCTAAGTGTTGATCATGTAATTTCCAAAAGTATATATCAAACCTACAAATTTAGTCAAGCTTCCAAAGAAAGATGACCATGTACGGAATTTGATTCTTCCCAATATCTCATGAGTGAGCTCATGTCTTTCGGATCAGTAAATGAACAAGTATGATCCCTTTAAGAGATCGTATTACTCATATGCCCATGCATGCACACTAGTGCGCCAGTGTATAGATCTTGATTATGTCATCAACCTATTGCTCTGCCAAATGTACATACTCACACATATAGTAACACATCTGGCTCCTGTCAGAGGATGTGTGCCTATATCCTGGCAGCATATGACATAAGTCTTTGGTTATCTCAATCTCGTTAACTCAACTGTTTGACCTAACTAATCTGACATCTCTGAATCTCTTTTCCTATGTAGAAGACATGCATCAAGAGGTCAGTCAGAGATCATCCTTTATAGAAAGGATTGCTCCTTCTCAGGTCAGGGATCCTCTCTTAATAATCATTTGACGGTGCTCGATGAGTCCTCAATCTAACTCTTTAGATATTTACCCAAACACTAGCCTCTATGATTCAACAATTGAATAAACAATTGTATGATCATTAAGAAGGCCATCGTACATAACCCTAATTGTAAAATGGGCCCTATTATGAAAATTAATCATTCTTCATTCTAGATCTTGGAACGATATTCACAATAACATTTATTGCATAATGGCCCGTCATGGGCTCCCATGTCCAACAACGAGTAGTAAGATGAACTCATCTTTGATACAAGAAATCAAGAGCATTCTCAAATATATAGTAGTAGTTGACATGGGAAGTAGGAATGTAGATATCATGAAAGTGACATGTAGGTTATCAGGCCAATCAAGTCTGACAACCGCTCCCCAGACGTGCCAATAACAGGAGCATTTGGCGCCCCTTAGCCCAACTGAGCTGGAGAGGCAAGATATGAGGGAATCGAGGCATTTGACCCTGTAATTGCTTACCATCCTCTGGCTCTCTCACCTCCTCGGATTCTAGTTTTTAGAGCGTTCGAGTTCACCTCCTTAGATTCTAGTTTTCAGAGCATCCGAGCTAACCACCTCGAGTTCTTGAGCATTGCTTTGCTTCCTAGTTACTACGCACTCTCGTGTTCCATGCTTGACTGATGCCTCTCCCTATGGAAAGTAATTCTCGTGCACTCCGGTCGTTGTCTACTAAATGAGCATCCAAGCTTTAAGCGACCCTAGATTAGAGGGTTTAGCCTATAGCCAAACAAACACGTGGGACATGTCATTTATATAGATAATCACAAGATGATTTTCTCAAATAATGGTAACACTATAAACATTCCATTAGTTATGTACCAACATTCCAGATGCATATCCGCAGGACCAGGCCCATTTCCTGTCTGAAAAAACCACTCCTCCTCCCTCCTACGGTCTCTACGACCCTCCAGTGATAGATGAAGGGGAGGGGAAAGAGGCGCAACAGGATAAAAAAACTCAAATTTTTTCCATCCTCATTCTCACATTATTCAGGCAGGTTGATCACATGTACTTCCCACCGCATCTAGCTAGTAATTTCTATGTAGCTTGTTATATATCCTCGTCATTTGAGATTATAGACTAGGGGAAACTAGCTAGTTCTCCCTGAAGTGCGTTGAGGCGCAACGGTTGATGTTGAGGTGTGCAGTTGAAGTCAAGCACTGTTTTGGTTTTGTATAAATCAGTCAATTTGAATTTCAAGGGAAGGACTTCAAAAAATAAGAAGAGAGACAAGAAGCTTCTCCTCGATCGAAGTGGAATGCGAGGCTTTTATTAATGTGGCCTTGGTGTTCAATGTGGTGCTTTAGATGGTAGTGAAATACTATGAAATGCTAGTTCCTTTGACCCGTGCAAAAATGATTGACATCTAGGCAAGTAATAAGTAGGGCCCCCTCTGTCCTTTGGAGGAGTTGTATGAGTTTATGAGACCTAGTTGGGGCTATTTGAGACTGACATTTGAATCCAAGAGTAAAGAGATTGACTTTTTTACATCATCCAAGTCAACACTCCTACCAATGCATGTAGCACAAGATGATCTCAGCCATTTGGTTGCTCCTACACACAAAATGCCACTCTCCTCTGTCTCACTTAGGTTCATTGGTTTCGATATCATTTCTCTATATTTTGGCTACTTTCACTTGCATAAGACGTGATGAATCACCTACGTGCCCTTGACCCCTAGTCATTCTGAAGACCACTTCCCCCATTCCCCCCGTCTTACCTTAGCTGTTGGCACAGATAGGGTGATTTGATAGATCGATTCCTCTGTATTCATCAATCGGATGAGAAGGCCTTCTTCAACACAACATAGTTCATCCAAAGGATCTTGTCACCAAAGCACGAAAGCTAGGATATTTCAGAAAATGGAAGCTCTAGTGGTTTATCTAGTGGAAGAGGTCAAGCGAAGCTGAAGGAGAAGAAAGCTGCTCCGATAAGACCCACCAGTAAAGCTAGAAAGGAAGAGATCAAATCTTTTGATGCGTTAGCGATCCTCTATTCATGTGAGGTACGATTGCACAAGCAGGAGAATGTACTAATATTAAGCCTGATCGTGTACCTTCGCCTGAACTCACTTCGAGTAGGGAGTGGGGGTTGTGCAATCCCTGTTATGTTGGTCCCTTCCCCATAAGATGCTTAATATCTAGTTGTGAGGCATAAGTGCCATCTTGCTACACATATGCAAGGTGTGATCTTAGCCTTCACTGACTGACTGACCTTCATCAATCCTCGACCTGCACCATTCGTGATCAGCCTCCTTAATGTTGTCCCGATCAAAAGGCGGGGCAACACAGCCCCCAGCAGGAGTTGTCACATCTTGTTTGTCCCTTCTCGATTCCCACCGAAGAATCCCTAAGAAGCATCAAACATTTTCGATGAGACCCATGGAACAGTTTTGAGATAGCAAGTACTAGATCTCGATGAGACTTCATAAAAAATCAAAGAGAAGATCGAAGAAACATAAATGTGTGTAGTGGTTATGATAGCAGTACCTTCATATACTAGAAAACATCCGAAAAACCTGCTACAGAACTATCGAGCAAAGGCAAAAATACAATAATTAGATACATGGCGATCGAACGTATTCTTTTCAAGCAAAAAATCATACAAACTTCCTTAGTTATTGAGAAGGGGAAGCATAAATATTCTATTTTGGGGGGCAGATCCAAGCCCCCCATTAATCTAAGGTCTCATGAACCTTCTTTGGCCTCTCCTCCCCCACTCCCCCACTTCGTTTTGAAGGATTGAAGTCTTTGATGAGATTTAGTGGTAGAACCTAGTGAAAGAGGTATACTACGAAAAATGAGGTTCTTCTCTGAGGGAGGTTCAAGAAGGTGGGAAAGGTTTGGAACATCACTTTGCACGTTGAGGTACTCCCCATAGTGTGGGAATGGGATTATATGATACTATACGTCCATGCCCTAACATGAAAAGTCAGTTCATGGATCACATCACATCTCATCTGAGAATTGCTATTTGTGCAAAAAAGACATGCGGCTATGTTTGTACAAGAACTCTCCAACGCCTGCCCAATATCCTCTAAGATCAAATCTTCTCTTTGTTTTTTACTCCTTATTCACAAGAGAATCTGTCATGTCCTCCACATATTAGAATTAGAAAAAAAACTATATCTATATATTGGATATTGAGGGATTTCTTTTCCAATCTCTCTTGGCGAGCTCTTACTACTTTGATTAAATTGATTTGGCTCTATACTTGATTGATACGCTCCCAAAGCCCCCCTCCCCCTCCACCCGGAGACCCTAACTAGAGGAGGGAATCAGTTTGCAATTATGTCTCCTTTACCCTAACAACCAGGCCTTTTGTTGAGAAGGTGGGTAGGAGGAAAAAGAGTTACTCTTTCTAAGTTCTAAGTCGACAAAGCGAGGAGAACCAACGGAAAGAACAACATATGAAGAGAAGGGGGTGCCGTAAGTATAGAGTCACGTCACGTGACGGTCAGGGGGTGTATGCGGGTGGCTACTCGAACGTGATGCATTCAGAATGCCCGAGTAGAATCAAAGGAAAAACTCCCAGGCCTTTGCCTTGGACCAGAACCTGTCACTCTCGTGCAAGTCTGTTGGGATCTCCCATTGAGGGTTCTATTTTCAATCAGAAAGGAAACAAGAGAAAGTGGATGGCCTACCCAGATGTTCCCAAGCAAACACTCAATTTCATATCTACCTTTTCTGGCTTTTGCTGGTGGGTTTTGTCTCAGTAGCTTTCTGCTCCTTAAGATTTGCTTGACCTCTTCCACTAGATCAACCACGGGAACTTGCCCTGCTTCTAGCATTGAATAATAAAATCGAGTTGGCATGCTTATCTGATCATAGTCTAAAGCTGTCAAGAAGACCTAGATAAAAAAGCATCTCTAGCTCGTAGGATCAATCAACTTATTAGTTCGAAATGGATTAGCATTGCATTTTCTATTCTGGGCTGGATAACAAGCGACTACTATCAGAAGCAACTTCCCTGTCTCCTCTCGATACTCGCTCAATCTTTTCGGTACCCATCACCTCATTCCCTATATCGAGACCATCCTGATCTTTGGTATCGGTTCAATATATATTAGTTGGTGTTCTTTTTTTCAACTTCTTTATTTGACATTCTCTTTCCCTTCCTCAACCTCTGACTTGTTTACAGGTCGATATACCCTAAACAATACAATCAAGACGGTGTCAAGCTATCCTTCTTTCTATAGTTAACTAAAATCTGCTCTTGCTTGATTGGACTTTAAATCGAAGCGCAATTCAATAAAAGAAAGGGGGAGGGGTGGGAAAGAAGAAATTCCCTTTTCTCAAGTGGCCTACTAACTAGGGCTCTTTTCTCTCACTTCCTCTATGAAATATTAAAGTCCTCAAAACAACATTTTGATAATACTCCTTGGGTTTATAGGCTGATCCTCTAACTTCTCTTTACCTCTCGAAAGACGCAAAAGATCTTTTATTAGCTTATTCTTAGTAGTCGAGAGAATAGTTCGATAAAGGAGAATATAGAATGCTAGTCAAAAATGGAAAAATCCGTAATTATCTACTACCTACTTGCCTTTTCTTTTTCCTATATCGATTGAGGGCATTCTCACATCTACTTCTTGCAAACATTTTTCACATTTGATGCTTTCTAGTATGGCACCTAATTGTGGTTAACATTTCCTTGAAATGCCTTTATGGTTAAGTAATACATCCTATCATTCCTTATTGCGCTCTTCGGTGTGAATAAGAAGAAGAGAAATATATAGTTTAGAACAGTGTCTTGGCATCAATCCCTACTCCTCTCTCTTTCTGAGGCCAAGTCTAATATATTGTGTCGACTTTCGACCTCGCTCTAATACATCATGAATAAAAAATCAGGCCTATGAGGACCGTGCAAGGGGGGAGAGAGAGAGATGTGAGCGATAGGATAACGAAGAAGACCCTACATCAATTTGGCACTTTTATGTATTAGTTGGAGGAGTGACCGTAGCGGAGAGTGCTCTCAGATATTTCACACGTACGGGGCACAATTAGGAATGTAAGCATGACTCCTGCTCATCTACATCTAAGCCAGGTCGTAGACAAAGATCCAACCTACGACCTGAACTTGCGAACCCTCGGAGGTGAGCTCCATACAAAATAACTATGATATACTATGGCCTTTAAAGGCTCTATCCATTAATAACAACAAGTAATAGAGATCAAATCAAGATGTTAGTGATTGTTTTCATGACTCGCACCTCAACGTCCCATTGTCTGGTCTATTTTTGACTTCCCTTTCAAAACTATTAGATATCAATAGATAAGACAAGTTGCATCACTAGAGGGGTTGAAGGGAATGAATAGAGCTAATTCCAGCTGCTTCTTCACTGCTGTAGTTTCTCACCTTCTTCCAAATCTCTAGTAGAGAGGCAATCCATCCTATCTTTAACTAACTATATTATGAGATAAGTCAGACCATTTGATCCTTCGTCCAATCTAACTATTTATTACTTACAGTCAGTATGAATGGATGGTCGGTGGAGTATCGAGTGTGGGCATCGTGTGGCTGACTATAGAGGAAGGACACATTTCACTTAATAGGAGCTCGACCTTATTATGTTCAGGGTGCATAGCGAGAATACATGAGGTCACTGAGTTAAATCTGGGCACTAATTATGATGTGGTGTGGTCCTTTAAAAACTATATACAATAATAATTAATTGGTGAATGGCTGTGAAGTCAGGGAGAAGATTGTACGAGAGTCGCTGTGAGGATTGTTGTCTGTTTGTCGGTCTCTTTACGTCACGGGTGGGTCTGTCATCAAAGCAAAGAAGCAGAGCTTGATTGAATATATATTTGGTGATATTATTTATTAGTTGGTTCAGACATGGGTCTTCGGGAGATAAAGGAGAACTTGATAGTTGTAGTATGACTCCGTAGCAAGCAATCGGGAAAGGAAAGCGGTGAATGCATTCTTCGGGCCTTGTGGCTGGAGTCTTTGACATGGTTGGTCGATCGAGGTGGAATCATTCCCTAGTCCTAGTTATATAATCAATCAACATAACGATAGACTAGGGACAGTCAGTAAATTATTGTCACTCCGTCTCTTTGCACTGTCAGTCCTATTGATAGGACAATAACGCAATTCTAACTAGTCCAGTTCTACCCCTCGTGTATATATATGATGAATCTTAGACTTTTGAGAACATATTTATATAAGAAATTAGTGGCTGTGATTTTTTTGACATTTTGAACTGACATTTTGATATAGATATTTTGAGCTCTTAATAAATGACTACTATATACTAATATCAAAGCTGGCTCAAGCTATCATATCTTAGTAGGCATTTCATTTCATATAATATTATTTTATTTTAGTCAAATTTGGATATCTTTATTAAATATATTACTACTATTGATACAATATAAAGCACCTCTCAATTTAATCGAAGTTGGAACCATATTATGTAGTTTAAAGAAGATTATAATAGCATATTAGAGAACTTATATATATATATATATCAGATTAATGGGGCTGCCTCCTGAGGGCAGCCAACATGGCTGCGTTTTTTTATTTTTTTGGAAAATAAAACTATGTATATTCATCCCTATATCACTCCTATATGTCATTCGAATTTCGTCAGAAACAGAGACTCCTACGGCCTCCATCGAGATGGTATCGATTAAAAAAATCCTGTTACTGTTAAAAAATGATTGTCTGGATGGAGGTCGTAGGCGTCTCTATTTCTGATGAAATTCGAATGGCCTATAGGAGGGATATAGAGATGAATATATATGGTGATATTTTTTGAAAAGAAACGTCGAAAATACCGCGGGGGTAGCCCTTGGGGCAGCCCCATTAATCTCTCTCTCTATATATATAGACTCTTGTATATTAGTAAAATTATTATGTAGTTTAGAAATTAGCTAGATATGCCTCTTCTCTATATAGAGTTGGCTTGGGCAGTTGTGGATTCCTAATTCCTCTATATGTCGATCCTGAATTCCTACATCAAGAAGGACCTCTCTGAAGATCTTGGCCACTATCTCACTTTGTGGAAGACAAGGCTAGCAATCATAACTGCTTGACCATGCCATATCATAGTTAGTTAGCATGGGCACATAGTGCAAAGGGCTAGACATTTCTCTACTATGACGATGCATCTAATAGGTAGAGAGAAAACCTCTATCTCACTTAAACAAAGGCAAAAGAGGTCGTCAGAGAGAGCTTATCTAGTTGGTGGTGAGAACAGGGCAGAGAAAGAGTCGGAGATGAGGAAAAGGCTCTAGCCTCCTAGGAAGTTATAGAAATAGAGGGACTTACCAAAGCCCTGTTGAAAATGAGACATCTATGATTTGCACATCCTTGGATGGTGACTGACATCTGCACCATTTCTGCTAGATTGAGAACAAAAGCTAGTAGGTTTTCTTGTAGTCTCAGGCATGATGTCTCAACCCTCGAGATTATGAGAGAAATATGGGCAAGGCATCATTGAAAACTATGGGAATATGCCAACCCCTATGCCATTACATTGTCCCCTTTAGGCATTGGCAAAGGACGGGGCATGGCGGATTCACAATCAAGGTCCTGAAGACTTGGTTGACTACATCCTAGGAACCTCCTCGTCTATTTTTCCTTGATGACTGGAAAAAATCAATAGTACTATGAGAATGAGAATGGAAAAGTTTCAGATTTGACATTTCTTGTATTAATCCTATATTGGCTTTAGGCTTTCAAACTCTACTTATATTCTATGGCATCCTCCTCTCGTTGGCGACATTGCTCGCTTTTCTTAATGCAAAAGAGCTCACTTTTATTGAACTAGTTTTTGCCCTTCAGAAAGTGGGGCATGTGAACTATATGTCATAAATGATCAATTTTGATCGCCGTCACGTCGATACCCAAATGATGTGCCCGTAATTCTTGGGATCTCTTCTGAAAAGTGGATTGGCATAGAGAGACCATATTTGACATTCCCCTACATGATTCATCAACTATCCTTCCTTATATAGACAGAATAGAAACTTCCAATATATATCTTCAGCCTGTCTTTTTTTCCGGTGGTCGTCTGTCGCTACTTGGGCGTAAGGGTGAAAGAGATGGGTTTGGCTCCGGAGTCGACTTCTTCAACCTCTGGTCTAGCCTTTTGAAATATAAACTAATAATATTTGAAGACTAGTATCATCATCTATAAATGTAGTGGGGAGCAGAACTCAAGTATCTACCGCTATCTTCAAGTTCTTCTTCCCCAAGCAAGGAAACTATTGTCCCAGACTAAAGCTTTCCATTGCCCCCTTGCTAACAATCTAAATCAGAGACAATCAGGGGAGAAGGCCTTTTCATCTATTAGAGACTCGAACCCCCTTAAAAGGAAGAATATGAATCCGAGCCCCCTAAATCAAAGCCGGATTTACTTATAAGAGAAAGAAAAGTGGGGAAGAGCACTTCTCTTTTCTAAGTAATACCTTCTTATGAGTACTCATGGAGAGCAATCCTTATCATATGGTATAGTTCCAGGAAGGGTATGGAAAGAGAGGTCCGGAGCAAGAGGAAGGCAGAGACTAGCCAGCCTTGAAATCGAAGATGGAGGCTATATATGTGACTGGTCAAGTACAAGCACCTAAGATAGTGGAAGAGAGTCAAGGGTCGTTCTTCAATAGTGAGCTCTTTACTGAGAAAAAACAAGGCATCAAAAACTGCCCAAGGCCAATAAGAGGGGAGGCAAGACCTACGTTGACGTGAGCGAGGTCCATCATTGGGGACCGAAAGGGCAGAGAGGCTATGACTGTATGTTATGCTTTTCACCTAGTACTTATATGAAGCATGTGATCCCAGTATATGCATAATGAGCTTGCCAATCCTTTCTATTCGAGAAAGAATCTGGGCTCAATATTTTAGAAAGCAAAGAGAGAAAGAGGGAGTCAGGATATCTTTAGTTTGCCTTGGAACAAAAGGAGGAGAAGGAAGGATTCCAAGGTCCCTCCAGCAACATGTATCGATGCCGAAGGAGGCTTTTGGCAGAGGCATCGGGAAGATTAGGGCACAAAAGATCTCTAATCTTGTTATTTTACAAAAAGAATAGTAAGTCCACCTCACCACTCTGATAACCTGATAGGCAGGATTCATGAACTCACTATCATCAGGTCTTGGGAAAGAGCTCACTATTGAAGAAATTTCTTTGGGATAAGAGAAATGGTAAATGCATGGCTACGACCTTTCTTTTTGCAGTAGGTTAAGTCTTCTATTTAGGTTGTTCGACTCCTATCCTCGGGACTTCACCCATCTACTCTGGGTCCCATCCCACCAACTAAGGTCACCCTTCATTATTGAGGACTTAGATCTCAATATTAGAACTAAGGTCTCCTGCTACGAATATATAGTACTGAAGCTTTTGAATCGTGGGGTAAAAGAGTGGAAAAGCCTCAAGATGGGTAGAATGGATGTGCAGGATGATCCACATCATCCTCGAAGAGGGAGCTCGCTAGACTCTTGTCTATGTTCTGACTCATCATCCAAGACCTAGACAGAATAAGAGACATATCGACCTAGAGGTCGACTCCTCTCTCTCCCACTCGCTAAGGCTAAGTCAGGGTTGAAACTATCAACATACATCAAGATTAGTAGAAAGAAGAAATGCTTCGATTCTATTGCGGGCATTTAATGCAGTAAGGAAAGTAGGTCCTAGTAGCTCTAATCTGACAAGAAAGGACCGTTTGAGGGCTTGCAGATGCCCAGGATTTAGTAAGAAAATTTCATTTTCTTCTCTTTCATCATATATCATCCAAAGCACCCATGTTTTGATCGTCTTTTGCTTCAGGATAGAGTGTCTATGTGCCAACTCATCGTTCTGTGCTCGCAATGTTTCTGGTTCTTTGATTCCCTAGTGTTGTCTGATGTGGTCAAGCCCTTTGCTATAATATGGTGGATGCCTCCTCATCTTGCTTTGCTGCATTCACACTCCGATTCGACTTTGAGAGAGAACTAGAGGAAAGAGACTTCGAACTCCCTTTTTTTCTAGGGTGCATATGTAGGGCAATCAGACATGTCTCATTGTTTCATATCACACGTCATGATCCATTCCCCACCCTTTTCCAGTCTATGATTCCTAAGGTCAGGAGCAAGCTGTGTGAGTAGGGATGGTTGACCCATCCTTCCACGATAGGAAGACAACCTTACTTCTATTTCTGACCCTTGAGGTCTGATTATGATACATTCACCACGTCTGAGATCTTCGTCATGCTTTTTGATAAATAGACTCGCTAACTACTATATAAAAGCACCAATTTCTCTAGGATCTAAACACTCTGTTATGCCTTAGTTCTAACATAGACTAGACATAATTCACATATGGATCACCATTCTGAAAAGGGATGATCAAGTTACGAAACACCTCCATCCTAGAAGGAAATAGATAGAAAGTAGAATAATTCGACTACAGAAAGCTAGGCAGATAGTGGGAGTGACCATCCTTCTCTCAGTGAGAGCAGATTGCTTCTTTTTCTGATTACAGGATAAGCACATTAGAAAAAGTCAGCGTAGCAGATTCTCGCCCCCCACTCACTATTTGCTTCGTTATTTATAATCTAAAACAAAGATGTTGAGCTCTTCTTGCTTGAGCAAGCAAGAAGATGGTCAGCACACTTCAGTACGCGGCCTTGGGTTGAAGAGAAAGAGATCGGATCATAACCTAGACGACAGAAGGGAATAATAGTCCCATCTAACCTGACTTCACATCTAGCACTTCGCAAGAGGCCTGATTCTCCTAAAATCTCTCACTTCACGCAGATACACCCTCTCTGAAAAATGCATGATTTCATCGAAGATGGGTACTTTTGAGCTCATACTACTGGAATGGTGGGAAAAGGAATAAGGGAATAACCGATAATCCTTTTTCTCTCTAAATGCTTCACGTGTGATACTAGAGAGTTGCAACTTAGTGAAATAACTATCTCTTCCTTCCTCAATCTCAGCTAGACCACAAGGTGCACTGATCATATTGGGAAGGTTATAAACATAGAGCCCTACATCATAGCTAACTTACGTACCGTAATGCCTGACCTCTTGCAAGACATTATAGTGACCTTTTCTCACCTTAAGATAAGCACACATAGGAAAGTCCATTTTAGGGTGAGATTCATACTTGGATAGTCACAGGGCACCATAAACAAAGGAGGCAAAGAAGGAATCCCCTCCCCCCCAATTATAATTGCAGTAATCTGAGATGCAACTATTACGTCGATTCGACTTATCTAGGGAAAGAATTCTGGATGATAGTATTGGACATGTGAGGCCCGGGTGAACCATTCTTAAAATAAATGTTATTGTAATATATACGTTTCTCAATAAAAGTTATTGATGTTTCACTCCCTTTCTGAAATTAAATGAATGAATGCACTATAACGTCCCTCTGTACAATTAGGGTTATGTACCATGGCCATCTCAATAATCATATAGTTGTTAATTCATTAGATGGATCATAGAGGATGGTGTTTGGATGAATTTCTAAAGCGTTAGATAGAGGACTCATCAAGAACCGTCAAATGATCATTAAGAGATGATCTCCAGCCTGAGTAGGAGATGACATTCCATTCTCACATGGGATGATATCTGACTGACCTCTTGATGCAGGCCCTCTGCATAGGAATAGTGGTTCAGAGGTGTCAGATTAGTTAGGTCAATGGGTTGACTTAACGAGATCGAGATAACCTAAGTCCTATGTTGAATACTGTAACAGCATAGGCACACATCCTCTGACCGGAGACAAATGTGTTACTATATGTCTGAGTATGTACATTTGGCATACCAATAGGTTGATGACCTAACCAAGGTCTATACATTGGCGCGATGGTGTGCATGTGAGGGCATATGAGTAATACGATCTCTCAATGGGATCATAAAGGTTCACTTATGAATCGGAAGACATGATCTCACTCATGAGGTATTGGGACCGATCAAATTTCATGCATGGTCATCGTGCTTTGGAAGCATGACATGAATTTGAAGGTATGATATATGCTTTGGGAAAGCATATGATCGATGCTGATTCCCAATGACCAAGATTGAGAAACTTGGTGATCAAACCTTGAAGAAGATAGTGTAAAATTGATCTTGATCTTCAGGTTGATCATAGGTCTTCTAGTATGCAGGATGTACAGGTATTGGGAATACTTAAGGGTGATGTGAGCATAAACGATTGTATAACCATGACGCTTCCATTCCGAGGGAGTGATGAAACATGTCTGAATTTTAGTGACTCCTCTCAGTAGAAAAACAATCTGATCTTGGTCCAAGTGTTGGACATTGGTCTGAATGAGATTCAGATTCAATGAGAAGATTAGATTTGCGGACCTGATTTAATCAAGCATCTGTGGGAGGTTCGTAAGATCTGGATTTGACATGAGATCTCAATATCCAAGTCACTATACGTGGAACAATACAATCGCCTTGTCCTTATCTACAAGATTCTGCGGAGAAAGCTGAAGGATATTGAGAATCCTCAAGCGCATCACGGAAGCGTGTCGATCGCATCATATGCAATCGAGGCAACTAGTCGCATTAGTCGCTAGATGCAGCGGAAATTGAAATTTTTAACTTGATAGATGAAACCACATGATCACGAGAACACTTCTCGGATCGTTTCATCAAACCACAAAGTACAAGGAATACCTCTTGAAGCGTGGTTGTGATCGCGAGATCCCAAAGTAGAGATCCTCCTATCTTAAGTCCGACCCACGGAGAATGCGCTTGCGGGCACGATGATGAGTCGCGTCCTTCCCGCAATCCTTTGACGAAGATCCAAGCGTCGAGGCGTAGAAAAAATGATCTCCTTCCTAATACACAAAGTGGACGGCCACTTGAATATTAGGGAGACCCCACGAGAATGAGAGAGAGAGAGAGTAGAGTTCTTCAACTCAAGAATGTTGTTGTTTGGAAAGGCTACCCTAGCCCTCCTTTTATACTAGTTTAGGATCCAATGGATCTCAATCCATGGGACACATGGATCCAAGGGCTATGCTTGGTCCATGCTAAATCAATGGCTATGATTGTTGTTGGTTAAAACCAACAACTTTAAATTAAAAAATGTTGCAACATTATTAACATAATTTAATTTAACAATAACTAATTAAGAGATAATGTGATAAATTAAATGGAGTCAACCAACCTCCCTAAAATTGGGGGGCGTTACCCATGAACAATTCATGGGTGACGCCACCAATGGAGGGTGGTTTATTTTGCACCATTTTATTTATCTTATTATTCCTTAATTAATCACAATAAATATTCACCAAATTAATTCCAAATTAATTTGTGAATATTTCAATCTTGCCATTGAATATTATGTGAATCATATTCACAACCCAAACTAATTAGTAAATTGCATTTCCAATTAATTAATAATTGTGAATCCAATCCACATTATTAATTAACAAATGCTATTTACATAAATTCTCTCTCTTATATATGTATATTATAAATCACATTTATAACACACATATATCATGGATAGTGTTATCCACATTCTCTTAATCCTTGATAATTAAATCCTATTTAATTATCTTAGATAATCATTTTCACAACATGAATCATATTCATATTTAAGCTTGATAATTAAATCTCATTTAATCATCAAGTCCTTGTTTGGATATTTCATCAAAAGAATTATTCTTGAACCCTTTCAAGAATAATGCGCTTTCTCCGCAGATACTTGGAGATAAGGACATGGCGATTGTATTATTCCATGTATAGTGACTTGGATGTTGAGATCTCATCTCAAATCCAGATCTTACGAACCTCCCACAGATGCTTGATTAAATCAAGACCGCAAATCCAATCTTCTCATTGAATCTGAATCTCATTCAGACCAATGTCCAACACTTGGACTAAGATCGGATCGCTTCTCTACTGAAAGGAGTCACTAAAATCCAGACCTGTTTCATCACTCCCTCGGAATGGAAGCGTCATGGATATACAATCGTTTATGATCACATCACCCTTCAGGTATTCCCAATACCTGTACATCCTGCATACTGGAAGACCCATGGTCAACCCGAAGATCAAGATCTATTTTACATTGTCTTCTTCAGGGTTTGATCACCAAGTTTCTCATTTGATCATTGGGATTTGGTATTGATCATATACTTTCCAAAAGCATATATCATACCTAGGTCTTGATCATATACTTTCCAAAAGTATATATCAAACCTACAAATTCAGTCAAGCTTCCAAAGCGAGACGACCGTGCACGGAATTCGATTCTTCCCAATATCTCATGAGTGAGCTCATGTCTTCCGGTTCAGTAGTGAACCTGTATGATCCCTTTGAGAGATCGTATTACCCATATGCCCTTACATGCACACCAGCGCGCCGGTGTATAGACCTTGGTTAGGTCATCAACCTATTGGTCTGCCAAATGTACATACTCAGACATATAGCAATACATCTGTCTCTGGTCAGAGGATGCGTGCCTATGCTGTGACAGCATTCAACATAGGACTTTGGTTATCTCGATCTCGTTAAGTCAACTCTTTGACCTAACTAATCTGACACCTCCGAATCTCTATTCCTATGCAGAGGACCTGCATCAAGAGGTCAGTCAGATATCAGCCTATGTGAGAAAAGGATTGCCATCTCCTACTCAGGCTGGAGATCACATCTTAACAATCATTTGACGGTGCTTGATGAGTCCTCAATCTAACCCTTTAGATATTCATCCAAGCACCAGCCTCTATGATTCAATAATTGAATCAACAGCTGTATGATCATTAAGATAGCCATGGTACATAACCCTAATTGTACTAAGGGAACTATTATGCAAATTATTTATTCTTCATTTCAGATCAGGGAATGATATGTGCGATAACATTTATTGCATAATGGCTCGCCGTGGTCTCACATATCCAACAATCTCCCACTAGCCCAAAGAGCCATTAATGGGCTAATCATTTAAACCCACACTCATGTGACAATCATAAGCTATTTAGAAATAGCTAGGTAAGATGATCAGTCAGTCTGTTCCCGCGAGACTACGCAAAGTCCTTTTACGGCACTTGCATATCCCTAGGTAACAGTGCTCACATCCAATGCGAATGTTGCATCTTATGCAACCAATACTCAATCTTGATAAAGCAATTATAGTGTCCTTGACACTATTGCTCAATTATTACAACCAGTATTTCCATAATCCTTATTAGAATACCCTTATTCCGGGAGATCACTATCTCTCAAGGTATCCACAGTTAAGACCTTTTAGATCTCTATCTTTAAAGTCTTAAGCTTTTGAAGATATGACTTTGAGATCACTATCTCAAAAATCTTGTCATCTATGAAGATTTTTTTTATTACTGCAATCAAGTGTTTTCTCTCCATAATAGGATTAGTAACAATTTACTACTCCCACTGCATGGCAGATATCTGGCTTTTATACACATTTAGTATACATTTAGCTTCTCGTAACTGATGCACAGGTGCAAGCAGTTCTAGCATTTACTTACTCAACTCTGTGAGGTGCTATCCCTTTAGATAGGTCAGTACCAAATCTCAAGGGAAGGAAGCCTTTCTTGGAATTCCAAAGAATGGAATACGTCCAAGGTGTACTACAAATGTGACAGTCCCAATACCCTCTTTTCTTTGCTTCTGAACAACTTCAGAACTAAGATCTAAGAGGTATTCTTGAGATCATATCTCAAGGTATGGGATAGCCAGTCTATAAAACACTTATTATCTTCCTTATATCATTCCAAATGATTAGGATATTATCTATATTTAGCACGATGAACACAATGGCACTCCCACTAAGCTTCACATGGTACATCAAGATTCCATTTGAAATCATAACATTTATAATTTCATCAAATCTTATGTTCCAACTTCAAGAAGCTTATTTGAGTCCACAGATGGATTTCTTTAGCTTTCACACCTTACTTTCCTCAACCATGAAGCCCTGTGGCTACTTCATGTGAATATCCTCAGAGAGGTATTCTTAGAGGAATGCAATCTTGAATTACATCCTGAAGATGCAATAGTCAAGTTGTGTAGCTAAGGTTAGCAATATTCTGATGATTTTAAGAATGGTTACCGAAGAGCAAGTCTCATTGCAAGCAATGTCTTCTCTTCCGGTGTGTAGCTTATGGCTACGAACCGAGCTTTGAAGGTCTCTACCTTCTCATCAGGTTCCCTCTTCTCTTGAAGATCCATTTACACCTTAATGGGTCTAACCCTTATAGGTGGATCCTCGAGGGTCCATATACAACACTTGTATATGAAGTCTACTTTAGACTTTATTTCTAATATCCATCATTCCATGTCATGATCCTTAGGAGCTTCATCACATGAAGTCCGATCATTGTCAGACTTGGCTGATACATGGAATACATCCTCAAACTCATTTGAAGAGGTATTAATGTTTCATCTTTAATTGTCCTTTTAGTTTCCGATTTCAGGAGCCTCATTATCTTCTCAAGATTAAATGAGTTCCTTTACTTCATTTTCATCTTGATTCTCAAGATTCTCAATCCTCCAAGAATCACATTCTCAGAGATGAGATCTTTTAAGAATCTCAAGGTCATAAAGTAGGTATCCAATACCATACTTTATTTTCCTAATGAACTAGCACTCTCAAGTGCTAGATTCCAGCTTACATCCATGGAACCTTATTAACGATATATATTGTAGTCTCTACTACACATATATACCAGGAAACTAAGAGGATAATTATGCTAAAATTCATCATTGATCAAATAATGTCACACATGATCCAATTGTATCTCCCTACAACTCTATTGAGTTCAGGTTTATCAGGAGGAGTGAGATAGAAATGATATTCATATCTCCATAAGGTATTCTTTGAATTTTATCTAATAGGTACAAGCTACCTAGGTTAGATCAAATTCATTTCATATTTTTTCAAACTTTGGTTCTAAACCAAAATTGTGAAATCTTTGAACATTTCAAAGGTTTCTCAGGTGAAGAGAAGAAATCTCATATCATACATGATCATCAATAGATATCACATATCCATAATGTTCACTATGATATAGATGATCCACATACATCAATATGTATGAGATCCCGAATAACTCGACATCTAACACCATTCTCAGAGAAGGGTGTATTGGACATTTTACTTTGAATACACTATTCACAAGTATGTAAGATTTGAAATTTTAGACATTCTAAAGTTTCATATCTTACTAGTCTATTGATCAAATCAACAAACAAATGTCCAAGGCTTGATGCCAGATCATTGTCAAATGATCTTCATCCTCCTATTGATCTTATAAGGTTTAATTTTCAGTATTAGAAATCTTAATGAACCATTCATTAAATTTCTAATTTTGTGGAGTCCACTAGATGTTAGGTTACTATCTGAAATATATCCATCATAACTCTTTATGATAGTTCTATCTCAGAATTCATGTTTATTCCCAACGTTTAGAAACAAACAATGAGGGTATTCTGATATCTAGGTCATAGAGACATTCTCTAAGACTAAGGGCTCTCCCACTGAGAATATGAAGTCTATCTATCCAATAGAGATTGCTGCAACAATTACAGTAATATCCATGTAGATGACTACTAAACCTTAAGATCAAATTTATAATCTTCTAATAAATATATGCAACCAATTGCAAATGTCATTAGAAGATTGGGATACAATTGTCAGACTTAATCTTATGAAATAAGAAAGTCAGAGTCAATGATTATATGTAGACTATTCTGATGCTCTATCTGAGTCCTTCACTAAGGATTTTAGACAGATTTGATAGTCATACTATCAACACATCAACTTATTGCAGTATTGGCATTCATCCAACTCTTTGGATGTCATATGGAAGTCACAGAAGTAGGTCAACTTTTTGACTTTCCTTCTTACTCGGGTCTGACCTATGCTTCCACTGCACTCTCTTAATCTATAAACAACCATTGCTTAAGACGAAGGATCTCTTATGTTAAATTCAAAAGAATTCAATGTAAGAGCATTTCAACATTTATACATGCTTCATTAAATTCATACAATATGAATATCATAAAGCTTCATGAATGACTTGAGTATAGATAGTAGAATGATGACACTCATCATATCTACATTCATCTTAACTCTTGGAGACTTAGGTTCAGGTAGGTATTCAAACATTTTGAATACATCATCTCTTTCGAGCTACCATTCTGCATAATGCAGAGAACCATGTCATTCATGATTAAATGTCTAGAGCACATTTGTATGCCAAAATATCTTCTTTTATTTTATAAGGATTATTTGACAATTACGATCACCATCGACATGTCACTTCCAAAGTACACTCGATGAAGGATCAAGACTACAGAGACATACAAACCCTAAGGCGATGTCTTATTGTCTTATTTAATTGCCCTTCCTCATTATGTTGAGGGAACTTGCACACTGCAACCACATACATTATGTGTCCAATTGCAAGTACAATATCTGGATCATGAGTCCAATCCAAGATATTTTTACTGGTTATCATTGAGTATAACATTGAGTGGGTTTAATGAAGGATTATCTGAAATAAGAAATTTGCATAAGGGTATATATATTATATATACATGTTTTACTTTGATTTAGGAATTTTTATATCAAAGTTGTCTTGCCTTGTCAACACTGAAAGTTCATTCCCTTAATTACTTTCAATGTAAGAGATATTCTTACCATTATATCTCTAGCAAGATCTGGGATCTCCTTTCCTATCTTCGTTGCATCCCAATAATATGAGAACCTACAACTCGGATAAAAAGAAGCGGGAACACATTCCGCCTTGCAAGTCCAACTTACATTTCCCAATTCGGTCTTTAACACCCGGGCCCACCACCCCTAAGATGATGTTGACCCGTCATTAATTGAACCAACCGTCAACAGGCTTAATACTCGCTATACGCAATCCAATATTGCCCCAATAATATGAGGACCCGATATTGGGGTCACTACGTATACGGCCTTACTCTTTCGAGAAGCAAAGAACCCGATCCAATTAAATCATGTACAGGATCTGTCACTTCGGACAGGCGTCTCCTATACACAACAACTGGCGACGAAATCCTTTGCCTTGACGGGAGACCATGGATGTCACTTATGTGATCCTCCACCTCATGTTCAAATTTTATAATTAGTTATCGTGAATCACATTCACATAATTAATTCTTCCAAGGGAAATACACATCTATTCATGATAGAGTGTTTATTGGATATAATTAATTTAATCATATTAAATTAATCATTAATCCAATCATCAATCAACAAACATGTCTTTTACTTGAATAGTAGGTATATACTCAAAGTACGTATTATTCGAATTTTAATAATTAGAAAAATACACATTGTCTGTCTCCGGTATTATACAGTCCCTACCCGCTGTCATGGCCAGTACCGACGAGAGTGGGACGGACCACATACGTTGCAACCCGCTACCCCAATGCTCTCCGACTAGGCACCACATCCGCCTCGGGAAGGATAATACCAGATAGACCATCATGTACTTTGAGATGTTCATCGGTTTTTCAACCGAAATTATAGCATATAATATAAATCAAAACATTTTTGATTATAAGGAGATTTTCTAGACAAATCCCCAATCCTATTCAAGCAAAAAGGGTTTTTCATGTAAAAGTTATCCTACAACCATTGTAGGATAAACTATAGTTTTCATGAAAGCAATGTTTGTTAATGAACCAATGATCAAGATGTAATATCTTATCATTGTGGTTTAGGCAAATGTCATTCAATGAAATAATTATTTCTTTAAATATTTCACAAATATTTATTACTAATTATTCCATAAAATTAACAATTAATTTTCATCATGATAATTGAATGACATATCACAAGGTTCAAGATTAAAAATGTTAATTTCCAGCAGTGACCCCCAATCACTAAAATTAACTTATCTTGATCAATTTAAATCCAAAAATGCAAACTCAGTTTCCAAAGATTGCCTATTTGATTTATTAAAGAACCCAAGTGATAATTCACGCATTTCAAGGCGGATTAAAACCGTAATTATTTCATTAATCACGTTCAAATCCGCAGTTCCCGCAACAGTGAATATAGTCATATTCAAAAAACCATATCTTGAGCAAATGAAGTCCAAATTTAGTAAACTCAAGTCCTATGGTTTCCTTGTTTAATGGGGAACAAAATAAAATTGAAAATTTCGTGTTTAAACATTTTAAACAGAGCCGAAAAATTCAATTTTACAGAGGTGCGAAAAATTGAAATGCAGTAAAATTTCGCAACCCTTTCAAGAACCAAATCGTCTAAGGTCTATGGATCATATCCAAAACCTTATTCAACCTGGCTCTGATACCACTTGAAGGATATTGAGAATCCTCAAGCGCATCACGGGAGCGTGTCGATCGCATCGTATGCAATCGAGGCAACTAGTCGCACTAGTCGCTAGATGCAGCGGATATTGAAATTTTTAACTTGATAGATGAAACCACATGATCACGAGAACACTTCTCGGATCGTTTCATCAAACCACAAAGTACAAGGAATACCTCTTGAAGTGTGGTTGTGATCGCGAGATCCCAAAGTAGAGATCCTCCTATCTTAAGTCCGACCCACGGAGAATGCGCTTGCGGGCACGATGATGAGTCGCGTCGTTCCCGCAATCCTTTGATGAAGATCCAAGCGTCGAGGCGTAGAAAAAATGATCTCCTTCCTAATACACAAAGTGGACGGCCACTTGAATATTAGGGAGACCCCACGAGACTGAGAGAGAGAGAGAGTAGAGTTCTTCAACTCAAGAATGTTGTTGTTTGGAAAGGCTACCCTAGCCCTCCTTTTATACTAGTTTAGGATCCAATGGATCTCAATCCATGGGACACATGGATCCAAGGGCTATGCTTGGTCCATGCTAAATCAATGGCTATGATTGTTGTTGGTTAAAACCAACAACATTAATTTAAATTAAAAAATGTTGCAACATTATCAACATAATTTAATTTAACAATAACTAATTAAGAGATAATGTGATAAATTAAATGGAGTCAACCAACCTCCCTAAAATTGGGGGGCGTCACCCATGAACAATTCATGGGTGACGCCACCTATGGAGGGTGGTTTATTTTGCTCCATTTTATTTATCTTATTATTCCTTAATTAATCACAATAAATATTCACCAAATTAATTCCAAATTAATTTGTGAATATTTCAATCTTGCCATTGAATATTATGTGAATCATATTCACAACCCAAACTAATTAGTAAATTGCATTTCCAATTAATTAATAAATGTGAATCCAATCCACATTATTAATTAACAAATTCTATTTACATAAATTCTCTCTCTTATATATGTATATTATAAATCACATTTATAACACACATATATCATGGATAGTGTTATCCACATTCTCTCAATCCTTGATAATTAAATCCTATTTAATTATCTTAGATAATCATTTTCACAACATGAATCATATTCATATTTAAGCTTGATAATTAAATCTCATTTAATCATCAAGTCCTTGTTTGGATATTTCATCAAAAGAATTATTCTTGAACCCTTTCAAGAATAATGTGCTTTCTCCGCAGATACTTGGAGATAAGGACATGGCGATTGTATTATTCCATGTATAGTGACTTGGATGTTGAGATCTCATCTCAAATCCAGATCTTACGAACCTCCCACAGATGCTTGATTAAATCAAGACCGCAAATCCAATCTTCTCATTGAATCTAAATCTCATTCAGACCAATGTCCAACACTTGGACTAAGATCGGATCGCTTCTCTACTGAAAGGAGTCACTAAAATCCAGACCTGTTTCATCACTCCCTCGGAATGGAAGCGTCATGGATATTCAATCGTTTATGATCACATCACCCTTCAGGTATTCCCAATACCTGTACATCCTGCATACTGGAAGACCCATGGTCAACCCGAAGATCAAGATCTATTTTACACTGTCTTCTTCAGGGTTTGATCACCAAGTTTCTCATTTGATCATTGGGATTTGGTATTGATCATATACTTTCCAAAAGCATATATCATACCTAGGTCTTGATCATATACTTTCCAAAAGTATATATCAAACCTACAAATTCAGTCAAGCTTCCAAAGAGAGACGACCGTGCACGGAATTCGATTCTTCCCAATATCTCATGAGTGAGCTCATGTCTTCCGGTTCAGTAGTGAACCTGTATGATCCCTTTGAGAGATCGTATTACTCATATGCCCTTACATGCACACCAGCGCGCCGGTGTATAGACCTTGGTTAGGTCATCAACCTATTGGTCTGCCAAATGTACATACTCAGACATATAGCAATACATCTGTCTCCGGTCAGAGGATGTGTGCCTATGCTGTGACAGTATTCAACATAGGACTTTGGTTATCTCGATCTCGTTAAGTCAACTCTTTGACCTAACTAATCTGACACCTCCGAATCTCTATTCCTATGCAGAGGACCTGCATCAAGAGGTCAGTCAGATATCAGCCTATGTGAGAAAAGGATTGCCATCTCCTACTCAGGCTGGAGATCACATCTTAACAATCATTTGACGGTGCTTGATTAGTCCTCAATCTAACCCTTTAGATATTCATCCAAGCACCAGCCTCTATGATTCAATAATTGAATCAACAGCTGTATGATCATTAAGATAGCCATGGTACATAACCCTAATTGTACTAAGGGAACTATTATGCAAATTATTTATTCTTCATTTCAGATCAGGGAATGATATGTACAATAACATTTATTGCATAATGGCTCACCGTGGGCTCACATGTCCAACAAAAGCACATTATTCTTGAAAGCGTTCAAGAGTAATTCATTTGATGAAATATGTATCCAAGCATTATCAAGAATAATATGAATGAGATTCATATTATGAGTATGATTATCCAAGATAATTAGATGGGATTTGATTATCAAGGATTACAAATTATGGATAGTGATGTCCATGATATCTGTGTATGTATATTATAAATGTGATTTAGAATATATTAGAGAGAGAATCTTTGTAAATGACATTTGTTAATTATTAATGTGAATTGGATTCACATTAAGTAATTAATTGGAAATGTAATTTACCAATTAGTTTCGGTTGTGAATATGATTCACATATCTTTTAATGGCATGATTGAAATATTCACAAATTAATTTGGAATTATTTTGATTGATATTTTTGCAATAATAATTATTGCAATTTATTAAGGAATAATAGGATAAAATAAAGAGGAAATAATCACTACAAAAATAGGTGACACCACCTATAGGTGACACCCCCTATTTTTGGGGAGTGATTAATTATCCTCTTATTTATTATTTTGTTATCTCTTGATAATTGATTTATGTTAAATTAAATTGTGTTGATAATAATACAACATATATTTGATTTGATATAAATTAATGTTGTTGGTCTTAACCAACAACAATCATGGCCCTTGATTGATGCATGGATCAACCTAGCCGTTGGATCTATGGATGCCATGGATTGAGACCCATTGGATCCCAAACTAATATATAAGGAGGGAAAAGCTAGCCCTTTCAAGGTACATGTTCAGGAGTTGTACATGCCTACAACTCTCTCTCTCTCTCTCACTTTCTCTCTCATTCTCGCCTACTCTCTCTCCCTCCACATCAAGGTGGTCGTCCATCTTATGTATTGAGAGAGAGCTTCTTGCCTTCGCCTTCGACTACTCGAGGATCTCCATCTTCTTTGGGGATGCCTGCTCTAGAGGAAGACGATGTATTTCATTGGACGAAATCAGGGGATTCGAAGTTTGGATCTTCATCGAGGATTGCGGGAGGAACGTGTCTCATCATTGCGCCCGCAAGTGCCATCTTCGTGGATCGGACTTGAGACAGGAGGATCTCTTGCTTTAGAGATCTCATGATCACAACCACGCTTCAAGAGGTATTTATAATACTTTGTGGTTTAATGAAACAATCCAATAAATATTCTTGTGATCATGTGGTTTCATCACTTGATTAAAAAAAATTAATTTCCGTTGCATCTAGCGACTAGTGCGACTAGTCTCCCCGATCGGATGAGATGCGATCAACACGCTTCCGTGATGCTCTTGAGGATTCTTCAAATACTTCAAGTGGTATCAGAGCCTTAGGTCGAATAAGTTTTTGGATATGATACGTAAACCTAAGACGACTTGGGTTTGAAAGGGTTCTGAAAATTTTACTGCATTTCAATTTTCGCACCTTTGATTGATTGTATTTTTCAGCACTTTTTAAATTGTGTAAACACGAAATTTTCAATTGAATTTTGTTTCCATTAAATAATAAAACCATATTATCTGATTTTATGTAATTTGGATTTCATTTTCTCAAGATATGGCCCTTTGAATAAACATGTACACTGTTGCGGGAACTGTGAATCTAAACGTGATTAATGAGTTAATTACTGTTTTTATCCACCTCGAAATGCGTGAAATATCACTTGGATTATTTCATAAATCAAATTAGCAATCTTAAGAAACTGATTTTGCGTAATTTGGATTTAAACTGATCAAGATATGTTGATTTTAGTGAGTAGGGGTCACTATGGAAAATTGACGAATTTGATCATGAACCATGTGATATTCAAATAAGTTGATGAAAATTAATTGTTAATTTTCTGAAATAATTAGTTATAAATATTTGTGAAATATTTAAAGAGATAATTATTTTATTGAATGACATTTCCCTAAACCATGATGATAAGATAGTTGATCTTGATCATTAATTGGTTGATATGAAATCATCAACAAGCATTGTTTTCATGAAAAACCCTAGTTTATCATACAATAGTTGTAGGACAACTTTTACGTGAGAAACCCTCTTGCTTGAATAGGACTGGAGATTTGTTTATCAAATTTTCTTATAATATTATCAAAATAGTTTTGATGTATATTATATGGTATAATTTCGGTTGAAAAATCGATGAGCATCTCAAAGTACATGATGATCTATTTGACATTATCCTTTACTGAGGTGGATATGGTGACTAGTCGGAGAGCATTGGGGTTACGGGTTGCAACGTATGTGGTCCGTCCCACGCTCGTCGGTACTGGCCATGACAGCGGGTAGGGACTCGATAATGCCGGAGAAGTCAAAGTGTATTTTTCTAGTTATTAAAATTCGAATAATACGTACTTTGATATTATACCTACTATTCAAGTAATAATAAAGTTTGTTTATTAATGATTGGATTGATGATTAATTTAATGTGATTAAATTAATTATATCCAATAAACACTCTATTATGAATAGATGTGTATTTCCCTTGGAAGAATTAATTATGTGAATATGATTCACAATAATTAATTATTTTAATTTGAATATGAGGGGGAGGATCACATAAGGGACATCCATGGTCTCCCGTCAAGGCAAAGGATTATGTCTCCAGATGTTGTATATAGGAGACACCTGTCCAAAGTGACAGATCCTATATATAATTTATTTGGATTGGGTTCTTTGCTTCTCGAAAGAGTAAGGCCGTATACATAGTGACCCCAATATCGGGTCCTCATATTATTGGGGCGATATTGGATTGCGTATAGCAAGTATTAAGCCTGTTGACAGTTGGTTCAATTAACAACGGGTCAACATCATCTTAGGGGTGGTGGGCCCGAGTGTTAAAACTGAATTGGGAAATGCAAGTTGTACTTGCAAGGCGGAATGTGTTCCCGCTTCTCTTTATTCAAGTCACAGGTTCTCATATTATTGGGATGTGATAAGGATAGAGAGGAGATCCCATATCTTGCTTGAGATATAGCGGTAAGTATGTCTCTTACTTTGAACTAATAAGGGAATAATCTCTCAAAGTTGACATAGCAAGACAAATTTGATTTAAAATGCCTTAATCAAATATTCTTTAAAAGTAAAATATAATTATTTATATAGTCTAATATAGTGCATTCTTAATTTCAGAAAATGAAGTCCATGAACCCACTTAGCAGGCTCCTGGAGGTCAACCAGTTGACCGTACCAAATTATTCGGATTGGATCCGAAATTTGGATCTTGTCCTATCAACGGAGCGCGTCTCTTATGTGTTGACCAAGGACAAGATAGCGAACCTGAAGACTGTGGAAGATAAACCATATAATGAGAAATATGATGAAGATAATAATCTGGCAAGGTGTTATTTCCTTGGGTCATTGTCCAACATGCTTCAGAAGCAACATGTGGAAATGAACCATTGCCAAGAGATTATGATGAATCTGAAGGAAATTTTCGGTGACATAAACTGCACACAACGCTACAATGTGATGAAA
Organism: Ottelia alismoides; assembly: GCA_037367405.1. Lineage (NCBI taxonomy): Eukaryota > Viridiplantae > Streptophyta > Magnoliopsida > Alismatales > Hydrocharitaceae > Ottelia > Ottelia alismoides. Next base: position 503,684 of record JAZKJV010005183.1, read on the forward strand.
GAGCTTATTTGCTGCAAAATGCAGGAGGGGAACTCTATCAAAGAACATGTACTCAAAGTGTTTGGGTACCTCTCTGAATTGGAAATCCTAGGACCCTACATGGATTCTGATATGCGGGCTGATTTCATTCTCCTGTCGCTCCCTAAGTCTTTCAACAACTTTTTCGTGTCTTATCACATGAGCAAAGGCGATTTCACTAACGATGGGCTGTTAGCTACATTGAAGTCTGCAGAAGACGTAATGAGGAAGGACGACCGCTCTGCTAGTGCAATGGTTGCACAAGTGAGAGGAAAGCGCGGGCAGAAGCAAGGTTCTCGAAAGGGCTCGACCCAGAAGAGAAAGAAGAAGAATCAAGGAGTTGGTTCATCTTCTAGTGCTTCCACACTAATGACAACGAAGAAGACCGATGTCTGTCACCACTGCAAGAAGCTGGGGCACTGGCGGCGTAACTGCTCAGATTACCTGAAGTCTGCCGACAAAGGTAAAGCCCCAGCAGGTATGAAATCTACTTTCATCATTGAAACTAGCTTTCTCGTAGGACGAGAAGGAAGTTGAGTTGTAGATTCTGGTGCTTCTGTTCATGTATGCAACTCGTTGCATTTGTTTCAAGAAACTAGGAATCTGGAGCAAGAGGAGATAGTCATCCATATGAGATTTGATGCACGTGTTGCAGCAGTCACCATCGGGATGTGCAGACTATCATTATCTAGTGGTAGAGTCCTAGTACTTAAAGAGTGTCTTTATGTAGCTAAAGTCAGGATGAATTTGATATCTGTATCTAAGCTTGTTAGACATGGATACTCCTTCTATCCTGCAATAAGTTAGTCATTAATCAATATGATAAATTTGTTGTAGAAGGTGTTCTGCCGGTGGACTCTATGAATTGTGCATTGATTAATGTCATAAATGTCACTACCATTGATAATAAAAACCCTAAAAGATCCAGGGAGACTGGAAATCATTCAAATATGATTTGACATCAAAGGCTTGGTCATTTATCTATTGATAGGATCAATAGATTGATAGAGGATGGACCTTTAGATTTTCTATAGGTTCAATCTTTACATACATGTAAACATTGCACTCGAGGTAAAATGACCAGGATGCCTTTCTGTAACAAGGTTACGAGATGCGAAGGTATTCCTGACCTAATACATAGTGATGTATGTGGTCCCTTCAGTACAACGACTAGAAATGGATATCGATATTACTTGACATTTATTGATGACCATTCGTGATATGGGTTTATCTTCCTACTACGTCATAAATCTGAAATCTTTGAAAAGTTCAAAGACTTTAAGGCTTTGGTTGAGAACCAAACTAATAGGAAGATTAAACGGATTTGATCTAATCGAGGTGGTGAGTACCTCTCAGATGAATTCAAGAAATATCTTAAAAAGAATGGAATTATCTCCAATCTCACTCCCCCTGGAACTCCCCAACTTAATGGAGTTGCTAAAAGATGCCACAGGACCATCATGGACATGGTTCGTTCATTGATGAGCAAAGCATGTTTACCTATTAGTTTCTAGGGATATGCAGTAGAGACTGTAATATATATACTGAACAAGATTCTTAGAAAATATGTACCCAAGACTCCTCACGAGTTGTGGTATGGAACCAAACCTAGTGTTAATCACTTGAGGGGTTTGGGGATGTTTGGTCGATGCGAAGAACGTGGACGCAAGTAAGCTAGAATCTCACACTTGTGAATGCTACTTCATTGGGTATGTTAAAGATGGTATTGGATACCAGCTTTTTGACCCTGAGACCCAAAAGGTTTTTACCTCCAGGGATGTGAAATTTCTAGAGGATGATTTCCTTAAAGGTCAAGACAGAAATGAAGTAGAGGAACTCATTGAATCCCCTGAGGATTCTGAGATTCCTGAACCAGAAACTAAAGAGATAAATGAAGATGAAACACCCATACCTCTTCGAAGGAGTTCGAGGGTGGTTGCACCACTGATGAAGCCACATTTCATCATCTTTATTCTATCATTTTGGCATCAAAAACCCTAGCAAATGCGTGTAAATACCCTTAATTTCCATATCTTAGCATTCATGCATGTGCATGTAAATAGTGTATAAAATACTGTAGTTAAGCCAAAATTATAGAATAAATCAAAGAAAAGAAAAAGAATAAAATAGTGTAAATATTTTATGACCCAAAACCCCGAGACCTAGACATCTAGATGACGAGGTCGACAAGGAATAAAGTAGGGGGAGATAAGGGTCAAAATACAATAAAATCCCCTTTGTTTTTATTCATTCTTTATTCATTTTGGGACCTATTTCTGATTCCACTTTTTATACCCCAAATAAAGAAACTTTGTACATGAAAGTTGTAGATAATTAAATAAAGATAAATACAAAATTTATTTCACTGAAAAATAATGTACAGACAAAAAGTTATGGTCTGAATAAGATTCCAAAACTCCAAATTTCGAGACCCGTATCTTGCAAATAAAAACTCGAAATGTATCAAACTCACATTTAATTGTATATAGCATAAAATAATCTATTTAATGGAGGTAGTTTCGTATTTTTCGGTGTTACGGTTTGAAATTTGAGTTTTGGACCCTCGTAGTATACTTGTACAGATTAAAATATTCAATTTATTATTTATTCATTATTTTTGTATTTTTATATTTTTATAATTTTGAAAATTTTTTTTTACAATATGTTTGTATATTAAAATAAGAACAAAAAGACAAAAAATACAAAATAAATTACCTGTATATACATAGTACATAGGTACAATACCTATAAACATACCTGTATAATACATACTTATATTTTATTAAGTGTACAAATTATATAAGAAAATAAAAAAAATATAATTAAGTGTATAAAAGTATTTTACAAATTTATAAAATAATAAACAAAAATAAATAAATTAAAAACACAAAATAAAAATTAAATAATAAAATATATAGGTAATATACCTATAAAGGCTATAAAAGGGAACTTGTGAAAATATACGTCATAAAAATAATTAAAAATCAGAAAAAAAATACTTTATAAAATAATAAACATTTTCATTTAATAATTAAAACTTAATTGGTTCATTTTCTATCTTTAATTGAATTTACAAAATAATTTTTCAGGGTTTCTTCTGGTTGGTCCACGTGGACCAACTAGGTGAAACCCTAGTTGACCCCGGTCAACTAGGTGTCCTCCCCCCATGTGCGCCTATCAGCGCTAGTTTGACCTCGTTTTTGATGATTTTTCGAGGATGCCTCCTTCACCAAACCATGTTACGTCCTTGACGACTTTTGTTACTCGTCTATCCATGAATCACGCCCAAGGATTTTTTCGGGCATTGGATTAACACGACGCCCGTTGCACCTTGGTCTTGGGAGCGCCAGAGCCATAGAGTCAAACACCTTATATGCCTCCCCCGATTTTCCTTTGAATTTTTGAACCCCTTACTCCATATGTGTAGCTCCGTTCTTGCGCCCAAACGCTCGAGGAAGGTGACAACTCCCTCTTGAGCGTCTCAGGTCGGTCGAGAATAGCCTGAGGTGGCTCCACGACCTCCCCCAACTCCGGCGGTCGAGGTACCCCTTCCCTCCGGTCACCTCCATCGAGGCAGCCCCCATCCCTTTTATTTTCATCACATTTTATTCCTCGTATCCTTAGGATTAAAAGCCCTCAAGAAATTTTTGCTTCCATCGACCAAATCACCCAATCAGACCCCCTCGCCAGAGCGCTCCTCCGGCCGAGCTCCTCCACTTCGCTTGACGCCACCGCAACCACTCTGCGGGGTCCAGGAAATTTGCCCTGGACCCTCTCACTTGTTTTTGCAGGTACTTGGACCATCACGAATGCTTGGGGGTCGTTTTGAACTTCGCCGGAGACGCTCGAGCTCCACCAGCTCCGCCCGTGCCTCCAGCGAACCTCGGCCCTCGCCGAGGTGTTTTGGACCTCCCCGTGCATAGAGGAAGCTCCCAGGAGGCCGCAGCTCCATTTTAAAGCCCAGAAGCCACCGGAGGACGGACATCAGGCTCGGGGAAGTTCGCCTCGCTGGCGTTCTTCCCCGTTCTTCCTCCGCATCTCCTAGCCGTCGGATCGAGCCGCGCCTCCAGATTGAGTACCAGCCGTTGGATCGCATCGAGCTCCCACCGTCAGATCTTTAGCCAAAGATCTAATCGCCGCCGTCCAACGCGAAGCGTCATCGGCCGCCATATCATCGCCACGTGTCAAGTGAAGAACCCCAGGTCGTTGGATCGCGCGCGAGGGGTATTTTGCATTATTCACCCCCCTCCTTTTTGTATTTCTATTTAGTCTTTAAACTTTCTCTGTATATTAAAATATTTTCTAATATTTGCATCTAAACCCTTGTACTTTCCATATTTGCAAGTAGGTCCTGGCCACGTCACCTCACGTGATCAGTACACCTGAGGTGAAGGGCATTTTGCAAGGACCACCCTGCGGGTTTACTTATTCCATCTTATCCTAGAAATTTTTGTGTTACGTGTAAAAGTTTTGGAAAAATTGCATCTCAGCCCTCGGGTATTGTTGATATTATATCTAGGCCCTTCCCAGGCGCGTGGGTGGGTAATTTGCTGGCATACCCTTGCGGGTCTCGAAATTTGTATTTGGTCCATTAAAGTGTTTGTTCAGTAGTATATTTTGCATAGAAATTACACTTTGGACCCTGCGTTTCTTGCTATTTGCATTTATGCCCTTGCTAGCAGTGTAGTTCCTTGATGCTGTCTCTATTTATTTCATGCATCTATAAATTGCTAAAAATCACTAAAAAATCATCATAGGCTCCTGTTAGCTTCCTCATTCACACCATATTTTTGTATCATATTTTTATTGCGTTTTCATATTTATTAAAAATCAAAAACATGCATTTTCAGTACTGTTTACATTAGAAAATCCATAAAAATTATAAAAATGTTTTGAAAATTCCAAAAAAATTATATTTTGTGTGTTTCATTGTCTTCTAGTGTCAGTCCAAAAATCACTAAAATTTTTGAAAAAATCCTTAAAAATTAAAAAACACTAAAAATCTTCCTAAAATCTAAAAAATTATAGAAAAACCCAAATAATACAAACTCGGGTTCTGTAGCTTCCTTATTTTATTATTTTTTTTAAAAATTAATTTGGGAAAATTTTGTTACTGTTTGATAATTTTCATTCCCATTTTAATTTCGACCAGCAGTTTTATTCCCTGTTTCTTGTATTTTAGCTTTTAAAAATACATTCTGAAAAATCCCCAAAAATCACAAAAACAGTAAAAAATTTATAAAAAGACCAAAAACAATTTATATTCTGATTTTTGAACATTTTCCCTATTTTTATAAATACCTTATTCTCTCTTTTCTTATATTATATATATTCTATTATAGAAAAAGAAAATACAAAAAAATAATATATAAAAAAATAAAATCAGAAAATCAAAAACAAAAATACAAAATTAAAAATTAAAAATTAAATTAAAAACCTAAAAATTTAAAAACCCACAATAACACTTGCATATTGTAGACATTTAATCACATCACATTTTTGTGCATCATTGCTTGATCTATCCTGCCTTGCTCCCTGTGTTCGAACTCTCTATATACTTACACCTATACATCTGTTTGTCGAGTTAAAAATAAGTTTGACTCCACATTAGCTTTCATTTCTTCATTTATTATTGTGGGTTCATTGTTGATTAAATCCGGATCTTGAGTGGTCAATACACCGACTGTGTTCCCGCCTTGTGTGGAATGCACGACCGTTGGAAATTTGGGTTTATCAAATGGGGCCATTGCCGGAGAGCAACAACATATAGTTCTTGTTTTTAATTGATTGTGATTGCTTGTTTAGATCATTTCCCTATTTTATCTCTCTTCTATTTTTGATATATATTGTTGAGCCATCTGACCATCTCTTTTCTTGTCTTCTTGCGAGGGACCGCGGATCGAGGAGGATCGCCTAGGTGATTCGGTGCAGCCTTGGGAAGCAGAGTCGGCTTTTCTAGCCCAAGCCGACAGGAGAGAGGAGGAGTGAGAGAGTGTTAGTTAGCTTGTATTTATTTTTGTAAGAGAGAGATTCATTTAAATTGTAATAATACAGGTACACTTGGACACTCAGGACACTCGGGCCTAATTTCCAGGTGTTTGTACACCTGGGGGCTCATCGCGGTTTTTATCTTGTTTTCACCGTTGTCATTTTCCGATTTTGTTTTATTTTCCCTTTCTTTTGTGGATTGAGCCCTTAGATTTTTAGGCATTGCTTGATCGATTAGATTAGGTCCAAACACCCTAATAACCATTGCATGTACCTATAGTGCGTATTTGGACTTACTTTAATTAAACAATCGCCTCATCAACTTCGAGCCTACGTGCCACGAGCCCACCCCATCAAGCGCTGCTCCTGAACTCGATGTGTCAAGAAGAGGAGGGGTGAGTCTAGATCGGACTTTTTGGATTGAGGATTGGTGACCGACTTGTGGTTCTTCACGCTAGCAATTGCCCTCTTAGGATGATTTCCGTGTGAATATCAGCATATAGATTAGGTTTATAAATTCATGTTTTGCATCCCGCATGGAGAGAGCTGGGAGTCACTATAAGTCTTCTATCTTTGCATTCATCATTTAGGCACTAAGGTGAGATTTCCATCTTAGTTCCACTTGCATTGGCTTTTCCGACTCTTCTCCCACTGTTTTTGGATCAAATAGGAATCAAGAAAATACAAAATCGTTAGGCGCTACAAAAAAAATTAAAAAAGGGACTGCTAAAGAAAACATGACCTAAATAAAATTGGTTAATTGGATTCATTGCTTGGGGAGAGTAACACCCTCACCTGTATTCAGGTTGCATGGGAAGGTCTCCTTCCAAGTGAGAGAGAGGCTTCGTAAGGATTAGAGCCAAAAATTCTGTGGCTGCATTGTGTATCGCCTGGATTTCCGAAGTATTGGCGCTTCTATCGTACGTGGACGAGTAGGTCTTGGTCACCATTGATGACTCTCTATTGTGTAGAGCATCGACCTTGTCTGAAGTATCGAGCCTAGGCCACGCCTTCACGGGGGTGTCTGTCTCATCGTCTTGCGTCCGAGTAGGTTCTTGCACGCTCACGGGTAATTCCGTTGCGAGCGAGTTCCGAAGTATTGGTTTCGCCTATTGGCTTCCTTTCTCTATTTCTTTGGTTGAGTAGGGATCCAGGAAGGGTTACAAGGAGCTCAAAAAATGCAGACTACAGGTTACACAGGAGGAGGACAAGTACGGGATAGTCTTCCAGCAGTACTCTCACTCCTATAGGCGTAGCGCTCTAAGGACTCGTTAAAAGATAAATGCCTGAATTCATATAAAAACTACAAAGATAAAAGCCGAACCCTTACGGCTTCATATGTTGAGTTGGTGAACCCTTGCTTTGTGTTTGATTTGATAGTTGGATCTAGGTCAAGATCAAAAACACCGCACAATTGTGCGTAATGTTGCCACCTTCTTCTTCATTTCTCAGCCTTACTATTCTCAACAATCAAGATGATGGGACGGAGATCTCTTAGGTCGACTTTGGCGGCACCTCTATCCAGCACTCCTCCCTATTCATATAGGACAACCTCGGAGAGTCCATACCCACTCTCCGAGCCTGAGTTCACTTCCACCCTGTACCCCCTCAACCACCCCTCTCCTTCCATCAGTCCAAGAGTTTTAGAATTTAGTGCATCACAGAGCTCAGATCATTTGACAGCACCTGAGATGGGTTCTTTTGTATTTTCAGAGAATCCAGACATGACAGACATAGGAGAATACCCAGGTGAGCATGAGCACCCTCCATTCTTATATGATCAAGCAGCCATCAACAATTCATTGCTAGCATCCCTGGAGACTATACAGAGGTAGATCCGAGACCAAGGAGTATTCATGGGTGACCTCATGAGAGAGATCACGCAGATGTGAGAAAACATACTTGGGGGCGGTGGTGGTGGAGGTGATATACCAGTAGCAGAAGAGGGAGGAGAACCGAACCAGGAGAGGCAGCAACAGACCATCATGAGAGAATTGCACAATCCAGCAGCCTCCCTCACTCATCGTTGGATCCGACTCCCTCCCATCCATGGAGACTTCGAGCTTCGCCCACATACTATTCAGCTTCTGCCTAAATTCCATGGGCTACCGACCGAAGAACCACACCTCCATCTACAAGAATTCGAGATGATCTGCAGTACAATTCATGATAGGCTGATGACTAAGGACACCATCAGGATGATAGCTTTCCCATTCTCTTTGGTTGATAGAGCCGCTTACTGGTTGAAACATTTGGGGAGCTTCGTCGACACTTGGGCACAACTCCGGATTGCCTACTTGAAGAAGTATTATACTCTCGGCCGGACGAATGCAGCGCGAGCTATGATTAACAACTTCACAATTGATCCCGAATGAACAATTCCATGAAGCTTGGGATCGCTTTAGAGAGCTCATTGACCGGTGTCCACATCATGACATATCAAAGGCCAACTTAGTCCAAAGTTTCTTTTGTGGGCTGACATCGGAGCTGTAGGGGCTTGTAAACGCCTCTTGTGGTGCGTCCTATTTTTCCAAGGGTGAAGACGACGTTTGGGCCATCTATGAAGGGATGGCAGAGAACTCGACAGTCATGGCCCAAGCCCGCGTCTACATGCAGCAGAAGCCCCCCAAGGAGCGGGATCATTTCAGAGGATCTCCCACATCGATGCCTGTCTCCACACTCCATCGGCGGCCGCAGCCCAGGCCGAATCAGCTGCAGCAGACATGGGCATCATTAGTCATTAGTGAGAAGTTGGACCGTCTTGAGATCCTCGAGAAGAAGTAGACACAAGGACTGGCCCAGATGGACCAGATTACCAAAACAATGAATGAGCCGAAGACGCAGATTCTTTGCATCCAGGAAGCACAGACGTCTATCCAGCAGCCTCCTAGGTCACGAGCTGATCCCAGTAGTAGCAGCTCAACCCATCCCTCTGCCTCGTACCGTCAGGTCCACCACGTTCAAGCAGAGCCGGTTCCGCAGCTACGGTATTACCCATCACAGCCACCATCTCAAGACACTCAGATGGTGGTCTATCAGTCGGATCAGCCACTAGCTGTTCTACCTCCACCATCCTTTGAGCAGGACCCATTGATGGAAGTCAATGGGATTTGGTATGACCGGTACCCACGGCCCGGGACTCGTCGCGATCACCCCGGATGCCATCGGACCACTGGTGGCACCTCTTCCCAAAAGCAGCCTCCGGCTCAGGGATATCAGAACAGCCAGCAGCAGTAGCCCCATTATGCCCAGCAGTAGAACCAGCATGGTCCTCGTCCCGCCTATCACAACCAATAGTGGAGGAAGCATCAGCAGCCTAAACAATCATACCCTTAGCCTCGTGAGCACTTCTCCTCCCAGCAGCAACCTCATTTCCAACAGGGGAATACATCCGGTTCTCAGGCACCTGCCTTCGAGAACCCGACATTAGATGACCTCGCCAGATTGCTCTCCGAAAATCGGGAATCCTACCGGCAAGACATGGATGAGTTCCGGCATGAGGTGAGGGATTTAATCAAGGGCAAAGCCTCCATACCAGCTTAGATCAAATCAAATCCGAACAATCTGAAGAGGAAGTCTGAGCAGGTACAGTTTACAGAGGATACCTCTCCTAGTGATTATTTGAGTGACATGTCTTCTTCTTTGTATGATGCTGATTTTGTGACTACTAGGAGCGGTAGGATGCCAGCCGACGACGCCTCATCTGAGCGGCTGCCACATGCAGAACCACGAGCGCCAGATGAGCAGAGCAGCGGTGCTGATTCCACGGATGATGTTGATGACTGTGGTACTGAGGCCATCAAGGACGGAGATCCAGACGATGGTACTGAGGCCGTCGTAATGCTAGATGCAGACGGTGGTGCTGATGCCACCACTTTTGATGATGTGCCAGAGCGCGGTGCTGATGCCGCGAAGACAGATGCCGTTGGTGGTACTGAGGCCACTACTTCTACTTTTGTTGAGCTCCCTTCTGTTGTGTTGCCCCCTTTTGTAGCTCAGGACTGTGGCAATAAAAAGAACAAAAAAATGAATAAAGGAAAAGTTTCTATATATACTTCGATTCCATATGTGTTGCATGATGATCAGTGTATGGATTCCTTTCCCTCACAAGAACATGAACCGATTCCTAGTCCTCCATCTGAGGAGGCCCCTACCATCCCCTTCCCTGAAGCACACCGCTTGGCAAAGGGGAATAAAAACAAAAATCCAAAAAAGACCCAGCAGGTAGAGTTCAACAACCATATGTTTGACATATTTCATATTCAGCTGACTCTACAGGAAGCACTTTAGCACATCCCCCTCTTCAAAAAGAACTTGAAAGAGAAGACTACAGTCAGCAGGAAGAGGAGGAATCACAGAGATCAGATCCATGTGCTCACTCATTCCACTTGTTGCACAATTCAGAACAAATTGCCAGCCAAGCGACCAGATGCAAGAGCTCCCTATGTCAGATGCGAGATTCAGGAGCAGCAGTTCGATCGTACTCTATTAGACAACGACTCTTCCATTAACCTTCTTCCAGCAGCCTTACTCGACCAATTCGAGTTTGGTCCTCTTCTTAGGAGTATGACAGTCCTTCAGTTTGCTGACAGGTCGACTAAGAGGCCGAAGGGGTTGTTGAGAGACGTGGTTGTTACCATTCAGGGCCTGAAATTCCCTGTGGACTTTGTAGTACTGGACATGGAGATCCCTGAGTCGGTAACCGATGCCCCCATCATACTCGGACGCCCATTCTTGGCCACAGCCAAGGCGGTGACCGATCATGATAGTAAGGTGTGCTTTCGCGTAGAGGGTGAGAGCATACAAATAGAGATGATTGACGAGACCAGAGTGAGAGAATTAGCGTTCTCAGAGCAGTCCAGCGATATTGAGCAGATGACAGAGGCCGAGCTAGACATCCACCAGGAGTGTGATTTTGTGATGACAGATGATGAATCCAATTGGACAAATCCAGTAGCATAGACCCTCGCCTTGCCTACAGATTCACCGTACTTATAGCTTATGGCAGTTGAGAACCTGGAGAGCACACCCCTGGACGAGGATACATTTGAGGCTGACAGTTGTGGGATGAATGGTGATGATTTTCGGTCTTGTTCTTCCAATTCAGATCCCTCGGATTCAGACATTGATTGGGATGATTTCGATGAATATTTGTCGTGTCTGATTCCTTCTGAGCCGACAGCTAGCACGGAGTGGGAGCCAGTACAATTCATAGAAGATTCAACAGTGTTCCCTTCGTCAGATATTCATGCGCAGCGAGAGTTCTCTCATACAGACCTGGTCGCCTTCACACAAACCTATCAGAAGCCAGATCTGCCACCTCCCAGTTGTCCAGAACTGAAGCCCTTACTGCAGTCGCTGAAGTACCAATTCCTTGCGGGTGAGCCAGATATGCACCTAGTCATTATCTCAGCAGGTTTAACTAGAGAGCAAGAATCTCGTCTGATGGATGTTCTTGAAAGAAACCGCAAGGCGATAGGATGGAGTATAGTTTATCTTTAGGGGATTAGTTCGGCTACGTGCTCCCACCGCATCTATCTTGAGGAGGACGCTAGGCCGTCGCGTGAGTTCCAGCGAAGGTTGAATCTGAATGGTCGAGATGTGGTCATGAAAGAAATATCGAAGTGGTGGAGCGCCGATTTTTTCTACCCCATCTCCGACTCCAAGTGGGTTAGTCCATTACATGTGGTGCCCAAGAAGACAGGCATCACTACAATTGTAAATGAGTCTAGAGAGGAGATAGCTACCCGGGTACCAACATCTTGGAGGGTCTGTGTGGACTACAGACGATTGAACCAGGCCACCAAGAAGGATCATTTCCCACTGCCTTTTATTGATCAGATTATCGAGAGGCTAGCTGGGAAGAGTCACTATTGTTTTCTTAACGGGTACTCCGATTATAATCAAGTGGCCATTGCGCCCGAAGACCAGGAGAAAACGACATTCACCTGTCCGTTTGGGACTTATGCTTTCAGACGGATGCCCTTTGGTCTATGTAACGCCCCCACGACATTCCAAAGATGCATGTTGTCCATTTTCTCGGATATGGTGGGTGATTGCTTAGAGGTCTTCATGCATGACTTCTCGGTCTATGGCGATGGGTTTGATGCTTGTCCTGACTGCCTAGACCGTGTGCTTCAGCGCTGCATAGAGGTCAATCTTGTCTTGTCTTGGGACAAGAGTCACTTCATGGTGACTCAAGGGACGGTCCTTGGTCATATCATCTCCGACATGGGCATGGAGGTTGATCCGGCCAAGGTGGAAATCATTAGAAAACTCAATCCACTGTCCACCCTGCGTCAACTGCGGTCTTTTCTGGGGCATGTCAGTTTCTACCGATGGTTTATTCATGACTTCAGTCGAATTGCCCGACCTCTCACTGATCTACTGATGAAAGATACTGAGTTCATTGTAGATGATAAGTGTCTCGCGTCCTTTGAGACTCTCAAGAACATGGTTGTCACGGCTCCTGTCCTTCAACCACCCAATTGGTCTTTCCCATTTGAGATCATGACAGACGCTTCTGATTTTGCTGTAGGGGCTGTGCTTCGACAGAGAAGGGATGGATTGCCGTATGCCATTCACTACGCCAGCCGGACTTTGGATGCCGCTCAGCGGAATTACACTGTAACTGAGAAAGAGATGCTGGACGCAGTCTTTGATTTGGATAAGTATCGATCGTATATTCTCGGATCTAGAGTGACTATCTACACATATCACACCGCCATCCGGTACTTAATGGCCAAGAAGGATGCCAAAGCACGTCTTACCAGATGGATCCTTCTACTCCAGCAGTTTGATATTGAGATTAAAGATAAGCCTGGAGTTAAAAATGTGGTGGCGGATCATCTCTCCCGCTTAGAGAACCTTGAGGAATCTAAGCCCAGTGCACGTATCACAGAGACATTTCCAGACGAGGCGATCTTGGATGTCGCCTCACTCCCATGGTATGCCGACTTTGTAAACTATCTTGTTGCCAAGACGGTTCCCCAGGGTTTGCCCAGGCAGAAACTTGAGACCTTCCTAGCTAAGGCCAAGTTTTACCATTGGGAAGATCCCGTCCTTTATCATGAGGGAGTGGATAGCATCCGGAGGAGGTGCATTCCTCAAGAAGAGCAGCATAGCGTCCTCACATATTGCCACAATCTTGAAGCATGAGGACATCATTCTGGGAGAAGGATAGAACATAAGGTGCTTCAATCCGGCCTTTGGTGGCCTACTCTGTTCAAGGATTCAGATGAATTCATGAAGAGGTGTACTGACTGTCAGAAGATGGGTATGCGGACAGAGAGACATGATGCCCATGCAACCCATTCACTTTTGTGAGGTTTTTGATGCATGGGGGATTGATTTCATGGGCCCATTTCCTAAGAGTCAGGGGTTTGAGCACATTTTGTTTGTTGTGGATTATGTCAACCGTTGGGTTGAGGCCATCCCCGCTCGAGCCGCAGATGCTAAAACCGTATGCCGATTTTTGAGGAAAAATATCATTTCACGGTTCGGGGTACCCATAGTTCTGATTTCTGACGGGGGGTCTCATTTCATTAATGATAAAGTCAGGGTCCTTGCAGACGAGTTCGGCATTGACCATCGTGTTGCCATGCCGTATCACCCTCAGACTAATGATCTTGTCGAAGTATCGAACAGGGAGATCAAGACGATCTTACAGAAGGTTGTCCGCCCAGACCGAAAGGATTGGTCACTGCTTTTGGACTCGGTCTTGTGGGCTTATCGGACCTCCTTCAAAAATCTATTAGGGACATCTCCCTTTCGTCTCGTCTATGACAAGCCATGCCATTTGCCAGTGGAAATCAAACATAAATCATTTTGGGCAGTCACTGAGTTACTGTTAGATCCCGAGAGTATAGGAGAACAGAGAAGAGCAAAGTTGGCAACCATGGAGGAATTGAGAGATACAACCTTTTCTAACAGCCTACAGTACAAGGAAAAAGTGAAGACATGGCATGATTCTCATATCAGCCATAAACAGTTTGAGCATGATCAGCGTGTATGGTTGTTTGATTCCAGGCTGAAGTTATTTCCAGGGAAATTACAGAGCAAGTGGAAAGGTCTGTATGTGGTCAGGAAGGTACATGACAATGGTAGCATTGATATATCTGAACCGTCATCTTCCTCTACATTTCGTGTCAACGGTCAGCGCCTGAAGTTATATCTAGATCATGATACGTCGACCATTGACGTTGCCCCCATTCTTCTGGTATGAGATGTGTTCTTTGACTCCGATCATTTGCATCTCGTACATGGTTATCACTTCCATCTTCCGTTGTATAGATCCATCTGTTGATATCTTTTCTTCTTTTCTTCTTTTCCTCGTCTATCTTTTGTATCTATCAAAAAGGTATCGCCCCTTGTAGATAGTTTTCTATACTTAGGACGTACTTTATCCTAAGTATAGGGGGGTATGCACCCCGAGCTTTTCATTCATTTCAATCCTCTCCATTGTCTCCTCTTCTTGTCTATACTTAGGGATATCTTACCCTAAGTATAGGGGGAGACAATCTGAGTATGATCTGTTCATTCCCACCCTTGACCCTCCCTGCTTTGTGTACAGTCTGCTATACTTAGGATTATCTGATCCTATGTATAGGGGGGACGGTCAACTTCTCATTGGTTTATTCGTTCGTCTTTTATTCATTTATTCGTTATACTTTTCTATACTTAGTACGAGTTATGTCTTTTCTTTTCTCTCCGATGTATGAGGACATAGCTCAAGCAAAGTATAGGGGGTCGTATATACTAAATATATACTTTAGCCATAACTCGTACTTTCGTGTCTTCTTAATAATATGGCTAATTAAATTCATTAAAAACCTTAATAAAAAGATGTTACCATTCCTCAGATTCTTTTTATACCTACTGATTAATAAATCAGGTGAAAATATTTTTTGCAAAATGTTTGAAAAATAGTTTGAAAATCTCTTTGAAAAATCTTTTGAAAACTATTTGAAAACGTTTTGTTACATGTTTTCAACCTTTTAAAACATTTTGATTGTAAAAAATTATTTTCTTTATGTGAAATAAAATGTTTGAAAAATGATTTGCAAATGGTTTGAAAAATGGTTGCAAAAATATTTGGAAAATCTATCTATACAGTTTGAAAACCTTTGCAAAATGATTTTCAAATGTGTGTACATGTTTGTAAAATATGTTTGTAAATATATTTTGGACTATAGCTTTCAAAATTGTTTGAAAAACCCTTGTCAAATAAGTTTGAGGAATATATACATCACAACTAAAATTCTTTATATATATTTATAAAATTGACCACTTACCATTGTAAATTCTTAAAATCTACTTCTTGTAGATACAAGATGCACTCCCGTGTAAATATTTTTCACCTACTTTTTCTCCAAAAACTTTCTATTTTCAAAAATACCAAAAACATTTGAAAAATCTTTTTCAAAAATCTAAAAAATGCATATGCATCATCATCATCTTTTCAAAAACCCATAAAAAGTTCAAAATCCTTGAAAATTGCATCATAAAAATATTTTCTGCATAGCATTTGCATGGCATTTGCATTTTTCGGATTGAGTTTGATAGTTGAACGAGTCTATGTAAAATCTGAAGATTGGAGCTTGGTTGGACCTTAAATCTACCTAACTAACAGGAACCTTATAGTAAATATGATTGAGGTACTTCAGGTCTAGTTGACTTAATTCTTTGAGGATCACGAGACTTAGTTCAATGGATTCTTGACTGCCTAAGTAGAGTATTTCGGAGCACATGCACGGCTATTGTTGATAATGACCTAACTTGGACACATGCACCTTTCACATGGCTCAACTCAGTTGGAGTGGTGAGGGGGATGGATTTGCCGGTATGAGACGCACACATGTGGAAACATTTGTCCTCCTCTAGGGAGGGAAGTGCGCCCCAACCCGTCCAGTGATGATGAGTTTCGAGGATAGGAGATCGTGGGTTGCGATAAAGCTTCAAAAGAGGGATAGACTACTGGCTCAAGAGGAAAAACTCCCTATGTAAATGCTGTTGTATATAGTATCCAAAAAATGCAAAAAGCAAAAACTCCAAAAAAGTGGACAGGACTGTACAAAAAAATTAATATGCCTGCCGGAGTGTACATATGTGTAAAGTTAATAAGCAAGCTTGTTCTTCAAAGACAAATTATGTGAGCCTGCAGCTGGATGACTTGACTACACTGGTCTTGCATCCTAGGATAGGTAGCTACACTGGCTACCGTCCATTCTTCTCTTCACCCCCTCCTCTTGGGTTGGTTGCCATTTGAACTTAGAAGGGAATACCCTACTCCTTGAGGAATGAGTTGTTGGATTGGGGAATCATTGGGTTGTCATATTGGAGAAGTCAATATCTTTGTCATTTCATTTGGGAGAGCCACCATCACTTACACTGTACGAGTCAGATTCATAGTCATAAGGGTTTGCGTATAAGTTGAGATATTTCTGACCTGACTATTGAGGAGACTTGAGTAGAGATTTGGGATTCTCAAGGACTGTTGGATTTCAAATCCGCTTCTCATTAAGGTTCCGCCCGCACTAAAAATTCAAAGGTCCTACTTAAGCTCCAAACTTTGATTTTATGAAGACAAGTTTGATAATCAAATTTAATCCACTTTCTTCCTTTTCTTTTTCTTGCTTTTTTCTTTCTGCACTTATTGCATAAGTGTTTGCTAGGGACTAGCAAAGGTAAAGTATAGGGGGATGATGAAGCCACATTTCATCATCTTTATTCTATCATTTTGGCATCAAAAACCCTAGCAAATGCGTGTAAATACCCTTAATTTCCATATCTTAGCATTCATGCATGTGCATGTAAATAGTGTATAAAATACTGTAATTAAGCCAAAATTATAGAATAAATCAAAGAAAAGAAAAAGAATAAAATATTGTAAATATTTTATGACTCAAAACCCCGAGACCTAGTCATCTAGATGACGAGGTCGACAAGGAATAAAGTAGGGGGAGATAAGGGTCAAAATACAATAAAATCCCCTTTGTTTTTATTCATTCTTTATTTATTTTGGGACCTATTTTTGGTTCCACTTTTTATACCCCAAATAAATAAACTTTGTACATGAAAGTTGTAGATAATTAAATAAAGAAAAATACAAAATTGATTTCACTGAAAAATAATGTACAGATAAAAAGTTATGGTCTGAATAAGATTCCAAAACTCCAAGTTTCCAGACCCATATCTTGCAAATAAAAACTCGAAATGTACCAAACTCACCTTTAATTGTATATAGCGTAAAATGATCTATTTAATGGAGGTGGTTTTGTATTTTCGGTGTTACGGTTTGAAATTTGAGTTTTGGACCCTCATAGTATACGTGTACAGATTAAAATATTCAATTTATTATTTATTCATTATTTTTTGTATTTTTATATTTTTATAATTTTGTAAATATTATTTACAATATGTTTGTATATTAAAATCAGGACAAAAATACAAAAGAAGTACAAAATAAAATACTTGTATATACACAGTACATAGGTACAATACCTATAAGCATACCTGTATAATACTTACTTATATTTTATTAAGTGTACAAATTATATCATAAAAATAAAATAAAAATATAATTAAGTGTATAAAAGTATTTTGCAAATTTATAAAATAATAAACAAAAATAAATAAATTCAAAACACAAAATAAAAATTAAATAATAAAATATATTGGTAATATACCTATAAAGGCTATAAAAGGGAACTTGTAAAAATATACCTCATAAAAATAACTAAAAATCATATTAAAATACTTTATAAAATAATAAACATTTTTCATTTAATAATCAAAACTTAATTCGTTCATTTTCTATTTTTAATTGAATTTACAAAATAATTTTTTAGGCTTTTTTCTGGTTGGTCCACGTGGACCAACCAGGTGCAAACCCTAGTTGACCCCGGTCAACTAGGTGTCCTCCCCCCATGTACGCCTGTCCGACGCTGGTTTGACCTCGTTTTTGACGATTTTTCGAGGACGCCTCCTTCACCAAATCATGCTAAGTCCTTGACGACTTTAGTTGCTCGTCTATCCATGAATCACGCCCAAGGATTTTTCGGGCATTGGATCAACACGACACCCGTTGCACCTTGGTCTTGGGAGCGCCAGAGCCAAAGAGTCAAACACCTTATATGCCTCCCCCGATTTTCCTTTGAATTTTTGAACCCCTCACTCCATAGGTGTAGCTCCGTTCTTGCACCCAAACGATCGAGGAAGGTGATAGCTCCCTCTTGAGCGTCTCAGGTCGGTCGAGCATAGCCTGAGGTGGCTCCACGACCTCCCCCAACTCCGACGGTCGAGGTACCCCTTCCCTCCTGTCACCACCGTCGAGGCAGCCCCCCATCCTTTTTATTTTCGTCGCATTTTATTCCTCGTATCCTTAGGATTAAAAGCCCTCAAGAAATTTTCTCTTCCATTGATCAAATCACCCAATCAGACCCCCTCGCCGGAGCGCTCCTCCGGCCGAGCTCCTCCACTTCGCTTCACGCCACCGCATCCACTCCGGGGGCCCAGGCAATTTGCCCTAAACCCTCTCACTTGTTTTTGCAGGTACTTGGACCATCACTAATGCTTGGGGGTCGTTTTGAACTTCACCGGAGATGCTCGGGCTCCACCAGCTCCGCCCGTGCCTCCAGCGAATCACGGCTCTCGCCTAGGTGTTTTGGACCTCCCGCGCATAGAGGAAGCTCCCAGGAGGTCGCAGCTCCATTTTGAAGCCCAGAAGCCACAGGAGGACGGAGATCAGGCTCGGGGAAGTTCGCCTCGCCGGCGTTCTTCCCCGTTCTTCCTCCGCGTCTCCCAGTCATCGGATCAAGCCGCGCCCCCAGATTGAGTACCAGCCGTTGGATCGCATCGAGATCCCACCGTCAGATCTTTAGCCAAAGATTTAATCGTCGCCGTCCAACGTGAAGCGTCATTGGCCGCCAGATCATCGCCACGTGTCATGTAAAGAACCCCAGGCCGTTGGATCGCGCGCGAGGGGTATTTTGCATTATTCACCCCCCGCCTTATTGTATTTCTATTTAGTCTTTAAACATTTCTCTGTAGTTTAAAATATTTTGTAATATTTACATCTAAACCCTTGTACTTTCCATATTTGCAAGTAGGTCCTGGCCACGTCACCTCACATGATCAGTACACGTGATGCGAAGGGCATTTTGCAAGGACCTCCCTGCAGGTTTAATTATTCCGTCTTAGCCCATAAATTTTTGTGTTATGTGTAAAAGTTTTGGAAAAATTGCATCTCAGCCCTCGGGTATTTTTGATATTATATCTAGGCCCTTCCCAAGCGCGTACTAGTCACGCGCGTGGGTGGGTAATTTGCTGGCATACCCTTGCGGGTCTCGAAATTTGTATTTGGTCCATTAAGTTGTTTGTTCAGTAGTATATTTTGCGTAGAAATTACACTTTGGACCCTGAGTTTCTTGTTATTTGCATTTATGCCCTTGCTAGTAGTGTAGTTCCTTGATGTTGTCTCTATTTATTCCATGCATCTATAAATTGCTAAAAATCACCAAAAAATCATCATAGGCTCCTCTTAGCTTGCTCATTCATGCCATATTTTTGTGTCATATTTTTATTGCATTTTCATATTTATTAAAAATCAAAAACATGCATTTTCAGCATTGTTTGCATGAGAAAATCCATAAAAATTATAAAACTTTTTGAAAAATTCCAAAAAAATTATATTTTGCGTGTTTCATTGTCTTCTAGTGTCAGTCCAAAAACCAATAAAAATTTCAAAAAAACCTTAAAAATTAGAAAACGCTAAAAATTTTCCTAAAAATCTAAAAAATTCTAGAAAAACCCAAAAAATACAAAGTCAGGTTCTGTAGCTTCCTTATTTTATTATTTTTTATTTAAAATTAATTTGGGAAAATTTTGTTACTGTTTGATAATTTTCATTCCCTTGTTAATTTCGGCCAGCAGTTTTATTCCCTGTTTCTTGTATTTTAGCTTTTAAAAATACAAAAAATATTCTGAAAAATCCCGAAAAATCACAAAAACAGTAAAAAAATTATAAAAAGACCAAAAACAATTTATTTTTTGATTTTTGAGCATTTGCTCTATTTTTATAAATACCTTCTTCTCTCTTTCCTTATATTATATATATATTCTATTATAGAAAAAGAAAATACAAAAAATATAATATATAAAAAATATAAAATCAGAAAATCAATAACCAAAATACGAAATTAAAAATTAAAAATTAAAAATTAAATAAAAAAAATTAAAAACCTACAATAACATTTGCATATTGTAGACATTTAATCACATCACATTTTTTTGCATCATTGCTTGATCTATCCTGCCTTGCTCCCTGTGTTCGAATTCTCTACATACTCACACCTATACATTTGTTTATAGAGTTAAAAATAAATTTGACTCCATATTAGTTTTTATTGCTTGATTTATTATTGTGGGTTCATTGTTGATTAAATTCGGATCTTGAGTGGTCAATACACCGACTGTGTTCCCGCCTTATGTGGAATACACGACCGCAGGAAATTTGGGTTTATCAACCACCTAAAAGGTATGGATTCCATGTGTCAGGTGAGACTGACAATGATCCTTCTTCATTTGAAGTAGCACTCGCGGATCATGACATGGATAGATGGATGCTAGCAATGAAGTCAGAAATTGACTCCATGCATAAGAATGGTGCATGGACCCTAGAGGATCCACCTAAAGGGGTAAAACCCATTGGGTGTAAATGGATCTTCAAGAGAAAAAAGGGGACCTGATGGGAAAGTAGAGACTTTCAAGGCACGGCTCGTAGCCAAGGGCTACACATAGAGAGAAGGCATCGACTACAATGAGACGTTCTCTCCTGTGGCCATGCTTAAGTCCATCAGGACACTGCTAGCTATAGCTGCATCTCTTGACTACGGCATCTTGCAGATGGATGTTAAGACAACTTTCCTCAATGGATATCTCGAGGAGGATATCTATATGGAGCAGCCCCAGGGCTTCATAGTTGAGGATGGAAAAGTATGCAAGCTGAAGAAATCCATCTACGGGCTCAAACAAGCTTCTCGTAGCTGGAACATCGAATTTGACGAAACCATAAAGAGTTATGATTTCGTGCAAAATCCTGATGAACCTTGTGTGTATAAGAAGCTTAGTAGGGGCGCCATTGTGTTCATCGTGCTTTACGTAGATGATATAATTATCATCGAGAATGATACATGAATGATGACGAGTGTAAAGATTTCGCTATCCCATTGACAGATCCGGAATCGCCGCGTTATTAAGATGTATTTATGTGATCGTGTGCAAAAATATGATTTGTCGTTCGTTGTAGGCGGCAATCGGAATCGGTCAAGAAAATAACCACACAAAATATTAATCAATTTTAATCAATGCGGTTTTATGATTATTTTACTTCGACAAGTCCCAAGGTCGAACACAAGGAGGCAAAGGAACAACGTAGAATTATGTCTTTCAAAATTCGTGCGCTGTTTTCAAGGTGATCTTTTTTTTTTTGAATTTTTAATGCAATGAACGATGCAATATGTAATTTTGGCTTATTTTGTTGACTAAAATGTCATTTACGGTCAAACGATGTCCGAAAAATATGGAACTTGGCCTCAATGCAAAATATGATGAACTGAATGCATTGTATTTTTTCTGGAATTTTTGGATTTAATATCAATTTTTTATGAACTTTCAAACGCAAACAGAATGAATTTCAGATTTTAATTATAATAAATATTAAACCTATTTATTTTCAAGGACCAAAATTATCTAAGATCTATTACTAGGTGACTAATCTCAGAAAATTCCTAAACCTTAATAATGTGAGATTTAATACCTATTAAAAATCAAAAACTGAAATATGCAAAATGATTTTTACAGAGCAAACTACGCATGGAAATACTAATCTTTTTTGGCACAATGTCAAGCACAATTAACAATACAATATGTGATTTTTTGGATTTTTTTAGAGCTATGGTTAATCAAATACAAGTTTTAGAGCACAAACTGGGCAAAATACGCACCTTTCCACAAAATAATTATTTATTAATTAACCATCAATCACAAAAATATCAACAATATGTCAAACTGTAGAGAATTAAAAGAGGAACATCATGATATTTTTTGAATAATAAAATAATATCGAAAAGAGGTTCAAAACAAAGGCAGAACATAGGCGTACAAATGCAATATATAAATGTGAAAATAATCAGAGGGGGACCGACATTTAATTACCGTGAAATCCGAGGGTAAGAGCGTAAAATTCCCAAGGGGTCACATACGAGACACGTGACCCTTGGGCAGTGAGGGGCGGATGCGTAAAATGGAGGACCTCCAGGGGGCTGACCGCAAACAACATCCCACACGTGAGTGTCACATGAGCGGGGGTGGGTCCTGTTGATGTCATTCCCTCACCACGTGCCTTGCACATGAGGCGGGGGCCTTAGGCTCCGTTCCCGGCAGCGTGGGGGCAGAGGCCTGTGGAGGAGCGGCAAAGCGATGGCCGGCAGCGTTGGTGGAGCGATGGCCGGCGGAGGACTTCTGGATGGTTCCCAGGTGCAGTGTCGATGAAATCATGGAGGATGAAGATGGCTTTGTGTAGCCGATGCAAGGCCGACGTTGATGTCGAAGCGGTTGTCGGTGATGCTGTAGAGGAAGGTGTTGCGTAGGGGATGCGAAGCTCGTTGAAGTGATGAAGCGTTGAAGAAGGCATCAGTGGAGTAGGCAGAGGCATTGTCGTAGGCTGAAGAGCAGAAGGTGGAGTCGATGGCGGAGTAGTTGAGTCATCGTTGGCTTGATGCCGAGGCGGAGCAGGAGCAGTGACGCGGTGGAGGCGCTGCAATGGCCTATGGGTAGACCGGATCTCACCGAGGAAGACGATGCATAGTGGTGATTTCACCACTACTGGCGAAGGCCAACACGGTTATCGGCAGATATTAGATTCGACGGCGGTGGAGTTTCTTACATATATGAGGATCTTGGCCGGCGATGGGAGAAGATCACGGAAGGAAGGTCCTAGGGAGATGCGGGGCGGATCGGAGATTGGTTTGACGAAGGGATCGAGGATGGCCGAGATTTGCGGGATGCGGCGGCGCGAGGTGTTGGATTGGGCGAGATAAACAGAGGAGAGGGGATTCACAGTGGCGGAGCGAAAGGGGCAAGTCGGCGGTGATTTCCAAACGGGGACGTTGAAGACGTACAACAACCGTTTGATCGGGAGTGATCAGACGGCGGAGATCATGCCAGATGGCGGCCTGGGGAGTGAGAGAGAGCACGTGCAGTGCGCGTGCGGGGGCGGCACGTGCGTTGCACGTAAGCGCCCCTTTATTTTTATTTTTTTATAAAAATGATATAATAATATATAGAAAAATGGCTGACATGTGGCGGCCCCAAGGGCGGCCACGTTAGCACCAGAAAATTCGAAAAAATAAAGATTTTGTAAAATATAAAATAAATAGCAAAAGACCTCGGATCAAAAAAGTTTCTTCACAACAATTGCTCGTCTTGATGAGATCTACAACTTTCATGAAGACATCAAAATCAAAATCGATCAAATGCACAAAGTGATATTTTTGGACTATCCTATGTACATAGAATACCTTGATTTTTGGGTTTTATAAATGTATATCATTTGTAAACAAGATAAAAATCCAGAAAATATGGTAAAATCAAATATAAATAATTACACATTAATCTATTTTTTTGGATTTTTATTAATTGATAAAATATGTACAAAAAATATCAGGTCAAAAACTGCTAAAATACAAAATGTACAAAAGAGGCTCAAGACCCTACTTTCACTTATGAGCTCTGATTCACTTGAACTTGGTCTTGTTTTGAAGGTAATTGAATGTACACTAGTTCAAAAGTGAGTAGGATTAAAACATACACTGTATGAGGAAGATATGAGTTTTTTTGTCTGGAAATCCTGAAACTAGGGTTTGGGTTTTTGGCCCATTTATTTGGGCTAGTTTTTTTTGTATTTTTCATTTATTCTTGTGAGTGACATGTACACAGTGGAGTGGTTTTGTGGTATTAGGAGTTAGCATGAATTAGTTAAAAATCAGGGAAGTTAGGTTATTTACATGTCATTTTTGGCTTGGATTTTTGGCTTCTTATTTTGTGCAGAAATTAGTGCTAATTGCAATTATTATGAGAAGATGCATGAATGCTAATTATGCATAATAGATGCAGAAATAATGTTGATTTTGAGGGATTTGAGATTAATAAATGAGATTGAGAATGATGAATTCGAGATTCATCATCCCCCTATACTTAAACCATGCTCGTCCCTGAGCATCAAAAAGAAGGTTCCATATGAAGACCATGAGCTGAAGGTGGAAGTGAAACTAAACTCGACCTTTGGATTAATAGTTTGGTGGATCTTCGGCGAGACTTAGAATTTTAAAAATTAACAGCCCTCGAGTTCTACACATCATTGCTACAGTTTTGCTTAGAAGTCATCTTAGATCAATCCTCTTCCTAAAGCATACCCTATGAATATTGAATAATTGACTCATGTATGTGAAAGGTTTTAGCTCTTCCCACCCAGAATGTCGGACTACCGCGCAAACTTCCTCTCCAGTAACTCGTCCTCGGGGAGTCAGGTATTTCTTTCCAAGGTCTGTCGCGTTGTGTTCACAATCAAATTGGGGGGAGAAGTTATAAGAAGGAGAAAAGAACTGGAGGGTGGCAAGTGTAGTCACCTCTCCTTGTGAAGCTGGCCAGTGTAGCCGAGTCTCCACTAAGATCTGCAGGTTTCTTGAAGCTTGGACCTTTTTGGTAAGATAATTATTTGGTAGAATGCTTCTTTGTATTTGGAATTTTTGGTGGTTCTGCTTGGATCTTGTTGTGCCCCTACGGATATAGAATCTTTTTGTTTCCGTACATTTTTTGGGGTCTTAGAAAAAATTGTGCCCAGTCGTCCATCCCTTTTCCGAAGCTTTATTTCAACCCGTACTCCGGTCTTTATATTTCCATGCTACCAGAAAAGAAACTCAAATAGTCTTCCAACATCCCGTCTGAGTTGAGCTAAGTGCATAGTGAGAGAGTACAAATTCATTCCCTATTCCAGAGTTGTACCCAGAATGAAGAGACCGGGTTAGACACTAAGAGTCAAACGCTGCACATTGTCATGTGGAACTCAAAGAATTAAGTCAAATACCTGAAGCTTCTAAAATCATATTTCTCGGTGAAGTTCCTCTGAAAATTAGGTGGATTAAGGTCAGGCCCAGACCACTCTCAATTTCGGCTCATAACTCGGTTCAGAACCCAAAGACTTTTCGCAGATGCAAATGAGTGCGATGCGTTGATGCAAACACATTTTTTTCCTTTATGTTTTTTTTGCAAAGCATTTTTGGGGTTTTTTTATGCAAAATTGAATAAGAAGCCATTTTTTCCAAAAATTTTGGGCACAGTCAATGTTAGTAGCAAATCTCTTTTTCTTTTTCTTTTCTTTTGTTGTTTGTTTGTTTTTTTAATTAATTACCCACCCCATAAATACATATAGACTTACACGAAAGTACGAGGTATGGCTAAAATATATACATAGTATATATACAGACCCCCCTATACTTAGCGAGTGTTGTGTCCTCAAAGCACAAGAAGCGTAAAGAAGACATAGCTCGGGCTAAGCATAGAGAGTAAAAAAGAAAGAAAAGGAACAAGATATACAGGTTCTCCCCCCTATACTTAGACTGTGAAAAATCTGAGTATAGAAGAAGGGCGGAAAAAATGAAGCGGTTGGGATATGTGAATGAGGAGAGTATATACAGGTGGGTGTCGGTTCCCCCTATACTTAGGCTTTGGTCAGCCTAAGTATAAGAGAGGGATGGAAATGGACCAATCTGGAGAAGGAGTTTGATGCGAGAAAATGGTATGTACAGATGGCATCAGTCCCCCCTATACTTAGGCCTTGGCCTAAGTAGAGGAAGAAACTGTACAAGGAGAGCAATGTGGTCAGGAGGGAGGGTGGGTAGCTGATGATTTAGGGCGGTTTTCGGCTAATTTTTTTGTGAGCCTGTGATGGGATATCGATATAATGAGACGAATATGAAGCAAATGATTCCCAACTATTATCTCTGTCATCCTCAGAAAAATCATGATAGATAGTAGGTGAAACATTTGAGTCAGATGAAAGGTAGCCATCATCAGAGTTATCCTCAAAGGCATAGTATTTGAAAGTGGACACACTCCAGATATTCATGTCTTTTTGTTTCTTCAATTGTTTCCTCAGAATTCGTTCCTTTTTGGGATCATGCGGTTTATCCTCGGATGAATACTCAGAAGCACCAGTCTCAGTCAGGTCGTATGAAATAATTCCGGTGTACTTATAGAGGGCGGGAGCATCAGCTTTGGATGAATAGTAGTTAGGAACGGGAGTTGTCCAACGAGAATCGAATTTTGGATCCATGTGAAGATATGGCTTTAGAGCAACCGAACATACTTCACTCATGTAGACTACCTTTTCCGGTCCTAATTAGGGATCATAAGTTGATTCTTCTTCCGAAATGGCGAAGGTGACTTTCTTTTTCTTATTTCGTGAAGATGTCGGTTCACTTGAGTATCCAGATGAATAGCCATTGGAATTCTTCTCCTTGGTCGGTTTTCGGGCTGCATGTTTGTTCTTAGTCTCCTGAATGTTGGTGCACTTTCGATTTGGGATGATTTGGTCAAGATATTCGGAGAATGTTGATCCAGGGTGCGACCATGCATATGTCTCAGGATCATAGAATAATTTTTTGTCTATTTTGAGATCCGCGGGAATTGAAATACTGGGGCGAGTTTCGGCATGTTCATTCTTAATTAATTCGATGCTGGAGCATTCCTGTGTCGAGTTGATGTAATCCATGTAGTCAGAGTAGGTTGACCCAGGGTGTGCCCATGCATAAGTCTTCGGATCATATGATTCATATACACGATTGTCCATGGTGAGAGCAGCTGGGAATGGAGCAGGTGGGAGATTGTCTAAACCAATAGTCTCATCAACAACTGCTATCTCAGGTGTAGCAATGGGGTAGGGATCTTCTACCACTTCTTGGTTACAGTTGTCGGGGATTTCGTGGGTCGCCACAGAAGATCGTGGTTTCTCAAAGACAGGGTCAGTTCTAAGTGCTTCTGATGCTTTAAAATTGATTTTCCATGTCTTACAATCAATAATTGCCTTAGCCAATGCTAAAAACGGCTTTCTGAGAATAATTGGAGACTGGGTGAATTCTCCTTGATGCTCAATATCAATAATCGTGAATTCTACTTTGAGCGGAGCACCTTGGAATTTCATGATGACAGAAATGCTTCCTCCCGGTCGCTTTATCGATCGGTCCGCCAATTGAACAATATCTCGTATTTTTCTGATCGGCCCGAGTTTGAGTTCATGAAAAATAGAGGTCGGGAGGATATTGATGGGTGAATCATCATCAATCCGAGAATGGGTGAAAATTATGTCTTTGATTTCATAGTCATATCTAGGCAAGCGCTTCACTATGCGGCTTTTGGTTATTCTCCTCAACACCAAGGATGAGGCCATTGACAAGATATGTCTTTCAGTCTTTGTTCTAATCCTTCCCGACTTTTTAATCATTAATTTGTCCATTACAAATCCTTTAAGGTCGGGGAAGTGTTCAATGGCCTATAGAAAAGGAAGTTCGAAAATCAATTTCTTTTCCAGTGCTTCCCGTAGAACATGATCCCAATTCTTCAGATCTTCTTCAGTCTCAATTTTTATGAAATTTTCTGGATTTTCGATTTTTTGTGATTTTCAAATATACTGATTTTTTTGGTATTTTTTGTATGGTGTGGTGATGTGGTGTGTTCCTCAAATAAGAAGGGGCTTTGATGTTCATAGAATGCGTTAGAAGCATAATCATTTCCAGGGGAATAATATGTAGAAGTGCTATTGTCAGAATCATCCATAGTTTTTTGAATATCCTTGAAATTTCCAGCAAGAGATCCAATCATTTCCTCATTCATTTTTATGTCTGTGCCATCATAGAATGAAATTAGTCGGTCGGCAAATTTTTGAAATCTATCCTCCATTAATTCAAATTTCCTTTTTATCCTCGTGATATCTTCCTGAAAATATTGTTCATGATTAATCATGGGAGCAGTCGATGTGTGTTTTTGCCATTCAATAAATTCATCTTCCATTTTCCTATATGTGACAGGAGAGGAGTTTCTTGGAATATACAATATATGACCATTATTTTCAAAAAATATCTCCTCAATAATTATGGAAGGCGGCTGCTCATATGGTCCAGGAATGTGGAGTTGGTCCGAGTAGAATTTATTCCTTTGATCATGAGTGGTCGGACCTTGATATTGTGGAGTCAACATACATGGTTGATGTGTTTCTATGTGATCAGTCCAATCCTCTATATGAGTAGTATGTCTAAAGAGAGGGTTGTCATGGTCAATCCAAGATGATGATTGTTCATTAGTGTTCCAAGACAGGGTCGATGGAAGAGATGAAGAAGTGTTCAATTTGATCATGTGGTTATCATCTCCCATGAATGAAGGATTGACATTCACCGAATATGAAGGAGGAATTGTATGATCGGCGTAGAGAGGATTGATATATGAAGAAGTGGTGACCTCAGTCGATTGTTGGTTTGTTTGATTTGAAAACAAAGGGTTGTCATTCATGAAGCAGATCGGATTTGTGGAGAGTGTTGGTGGTTGAGAGTCTCTTGTTGAAGTTGGAGGAGGTGTTTGGGGTCTAACCGATACGAATTCGTTTTCATAGTATAGCACTAATGGATTCTCGGATAATTGTTCGGTCATTTTTGAAAGAGTTGAAAGGAATGAGGGGTTGGGTCAGTAAGAGTTTTTGGACAAGAATTCCATGATGAGGTTTAAATCAAGAAGGAGAGAGATTATTTCACGGGATAGTCAAAAGAATTTTTATTAACTGTACGACTTTTAATCTTCGATATCGGTTCACGCACACCAATGCAAACACAAATCAAACCTAAGGTTCACCAACTCACACAATGAAGCCGTAAGAGTTCGGCAATTATCTTTTCAATTTTAAGTTGGTGATAAATCAATCTTGGAAAGAATTCAGTGAGCTGTTAGGTGCCGAAATTTTCTTAAAGACTGTCCCGAGTTCATACGACTAGTTGCATCTACTTTCAGCCAGTATAGGTGTAAGTACGAACCATAAAACAGATACTCATGTTACTTAAGGACGGAGCCTTACGTGGTGTCCATTAAATCACCCACTCTGCTAAGGAAGTCCGGACCGATTACCGGCTACCCGTATTCCTCACTGAGAAGTAGCTAATCATTTTTAAAATCAGTAGTCTCAATGAAAATGTCGGAGCTTGGTTCTAACCTTAAGTGACTTCTCTCTCTCACTCAGAAAAATAAAAGCATCCAAGGTCGGGGTTGCTCTCCCGCAAAAATCCTTGATTTTATGGATTAATTTGAAATCGGTTATATTTAGTAGTCCCAATTTTAATTAGGTGATCATTGAAGAATTAAGTTAGTAGAAATACACATCTATCGTCCAGACTCAATTTCCTTTTAAAATTATGTGATAAAACAAGAGCGAGAAATTCGGGAAAAGCTGATGCATGCGAAAAAATGGATGTATGCTCAGTTAGAAGACTTACAGTAAAACCTCGCAATCTCCATGTGGGATGCTAGACAGAAATTGAAAATTATTTAAAATGAACGCAAGCCGATGAAAAATCGCACCTACAAGAAAGTTCTATTAGCGGGAAAGAATTGAGTTGAATTTGGCTAAGTTGAACGATCTATGTGCGTCTCGATTAATGTAAAGTGTGGTCTAATCCTACGAGCACAATCAAAAATTAAAATACTCTGAGAGCCGTATATGCAGGTCTAGCCTAATCGCCACTCAAGTCGGGCTCCACCCTCACTAGAGAGTGAAACAGGCCATGACACACCATAGAAAGAGTTCAAGGTCTTTTTACAACCGCGAGAGTCCAAACGGACACCGCTATAAATGAGCAATTAATTACAGAAATTCAAAATTTGTAGAAATTAAAACCTAGACTCTACGCTCTCTCATGACTCAACTCGATCTTAATTTCTTTTTGGCTTTTTCGGAAGTCGGTGAAGATGCGTCGGTTTCTTGAAAAGCAACTCCACGTACGCTGGGTACCTCACAATTTAAATAAGAGAGATAATGTAAGAGTGACTCAAAAATAAAAAAAAAATAAAAGAAGAAAATAAATGTTGGAATAAATGGAATTTACAAGGAAAAATTCGGGGGTCAGACTACCTGAATGCGGAAAATCAAACGAAAATTTCAAAACACAAAACTAAGCCGTTTGCCTCCCCGGCAACGGTGCCATCTGATGGATGCGAAATCACCGTGTTAATAAGATGTATTTATGTGATCGTGCGCAAAAATATGATTTGTCGTTCGTTGTAGGCGGCAATCGGAATCGATCAATAAAACAACCACACGAAATATTCGTCAATTTTAATCAATGCAATTTTATCTTTATTTTACTTGGGCAAGTCCCAATAAGGAGGCAAAGGAACGACCTAGAATTATGTCTATCAAAATTCGTACATGGTTTTCGAGGTGGTCTTTTTTTTGAATTTTTAATGCAATGAAGGGTGCAATATACAATTTTGGCTTAATTTAGGGACTAAAATGTCAATTACGTTCAAACGATGTCTGGAAAATATGGAACTTGGCCACAATGTAAAATATGATGAAATGAATGCATTGTAATTTTTTTGGAATTTTTGTATGCAATATGATTTTTTTAAGAATTTGCAAATGCAAAAAGAATAATATCAATTTTTAATTATAATAAATAATAAATCTATTTATTTTCAAGGACCAAAAATATCTAAGATCTATCACTAGGTGATTGATCTCAAAAAAATCCTAAACCTTGAAAATGTGAGATTTATACCTATTAAAAATCAAACACTGAAATATGAAAAATGATTTTTACAGGGCAAACTATGAATGCCAATCCAAATCTTTTTGGGCACAATGTCAAGCACAATTAACTCTACAAGTGATTTTTCGGAAATTTTTAGAGCAATGGTTAATCAAATACAAATTTCAGAGCACAAACTGGGCAAAATATGCAATTTTCCACAAAATAATTAATTATTAATTAACCATCAATCACAAAAATGTCAACAATATGTCAAATTGTAGAGAATTAAAAGACGAACATCATGCTATTTTTTGAATAATAAAATAATGTCGAAAAGTGGTTCAAAATAGAGGGAGAACACAAGGGTACAAATGCAACATATAAATATGAAAATAATAAGAGGGGACCTATGTTTAATAACCGTGACATCCGGGGTAAGAGCGCAAATTCCCATGGGGTCACGTACATGACACGTGACTCTTGGGCGGCGAGGGGCGGATGCGTAAAATGGAGAACCTCCAAGGTCTTACCGTAATTAACTCACTTCGCACGTGAGTGTCACGTGAGCGGGGGTGGGTCCTGCTGACGTCGTTCCCCTACCACGTGCCTCGCACGTGAGGTGGGGGCCTCGGGCTTCGTGCCCGGCAGCGAGGGGGTGGGGGCCTGCGGAGGAGCGGCGAAGCGATGGCCGGCGACATTGGCGGAGCGATGGCCGGCGGAGGACTTTTGGATGGTCCCCAGGTGCGGTGGCGATAAAGTCGTGGAGGTTGAAGACGACGTTGCGTGGCCGATGCAAGGCCGGCGTTGATGTCGAAGCAGTTGTTGGTGATGCTGCGGAGGAAGGTGTTGCGTAGGGAATGCGAAGCTCATTGAAGTGGTCAAGCATTGAAGAAGGCGTCAGTGGAGTATACAGAGGCGTTGTCGTAGGCTGAAGAGTAGGAGGTGGAGTCGATGGCAGAGTAGTTGAGTCGTCGTTGGCTCGACGCCGAGGTGGAGCAGGAGCAGTGACGCGGCGGAGGTGCTGCGACAGCCTATGGGTAGACCGGCTCTCGTCGAGGAAGACGACGCATAGTGTTGCTGTCACCACCATTGGAGAAGGCCAACACTGTTATAGACGGATATTGGATTCGACGGCGGTGGAGTTTCTTATATAGACAAGGATCTTGGACGGCGATGGGAGAAGATCATGGAAGGAAGGTCCTGGGAAGATGCGGGGCAGATCGGAGATTGGTTTAACGACGGGATCGAGGATGGCCGAGATTTGTGGGATGCGGCGGCGCGAGGTGATGGATTGGGCGAGATATGCGGAGGAGAGGGGATTTGCGGCGGCGGAGCAAAAGGGGAAAGTTGGCGGTGATTTCCAAAGGGGTAGGATGAAGACGTACAGCAACAGTCCGATCAGCAGTGATCGGACTGCGGAGATCGTGCTAGGTGGCAGCTTGGGGAGTGAGAGAGAGCACGTGCAGTGCGCGTGCGGGGGCAGTACAGGCGCTGCACGTGAGTGCCCTTTTATTTATTTATTTTATAAAAATAATATAATAATATATACAAAAATGGCTGACATGTGGCGGCCCCAGGGGCTGGCACATGTCAGCACCAGAAAATTCGAATAAATAAAGATTTTGTAAAATGCAAAATAAATAGCAAACGACCTCAGATCAAAAAAGTTTCTTCACAACAATTGCTCGTCTCGCTGAGATCTACAACTTTCATGATCAAAACAAAAAACGATCAAATGCACAAAGTGTGCAGGTAGGTATTGGGCATACTTGAGGGTGATGTAATCATAAACGATTGTATAACCACGACGCTTCCTTTCCGAGGGAGTGATGAAACATGTCTGGATTTTGGTGACTCCTCTCAGTATAGAAGTAATCTGATCTTGGTCCAAGTGTTGGACATTGGTCTGAATGAGATTCAGATTCAATGAGAAGATTAGATTTGCCAACTTGATTTAATCAAGCATCTGTGGGAGGTTCGTAAGATCTCGATTTGAGATGAGATCTCAACATACAAGTCACTATACGTGGAACAATACAATCGCCCTGTCCTTATTTCCAAGTATCTGCGGAGAAAGCACATTATTCTTGAAGGGGTTCAAGAATAATTCATTTGATGAAATATGTATCCAAGCAACAAGAGGATGATAATTAAATGAGATTTAATTATCAAGAATAATATGAATAAGATTCATATTATGAGAATGATTATCCAAGATAATTAAATGGGATTTAATTATCAAGGATTACATATTATGGATAGTGCTATCCATGATATCTGTGTATGAATATTATAATAGTGATTTATAATATATTATAGAGAGAATCTTTGTAAATAATATTTGTTAATATTAATGTGAATTGGATTCACATTAAGTAATAAATTGGAAATGTAATTTACCAATTAGTTTGGGTTGTGAATATGATTCACATATCTTTCAATGGCATGATTGAAATATGCACAAATTAATTTGGAATTAATTTGGTGGATATTTTTGCAATAATAATTATTGCAATTTATTAAGGAATAATAGGATAAAATAAAGAGGAAATAATCACCACAAAAATAGGTGACATCACCTATAGGTGACGCCCCCTATTTTTTGGGGGTGATTAATTATCCTCTTATTTGTTATCTTGTTATCTCTTTATAATTGATTTATGATTAAACTGTGTTGATAATAATACAACATATATTTGATTTGATATAAATTAATGTTGTTGGTTTTAACCAACAACAATCATGGCCCTTGAAAGATGCATGGATCAACCAAGCCGTTGGATCTATGGATGCCATGGATTGAGACCCATTAGATCCCAAACTAATATATAAGGAGGGCAACCCTAGCCCTTTCAAGGTACATGTTCAAGAGTTGTACACACCTACAACTCTCTCTCTCCATTTCAAGGTGGCCGTCCGTCTTATGTATTGAGAGAGAGCTTCTTGCCTTCGCCTTCGACTACTCGAGGATCTCCATCTTCTTTGCTCTAGAGGAAGACGACGGATTTTGTTGGAAGAAATCAAGGGACTCGAAGCTTGAATCTTCATCGAGGATTGCGGGAGGAACACGTCTCATCATCGCGCCCGCAAGTTCCATCTTCGTGGATCGGACATGAGATAGGAGGATCTCTTGGTTTACAGATCTTGTGATTGCAACCACGCTTAAAGAGGTATTTCTAATACTTTGTGGTTTGATGTAACGATCCAAGAAATGTTCTTGTGATCATGTGGTTCCATCACTTGATTAAAAAAATTTAATTTTCACTACATCTAGCGACTAGTCGCCCCGATCGCTTGAGATGCGATCAACACGCTTCCGTGATGCGCTTGAAGATTCCTCGTATCCTTCAGACAAAAGGGATGAGTGAGAAGTCCACAAGCATAAATCATTGGAGTATCCTCAAGGGTATAGATCCTTTTCCACTACCCTTTCACTCTGGGTCATGGACTCCACCTTTGAATGATGTCTACTTGACTTTCTTTTTTGACTTTCATTTCTCTTCTAACTCTCAACCTCTTATATTCCCAAGCATTCGATGCATTAGTCTCGTAGGAGCTCTAATTCCTCATTCCCACGTCCAAGGAAGTAAGATCCCACTGTGGCTCCCCTTGGAGTATAGCTGAGTATAAAGGTGGGGTAGTCAAGGGAGCTCTGACCTTTCTAACTACTAAATTCTATCAAAGTTTGTAGGGATTTCTGGATCGGCAGTCCTCAAGGTGGGCATCATTCAAATGCGCTATGGGGTCGAAGATGAGGGTATGGTCTGCTGATTATATAGTTAGCATCTGGCCTCAACTAAAGACCTGAGAAGTCGTTGTATGCTATCAGAGAGTGAACCAGTCATGATGGTACACCTCATTCTTAGATGTCTCTGTTCTTCGATCTGTTCCTCTGACTGCATATGCAATAATCAACAAACTGGAAATTCAGAGAGCTCCCATTCCCACTAGCTGTGAGGACCAGATATAGATAGAAAAATTAGATCGAGGGAGTCGAGGAGCATCATTCGAGGCTTTGCAGCATTCTTTCGCCCTGAGGATTGCTTGAGAATCTTTGAATCCAGATGATATCTTGCCTCACTTCCATTACAACTCATATTGGACTTCCTACTTAAAACTACTTTAATTTGAGGATTGCAACTCACTCTCGGGGAAGGGCTTGGTTAAGAACTTTCTGAGGAGTCTTTTTCATGATATGTTGTTGATCTACTCTTGTCAATTCAGCCAAGCTATGATTATACTCTTTTTCATCAAACTATCAAGATATATAAGGCATCAATAATAGTCTAGTTAAAGCTGACCTAATTAGATTAGCAGAAGACTGAGTTCTTGGTTGCACCATTAGAGAGGAGACAGAGCAAAGTAGAGAGAAAGCTTTCTGAAATATATATTTGGGGTGCGGGTTGCCTAAAAAAGTGACAGTCAAGGACCTGTAAAAAAATCATTAGTATGCAAGGATCATGTGGACTACATATCATAAAAGATCATCTTGACCGTTGCAACTAGCTGATAGTCTGTGAAAGCAAGCGGGACAGATATAAATTCCCAATTTCTGTCGAGTTGTCCTTAGACATGGGTCGAGCAATCAAGATGAGTCAAGTCAAGGCCAGGCATGCGTATTCTTTCCTCCAATCAAGAACCTACTTTGGAGCAAGCAGTCTCGATGGTTACATGATGATATAGACCCCCACATGCTCTGCACACTTTATGAACTCTTTCTACCAACTTTGACGCACTAGCCCACTCAGCTCACCAACAAGCTCGCACTCCTTCCCTGCATTTCCCTTATTATCACTGGCACACTATTATATTTGCATTTTCACCGGCCTGGATACTTCGTCCTATATGGCTGCCACCTATCTATGCTAGCGGGAATGACATTCTAGTCTACTCTGACACTCTTTAAGTTCAAGCTTTGTAAACTACACAGTTCTAATATAATAGGCCAGAAAAGTCTCTCCCTCACTCACTTGACCAGGCTCCCTCCCCTAGTCCCTTCCGTCAAGAAAATCCTGGTTACACCGGCTAAGCGGCTAATGAATATGTGATTCATCACTCTAAAATTTGAAAATAGAGCTTTGTTCTCGAGCAATTAGCAAAATATTTCCGCTTGTATTGCATAATTAGCATTCATGCATGCATAAATAATATATGTATTTTAGCATTTATATTTGCATTAAATAAGAAGCCCAATTCATTTGTAAAAATCACCTATAAATACCATATTTGTATCTATTTTGTACTAACTCCAAATCCAATAAAATCAACTTTTATAGTGTGTATATTACTAAAACTAATTATGGAAAATATCAAAAAATACTAACTTGTAAAATTGACAAATAAAACCCGAGTCCAAGTTTAAAACTAGGAGCCTTAAAATACACATATCTCTCTCATACAATGTCTGATTTAGGTCTACTCACTTTTAAAGTAATATACATTTAAATACCTTAAAAATAAGACCAATTTCATAAAAATCGGATATCATATGTGAAACTTGGGTTTTCGGCCCCTATTGTATAATGTACATATTGACCATTTTGCCCTTGTATTTTATTTTTTATTTTATTAATTATTAAAAATAAAAACAATTTAAATAAGTTGTGAATATTTGTGACATATTTTTCTTGATTTTATTTGATTTTGATATTAATTAAAAATGACAAAAAAATCCAATAGATAAAAATATTGTATTTTATACCTATAAAATGCCACCCAAAATAAAAATTTTACATAATTTTTGGTCTTTTATGAAAGTTGTTGATCTCGTCGAGAGGAACAATGTCCGTGAAGAAACTTTTTTGATCTGAGGTCGTCTCCTATTTTTTAATTATATTATTTGATTTTATAATTTAAATTTTATGGAGCTGACATGTGGCCGCTCCTAGAGCCACCACGTGTCACCTCCTTTCTCCACTTACTCTCTTTGATCTGGACCATTGGATGAAGGTGCTTCATCCAACGACTAAGATAATTTCATTCCTCTCTCTCTCTCTCTCTCTCTTTCTCCATCTTTCTAACTTTGTCTTCAACCTCTCGATTCTTGCGGGAGGAGCCATCAACTGCACCCTCCACCTCGCGCGGCCACTCGCCCATCGCCCGCAACTATCCTATCCTCTTCACACGACCGACCCCGCAATCCCCACTCGCCCATTGTGCACGCCAGCTCCTCATCCTCGATCTCCACCTAGCCCCGCATCTTGCTACCCACTCACCAATGGTCTTTAAAAGGACCTCTCCTCCTCCCTCTAGTGATCCGCCATTTTTTCCATGGAGAGGGAGCGAGCTCCGGCCATTTTAGGTGACAACTAAGGAATCATTGTTGAGCGACGACCTTCAATCTTCTCGCGAGATCCGGCAAGGCTTCAACCCTTGTCATTGTAAGCTTCATACGAGGCCTGCTTGAGCTCTGCTTGTCATGCTTTGAGAGACAACAGGTGTAGATTCGCTCCTCCTCCACCGGGCATCTCGACCACCCCCAGGTAGACCTATTCTCTGTTCTCTCTCTCTTTCTTCCCTTTCATGCTCTCTTGATCTCTCTAGCAAAACTTCTTCTCTCCTAAATCCACCTTCATTCAGGCTTCAAATCGCAAAAAGTTTTGCAGGGATAAATCACACATTATGGATGTAATGGTGATTTTTATTTAATTTTTTTGGACCTTTTTTCAACCATTTAATCCAAAATTTAGGTCAAGGAAACAAATTCGATCACTTCCCCTGTTCACAGGGGAAATTCCCCTATTTTTATTTGACATCTTCACACCCTCTCTCCCTCGTTTCTTCTTCTTCCGCCTCTCTTCTCTCATCACCCATTCATCACCGACTCACGCGGTGCCCCGCCTGTGTCGCCATAGTCCTTCTCCATGCCACCCGCACGACGTTGTTCCATCCCCGTTCACTTCACCTTCGATGTCCACCGTCCTACTCTTATGCCCAACCTAATGCGATGTATCCCCACGATAGTCCAGGTCGACGTTCCCCACTCCCTTCACGACCAAGTCTCGGTTGTGATCTTGTTCGCTCCCCACGAGTTGTGCCGCCATCAACATCCGTCGGAGGCCTTCTCGATGCCACCCGCATCGCCTATTCTCGACCCCAGGCGTGCACCACCGACTGTGACCACGACCCTGCACCTCCCCATTTGTCGCCCCTGCTGCACGCCAGCGCGACGCCCCACTCCTTCTCCCCAGCGGGTCGTGCCCCTACCACAGACCTGCCATGCGACCGGCCCTCCTTTCGCTGGACCCTCTCCTCCAACTTCCCTCGAAGCACAGCTACTCCTCCACCTAACAGATGCCGAGCAACCCACCGCCTCCTCGCCTCCGAGTCACTCCGCCCAACAACAAGTGCATCGGCCACTGCTCCTCAGGTGCGGTTGCTCAGCTTCACCTCTTCCATGCAGTGCCAACAATGTGACACCTACGCATGCCATGAGCCATGCACATTATATCCCACCTAACGTGATTGGCATGTGAGGCAAGGAAATTTGCATAAAGTACCTTCAAAGTTCAAGCCATCCACACGGAAGGTCCCTGCCATCTGGAAACCACGTGTTGCACCTGCTCTTCCTCAGGGTAAATTGCTAGGACCTCCCTGTTGATCTTGTATTCACACTCAAGCTCTTCCCACTGAAGATCACCTGCAGCACATGTTAGCAAGGGACAAATTACATGCACACCCCCGCGGGTCTGAAAATTTCAAAGAGGCTATGGTCATCTGGACGCACGTGCATGGCATGCTCCTCACAGGGAGCCTTGCAGAAACATCCTCTCAACTGTAGGTAATTTCATATTAGCGAGTCATCATATTTTTATTTTTTATCTTTTTTATTTCTGTATTGCATCCATACCCATGTATTTGCATATTTATTTAAACATCCATTTAGCATCATTTTGTCATTCCAAAAATTGCATATGGTAGAACATATTAGGCTTTATCATTGTGAATGCTTTTATATTTTTGTGAGCTTCAAATTATTTAATGTAATTATTTCAGTGGAAAATAACATATTTTAACCATTGTTTGCCTTCAATTGATTATTAAATCGATTGTTGCTCCAAAAATTGCGAAAAAAATCACAGTAGGTAGAGTTTAGAGTAGTTTTATTTTGTACCCAAAAATCACCTCATTTGCAAGTAAATCGAGGTCTAAATAAATTAATTAGTATTTCACTTCATTGATTTTTAATAATAAAAATTTAATTATTTCTGGGATCTAGTAATTTTCCTAGATTCAATTCACATTAAGTCATCTAGGATAATTTTAGTTTCTAAAAATAATTTAATTTGGTATTAATTAAAAATAATTTTGTGAAAATCTCCCTAGATTCATATTTAATTCGTAGTTAAGTCATTTAGATTTAAAAAATTAAAAAATAGGGCAGCTTCATTTCATCATAATTAACATTCAGGCAAAGTTTGAGAATTTTTGGACTTAATCTATCATAATTTATATTTTAATTCTCAAATTTGGTCTGAATTGCATTTGCATTTTAATTGCATAAAAGAACCATAAAAAATATTCTCTTGAATGCCTAGCATCTGAATCGACTTTAAATTAATCTAAGGAGAAAGTTGCCTCCCTGAGTTCGACCTTGTGCTTGCCCAAGTAAAATAAAAATTATCGCTCGATATTAATTAATACATTAATTGAAGTGGTTTTTGATAAATCCGAATATGTCCGACAACAACAAATGACCACATTGATTTTAATTGTTAATTCAATTAAATTAAGAGGCTGAATCAAGGGTTTTTCAAACGGCACCACTATCGGGGAGACATGGCTTAGGTTAATTCTAAAAAAAAAATAGATTTTAGGTTTTCCATTCCTAGGTAATATGATTCATGGTTTTTCTTGTGAATATTTTTCTATCTATTTTTAGCATTTGTTTATTTTGTTTCATTCTCTCTCTGACCATCGCTTATTTTTGTGTGAGGAACACGAGGCATCGAAGTCAATTCACCAGGCGAGCCGAAGAACCTGCATCGATTTGAATTGAGTGGTTGTTGAGTGAACTTGTAAAAAAAGGTCTGCATTTACAGTGGTTCTCGTTTGGGTTCTTGCGTGTGTAAGTGAATAATAAAAAAAGTCTCTGTGTGTTGTGCGGTTGCTTGACGTAGGATAGGACCTGCACTCACAGCTCTTAGAGCTTTCTTTGGATTGTTTGTGCTCGTAATATCTAGGACCACACTTCACCGTTAAAAGACACACTTTGACCGCATAACTTAGCCAAATTTAACTTGTTATTCACTCCTAATAGAACTTTTATCTAGGAGCGTCTTTCATCGACTACATTCATTAGATAAAATTTCAATTTTGTTTTGCGTCACACATGTAGAGTGCGAGGATCACTGTAAGTCTTCCAAACTTGACATACATCATCATTTTATCGTGAATCAACCTTTCTCAACTTCTTCCCCATTCATTTTCTATAACAGGCTTAAAGAAATTGGGATTGCACGATAGACATGCCTTATGTGTTGGACTAAGAAAGTGGGCATCTAACTTAAAATCGGGATTGCTAAACAAATTGAGGAAAATAATCAACATAAAATCGAAGGCAGAGCCAAAATCCCCACCTCCATATCACATACCCGATCCTAGCAAATATTACAGGTTGAATTCTTATAGGTTCAACTGACCAGCGCTAAGTAGCATACGCCTGTTTCAGCAGGTAGATAGGGGCGAAGCAGCGGTGTACTGCGATAAGTTGCTAGTAACCAATTGGGGTGAAGTTAAAAGCCTTGTCAGCCTTCGCCTACTTCAGTAGGTAGATAGGGGCAGGTCCTTGAACTTCTCAACTTGGGATAGGAGCGAAGAAAGGAAGGGTGTTGGTATTTTAGGCGACATGTTAAACATGGGAAGACACATCCAGCTTTGAACCAACATCCTTATAGGCCAGGTAATCCTTGCTATTTGCTTGAAAAATCACGCTTAAAAGCTACCAGTTTAATCAGACCTGGCTTGGGGTCCTTCACTGTGTTGAGTGCGAAATCAAGGTTTGTGAATCATGTGCTTGCTTTAGGTAAGAGTCAAATCATATATTTATACACTTATGATCCTGATTCTTCTTCCTGCCATTAAAGATGACTGATTGGGGGGGGGGATATTTACTCAAGCTTGGCAACTCTCTCATTGAACCCCTCACGAAGTTCATCTTCATCAACTCAAGCGCAACTTGTGCCAACCCGAGTGCATGACCCTCTTGAGTTCAGGATCCCCCGCTCTCAAGATGGTTTCACTCAAACCATTCCTTTCCTCTCCTCTCATCTCTCCGAGGAAGACCTTCGCCTCGGCGAGCACGTCTTCATTCCTATACTTCTAATATAGACCACATTGTTGTACCAGGTGAAGAACATCAACAAAAAACCAAGATGCCTCCTAAGAAAAACCCAGATGAAGAGGAACACAGAGATGATCCTATGCATCAAGTCCTTGCTCGTTTAGATAGAGTTGAGCAGTTGAATGCAGATCTTATGGCCAGGATGGATGATGAATCTCAGATTCATCACTCTAAATCTCATTTATTAAGCTCAAATCCCTCAAAATCATTAGCATTTCTGCATTTATTTTGCATAATTAGCATTCATGCATGTTTTCATAAGAATTGCGTTTTATCCATTATGTCTGCACAAAATAAGAAGCCAAAAATCTTAGCCAAAATTAACCTTAAATAGCCAAACTTCCCTGATTTTTAACTCCTATATTCTAACTCCGAATGATTCCAAAACCACCTCCATAGTGTACATATCACTTACAAGAATAAATGAAAATACAAAAAAATAATTAACCGAAATAACTAGACAAAAACCCAAACCCTAGTTTCAGGATTTTCGGACTAAAAGCCCCATAGCTTCCTCGTCCAGTGTCCGATTTGATCTTATTCACTTTTGAACTAATGTACATTCAATTCAAAACAAGACCAAGTTCAAGTGAATCGGAATCATATGTGAAAGTTGGATTTTGGAGCCTCTTTTGTATATTATGTATTTTAGCGGTTTTGACCTGATATTTTATGTACGTATTTAACCTAATAATAAAAATTAAAAAAATTAGATTAATGTGTAAATATTTATCTCTGGTTTTTATCATATTTTTCCGGATTTTTATCTGATTTAAAAATGACAAAAAATTATAAAAACCAAAAAATCAAGGTATTCTACGTACATGGGATATCTCAAAAATATCTCTTTGTGCATTTGATTGACTTTTATTTTGATGTATTTATGAAAGTTGTAGATCTCATTGAGACGAGCAATTTTTGTGAAGAAACTTTTTCGATCCGAGGTCGTTTGCTATTTATTTTTGATTTTACAAAGTCTTTAATTTCTGAATTTTGTGGGTGCTAACACGTGGCAGTCCCTGGGACTGCCATGAGTCAGCCTTTTTGGCCTCTTTATATAATTTCATTTAATTAAAAATAATAAAAATAAATAATAATAATTAAAGCCACCGCACGTGCGTTGCACGTGCCTCCCAGGCACGTGCTCCGCACGTGCTCTGTGCCCTGACTCCTGCAGCCACGTGGCGCCACAGGAACCATCTGATCGCGCTCGATCGGACGACGCCTGTGTGTCGTCTTCCCCCCTTCGGTTCGAAACCATGCCCCCCCGATCTCCGCCAACAACCAACCTCCCCCGCTTATCTTGCACGGCCAACCTCTCCGCTCATCTCGCAACCTCCCTCTATTGCCGACCCCTACTCCTCACAACCCTATTTAAAGGCCATCGCCACCCCCGACTCCCCTATCCACCGATTCACCCTCCAAGGAATCTTCCCTCCGGCAGTGACAAC
Source organism: Ottelia alismoides (assembly GCA_037367405.1). Classification (NCBI taxonomy): domain Eukaryota; kingdom Viridiplantae; phylum Streptophyta; class Magnoliopsida; order Alismatales; family Hydrocharitaceae; genus Ottelia; species Ottelia alismoides. The sequence continues at coordinate 546,331 of JAZKJV010005183.1, forward strand.
CACGAGCCCCTCTACGACGTGATCCGAGGGCCTCAACCCTCGTTGCAAACTGCCTCCTCCGTCGCAGCTGCTTCGCTCCGGTGTGCACCGTCGTCGAGCTCATCTTCCCTAGGTACCTCCTCCTCCATCTTCACCTTGATCTGATCACCCCTTGATTCCTCTGCATCGCAACTACATCCCCGACTCCCCTACTCACCATCTCCGCCTCTGAGCCAACGTCACCATCGACCGCTCGCCTCGCTCCGTCACCACCCCCACGAGAGCTTCGTCTCCGATCAACGTTCTCACCGTTAAGCCTCCTCTAGCTCCAGGAGCTTCGTCAGTCGCGCACGCCATCGCTTCGCCATCAGCTTCATCAGCCCCGACTTCGCCTCCTCTCACCCAGCCAGGTAAAGCTTCGCCGCTGTCATAATCGACTCCAGACCAAGCTCCGCTCCTCCACCTACGCTTCTACACCGCTGACCCCTAGCCGTGTGTCGGTCAACGGAGACCGTCCAACCATCAAGAATCCACTCATCTGCACCGTTGATGCCTCGCAACCCTTAGTCGTCAGATGCAATCAGCCATCAATGTCTCAGATCTGCTTCACGCCTATAGTCCGAACCTGATCCAAGCTAGTAGCCTCGGGCAGCTCGAAGCAAGCAGGAAACGACATGTGGCGGTTCGAATCCAGCACTTCGACCGAGCCTGCCTAAGCACGTGAGGTGCACGTGACACACGAGCAAACTTCAACCAGGCCCTCGGAGAGCTCCAGATTTGCATGCCGCCCGTAGGGTCACGAGCTCCTCACGTGACTCGCTGGGATAATTACAGAGAGCCCCCTGAAGAACCTCCTTATTGTGCCAAGGTCCCCGCATCCAGAGGGCACGTGCCCCGCGCTGCCCCTTTGGTCATTTTGCAGAAGTATCCTCGAAGTTCATGGTAATTGCATAATAGCCCCCCAGCATTTTATTTAATTTTTTATTGCAGTTCGACCCCGATGTTCCCCAGTGATTGTGGACCTCTACTAGATATTTATTTATTATAAAAAATAGCACGATGTTTCTCATTTAATTCTCTACGTGTTGACATAGTGTGGATATTTTTGTGAGTAGTGGTTAATTAATAATTAATTATTTTGTGGAAAATTGCAAACTTTGCCCATTTTATGCTCTTAAATTTGTTATTGATTAACCGTTGCTCTAAAAATTCCTGAAAAATCATATATTATAGAATTAATTGTGCTTGACATTGTGTCCAAAAATATTTGCATTTACATGCATATTTTGCTATGTAAAAATCATTTTGCATATTTTAGTGGTTGATTTTTAATGGGTATTAAATCTCACACTTTCGAGGTTTAGGATTTTTCTTAGAGACATCACCTAGTGATAGATCTTAGATAATTTTATTCCCTGAAAATAAGTAGATTTAATATTTATTAAAATTAAATATTGAAATTCATTTTGTTTGCATTTAAAAAATCATAAAAAAATTCATATTGCATCCAAAAATTCCAAAAAAATTACAGGGCATTCATTTCATCATATTTTGCATCGTGGCCAAGTTTTATATTTTTCAGACATCGTTTGATTGTAATTCACAATTTTAGTCCCTAAAATCGACCAAAATTGCTTATTGCATCCTTTATTTTATTTAAAAAATTTCAAAAAAATACACTGCCTCGAAAACCGCACACGAACTTTGATAGACATAATCCTAGGTTGTTCCTTTGCCTCCTTTTATTCAACCTTGGGACTTGCCCAAGTAAAATGAACATAAAACCACTTTATTAACATTGATTAAATTTCCGTGGTTATTTTCTTGACCGATTCCGATTGCCACCTACAACGAACGACTCATTATTTTTACGCACGATCATAAAATACATCTTCTTAACAAGTGAATTTCGGACTCGTCAGATGGCGCCGTTGCTGGGGAGGCAAACAACATAGTTGTGTTTTGAAATTTCTTGTTCGGTTTTCTACATTTGGGTAGTCTGACCCCCGAATTTTTCATTGTAAATACCACTTTATTTCCTGCATTTATTTTTCAGCATTTATTTCGCTTATTTTATTTTTGATTATATTCTGAGTCATTCTCTTACATAAATCTCTCTTATTTTTCTTGCGAGGTACCCGACGTACGTGGAGCAGTTTTTTAAGAAACCGAAGCATCTTCGCCGACATCTGAAAATCCGCAATTAATTTAAGATCGAGTCGAGTCATGAGAGAGCGTAGAGTCTAGGTTTTTAATTTCTGCAATTTTATTTAATTGCTCATTTACAGTGGTGTCTGTTTGGACTCTCACGCATGTAAAAAGACCTTGAACTTTTCTGTGGTGTGTCGTGGCCTGTTTAACTCTCTGGTGAGGGTGGGGCCCGACTTGAGTGGCGATTAGGATAGACCTGCACATACGGCTCTCAGAGCATTTATATTTTATTGTACTCGTAGGATCTGAAAGCCACACTGTACTTTAATTGAGACGCACATTAGATCATTCAATTTAGCCAAAATTTAACTCAATTCTTTCCCGCTAATAGAACTTTCTGCTTAGGTGCAGTTTTGCATTGTCTTGCATTCATTTAGAATAATTTTTCAATTCTGTATTGCATCCCATATAGAGATTGCGAGGAACCATTGTAAGTCTTCTAACTGAGCATACATCATTGTTTTCGCGTGCATCAACTTTTCCGGAACTCCTCCCTCTTGTTTTATCACATAATTTTAAAGAAAATGGGACTGGACAGTAGACGTGTATTTGTGCCCATTTAAATTCTTTAGTGATCACCTAATTAAAATTGGGACTGCTAAATATAGCCAATCTTTAGAACCCATGAAATCAAGAATTCTTGCGGGAGAGCAACCCCAACATTGTTTGATTTTATCTTGCAGCGAGGAGAGAGACGCACACTAGGATAGAACCAAGTCAAGATTCTCATATAGACTACTGATTTTAAAAATGATTAGCTACTTTTCAGTGAGGAATATGGGTAGCCGGTTAACGGTCCGGACTTCCTTAGCAGAGTGGTGGTTTAAAGGACACTACGTAAGGCTCCATCCTTAAGTAACACGGGTAGCCATTTTACGGTCCATACTTACACTTATACTGGCTGAAACTAGATGCAACTAGTCGTACGAACTCGGGACAATCTTTAAGGAAATATTGGCGCCTATCAGATCGATAAACGGTTTGCAAGATTTGAATTCTCACCAATTTAAAATTGACAAGATAATTGGCCGAACCCTTACTGCCTTCACTGAGTGAGTTGGTGAAAGAAATCTTTGTATTGTGTTTGGTTTGTGCATAGAAGGTAAATAATCAACGAATACTACACACTTGTGCCTAGATCATGAACCATAAACCTCTTGTTAATCATTTTGTATCGAGAAAGGAAAATTGTGGTAATTCTCGTTCGGACTCTGCGAACCCTTCTCTGACTGCCACATCTTTTCCAAACTCAAATGTTCTGAGGCACTCTAACTCAGGATCACCTTGGGTTCATGGACACCCTTCCCGGGAATCCTCCTCTTATGATTCTCTCAGCTTCCTAGAGGGAAGACAAACCCACACTGTCTCTCTCTTAACAAAACAGATTAAAGAAAACTCTTACCTCAATGATTATTCAAATCCTTTCCACTCTATTAACTCAAACCCCTTATATTCTGAAGGTGAAGAAGAAGAGATGCCTCCCAAGATGCCGCCCAGAAAGGAACCCGAAGAAGAACATAATGAAGACCCAATACAGATGATTTTGGCAAGACTGACCGCATCTGAGTTGCAACGGATGTTACTGACGGAACAACTTGAGCAGTTGAATGCTGGGGAAGAACTACCAATGGAAGCCGCATACAACCCAGGACAATACAGAGTGAGGAATTATTTGCAGCCACCTCAGCTAGAGATTAACTATGAACTGAATCCACATTTTATTAGTCAATTACCACAATTACATGGTAATACGACGGAAGAGACATATGAATTCTTGCGAGACTTAGAGCCGATATGTTCTAATCTGAGGCACCCACAAGTCAGCCAGAACTACAATTGTCTCACTGCACTACCTTTCACCTTGAAAGGGAAGGCAGACTACTGGGTGAAGAACTTAGGAGTGACTGTGACTCCTTATGAGAGGTTCAAAAACCTATTTTTGAAGAAATTCTACCCCTTGAGTCAGACCAACCAAACGAGGATCCGCATCACCAATTTCTCTCAGATGTCCAATGAACCACTTTGTGAGGCTTGGGATAGGTTTACAGACCTGCTACAGAAATGTCCCTGCCATGACCTGGATAACAACATCCTAGTTCAGTCACTCTACTCTGGCCTCAACGACGAGACTCAAGGGTTAGTTAACGCTTCCTGCAGAGGGAATTATACATCACGTGGAGCTGAAACCGTCTGGAAAGTACTGGAGAAGATGACAGAAACAAGCCGTTCTCAAATATCCAATAGAGCATACACCGAATCCCTGAACACCTTTCAAGCCAAAGGCGGAAAACAAACTGTCGCAGAAATAACAGAGGATTTGATTCCGAACATGAACAACATAGCTGATAAATTGACAGTAGTGGATCAAATTCACAAGAGAATGAACGACATCGACAACATGATTTCCCAATTCCCAAAGCAGATGGAGGAGCTCACTGAGAAGGTGTCCAAGATTGAGATACCTACTGCACCTACGGACCCGATCTATCATGTACATCATGTCCAGGAGCAGCCAGGATCAGAACAACAACAACCATGGGCTCAGGACCAATCCTATGTCCAACCTTCCCAGCAGCCACCCCCACCAGCCGAGACAGTCAAAAAAACCCTGCCTCTGACATTCGAAGTAAACAACTTTTGGTACACGCAGGACACTACCCGACATGGTAATATGGGGGACCGTCAGCCTTATCAATGTCCGCCCACTTTTTATAATGTCGCATTTCCTTTGCCTCCACAACACACTTAGAACACTGCATCTTTCCAGCATCCGAAGCAGCAACAACCCTACAATCGCTAGAACCAACCTCAGCAATACCGTCAGTTTTATCAAACTTCCAAACAATCAGCTCAATCATCCAACCCTCCAGAAGAACCGGTCGATATCTAGAGGCAAATGCTTGACGATATTCGTAACTTTCGAAATGAGTTGTATGATCTACGGGTCGAAGTTAATCGTTTATCCCGTTGGAAGGATGAGCAGACAGCCCCAACCACAACCATTCCCGCCCAAGTTCAAGTTAACCCCAATAGCTTAAACAAATCTCAATCATCCTAGCACAATGGCCAGGTATACTACTCAGATTTTTCCACACTTGAACATGGGATCCTTTCGTTTGACAATATCAATGCCATGTCACTCAGGAGTGGAAGGACCGTGGTCGTACCTGATCGGGCAAGGGAATCAGACCATGAAGATTCGGAAGATAAGCCGGAGGATGTTTCTGTTGGACATACGATCCCACGACGAGCCATTATGCAATAAATTTTATTGGAAATATCATTCCCTGATATGAAATGAAGAATAAATAGTTTCCATAATAGGTCCCTTAGTACAATTAGGGTTATGTACCATGGCCATCTTAATGATCATACAGCTGTTGATTCAATTGTTGAATCATAGAGTCTGGTGCTTGGATGAATATCTAAAGAGTTAGATTGAGGACTCATCAAGCACTGTCAAATGATTTTAAGATGTGATCTCCAGCCTGAGTAGGAGATGGCAATCCTTTCTCACATAGGCTGATATCTGACCGACCTCTTGATGCAGGTCCTCTGCATAGGAATAGAGATTGGGAGCTGTCAGATTAGTTAGGTCAAACAGTTGACTTAACGAGATCGAGATAAACAAAGCCCTATGTCGTATACTGTCACGATATAGGCACGCATCCTCTAACAGGAGACAGATGTGTTACTATATGTCTGGGTATGTACATTTGGCAGACCAATAGGTTGATGACCTAACCAAGGTCTATACACCGGTGCGCTGGTGTGCATATAAGGGCATATAAGTAATACAATCTCTCAAAGGGATCATACAGGTTCACTGCTGAATCGGAAGACATGATCTCACTCATGAGATATAGGGAAGAATCAAATTCCGTGCGTACGGTCGTCTCGCTTTGGAAGCTTGACTGAATTTGTAGGTTTGATATATACTTTTGGAAAGTATATGATCAAGACCTAGGTATGATATATGCTTTTGGAAAGTATATGATCGATACCAAATCCCAATGATCAAATGAGAAACTTACTGATAAAACCCTAAATAAGACAGTATAAAATTGATCTTGATCTTCGGGTTGATCATAGGTCTTTCAGTATGCAGGATGTACAGGTATTGGGAATACGTGAGGGTGATGTGATCATAAACGATTGTATAACCATGACGCTTCCATTCCGAGGGAGTGATGAAACAGGTCTGGATTTTAGTGACTCCTCTTAGTAGAGAAGTAATCTGATCTTGGTTTAAGTGTTGTACATTGGTCTGAATGATATTCAGATGCAATGAGAAGATTAGATTTGCGATTTTGATTTAATCAAGCACCTATGGAAGTTCGTAAGATTTGGATTTGAGATGAGATCTCACCATCCAAGTCCCTATACGTGGAACAATACAATCACCCTGTCCTTATCTCTAAGTATCCGCGGAGAAAGCACATTATTCTTGAAAGGGTTTGAGAATAATTCATTTGATGAATTACATATCCAAGGAAGAAGGACTTGATGATTAAATGAGATTTAAGTATTAAGCATAATATGAATGAGATTCATATTGTGAGAATAATTATCAAAGATAATTAAATGGGATTTAATTATCAAGGATTGGAGAATGTGGATAATACTATCCATGATATTTGTGTATTATAAATATGATTTATAATATACATATATTGAAGAAAGAGAAATTTTGTGAATAGCATTTGTTAATTATTAATGTGGATTGGATACACATTATTTAATTTATTGGAAATACAATTTACAAATTAGTTTCGGTTGTCAATATGATTCACATATTTATCAATGGCATGATTGAAATATTCACAAATTAATTTGGAATTCATTTGGTGGATACTTTTGCAATGGATATTCACTAAATAATTATGAATTAATTTGGTGAATAATATTGCATACAAATTAAAGATAACTGGATTAAATAAAATGGATGGATAAAACATCACCCAAACGAGGTGGCGCCACCCATGACTTGGTCATGGGTGACGTTGTTGGACATGCAAGCCCACGGCGAGCCATTATGCAATAAATGTTATTGGAAATATAATTCCCTGATCTGAAATGAAGAATAAATAGTTTGCATAATAGGTCCATTAGTACAATTAGGGTTATGTACCATGGCCATCTTAATGATCGTACAACTGTTGATTCAATTATTGAATCATAGAGGCCGGTGCTTGGATGAATATCTAAAGGGTTAGATTGAGGACTCATCAAGCACCGTCAAATGATTGTTAAGAGATGATCTCCAGCCTGAGTAGGAGATGGCAATCCTTTCTCATTTAGGTTGATATCTGACCAACCTCTTGATGCAGGTCCTCTACATAGGAATAGAGATTCAGAGGTGTTAGATCAGTTAGGTCAAGGAGTTGACTTAGTGAGATCGAGATAACCAAAGTCCTATATCGTATGCTGTCATGATACAGGCATGCATCCTCTGACCGGAGACAGATGTGTTACTATATGTTCGAGTATGTACATTTGGAAGACCAATAGGTTGATGACCTAACCAAGGTCTATACACCGGTGCACTGGTGTGCATATAAGGGTATATGAGTAATATGATCTCTCAAAGGGATCATACAGGTTCATTTATTGAGCCGGAAGGCATGAGCTCACTCATGAGATATTGGGAAGAATCAAATTCCGTTCGCACGGTCGTCTTGCTCTGGAAGCTTGACTAAATTTGTAGGTTTGATATATACTTTTGGAAAGTATATGATCGAGACCTAGGTATGATATACACTTTTGGAAAGTGTATGATCGATACCAACACCCAATGATCAAAGGAGAAACTTACTAATAAAACCATGAAGTAGACAATATAAAGTTGATCCAATACTTTGTGTTTATTTTGAGTCTTCTAGTATGCAGGATTTACAGGTATTGGGAATACCTGAGGGTGATGTGATCATAAACGATTGTATAACCATTACGCTTCCATTCCTAGGGAGTGATGAAACGGGTCTGGAATTTAATGACTCCTCTCGGTAGAGAAGTAATCTGATCTTAGTCCAAATGTTGGATATTCATCTGAATATCATTCAGATGCAATGAGAAGATTAGATTTGCGGTCTTGATTTAATCAAGCATCTATGGGAGGCCCGCGATATGGATTTGAGATATGATCTCAATATCCAAGTCACTATACGTGGAACAATACAATCGCCCTGTCCTTATCTCCAAGTATTCGTAGAGAAAGTGCATTATCCTTGAAGGAGTTCATGGATAGTTCTATTATTGATATATATATATATATATCCGAGCATTGTGAAATGTATAATTAAATGTGATTTAATTATCATGAACAATATGAATTTGATTCATATTATAAGGAGATTTATCTTAGATAATTCAATGAGATTTAATTATCAAAGATGTAAATAATGTGAATGTGATTCATATTATTTGGGCACAAGAGAATTGAGATCCAAGATGATTAAATGTGATTTAATTTTCATGGATATGAATAATATGGATAGCAATATCCATATTAGTCATATATATTATAAATGTGATTTATAATATATAAGAGAGATCTATTTGTAATTTACATTTATTAATTAAATGTTGATGTCAATTGGATTTACATTGGACATTAAATTGAAAATGTAATTTACATTTTATTTTGGGTTGTGAATATGATTCACAAATTTCCAATGGCAAGATTGCAATATTCACAAAACAATCATGAATTATTTTTGTAGAATAATTTACAAAATTGTTGTTGTAATAGATTGAAGATACATGGAATAATGTAATCAAGGGAGATCACATTGAGATGCTCCTTCCAATAGGAGGGACGACCACCTATTCCTATTAGGAATGGGTGGCCGTCCACTCCATGTTTATGGAAGGAGGCACTCTCCTTTCCATCATCTACATATGTTGTTGATTTAATTTTGGATTTGATGTATATTGATTTATCAATATATGTTTAATCTAAATTAAATTAATTGTTGTTGGTTTTTACAAACATAAATCTTAGTCGTTGAAAGAAACACAATCAATGAGAGCCATTGGATTTGCATTGTCCCATGGATTGAGATCCATGGATCCCAAAATGTTATAAAAGAAGAGGCACCTCTTTGCTCTTATTTACACAACAAGTGAGACAACAATTCTCTCTCTCTCTCTCTCTCTCTCTCTCTCTCTCTTTCTCTCTACACGTCTACTCTCTCTCTCTCCCTCTCATGGTCGTCCACCATGGATGCCCTAGAGAGGTTCTCCATCGCCGCAGCGTTGTCGTTATGCTGCGCGATCGTTTGCTCGTGGATCTCCGTATCCTTCATTGTGTCTCGCTCGTGAAGAGGACGTCGGATCTCGTGTGTCGAGATCAGGAGATCCGCCGCTTGGATCATCAACATGGATTGCGAAAAGCACGCGATTCATCCCCGCGCTCGCAAGCGTCTCCTCCGTCGGATCAGACTTGAGACAGGAGGTCTCTTCGTTTAGAGACTCGATCGCAACCACACTTCAAGAGGTAATCCTATTACTTGTTTGTGGTTTAGACGAAACAATCCGAGAAGTGTTCTAGGATCCTGTGGTTTCATCGCATGAAATTTTTTTTAATTTCCGCTGCATAGAACAACTAGTTCGACTAGTCGTTCTTCGTTGTAATCGATACGACGCTCACGCTTCCGCGATGCGCTTGAGGATTATACTATATCCTTCAAGTGGTGTCGGAGCCTTAGGTCGGTAGGTTTTTGATACGATCCGTAAACCTAGGACGACTTGGGTTCATTAGGGTTTGCGAACGTTTTCTTGCATTTCATTTTCGTATCTCTGTTTTGAGATTATTTTCTGCACTATTTAAATTGTTCAAATACGAAAATAATAATTGGATTTTGTTATGCATTAAATAAGGAAATCGTAGGATCTGAGTTTACGTGATTTCGATTCCATTTACTCAAGTTATGCTCATTTTAGTGAACATGTATCCACAGTTTCGGGGACTGTGAATCTCAACGTAATTAAAGAGTTAATTGCGGATTTAATACGCCTTGAAATGCGTGCAAATCACTTAGGTTCTGTTTTAAATAAAATTAGCAAATTTTAGGAATTACTTTGCTTAATTTGGATTTGAATTGATTGAGATATTATATTTCTAGTAAGTGAGGGTCACTGCTGGAAACACTTTCCAAATCAAGAACCTAGTGATTGTCATTTAATCAATTAGTGAAATTAAATTGTTTAATTTCCTGGAATAATTGTGCATAAATATTTATGAAATATTTGATGATAATTATTTCCTTAAATGATATTTCCTTAACCAATATTTGATTAGATGTGATCTAGATCACTAATTGGTTACATGATCTACATGATCTACATTCCAACAAACATGTTGCTTGAATAGGATTTGGGATTTGTTTAGCAAATCTCATTATAATGTTAATCAAAATTGTTTTGATTATTATTATATGGTATAATTTTGGTTGAAGAACTGATGATCATCTCAAGTACAAAGTGATCTATTTTGCATTATCCTTTCCCGAGGTGGATATGGTGTCTAGTCGGAGAGCATTGGGGTAGTGGGTTGCAACTTATGTGGTCCGTCCTACTCTCGTCGATACTGGCCATGACAACGGGTAGGGTTAGTATAATGATTAAGAAATCATGATGTATTTCTAATTATTAATATTTAAAATAATACGTATTTGAGATAATATCATAATTTTAAGTAACAATTAAAATGTTTGTTGGATGTTAATTGGATCGTTAATTTAATATGATTAGATTAATTGGAATCCAATTAAAATTAGAACACTCTATCATAAATAGAGATGTTATTTCCCATTGAAGAACTAATCATAATAAATATGATTCATAATGATTAATTAGAATTTGAATATGAGGTGGAGGATCACATGAGTGACATCTATGGTCTCCCGTCAAGGCAGAGGGTTCCGTTGCCAGGGATTGTATGTAGGAGACGCCTGTCCAAAGTGACAGTTCATGTATGCAAGCGCATCTAGATCGGGCTCTTCGCTTCTCGAAAGATTAAGGACGTATGCGTAGTGACCCCAATATCGAATCCTCATATTATTGGGGCGATATTGGATTGCGCATAACGAGTTGTATTCCTGTTGACGGTTGGTTCAATTAATGACGGATCAACATCACCTTAGGGGTCGTGGGCCTGGGTGTTAAAGACCGAACTGGGAGATGCAAGTTGGACTTGCAAGGCGGAATGTGTTCCTGCTTCTTTTTATCCGAGTTGCAGATTCTCATATTATTGGGATGTAACAAAGATAAGGAAGGAGATCCGAGATCTTGCTTGAGATATAATGGTAAGTATATCTCTTACATTGAAAGTGATTAAGGGAATGAACTTTCATTGTTGACAAGGCAATACAACTTTGATATAAAAATTCCTAAATCAAAGTAAAATATGTATGTATATATATATATATATATATATAAATATATACACTTATGCCAATTTCTTATTTCAGATAATCCTTCATTAAAACTCACTCAATGATATACTCAATAATAACCAGTAGAATATCATGGATAGGAATCATGGTCCAGATATTGTACTTGCAGTTGGACACGTAATGTATGTGGTTGCAATATGCAAGTTTCCTCACAGTAATGAGGAATGACAACTAAATAGATAATAGGACTACAACCCTAGGGTTTATAAGTTTCTATAGTCTTGATATCATCAAATGTACTTTGAAAGTGGCATGTCGATGATGAACGCAATTGTCAATTAATCCTTATAAAATCTAAGAAGATATTTTGGCATACATATGTGCTCTTGGCATTTAATCATGAGTGACATAGTTCTCTGCATCATGCAGAATGGTAGCTCTATAAGAAATGATGTATTCAAATTGTTTGAATACCTACCTGAACCAATGTTTCAAGAGTTTAGATGGATGTAGATACGATGAGTGTCATCGTTCTACTGTCTATACTCTAGTCATTCATGAAGCTTCATAATATTCATATTGTATGAATTTAATGAAGCATGTATAAATGTTGAAATGCTCTTACATTGAATTCTTTTGAATTTAACGTAAGAGATCCTTAGTCTTAAGCAATGGTTGTTTATAGATGAAGGGAGCGCAGTGGAAGCATGGGTCAGACCTGATTAAGAAGGAAAGTCATAGAGTTAACCTACTTCTGTGACTTCCATATGGAATCCAAATAGTAAGATGAATGTCAATACTGCGATGAGTCGATGTACTATCTAGGATCCTTAGTAAAGGACTCAGATAGAGCATCAGAATAATCTACATATAATCATTGACTTTGACATTCTTATTTGATAAGATAAAGTCTAGTAATTGTATCTCAATCTTCTAACAACACTTGCAATATGTTGCATATGTTATAGAAGACTGGAAAATTTGATCTTAAGGTTTATAGTTATCCACATAGATATTGATGCAATTGTTGCAAGAATCTCTGTTGGATTGATAGACTTCATAATTTCAGTGGGAGAGCCCTTAGTCTTAGAGAATGTCTCTGTGACCTAGATATTAGAATACACTCATTTTTTATTTCTAAATGTTGGAAATAAACATGAATGCTGTAATAAATCTATCATAAAGAGTTATGATGGAGATATTTCAGATAATAATCTAAAATCTAGTGGACTCCACTAAATTAGAAAATTAATGAATGGTTCATTAACATTTCTAATACTGAAATTAAACCTTAAAAGATCAATAGGAAGATAAAAGATCATTTGATAATGATCTGATATCAAGCCTTGGACATTTGTCTGTTGATATGATCAATAGACTAGTGAGAGATGAAACTTTAGACCGTCTAAAGGTTCAAATCTTACATACTTGCAAATATTGTATTCAAAAGTAAAAATATCCAATACACCCTTCATTGGGAAAGGTGTAAGATATCAAGGTATTCAGGATCTCATAAATATTGATGTATGTGGATCATCTATATCATAGTAAACATTATGGATATGTGATATCTGTTGATGATTATGTATGATATGAGATTTCTTCACTTCACCTAAGAAACCTTTGAAATGTTCAAAGATTTCATTATTTTTTGGTTTAGAACCAAAGTTTGAAGGAAGATAAAACGAATTTGATCTAATCTAGGTAGCATGTACCTGCTAGATAAATTCAAAGAATACCTTATGGTGATATGAATATCATTTCTATCTCAGTCCTCCTAACACACCTTGACTCAGTAGAGTTATAGGGAGATACAATTGAATCATGTGTGACATGATTTGATCAATGATGAATTTTAGCATAATTACCTCTTAGTTTCCAGGTATATATGTAGTAGAGACTGCAATATATATCTTTAATATGGTCCCATGCATGCAAGCTGGAATCTAGCACTAAAGAGTGCTACTTCATTAGAAAAATAAAGGACGGTATTTGATACCTACTTTATGACCTTGAGATTCTTAAAAGATCACATCTCTAAGAATATGATTCTTAAAGGTTGACACTCTTGAGAATCAAGATGAAAATGAAGTAAATGAACTCAATTAATCTTGAGATGATAATGAGGCTCCTGAAATTGGGAACTAAAAGGACAATTAAAGATGAAACACTAATACCTCTTCAAATGAGTTTGCGGATGTACTCCATGTGTCAGTTAAGTCTGACAATGATCAGATTTCATGTGATGAAACTCCTGAGGATCATAACATGGAAAGATGGATTTTAGCAATAAAGTCTAAAGTAAACTTCATATGCAAGTGTTGATGGACCCTCGAGGATCCACCTTTATGGGTAGGACCCATAAAGGTGTAAATGGATCTTCAAGAGAAAGAAGTCAAGATTGCATTCCTCTATGAATACCATTCTAAGGATATTCACATGAAGTAGCCCCAAGGCTTCATGGTTGAGGAAAGCAAGGTGTGCAAGCTAGGGAATAGATCCATGGACTCATATAAGCTTCTTATTGCTGGAACATAAGATTTGATGAAATTATAAATGTTATGATTTCAGATAGAATCTTGATGAACCACATGAAGCTTAGTGGGAGTGCCTTTGTGTTCATCGTGGTAAATGTAGATAATATCCTAATCATTTGGAATGATATAAGGATGATAATAAGTGTTTTATTGATTGGCTATTCCACATCTTGAAAAATGATTTCAAAGATAGCTCTTAGATCTTAGTTCTGATGTTTTTCAGAAGCAAAGAGAAGAGGGTATTGGGATTGTCACAATAGTAGTACACCTTGAGGATATTCCATTTTCTAGAAAATTCCAAGAAAGGCTTCCATCCCTTAAGATATGGTACTGACCTATCTAAAGGGATAGCACCTCAAAGAGTTGAGGAAGTGAATGCTAGAACTAATTGCACTTGTGCATTAGTTACAAGAAGCTGAGTGTATGCTAAATGTGTACAAAAGCCAGATATCTGCCATGTAGTGGGAGTAGTAAACTGTTACAAATCCAAATATGGAGAGAAAACACTTGATTGCAGTAATAACAATATCATCATAGAGGACAAGATTTTTGAGATAGTGATCTCAAAGTCTTATCTTCAAAAAAACTTAAGACTCTATAGATAGAGATCTAAAAGGTCTTAACTGTGGATACCTTAAGAGATAGAGATCTCCAGGAATAAGGGTATTCTGATAAGGTTTATATAAATACTGGTTATGACAATTATTAAGTTATAGTGTCAAGGATATTATAATAGCTTTAACAAGATTGAATATTAGTTGCATAAGATGCAACATTCGCATTAGATGCGAGCACTGTTACTAGGGATATGCAAGTGCCGTCAAAGGACTTGGCGTAGTCTCGTGGGAACAGAGTGACTGATCAGCTTACCTAGCTATTTTCTAAATAGCCTATGATTGTCACATGAGTGTGGGTTTAAATGATTAGCCCATTAATGGCTCTTTGGGCTAGTTGGAGATTGTTGGACATGCGAGCCATTACGCAATAAATGTTATTGCAAATATCATTCCCTGATCTGAAATGAAGAATAAATAGTTTGCATAATAGGTCCCTTAGTACAATTAGAGTTATGTACCATGGCCATCTTAATGATCATACAGCTGTTGATTCAATTGTTGAATCATAGAGGCTTGTGCTTGAATGAATATCTAAAGGGTTAGATTGAGGACTCATCAAGCACCGTCAAATAATTGTTAAGAGATGATCTCCAGCCTGAGTAGGAGATGGCAATCCTTATCTCTAAAGGTTGATACCTGACCGACCTCTTGATGCTGGTCCTCTGCATAGGAATTGAGATTCAGAGGTGTTAGATTAGTTTGGTCAAGGAGTTGACATAACGAGATCGAGATAACCAAAGTCCTATATCGTATGCTATCACGATACAAGCATGCATCCTAGTACCGGAGACAGATGTGTTACTATATGTTTGAGTATGTACATTTGGCAGACCAATAGGATGATGACCTAACCAAGGTATATATACTGGTGCGTTGGTGTGCATATAAGGGTATATGAGTAATACGATCTCTCAAAGGAATCATACAGGTTCATTTATTGAGCCGGAAGGCATGAGCGTACTCATGAGATATTGGGAAGAATCTAATTCTGTGCGCATGGTCATCTCGCTTTGGAAGCTTGACTGAATTTGTAGGTTTGATATATTCTTATGAAAAGTATATGATCAAGACCTAGGTATGATATACGCTTTTGGAATGTGTATGATCGATACCAACTCCCAATGATCGAATGAGAAACTTACTGATAAAACCATGAAGTAGACAGTATAAAGTTGATCCAATACTCCGGGTTTATTCTGAGTCTTCCAATATGCAGGATGTACAAGTATTGGGAATACCTGAGGGTGATGTGATCATAAACGATTGTATAACCATGACGCTTCCATTCCTAGGGAGTGATGAAACGAGTCTGGATTTTAGTGACTCCTTTCGGTAGAGAAGTAATATGATCTTAGTCCAAATGTTGGACATTGATCTGAATGTGATTCAGATGCAATGAGAAGATTATATTTGCGGTCTTGATTTAATCAAGCATCTATGGGAGGCCCACGATCTGGATTAGAGATATGATCTCAATATCCAGGTCACTATACGTGGAACAATATAATCGCCCTGTCCTTATCTCCAAGTATTCGCGGAGAAAGCGCATTCTTGAAGGAGTTCATGGATAATTCTATTGTTGATATATATATATATATATATATATATATATATATATATATATATATATATATATATCCAAGCATTGAGAAATGGATAATTAAATGTGATTTAATTATCATGAATAGTATGAATTTGATTCATATTATAAGGAGATTTATCTTATATAATTAAATAAGATTTAGTTATCAAAGATGTAAATAATGTGAATGTGATTCATATTATTAGGGAGCAAGAGAATAGAGATCCAAGATAATTAAATGTGATGTAATTATCATGGATATGGATAATATGGGTAGAAATATCCATATTAGTCATGTATATTATAAATGTGGTTTATAATATAGAAGAGAGAGCTATTTGTAATTTACATTTGTTAATTAAATGTTGATGTCAATTGGATTCACATTGGACATTAAATTGAAAATGTAATTTGCATTTTATTTTGGGTTGTGAATATGATTCGCAAATTTCCAATGGCAAGATTGCAATATTCAAAAAATGATCATGAATTATTTTTGTAGAATAATTTACAACAATTGTTGTTGTAATAAATTGAGGATACATGGAATAATGTAATCAAGAGAGATTACATTGAGATGCTCCTTCCGATAGGAGGGACGACCACCTATTCCTATTAGGAAAGGGTGGTCATCCACTCCATGTATATGGAAGGAGGCACTCTCCTTACCATTATCTCCATATGTTGTTGATTTAATTTTGGATTTAATTTATATTGATTTATCAATATATGTTTAATGTAAATTAAATTAATTGTTGTTGGTTTTTACCAACATAAATCTTAGCCATTGAAAGAAACACAATCAATGAGATCCATTGGATTTGTGTTGTCCCATGGATTGAGATCCATGGATCCCAAAATGTTATAAAAGGAGAGGCACCCCATTGCTCTTCTTTACACAACAAGTGAGACAACAAGTCTCTCTCTCTCTACACGTCTACTCTCTCTCTCCCTCTCATGGCCGTCCACCATGGATGCCCTAGAGAGCTTCTCCATCGCCATAGCATTGTTGTTATGATGTCCGATCGTTTGCTCATGGTTCTCCGTCTCCATCGGTGCGCCTCGCTCGTGAAGAAGACGTCGGATCTCGTGTGCCGATATCAGGAGATTCGCCGCTTGGATTATCAACATGGATTGCGAGAAGCACGCGATTCATCCCCGCGCTCGTAAGAATCTCCTCCATCGGATCGGACTTGAGACAGGAGGTCTCTTCATTTAGAAACTCGATCGCAACCACGCTTCAAGAGGTAATCCTATTACTTGTTTGTGGTTTAGACGAAACGATCCGAGAAGTGTTCTTGGATGATGTGGTTTCATCGCATGAAAAATTTTTTAATTTCCGTTGCATAGAACAACTTGTTCGACTAGTCGTTCTTCGTTGTATTCGATACGACGCTCACGCTTCCGTGATGCGCTTGAGGATTATACCATATCCTTCAGACGCCCCATCTATTTGGGGTGGATTATCATCCCATTTCATTATTATCCTATTATCTTATGGCTATTAATTTATGTTAAATTAAATTATGTTGATAATGTTGCAACATATATTTGATTTAAATATAAATTAATATTGTTGATTTTTAGCCAACAACAATCTTGGCCATTGATTATTACATAGACCACCATTGCCGTTGGATCTATGTGTCCCATGGATTGAGATCCATTGGATCCTAAACTAATATAAAAGGAAGGCTAAGCTAGCCTTTCATGGTAGATGATGAAGAGTTGTAGAATCCACCTACTCTCTCTCTCTCTCTCATTCTCGCCCTCTCTCTTTCTCTTTTCCATGATGTGGCCGTCCACTTCGTGTTTAGAAGGAGAGCCTCTCACGCCTTCACCATCAACGACTTGAGGATCTCCTTCTTCTTTGGGGCTGCTTACCTTAAAGTAAGATGACGGATTTCGTTTGACGAAATCAGTGGATTCATTGCTTGGATCTTCATCGAGGATTGCGGGAGGAACGCCTCTCATCATCGCGCCCGCAAGTGCGTTCTTCATGGACCGGACATAAGATAAGAGGATCTCTTATTTGGGATCTCACGATTACAACCACGCTCCAAGAGGTATTCCTTATACTTTGTGGTTTGATGAGATGATCCGAGAAATGTTCTCGTGATCATGTGGTTTCATGACTTGTTAAAAATTTTAATTTCCGCCGCATCTAGCAACTAGTGTGACTAGTTGCCCCGATTGCATATGATGCGATCGACACGCTTCCGTGATGCACTTAAGGATTCTAAATATCCTTCAAGTGGTATCAGAGCCATATGTCAAATAAGGTTTTGGATATGATCCATAGACCTAGGACGACTTGGGTTTGAAAGGGTCACAAAAGTTTTGTCGCATTTCAATTTTCGCACCTCTATCTAATTGAATTTTTCAGTACTTAATAAATTATTTAAACACAAAATTTGCAATTGTATTATGTTCCCCATTAATTAAGGAAACCATAGGATTTGAGTTTACGAAATTTGAATTTCATTTGTTCAAGATATGGCCTTTTGAATATGCGTGTATTCACTGATGCGGGAACTGCGGATCTAATCGTGATGAATGAGTTAATTACTGTTTTGATCCTCCTTGAAATGTGTGACTTATCACTTGAGTTATTTAATAAATCAAATTGGCAATCTTAGGAAACTGATTTTGCAATTTTTGGATTTAAATTGATCGAGATAGGTTAATTTTAGTGATTGGGGGTCACTGCTGGAAATTGACATCTTTTGATCATGAACCATGTGATGAGTCATTCGAATATGATGATGATAATTAATTTTAAATTTTCTGAAATAATTGGTGATAAATATTTGTGAAATATTTAAAGAGATAATTATTTCATTAAATGACATTTTCCTAAACCATAATGATAAGATAATTGATCTTAATCATTGGTTAACATGAAATCATCAACAAACATTTTTTCATGAAGAACCTTAGTTTATCCTACAATAGTTATAGGACAACTTTTACATGAAAAACCCTCCTTCTTGAATAGAATTGGAGATTTTTTTAGCAAATCTCCTTATAATATAATCAAAATTATTTTGATGTATATTATATGGTATAATTTCGATTGAAAAACCGATGAGCATCTCAAAGTACATGATGATCTATCTGGCATTATCCTTTCCTGAGGTGGATATGGTGCCTAGTCGGAGAGCATTAGGGTCACGGGTTGCAATGTATGTGGTCCGTCCCACTCTCATCGGTACTGGCCATCACAGCGAGTAGGGACTCGATAATTCCTGAGAAAGTCAAAGTGTATTTTTCCAATTATTAAAATTTGAATAATACGTACTTTGAGATTATACCTACTATTTAAGTAATAGTCAAGTTTGTTGATTGGTGATTGGATTAATGATTAATTTATTCTGATTAAATTAATTATATCCAATAAACACTCTATTATTAATAGATGTGTATTTCCCTTAGAAGAATTAATTATGTGAATATGATTGACGATAATTAATTATAAAATTTGAATATGAGATGGAGGATCACATAAGTGACATCCATGGTCTCCCGTCAAGGCGAAGGGTTCTGTCGCCAGGGATTGTATGTAGGAGACGCCTGTCCGAAGTGACAACTTCTGTATGCAAGCGCATCTGGATCAGACTCTTTGCTTCTCAAAAGAGTAAGGCCGTATGCGTAGTGACCCTATTATCGAGTCCTCATATTATTGGTGCGATATTAGATTGCGCATAACGAGTTCTAATCCTATTGACGGTTGGTTCAATTAGCAACGGGTCAACATCATCTTAGGGGTGGTGGGCCCAGGTGTTAAAGACCGAATTGGGAAATGCAAGTTGGACTTTCAAGGCGGAATGAGTTCCCGCTTATTTTTATCGGAGTCGCAAGTTCTCATATTATTGGGATGTGACGAAGATAGGAAAGGAGATCCCAGATCTTGCTAGAGATATAATGGTAAGAATATCTCTTACATTGAAAGTGACGAAGGGAATGAACTTTCATTGTTGACAAGGCAAGAGAACTTTGATATAAAAATTCCTAAATCAAAGTGAAACATGTATATATAATATATATACACTTATGCAAATTTCTTATTTCAGATAATCCTTCATTAAACCCACTCAATGTTATACTCAATGATAACCGGTAAAATATCATGGATTGGACTCATGATCCAGATATTGTACTTGCAATTGGACACCTAATGTATGTGGTTGCAATGTGCAAGTTTCCTCAACATAATGAGGAATGACAATTAAATAAGACAATAAGACATCATCTTAGGGTTTGTATGTCTCTATAGTCTTGATCTTTCATCGAGTGTACTTTGGAAGTGACATGTCGATGGTGATCGTAATTGTTGAATAATCCTTATAAAATAAATGAAGATATTTTGGCATACATATGTGCTCTAGACATTTAATCATGAATGACATGGTTCTCTGTATTATGCAGAATGGTAGCTCGAAAGAGATGATGTATTCAAAATGTTTGAATACCTACCTGAACCTAAGTCTCTAAGAGTTAAGATGTATATAAATAAGATGAGTGTCATCATTCTACTATCTATACTCAAGTCATTCATGAAGCTTCATAATAATCATTTTGAATGAATTTAATGAAGCATGTATAAATGTTGAAATGCTCTTGTATTGAAATCCTTTGAATTCAACATAAGAGATTCTTTATCTTGAACAATGGTTGTTTATAGATGAAGAGAGTGTAGTGGAAGCATGGGTCAGACCCGAGTAAGAAGGAAAGTCAAAGAGTTGACCTACTTCTATGACTTCCATATGACATCCAAAGAGTTCGATGAATGCCAATACTGTAATAAGTTGATGTGTTGATAGTACGACTATCAAATCTGTCTAAAATCCTTAGTGAAGGACTCGGATAGAGCATCGGAATAATCTACATATAATCATTGACTTTGACTTACTTATTTCATAAGATAAAGTCAGATAATTGTATATCAATCTTCTAATGACACTTGCAATTGGTTGCATATATATATATTAGAAGATTAGAAATTTGATCTTAAGGTTTAATAATCATCTACATGGGTATTGATGCAATTGTTGTAACAACCTCTATTGGATAGATGGACTTCATATTCTCAGTGGGAGAGCCCTTAGTCTTAGAGAATATGTCTATGACCTAGATACAAGAATACACTCATAGTTTATTTCTAAATGTTGGAAATAAACATGAATTCTGGAATAAAATTATCATAAAGAGGTATGATGTATATATTTCAGATAGTAATCTAACATCTAGTGGACTCCACAAAATTAGAAAATTAATGAATGGTTCATTAAGATTCCTAATACTGAAAATCAAACCTTATAAGATAAATTGTAGGATGAAGATCATTTGGCAATGATATGACATCAAGCCTTGGACATTTATTTGTTGATTTGATCAATAGACTAGTAAGATAAGAAACTTTAGAATGTCTAAAATTTCAAATCTTACATACTTGTGAATATTGTATTCAAAGTAAAATGTCCAATACACCCTTCTATGGGAATGGTGTTAGATGTCAAGGTATTCAAGATCTGATACATATTGATGTATGCAGATCATCTATATCATAGTAAACATTATGGATATGTGATATCTATTGATGATTATGTATGATATGAGATTTCTTATCTTCACCTGAGAAACCTTTGAAATGTTCAAATATTTCACAATTTTTGTTTAGAACCAAAATTTGAAGAAAGATGAAATGAAGTTGATCTAACCTAGGTAGCTTGTACCTGTTAGATAAAAGTCAAAGAATACCTTATGGAGATATGAATATCATTTCTATCTCACTCCTCCTGACAACCCTGAACTCAATAGAGTTGTAGGGAGATACAATTGGATCATGTGTGACATGATTTGATCAATGATGAATTTTGGCATAATTACCACTTAGTTTCCAGGTATATATGTAGTAGAGACTACACTATATATCCTTAATAAGATTCCATGCAAGTAAGTTGGAATTAAGCACTAGAGAGTTTTACTTCATTAGGAAAATAAAGGATGGTATTGGATACCTACTTTATGACCTTGAGATTCTTAAAAGATCTCATCTCTAAGAATGTGATTCTTGAAGGATTGAGACCCTTGAGAATCAAGATGAAAATGATGTGAAGGAACTCATTTAATCTTGAGAAGATAATGAGGCTCCTGAAATCGGGAACTAAAATGACAATTAAAGATGAAACACTAATACCTCTTCAAGTGAGTTTGAGGATGTATTCCATTTGTCGATTAAGTCTGACAATGATCGGACTTCATGTGATGAAGCTCCTAAGGATCATGACATGGAAAGATGGATATTGGCAATAAAGTCTAAAGTAGACTTCATATACAAGTGTTGTATATGGACCCTCGAGGATCCACCTATATGAGTAAGACCTATAAAGGTATAAATGGATCTTCAAGAGAAGAGGGAACCTGATGAGAAGGTAGAGACCTTCAAAGCTCGGTTCGTAGCCATAAGCTACACACCGGAAGAGAAGACATTGCTTGTAATGAGACTTTCTCTTCGGTGACCATGATTAAAATCATCAGAATATTGCTAACCTTAGCTACACAACTTGACTATTGCATCTTCAAGATGTAAGTCAAGATTGCATTCCTCTAAGAATACCTCTTTGAGGATATTCACATGAAGTAGCCCCAGGTTTTCATGGTTGAGGAAAGCAAGGTGTGCAAGCTAAAGAAACTCCATCTATGGACTCAAATAAGCTTCTTGTAGTTGGAACATCAGATTTGATGAAATCAAAAGTGTTATGATTTCAGATAGAATCTTGATGTACCATGTGAAGCTTAGTGGGAGTGCCATTGTGTTCATCGTGCTAAATGTAGATAGTATCCTAGTCATTTGGAATGATATAAAGGATGATAATAAGTGTTTTATAGATAGGATATTCCATACCCAGAGATATGATCTCAAGAATACCTCTTAGATCTTAGTTCTGAAGTTGTTCAGAAGCAAAGAAAAGAGGGTACTGGGACTGTCACATTTGTAGTACTCCTTGGACATATTCCATTCTTGGAAATTCAAAGAAAGGCTTCCTTCCCTTGAGATTTGGTACTGACCTATCTAAAGGGATAACACCTCAAAGAGTTGAGGAAGTGAATGCTAGAACTGCTTCCACCTGTGGATCAGTTACGAGAAGCTAAGTACATGCTAAATGTGTATAAAAGCCAGATATCTGCCATGTAGTGGGAGTAGTAAAGTGTTGCTAATCCTACTATGGAGAGAAAACACTTGATTGCAATAATAACAAAATCTTCATATATGACAAGTTTTTTTGAGATACTGATCTCAAAGTCATATCTTCAAAAGCTCAAGACCTTATAGATAGAGATCTAAAAGATCTTAACTGTGGATACCTTGAGAGATTGTGATCTCCCGGAATAAGGGTATTCTGATAAGGATTATGGAAATGCTGGTTATAATAATTACTGAGCAATAGTGTCAAGGACACTATAATTGCTTTATCAAGATTGAGTATTGGTTTCATAAGATGTAACATTCGCATTGGATGCGAGCACTGTTACCTAGAGATATGCAAGTGTCGTAAAAGGACTTGGCATAGTTT
Source organism: Ottelia alismoides (assembly GCA_037367405.1). Taxonomy (NCBI): domain Eukaryota; kingdom Viridiplantae; phylum Streptophyta; class Magnoliopsida; order Alismatales; family Hydrocharitaceae; genus Ottelia; species Ottelia alismoides. Next base: position 570,232 of record JAZKJV010005183.1, read on the forward strand.
TTTGGGAACAGAATAGCTATTTCTAAGTAGCCTATGATTGTCACATGAGTGTGGGTTTAAATGATTAGTCCATTAATGACTCTTTGGGCTAGTGGGAGATTGTTGGACATGCGAGCCCACGGCGAGCCATTATGCAATAAATGTTATTGCGAATATCATTCCCTGGTCTGAATTGAAGAATAATTAATTTGCATAATAGGTCCCTTAGTACAATTAGGGTTATGTACCATGGCTATCTTAATGATCATAGAGCTATTGACTCAATTATTGAATCATAGAGGGTGGTGCTTGGATGAAAATCTAAAGAGTTAGATTGAGGACTCGTCAATCACCGTCAAATGATTGTTAAGATGTGATCTCCAACCTGAGTAGGAGATGGCAATCCTTTCTCACATAGTTTGATATCTGACCGACCTCTTGATGCAGGTCCTCTGCATAGGAATAGAAATTCGGAGGTGTCAGATTAGTTAGGTCAAAGAGTTGACTTAACGAGATCGAGATAACCAAAGTCCTATGTCATATACTGGCACGATATAGGCACGCATCCTCTGACCGGAGACATATGTGTTACTATATGTCTGAGTATGTACATTTGGCAGATCGATAGGTTGATGACCTAACAAAGGTCTATACACTGGCGTGTTGGTGCGCATATAAGGGCATGTGAGTAATACGATCTCTGAAAGGGATCATAGAGGTTCACTACTGAATCGTAAGACATGCGCTCACTCATGAGATATTGGGACGAATCAAATTCCGTACACGGTCATCTTGTTTTGGAAGCTTGACTAAATTTGTTGGTTTGATATATACTTTTGGAAAGTATACGATCAAGACCTAGGTATGATATATGCTTTTGGAAAGTATATGATCGATACCAAGTCCCAATGATGAAATGACAAACTTACTGATAAAACCTGGAAGAAGATAGTATAGAATTGATCTTGATCTTCGGGTTGATCATAAGTCTTCCAGTATGCAGGATGTACATGTATTGGGAATACCTGAGGGAGATGTGATCATAAACGATTGTATAACCATGACGCTTCCATTCCAAGGGAGTGATGAAACATGTCTGGATTTTAGTGATTCCTCTCAGTAGAGAAGCAATCTGATCCTGGTCCAAGTGTTGGACATTGGTCTGAATGAGATTCAGATGCAATGAGAAGATTAGATTTGCAGTCTTGATTTAATCAAGCATCTATGGGAGGTTCGTAAGATCTGAATTTGAGATGAGATCTCAACATCCAAGTTACTATACGTAGAACAATACAATCGCCATGTCCTTATCTCCAAGTATCTGCAGAGAAAGCACATTATTCTTGAAAGGGTTCGAGAATAATTCATTTGATGAATTACATATCCAAGGTAGAAGGACTTGATTAAATGAGATTTAATTATCAAGCATCATATGAATGAGATTCATATTGTGAGAATAATTATCCAAGATAATTAAATAGGATTTAATTATCAAGGATTGGAGAATGTGGATAATACTATCCATGATATTTATGTATTATAATAAATATGATTTATAATATACATATATTGAAGAAAGAGAAATTTTGTGTATAGCATTTGTTAATTATTAATGTGGATTGGATACACATTAATTAATTAATTGGAAATGCAATTTATAAATTAGATTGGGTTGTGAATATGATTCACATATTTATCAATGGCATGATTGAAATATTCACAAATTAATTTGGAATTAATTTGGTGGATAATTTTGCAATGGATATTCACTAATTAATTATGAGTTAATTTAGTGAGTAATATTTCATACAAATTAAAGATAATTGGATTAAATAAAAGGGATGGATAAAACACCACCCAAATGAGGTGGCGCCACCCATGACATGGTCATGGGTGACGCCCCATCTATTTGGGGTGGATTAGCATCCCATTTCATTATTATCCTATTATCTTGTGTTTATTATTTTATGTTAAATTAAATTATTTTGATAATGTTGCAACATATATTTGATTTAAATATAAATTAATATTGTTGGTTTTTAGCCAACAACAATCATGGCCATTGATTATTACATAGACCACCATGTTCGTTGGATCTATGTGTCCCATGGATTGAGATCCATTAGATCCTAAACTAATATAAAAGGAAGGCTAACCTATCCTTTTATGGTAGATGATGAAGAGTTGTAGAAGCCTACTACTCTCTCTCTCTCTCTCTCATTCTCGCCCTCTCTCTTTCTATTCTCCAAGAAGTGGCCGTCCACTTTGTGTTGAGAAGGAGAGCCTCTCACGCCTTTGCCATAGACGACTCGAGGATCTCCTTCTTCTTTGAGGCTGCTTGTCTTAAAGGAAGACGACGGATTTCTTTTGACGAAATCAGGGGATTCATTGCATGGATATTCATTGAGGATTGCGAGAGGAACGTGTCTCATCATCACGCCCACAAGTGCGTTCTTCGTGGATCAGACTTAAGACAGGAGGATCTCTTGTTTGGGATCTCACGATTACAACCACGCTCCAAGAGGTATTCCTTATAATTTGTGGTTTTATGAAACTATCCAAGAAATATTCTCATGATCATGTGGTTTCATCACTTCTTAAAAATTTTAATTTCCGCAGCATCTAGCAACTAGTGCGACTAGTTGCCCCGACTGCATATGATGCGATCGACATGCTTCCGTGATACACTTAAGGATTCTCAATATCCTTCAAGTGGTATCAGATCCATATGTCGAATAAGGTTTTGGATATGATCCATAGACCTAGGATGACTTGGGTTTGAAAGGGTCGCAAATGTTTTGTCGCATTTCAATTTTCGCACCTCTGTCTAATTGAATTTTTCAGTACTGTTTAAATGGTTTAAACACAACATTTGCAATTGGATTTTGTTTCCCATTAATTCAGGAAACCATAGGATCTGAGTTTACGAAATTTGAATTTCATTTGCTCAAGATATGGCCTTTTGAATATGCATGTATTCACTATTGCAGGAACTGCGGATATAATCTTGATTAATGAGTTAATTACTGTTTTGATCTGCCTCGAAATGCGTGAATTATCACTTTAAGGATGCCTGAAGATCCCAGCACGAGAGAAAGGGAAAGCATCTATGGAGTCTGCAGAGGACCTTGAACCTCCAGTTGCTGCAAAAATACCTTTGTCACCTTTTCAGTAACCTGATTTTGATTATTATCAGACATCTTATGATTGTAATAAGAACTCAAATTCTAATAAAGATGCTCTTATTTATGTTATGGATCTCTATCTCCTATCTCAAATGCTTCCATTCCTTTCCCCAATGCTCTTAAGAAAGGAAAACAAAAGAAAAACATTCAGGATGACCCAGTAATGGAAAGGTTCTGCCAGCAAAATATCACGGTCAAAGTACCCTTTGATCAGTATGTGGCCAATAATCCAGCCTTTCAGAAGTACTTGAAGGTGAAATGCACTCCCACCAGGACTCGTACAAAGAAAACAAGTCAATTTGTGAAGACTCATATCTTGACAGTTGTCACTACAAAATGTATCAAAAATCAGCATTTGCCATGAAAAAAAGGGATCTGGGTGCTCATTACATGGAGAGCTGCATTGGCGGCATTGCGTTCACACGCACACTTCTCGACAATGGTTCTTCCATAAATCTTCTACCCTTAGCCTTATATTATAGATTGGAGTTAGGCCCTCTAAAGAAATCATTATCTTTACTCCAATTTGCTAATAAATCCACTAAAAGACTTAAGGGAGAAGTAAAAAATGTCATCATCTTGATCGAGGGTACGGAATACAAAGTGGACTTCACTGTCCTTGATATGGAGACCCCGAACCATTGGAAGGAATCGCAATCTTGGAAGACCATTCTTGAGAACCGCCAAGGCTGTATTTGATTACGGTTCTGGAATGATGAAATTCCGTTCTCCAGGCGGAGAAGTAGACTTGGAGATGAAACAAATAAAGTGGCAAAAACTAGACTTCGAATCCACCACTGAATATGCCAAAACATCAGAATGCAATTTCCTCAGCACTACTGGGCCATGGGACCAACTGCCAGACATGCGGATTGAAAGCACATCATCAGAAGAAGAAACAGTGCACAATGCAGTTTGCGAGATATTGCCAAATCTATTTAGTCACCAGATTACTACAGTCTTGATGACACAGAAATCCTTTCGGATTTGTCAATCCCATCATCTTCGGGACAATCAAGAAATATCGATGACAAGTCGGACATGGCTCTGGCCGAATTACCACACTACTTTAGCGATCTGACTCAACTTTCTTCGGAATTGGTAGCCAGCACCTTACACAGTGATTCACCGCCAACCGACACTGAGCCAGATGCAAAAGTCATTCAGTCAGATTTAATTGATGATTCATATCTGCCAGAGCTGAAACCGCTGCCTCCCACACTGAAGTACACATTTCTAAATGGACCCAAAGAAAAATTCCCTGTGATCATTAGCTCATCATTAACCATGGACCAGGAATCTAGATTACTCGAAGTCCTTGAGCGAAATCGAAAAGCCATCGGTTGGACTGTGTCGGATCTCGTAGGAATAAACCCTGCTCTCTGCTCACATTAAATTTGTGTTGAGGATAATGCAAGGCGTTCCCGTAAATTTTAGAGAAGTTTAAACCCCAATCTTCGGGAAGTGGTTAAGAAAGAGATAGAGAAAAGGTGTAAAGCAGGATTTATATACCCCATTTCTGACTCCAAGTGGGTGCCCCCCCTTCATGTCGTCCCGAAGAAGTCGTGATTCTAGATTGTCACCAACGAGGAGGGGCTAGAGATCGCGACCCGAGTACCCTCGTCGTGGCGCGTCTTTGTCTATTATAGGTGCCTGAATGTTGCGACCAAGAAAGATTACTTTCCACTGCCATTTATTGATCAAATCTTGGAGAGACTTGCAGGGAAAGCATTCTTCTATTTTCTTGATGGGTACTCCGGCTACAATCATGAAGGATATAGTTAGATCCTCAAGCGCATCACGGAAGCGTGAGCATGTATCGCATACGACGAAGAACGACTAGTCGGACTAGTTGTTCTATGCAGCAAAAATAAAATTTTTTTCATACGACGAAACCACATGATCCAAGAACACTTCTCGGATCGTTTCATTTAAACCACAAACAAGTAATATGATTACCTCTTGAAGCGTGGTTGCGATCGAGTCTCTAAACGAAGAGACCTCCTGTCTCAAGTCCGATCCGACAGAGGAGACGCTTGCGAGCACAGGGATGAACCGCGTGCTTCTCGCAATCCATGTTGATGATCGAAGTGGTGGATCTCCTGATCTTGACACACGAGATCTGACGTCTTCTTCATGAGAAGGGCATGCCAAAGTAGATGGAGATCCACGAGCAAACCATCGGGCAACATATCGTCGACGCAGCGGCAGTAGAGAACATCTCTAGGGAATCCATGGTGGACGACCACATGAGAGGGAGAGAGAGAGAGAGTAGGCGTGTAAAGAGAGAAAGAGAGAGATGTGCTTCTCAAGCATTGTGTAAAGAAGAGAAATGGGGTGCCTCTACTTTTATATCATTTTGGGATCCATGGATCTCAATCCATGGGACAACACAAATCCAATGGTTCACATTGATTTGTGTTTCTATCAATGGTCATGATTTATTGCTAAAAACACAACAACAATTAATTTAATTAAATTAATATATATTGAATAAATCATCAATATAGAAATTAATTTAAATCAAATCGATATAGGAGATTTAGGAAGGAGGCATGCCTCTCTTCCATAAAGGGGGTGTGCGGCACTCCTTGAATCCAATTCATGGAGGCTGTCCATCCTCTTTAATAAGAAGGACGCACTCCTCTTCCTTATTCATGAGATCTCATATCATATGAAAATCTCCATTATTTACAAAAACTATTATTCACACAAATAATCCATAATTATTTTGTGAACATTGCAATTATTCCATTGGAAATTAGTGAATCATATTCACAACCCAAAATAAAATGTAAATTACATTTTCAATTTAATGTCCAATGTGAATCCAATTCACATTAACATTTAATTAACAAATGTAAATTACAAATAGCTCTCTTTTATATATTATAAATCACATTTATAATATATATGACTAATATGGATATTGCTATCCACATTATTCATATCCATGATAATTAAATCACATTTAATCATCTTGGATCTCTATTCTCATGTGCCCAAATAATATGAATCGCATTCACATTATTTATATCTTTGATAATTAAAACTGATTTAATTATCTAAGATAATTCACTTTATAATATGAATCAAATTCACAGTATTTATGATATTTAAATCACATTTAGTTATCTATTTTCTTAATGCTCGGATAGATAATATCAACAATGAAATTATCTTGAACCCTTTCAAGGATAATGTGCTTTCTCTGCGGATACTTGGAGATAAGGACATGGCGATTGTATTGTTCCACGTATAGTGACTTGGATATTGAGATCGTATCTCAAATCCAGATCGCGGGCCTCCCATAGATGCTTGATTAAATCAAGATCGCAAATCTAATCTTCTCATTGCATCTGAATCACATTCAGATCAATATCCAACATTTGGACTAAGATCAGATTACTTCTCTACCGAGAGGAGTCACAAAAATCCAGACCCGTTTCATCACTCCCTAGGAATGGAAGCGTCATGGTTATACAATTGTTTATGATCACATCACCCTCAGGTATTCCCAATACCTGTACATCCTGTATACTGGAAGATTTGGAATAAACCCTAAGTATTGGATCAACTTTACACTATCTACTTCATGATTTTATCAGTAAGTTTCTCATTCGATCATTGGAAGTCGGTATCGATCATATACTTTCCAAAGCATATATCATACCTAGGTCTTGATCATATACTTTTCCAAAAGTACATATCAAACCTACAAATTCAGTCAGGCTTCCAAAGCGAGACAACCGTACGTATGGAATTTGATTCTTCCCAATATCTCATGAGTGAGTTCATGTCTTCCGGTTCAGTAACTGAACCTTTATGATCCCATTAAGAGATCATATTACTCATATGCCCTTATATGCACACCAACACGCCGGTATATAGACCTTGGTTAGGTCATCAACCTATTGGTCTGCCAAATGTACATACTCAAACATATAGTAACACATATGTCTCCGGTCAGAGGATGCATGCATGTAGCGCAACAGAATACGATATAGGACTTTGGTTATCTCGATCTCGTTAAGTCATTTCTTTGACCTAACTAATTTGACACCTCCGAATCTCTGTTCCTATGCAGAGGACCTGCATCAAGAGGTCGGACAGATATCAACCTATGTGAGAAAGGATTGCCTTCTCCTACTCAGGTTGGAGATCATCTCTTAACAATCATTTGATGGTGATTGATGAGTCCTCAATCTAACCCTTTAGATATTCATCCAAGCACCAACCTCTATGATTCAATAGTTGAATCAACAGTTGTATGATTATTAAGATGGCCATGGTACATAACCCTAATTGTACTAAGGGGCCTATTATGCAAACTATTCATTCTTTAATTCAGATCAGGGAATGATATTCGCAATAACATTTATGGGATAATGGCTCGTCGTGGGCTCGCATGTCCAACAATCTCCCACTAGCCCAAAGAGCCATTAATGGGCTAATCATTTAAACCCACACTCATGTTACAATCATAGGCTATTTAGAAAATAGCTAGGTAAGCTGATCAGTCACTCTGTTCCTGCAAGACTACGCCAAGTCCTTTTATGACACATGCATATCCCCAGTATTAGTGCTCGCATCTAATGCGAATGTTGCATCTTATGCAACCAATACTCAATCTTGTTAGTTAGAGTGTCCTTGACACTACTGCTTAACAATTATCATAATCAGTTTTTCCATAATCCTTATCAGAATACCCTTATTCCTGGAGATCACTATCTCTTAAGGTATCCACAGTTAAGACCTTTTAGATCTCTATCTATAAGGTCTTAAGTTTTTTGAAGATAAGACTTTGAAATCACTATCTCAAAAATCTTGTCATCTATAAAGATTTTGTTATTACTACAACCAAGTGTTTTATTTCCATAGTAGGATTAGTAACAACTTACTACTCCCACTGCATGGCAGCCATCTGGCTTTTGTACAAATCTAGCACACACCCGACTTCTCAGAACTGATGCCCAAGGGCAAGTAGTTCTAGCATTCACTTCCTCAACTCTTTGAGGTGTTATCCCTTTAGATAGGTCAGTACCATGTCTTAAGGGATGGAAGCCTTTCTTGTATTTTCCATAAAATGGAATATGTCCAAGGTGTACTACTAATGTGACAGTCCCAATACCCTCTTCTCTTTGCTCCTGAACAATTTAAGAACTAATATCTAAGAGGTATCTTTGAAATCATATTTCAAGATATGGAGCAGCCAGTCTATAAAACACTTATTATTATCCTTATATCATTCTAAATGATTAGGATATTATCTACATTTAGCACTATGAACACAAAGTCACTCCCACTAAGCTTCATATGGTTCATCAGGATTCTATCTGAAACCATAACATTTTTAATTTCATCAAATCTTTTGTTCCAGCAACAAGAAGCTTATATGAGTCCATAGATGGATTTCTTTAGCTTGCACACCTTACTTTCCTTAACCATGAAGCCCTGGTGCTACTTCATGTGAATATCCTCAGAGAGGTATTCATAGAGGAGTGTAATATTGACTTACATCTTGAAGATGCAATAGTCAAGTTGTGTAGCTAAGGTTAGCAATATTCTGATGGTTTTAAGCATGGCCACCGAAGAGCAAGTCTCAACGCAAGCAATGTCTTCTCTTTTGGTGTGTAGCTTATGGCTACCAACCGTGCTTTTGAAGGTCTCTTCCTTCTCATCAGGTTCCCTTTCTCTTGAAGATCCATTTACACCTTTACAGGTCTTACCCATATAGGTGGATCCTCGAGGGTCCATATACAACACTTGTATATGAAGTCTACTTTAGACTTTTATTGCTAAAATCCATCTATCCATGCTATGATCTTCATAAGCTTCATCACATGAAGTTCGATCATTGTCAGATTTCTCTGACACATGGAATCCATCCTCAAACTCATTTGAAGAGGTATTAGTGTTTCATCTTTAGTTGTCCTTTTAGTTTCCAATTCCAGGAACCTCATTATCTTAACAAGATTAAATGAGTTCCTACACTTCATTTTCGTCTTGATTCTCAAGAGTCTCAACCTCTAAGAATTACATTCTCAGAGATGAGATATTTTAAGAATCTCAAGGTCATAAAGTAAGTATCCAATACCATCCTTTATTTTCCTAATGAAGCAACACTCTCAAGTGCTAGATTCCATCTTGCATGAAACCTTATTAAGTATATACATTGTAGTCTATACTACACATATATACCTGGAAACTAAGGGATAATTATGCTAAAATTCATCATTGATAAGATCATGTCACACATGATCCAATTGTATCTCCCTACAACTCTTATTGAGTCAAGGTGTATTAGGAGGATTGAGATAGAAATGATATTCATATCTCCATAAGATATTCTTTGAATCTATCTAACATGGACTTGCTATCTAGATTAGATCAAATTTATTTTATCTCCCTTCAAATTTTAGTTCTAAACCAAAATAATGAAATCTTTGAACATTTCAAAGGTTTCTTAGGTGAAGAGAATATATCTCATATCATACATAATGATTAACAGATATCACATACCCGTAATGTTTACTATGATATAGATGATCCGCATATATCAATATGTATGAGATCCTGAATACCTTGACATCTTACACCTTTCCCAAAGAAGGGTGTATTGGACATTTTCTTTAAATACAACATTCACAAGTATGTAAGATTTCAACCTTTAGACAATCTGAAGTTTCATCTCTCACTAGTCTATTGATTAAATCAACAGACAAATGTCCAAGGCTAGATGTCAGATCATTATTAAATGATTTTTATCCTCCTATTGATCTTTTAAGGTTTAATTTCAGTATTAGAAATGTTAATGAACCATTAATTAATTTTCTAATTTAGTGGCCTCCACTAGATTTTAGATTACTATCTGAAATATCTCCATCATAACTCTTTATGAATATTTATTACAGAATTTGTGTTTATTTCCAACATTTAGAAATAAACAATGAGTGTATTCTAATATCTAGGTCATAGAGACATTCTATAAGACTAAGGGCTCTCCCACTGAAATTATTAAGCCTTTCAATCCAATAGAGATTGTTGCAACAATTGCATCAATGTCTATTTGGATGTCTATAAGCCTTAAGATTAAATTTTCTAGTCTTCTAAAACATATACAACCCATTGCAAGTATTGTAGAAGATTGAGATACAATTACAAGACTTTGTCTTATTCAATAAGCAAGTCAATATCAATGATTTATGTAGATTATTCGGATGCTCTATTTGAGTCCTTCTCTAAGGATTCTATACAGACTTGATAGTCATACTATCAACACATCAACTTATTGCAATATTGGCATTCATCCAATTCTTTGGATGTCATATGGAAGTCACAGAAGTACAATCAACTCTTTGACTATCCTTCTCACTTGGGTCCAACCCATACTTCCACTGCGCTCCCATTATCTATAAACAACCATTGCTTAAGACTAAGGATCTCTTTTGTTAAATTCAAAAGAATTCAATGTAAGAGCATTTCAACATTTATACATGCTTCATTAAATTCATACAATATGAATATTATGAAGCTTCATGAATGACTAGAGTATAGATAGTATAACGATGACGCTCATCATATCCACATTCATCTAAACTCTTAAAAGATTGGTTCAGGTAGATATTCAAAGATTTTGAATACATCATCTCTTGTGAAGCTACCATTCTGCATGATGCAGTGAACCATGTCATTCATGATAAATTTCAAGAGTGCATATGTATGCCATAATATCTTCATTGATTTTATAAGGATTAATTGACAATTGCGATCATCATCGACATGTCACTTCCAAAGTACATCCGATGAGAGATCAATACTATAGAGACATACAAACCCTAGGGTTGTAGTCCTATTATTTCTTTAATTGTCATTCCTCATTAGTATGAGGAGACTTGCATATTGCAACCACATACATTATGCGTCCAACTGCAAGTACAATATCTGGATCATGAGTCCAATCCATGATATTATATTGGTTATTATTGAGTATATCATTGAGAGGGTTTTAATGAAGGATTATCTGAAATAAGAAATTTTCATAAGTGTATATATATATATATACATGTTTTACTTTGATTTAGGAATTTTTATATCAAAGTTGTCTTGCCTTGTCAACTTTGAAAGTTCATTACCTTAGTCACTCTCAATGTAAGAGATATACTTACCATTATATCTCAAGTAAGATCTGGGATCTCCTTCCTTGTCTTTGTTGTATCCCAATAATATGAGAACCTACAACTCGATAAAAAGAAGCGGGAACACATTCTGCCTTGCAAGTGCAACTTGCATCTCCCAATTCGGTCTTTAACACCCAGGCCCACCACCCCTAAGGCGATGTTGACCCATCATTAATTGAACCAACCGTAAAACGGAATACAACTCGCTATGCGCAACCTAATATTGCCCCAATAATACGAGAACCCGATATTGGGGTCACTACGCATACGTCCTTACTCTTTCGAGAAGCGAAGAGCCCGATCTAGATGCGCTTGCATACAGGAGCTGTCACTTCGGACAGGCGTCTCCTGCATACAATCCCTGGCGACGGAACCCTCCGCCTTGATGAGAGACCATGGATGTCACTTATGTGATCCTCCATATCATACTCAAATTCTAATTAATCATTATGAATCACATTCATTATGATTAATTCTTCCAAGGGAAATAACATCTCTATTTATAGTAGAGTGTTTTAATTTTAATTGGATTCCAATTAATCTAATCATATTAAATTAATGATCCAATGAATATCCAACAAATATTTTTAATTGTTACTTGAATTATGGTATTATCTCAAATACGTATTATTTCGAATTTTAATAGTTAGAAATACATCATGATTTATTAAGCATTATACTAACCATACCCGCTGTCATCTCCAGTACCGACGAGAGTGGGACGGACCACATACGTTGCAACCCGCTACCCCAATGCTCTCCGACTAGACACCATATCTACCTCGGGAAAGGATAATGCAAAATAGATCACTTTGTACTTGAGATGATCACCGGTTCTTCAAACGAAATTATACCACATAATAATAATCAAAACAATTTTGATTAATATTATAATGAGATTTGCTAAACAAATCCCAAATCCTATTCAAGCAACATGTTTGTTGGAATGTCGATCATGTAACCAATTATTGATCTAGATCACATCTAATCAAATATTGGTTAAGGCAATGTCAAAGGAAATAATTATCACCAAATATTTCACAAATATTTATGCACATTTATTCCAGAAAATTAAACAATTTAATTTCACTAATTGATTAAATGACAATCACTAGGTTCCTGATGAGGAAAGTATTTCCAGCAGTGACCCTCACTTACTAAAAATACAATATCTCAATCAAGTTAAATCCAAATTAAGCAAATTAAATTCCTATAGTTTGCTAATTTGATTTACAACATAACCCAAGTGGTCATGCATTTCAAGGCATCTCAAATTCGCAATTAACTCTTTAATTACATTGAGATTCGCAGTCCCCGAAACTGTGGATACATGTTCACTAAAATGAGCATATCTTGAGCAAACGGAATCGAAGTCACGTAAGCTCAGATCCTACGGTTTCCTTATTTAATGGGTAACGAAATTCAATTATTATTTTAGTTTTTAAAAAATTTAAACATTGCCAAAAATAATCTCAAAATAGAGATGCGAAAATAAAATGCAAGAAAACTTTCGCAACCCCTAATGAACCCAAGTAGTCCTCGGTTAATGGATCGTATCCAAAACCACCGACCTAAGACTCTGATACCACTTGAAGGATATGGTTAGATCCTCAAGCGCATCACGGAAGTGTGAGCGTCAAATCACATACGACGAAGAACGACTAGTCGGACTAGTTGTTTTATGCAGCAGAAATTAAAAATTTTTCATACGACGAAACCACATGATCTAAGAACACTTCTCGGATCGTTTCTTCTAAACCACAAACAAGTAATAGGATTACCTCTTGAAGCGTGGTTGTGATCGAGTCTCTAAACGAAGAGACCTCCTGTCTCAAGTCCGATCCGACGGAGGAGACGCTTGTGAGCGCGGGGATGAACCTCGTGCTTCTCGCAATCCATGTTGATGATCCAAGTGGCAGATGTCCTGATCTCGACACACGAGATCCGACATCTTCTTCACGAGCAGGGCACGCCGAAGTAGACGGAGATCCACAAGCAAACCATCGGGCAACATATCATCGATGCCGCGGCGATGGAGAACCTCTCTAGGGCATCCATGGTGGACGACCACATGAGAGGGAGAGAGAGTAGGCGTGTGAAGAGAGAAAGAGAGAGATGTGCTTATCAAGCATTGTGTAAAGAAGAGCAATGGGGTGCCTCTCCTTTTATATCATTTTGGGATCCATGGATCTCAATCCATGGGACAACACAAATCCAATGGTTCACATTGATTTATGTTTGTTTCAATGGTCATGATTTGTTGCTAAAAACACAACAAAAATTAATTTAATTAAATTAATATATATTGAATAAATCAGAAATATATAAATTAATTTAAATGAAATCAATATAAGAGATTTATGAAGGAGGCATGCCTCCCTTCCATAAAGGGGGTGGGCGGCACTCCTTGAATCCAATTCAAGGAGGTTGTCCATCTTATTTAATAGGAAGGAGGCACCTCTCTTCCTTATTCATGAGATCTCATATCATATGAAAATCTCCATTATTTACAACAACTATTATTCACACAAATAATCCATAATTATTTTGTGAACATTGCAATCATGCCATTGGAAATTAGTGAATCATATTCACAACCCAAAATAAAATGTAAATTATATTTTCAATTTAATGTCCAATGTGAATCCAATTCACATTAACATTTAATTAACAAATGTAAGTTACAAATAGCTCTCTTTATATATTATAAATCACATTTATATAATATATGACTAATATGGATATTGCTATCCACATTATTCATATCCATGATAATTAAATCACATTAATCATCTTGGATCACTATTCTCATGTGCCCAAATAATATGAATCACATTCACATTATTTATATCTTTGATAATTAAATCACATTTAATTATCTAAGATAATTCTCTTTATAATATGAATCAACTTCATATTATTTACGATAATTAAATCACACTTAATTATCTATTTTCTTAATGCTCGGATACATAATATCAACAATGAAATTATCATGAACCCTTTCAAGGATAATGCGCTTTCTCCACAGATACTTGGAGATAAGGACAGGGCGATTGTATTGTTCCACGTATAGTGACTTGGATATTGAGATCCTATCTCAAATCCAGTTTGCGGGCCTCCCATAGATGCTTTATTAAATCAAGACCGCAAATGTAATCTTCTCATTGCATCTGAATCCCATTCAGATCAATGTCCAACATTAGGACTAAGATTAGATTACTTCTCTACCGAGAGGAGTCACTAAAATCCATACCCGTTTCATCACTCCCTAGGAATGGAAGCTTCATGGTTATACAATCATTTATGATCACATCACCCTCAGGTATTTCCAATACCTATACATCCTGCATACTGGAAGACTTAGAATAAACCCGAAGTATTGGATCAACTTTACACTGTCTATTTCATGGTTTTATCAGTAAGTTTCTCATTCGATCATTGGAAGTCGGTATCAATCATATACTTTCCAAAAGCATTTATCATACCTAGGTATTGATCATATACTTTTCCAAAAGTACATATCAAACCTACAAATTCAGTCAAGCTTCCAAAGCGAGACGACCGTGCGCACAGAATTTGATTCTTCCCAATATCTCATGAGTGATCTCATGTATTCCGGTTCAGTAACTGAACCTGTATGATCCCTTTGAGAGATCATATTACTCACATGCCCTTTTATGCACACCAGTGCGCCGGTATATAGAGCTTGGTTAGGTCATCAACCTATTGGTCTGCCAAATGTACATACTCAAATATATAGTAACACATCTGCCTCCGGTCAGAGGATGCATGCCTGTATAGTGACAACATACGATATAGGACTTTGGTTATCTAGATCTCGTTAAGTAATTTCTTTGACCTAACTAATCTGACACCTCCAAATCTTTATTCCTATGCAGAGGACCTGCATCAAGAGGTCGGTCAGATGTCATCCTAAATGAGAAAGGACTGCCATCTCCTACTCAGGCTGGAGATCATCTCTTAACAATCATTTGACGGTGCTTGATGAGTCCTCAATCTAATCCTTTAGATATTCATCCAAGAACCAACCTCTATGATTCAATAGTTGAATCAACAGATGTATGATTATTAAGATGGCCATGGTACATAACCCTAATTGTACTATGGGACCTATTATTCAAACTATTCATTCTTCAACTCAGATCAGGGAATGATATTCACAATAACATTTATTGCATAATGGCTCGCCATGGGCTCGCATGTCCAACAAATAAAGTAGCTATCGCTCCCGAGGATCAGGAAAATACCACGTTCACATGTCCCTTCGGTACCTACATATTCAAGCGTATGCCATTCGGGCTCTATAATGCCCCAGACACATTTCAGCGCTGCATAATTGCCGTATTTGTCGAAATGGTTGGTGATTTCCTTGAAGTGTTCATGGATGACTTCTCGGTTCATGGTGATTCATTTGATACATGTTTAGCGCACTTGGACCGAGTACTTCAGAGATGCAGGGAGGTTAAGTTGGTACTCTCCTGGGAGAAAAGTCACTTCATGGTGACTGAGGTTATCGTGTTGGGGCACGTCATCTCCAAAAAGGGAATGGAGGTCGACCCTGCCAAGGTGGATGTGATCAAGAAACTTGAGCAACAAACCAACATCAAGTCAGTGAGGTCGTTCTTAGGGCATGTTGGATTTTATCGAAGGCTTATCCCTGATTTTTCAAAGATCGTCTGCCCACTAACTGAGCTCTTAGGAAAAGACACCGAGTTTATTGTAAATCACAGGTGTCTAGAGTCCTTCGAGCTCCTAAAAAAGAAAATATGTGAATCACCAATATTACAAGCTCCCGACTGGTCTCTTCCCTTCAAGATCATGACTGATGCATCGGATTTTGCTGTCGGAGCGATACCTGGACAAAGAAGAGATGGAATTCCTTATGCGATTTACTATGCGAGCAAAGTATTGGATCCTGCACAGAGAAATTATACAATGACTGAAAAGGAAATGCTCACGGTTGTTTGGGCCCTTGAAAAATTCAGATCATACATACTGGGCTCTAAGGTAACAATCTTCACAAATCATACGACAATTAGATATCTTATGGATAAGAATGATGCCAAGGCACGACTCTTGAGATGGATCTTGTTAATCGAGGAATTTAATTTGTAGATCAAGGATAAACCTGGAATAAAGAATGTTGTTGCTGATCACCTCTCCCGAATTGAGCAAAACGATTATTCTGACACTGGACCAATTAAGTAGAATTTTCCAAACGAATCAGTTTGCGTTATTGATTCAACCCCATGGTATTCCGACATAGTGAACAATCTTGTCTCCAAGAAGGTTCCCTTTGGTTGGACCAAGAGAATGATTGATCAATTAAAGTCAGATTCGAGAAAATACCATTGGTACGATCCTTTCCTTTTCTATGAAGGACCGGATTGTGTCTGGAGAAGATGTATTCCTCAGGAGGAATATAAGAGTATCCTCACACATTGTCATTCTCTCAAGGCTGGAGGACACCATTCGGGAAAGAGAACAGTGCACAAGGTACTCCAATGTGGATTTTACTGGCAGACCTTATTTAGAGATGCTAATGAATTTGTACGGTCATGCCCGATTTGCCAAAGGATGGGAGGGACTATTGGTCATAGGGATGAAATGCCCATGCAACCAATGATTTTCTAGTGATGTTTTCGATGCATGGGGGATTGATTGTACGGGTCCCTTTCCCAATAGCAATGGATTTGAGTACATCTTGTTAGCAGTTGATTATTTATCAAGATGGGTAGAGGCTATTCCAACCCGAGCCGCAGATAGCAAAGTCGTCTGTAAGTTTATCAAGGATAATATCATTGCAAGGTTCCGGATGCCAAAAGTTTTGATTTTTGATGGAGGTAGCCACTTTGTGAACAAGGAGATGAGATCTTTGGCTAAGGAGTACAAATTTGAGCATAGAATAGCCAACCAAAATCATCCACTATCGAATGGCATGGCAGAGATTTCTAATAGAGAGGTGAAAGGTATTCTTCAGAAGTTGGTTCGTTCAGATAGAAAGAATTGGTCGAAACTGTTGGACCAAGTTCTATGAGCCTATATGACAACCTATAAGACTCCACTCGGTACTTTACCTTTTAGCATGATCTATGGCAAGCCATGCCATTTAACTGGAGAATTGATTCACAAATCAGAATGGGCGATCAAAAAGTTGAATTAGAGTTGTCACCTTGGGAAACTATGTCAAGACTTAAATCTGAACGAGCTAATTGAAATCTGAAATCGAGCATACGGCAATAGTGTAATCTAAAAAGACAAGGTCAAGAGATGGCATGATATACACATTCGAGACAAGACCTTTGTCCCTAGGCAGAAAGTGTGGTTGTTTAATGCTCGATTAAAGATTTTTCATGGGAAACTGAAATCAAAAGGGACGGGTCCTTACATTGTCATCGATGTGCATACCAATGTAAGTGAAGATATTGCCGAACTCAAAGATGATGCACAACCCTTCTCAGTAAATGGACAGTTGCTGAAGCCATATATTGAATCACCCAAAGAGCAGACAGTTCAAGTTGAGGCCATCTATTTCACGCAGCGCGAGGACATTGAAGATTCATCAGATTAGTCCTACCCTCCCTCCCGACCACATCGATCTCCTTGTACAGCTTCTTCCTCTACATAGACCAAGGCCTAAGTATAGGGGGAGACCAATGCCATATGTATATACCATTTCTCTCATCACACTTTTCCTTCCTGATCACTCCATTTCCACCCTTCTCCTACTCTTAGGCTGACCAGAGCCTAAGTATAGGGGGAACCGTCACCAACCTGTATATACTCTCCTCATTTACATATCCCGACCGCCTCTTTTGCGCTCTTCTTCTATACTTAGATTGTTCACAGTCTAAGTAAAGGAGGGCGGAGCATTGTATATAAATTTTTTTCACTCTCTTCCGCTAAGCCTGCACTATGTCTTCTTTTCACTTCTTGTGCTCTGAGGACACAACACTCGCTATGTATGGGGGGTCTTTATACATACTTTGTATATATTTTACCCATATCTCGTACTTTTGCGTAAGTCTATATGTATTTACGAGGTGGGTAGTTAATTTGAAAAAAGAAAGAAGATTTTGCTACTAACACTGACTTTTCCAAATAAAAAAATCCCTTGCATAAAAAGAAAAAAATGTGTTTGCATTTCACACACATGCACTTCATCCAGCATCGCATTCATTTGCATCTGTGAAAAGTCATTGGGTTCTGAACTGAGTTATGAGCAGAAACCGAGAGTGGTATGGACTTGACCTTAATCCACCTAATTTTCAGAGGAACTTCACCGAGAAATAGGATTTTAAGAGCTTCAGGTCTTTTGACTTAATTCTTTAAGTTCCATATGACAATGTGCAACATTTGACTCTTAGTGTCTAACCTGGTCTCTTCATTCTGGGTACAACTCTGGAATAGGGAATTAATTTGTACTCCCGTACTATGCACTTAGCTCAACTCAGACGGGATGTTGGAAGACTGTGTGAGTTTCTTTTCTGGTAGCGTGGAAATCTAAAGACCGGAATATGGGTTGAAATAAAGCTTCGGAAAAGGGATGGACGACTGGGCACAATTTTTTCTAAGACCCCAAAAAATGTACGGAACAAAAAGAATCTATATCCGTAGGGGAACAACAAGATCCAAGCAGAACCACCAAAAATCCAAGTACAAAGAAGCTACTACCAAATAAATATCTGACCAAAAAGGTCCAAGCTTCAATAAAACATGCAGATCTTGGAGGAGAGTCGGCTACACTGGCCATTTTCACAAGGAGAGGTGACTACACTGGTCACCCTCCAATTCTTTTCCCTTTCTTCTACTTTCTCCCCCAATTCGATTGTGAACACATCGCGACAGACCTTAGAAGGAAATACCTGACTCCCCAAGGACGAGATGGTAGTCCGACGTTCTGGATGGGAAGAGCTAAAACCTTTCACACACAGGAGTCAGTTGTTCAGTGTTCATAGGGTATACTTGAAGGATATTGAGAATCCTTAAGCGCATCACGGAAGCGTGTTGATCGTATCGTATACGATCGGAGCAACTAGTCGTACTAGATGCTAGATGCAGCGGAAATTAAAAATTTTTAATATAACGATGAAACCACATGATCACGAGAACACTTCTCGGATCGTTTCATCAAACCACAAAGTATAAGGAATACCTCTTGAAGCGTGGTTGTGATCGCGAGATCCCAAAGTAGAGATCCTCCTATCTTAAGTCCGACCCACGGAGAATGCGCTTGCGGGCACGATGATGAGTCGCGTCCTTCCCGCAATCCTTGACGAAGATCCAAGCGTCGAAGGCGAAGCAAGATGCTCTCCTCTTCAATATGCAAAGTGGACGGCCACTTGGATATTAAGAGAGAGACCACACGAGAATTAGAGAGAGAGAGAGAGTAGTAGTCTTCTACAACTCTAGATGATGTACCTTGGAAAGGCTACCCTATCCCTCCTTTTATACTAGTTTAGGATCCAATGGATCTCAATCCATGGGACACATGGATCCAAGGGCTATGCTTGGTCCATGATAAATCAATGGCTAGGATTGTTGTTCAACAACAACAATTTAAAATTAATTAATCAAAATATAACATGATAAATGAAGTGGAGTTAACCAACCTCCTAAAAGGGGGGGGGGGGCGTCACCCATGAACAACTCATGGGTGACGCCACCCATGGAGGTGGTTTTCTCTATTTTATTTATCACATTATTCCTTAATTAATCACAATAAATATTCACCAAATTAATTCCAAATTAATTTGTGAATATTTCAATCTTGCCATTGAATATTGTGTGAATCATATTCACAACCCAAACTAGTTAGTAAATTGCATTTCCAATTAATTAACAAATGTGAATCCAATCCACATTATTAATTAACAAATGCTATTTACATAAATTCTCTCTCTTATATATGTATATTATAAATCATATTTATAACACACATATATCATGGATAGTGTTATCCACATTCTCTTAATCCTTGATAATTAAATCTCATTTAATTATCTTAGATAATCATTTTCACAATATGAATCATATTCATATTTAAGCTTGATAATTAAATCACATTTAATCATCAAGTCCTTGCTTGGATATTTCATCAAAAGAATTATTCTTGAACCCCTTCAAGAATAATGTGCTTTCTCCGCAGATACTTGGAGATAAGGACAGGGCGATTGTATTATTCCACGTATAGTGACTTGGATGTTGAGATCTCGTCTCAAATCCAGATCGTACGAACCTCCCACAGATGCTTGATTAAATCAAGACCGCAAATCCAATTTTCTCATTGAATCTGAATCTCATTCAGACCAATGTCCAACACTTGGACTAAGATCAGATTGCTTCTCTACTGGAAGGAGTCACTAAAATCCAGACCTGTTTCATCACTCCCTCGGAATGGAAGCGTCATGGATATACAATCGTTTATGATCACATCACCCTTCAGGTATTCCCAATACCTGTACATCCTGCATACTGGAAGACCCATGGTCAACCCGAAGATCAAGATCAATTTTACACTGTCTTCTTCAGGGTTTGATCACTAAGTTTCTCATTTGATCATTGGGATTTGGTATCGATCATATCCTTTCCAAAAGCATATATCATACCTAGGTCTTGATCATATACTTTCCAAAAGTATATATCAAACCTACAAATTCAGTCAAGCTTCCAAAGCGAGACGACCGTGCACGGAATTTGATTCCTACCAATATCTCATGAGTGAGCTCATGTCTTCCGGTTCAGTAGTGAACCTGTATGATCCCTTTGACAGATCGTATTACTCATATGCCCTTATATGCACACCAACGCGCCGGTGTATAGACCTTGGTTAGGTCATCAACCTATTGGTCTGTCAAATGTACATACTCAGACATATAGCAATACATCTGTCTTCGGTCAGAGGATGCGTGCCTATGCTGTGACAGCATTCAACATAGGACTTAGGTTATCTCGATCTCGTTAAGTCAACTCTTTGACCTAACTAATCTGACACCTCCGAATCTCTATTCCTATGCAGAGGACCTGCATCAAGAGGTCGGTCAGATATCAGCCTATGTGAGAAAGGATTGCCATCTCCTACTCAGGCTGGAGATCACATCTTAAAAATCATTTGACGGTGCTTGATGAGTACTCAATCTAACCCTTTAGATATTCATCCAAACACCAGCCTCTATGATTCAATAATTGAATCAACAGCTGTATGATCATTAAGACAGCCATGGTACATAACCCTAATTGTACAGAGGGACCTATTATGCAAATTATTTATTCTTCATTTCAGATCAGGGAATGATATTTGCAATAACATTTATTGCATAATGGCTCGTCGTGGGCTCACATGTCCAACAATCTTCCACTAGCCCAAAGAGCCATTAATGGGCTAATCATTTAAACTCACACTCATGTGACAATCATAGGCCATTTAGAAATAGCTAGGTAAGCTGATCAGTCACTCTGTTCCCAAAAGACTATGCCAAGTCCTTTTACGGTACTTGCATATCCCTAGGTAACAGTGCTTGCATCCAATGCGAATGTTGCATCTAATGCAACCTATACTCAATCTAGTCAAAGCAGTTATAGTGTCCTTGACACTATTGCTCAATAACTATTATAACCAGTATTTCCATAATCCTTATTAGAATACCCTTATTCCGGGAGATCACTATCTCTCAAGGTATCCACAATTAAGACCTTTTAGATCTCTATCTAAAAATCTTAATTTCTTGAAGATATTGTTATTACTGCAATCAAGTGTTTTCTCTTCATAATAGGATTAGTAACAGTTTACTACTCCCACTGCATGGCAGATATCTGGCTTTTATACACATTTAGTATACATTTATCTTCTCGTAACTGATGCACAGGTGCAAGCAGTTCTAGCATTCACTTCCTCAACTCTTTGAGGTGCTATCCCTTTAGATAGGTCAGTACCAAATCTCAAGGGAAGGAAGCCTTTCTTGGAATTTCCAAGAATGGAATATGTCCAAGGTGTACTACAAATGTGACAGTCCCAATACCCTCTTTTCTTTGATTCTAAACAACTTCAGAACTAAGATCTAAGAGGTATTCTTGAGATCATATCTCAAGGTATGGAATAGCCAGTCTATAAAACACTTATTATCATCCTTATATCATTCCAAATGATTAGGATATTATCTACATTTAGCACGATGAACACAATGGCACTCCCACTAAGCTTTACATGGTTCATCAAGATTATATTTGAAATCATAACATTTATAATTTCATCAAATCTTATGTTCCAACAACAAGAAGCTTATTTGAGTCCATAGATGGATTTCTTTAGCTTTCACAGCTTACTTTCCCAAATCATGAAGCCCTGGGGCTACTTCATGTGAATATCCTCAGAGAGGTATTCTTAGAGGAATGCAATCTTGAATTACATCTTGAAGATGCAATAGTCAAGTTGTGTAGCTAAGGTTAGCAATATTCTGATGATTTAAGCATGGTTACCGAAGAGCAAGTCTCATCGCAAGCAATGTCTTCTCTTCCGATGTGTAGCTTATGGCTACGAACCGAGCTTTGAAGGTCTCTACCTTTTCATCAGGTTCCCTCTTCTCTTGAAGATCCATTTACACCTTAACGGGTCTAAACCTTATAGGTGGATCTTCGAGGGTCCATATACAACACTTGTACATGAAGTCTACTTTAGACTTTATTGCTAATATCCATCTTTCCATGTCATGATCCTTAGGAGCTTCATCACATGAAGTCCGATCATTGTCATACTTGGCTGACACATGGAATACGTCCTCAAACTCATTTGAAGAGGTATTAATGTTTCATCTTTAATTGTCCTTTCAGTTTCCGATTTCAGGAGCCTCATTATCTTATCAAGATTAAATGAGTTCCTTCACTTCATTTTCATCTTGATTCTCAAGAATCTCAATCCTCTAAGAATCACATTCTCAGAGATGAGATCTTTTAAGAATCTCAAGGTCATAAAGTAGGTATCCAATACCATCCTTTATTTTCCTAATGAAGTAGCACTTTCAAGTGCTAGATTCCATCTTACATGCATGGAACCTCATTAAGGATATATATTGTAGTCTCTACTACACATACATATCTGGAAACTAAGAGGAAATTATGCTAAAATTCATCATTGACCAAATCATGTCACACATGATCCAATTGTATCTCCCTACAACTCTATTGAGTTCAGGTTTACCAGGAGGAGTGAGATAGAAATGATATTCATATCTCTATAAAGTATTCTTTGAATTTTATCTAATAGGTACAAGCTACCTAGGTTAGATCAAATTCATTTTATCTTTCTTCAAATTTTTGATTCTAAACCAAAATTGTGAAATCTTTGAACATTTCAAAGGTTTCTCAGGAAGAAATCTCATATCATACGTAATCATCAATAGATATTACATATCCATAATGTTTACTATGATATAGATGATCTACATACATCAATATGTATGAGATCTTGAATACCTCGACATCTAATACCATTCCCAGAGAAGGGTGTATTGGACATTTTACAATATTCATAAGTATGTAAGATTTGAAATTTTAGACATTCTAAAGTTTCATATCTTAGTAGTCTATTGATCAAATCAATAGACAATTGTCCAAGACTTGATGCCAGATCATTGTCAAATGATCTTCATCCTCCTATTGATCTTATAAGGTTAGATTTTCAGTATTAGAAATCTTAATGAACCATTCATTAATATTCTAATTTTGTGGAGTCCACTAGATGTTAGATTACTATCTGAAATATTTCCATCATAACTCTTTATGATAGTTCTATCTCAGAATTCATGTTTATTTCCAACATTTAGAAACAAACAATGGGGTATTCTAATATCTAGGTCATAGAGACATTCTCTAAGACTAAGGGCTCTCCCACTGAGAATATGAAGTCCATCTATCCAACAGAGACTGCTGCAACAATTACAGCAATATACATGTAGATGACTACTAAACCTTAAGATCAAATTTCTAATCTTCAATTGCAAATGTCATTAGAAGATTGGGATACAATTGTCAGACTTTATCTTATGAAATAAGAAAGTCAGAGTCAATGATTTATGTAGATTATTCTGATGCTCTATCTGAGTCCTTCACTAAGGATTTTAGACAGACTTGATAGTCATACTATCAACACATCAACATATTGCAGTATTGGCATTCATCCAACTCTTTGGATGTCATATGGAAGTCACATAAGTAGGTCAACTCTTTGACTTTCCTTCTTACTCGGGTCCGACCCATGCTTCCACTGCACTCTCTTAATCTATAAACAACCATTGCTTAAGACTAAGGATCTCTTATGTTGAATTCTAAGGATTTCAATACAAGAGCATTTCAACATCTATACATGCTTCATTAAATTCATTCAAAATGATTATTATGAAGCTTCATGAATGACTTGAGTATAGATAGTAGAATGATGACACTCATCATATCTTCATACATCTTAACTCTTAGAGACTTAGGTTCAGGTAGGTATTCAAACATTTTGAATACATCATCTCTTTCGAGCCACCATTCTGCATAATGCAGAGAACCATGTCATTCATAATTAAATGTCTAGAGCACATACGTATGCCAAAATATCTTCTTTTATTTTATAAGGATTATTCGACAATTACAATCACCATCGACATGTCACTTCCAAAGTACACTCGATGAAAGATCAAGACTATAGAGACATACAAACCCTAAGGTGATGTCTTATTGTCTTATTTAATTGTCATTCCTCATTATGTTGAGGAAACTTGCACACTGCAACCACATACATTATGTGTCCAATTGCAAGTACAATATATGGATCATGAGTTCAATCCAAGATATTTTACTGGTTATTATTGAGTATAACATTGAGTGGGTTTAGTGAAGGATTATCTGAAATAAGAAATTTGCATAAGGGTATATATATAATATATACATGTTTTACTTTGATTTAGGAATTTTTATATCAAAGTTGTCTTGCCTTGTCAACACTGAAAGTTCATTCCCTTAATCACTTTCAATGTAAGAGATATTCTTACCATTATATCTCTAGCAAGATCTGGGATCTCCTTTCCTATCTTTGTCGCATCCCAATAATATGAGAACTTACGACTCTGATAAAAAGAAGCGGGAAATCATTCCGCATTGCAAGTCCAACTTGCATTCCCAATTCGGTCTTTAACACCCGGGCCCACCACCCCTAAGATGATGTTGACCCGTTGCTAATTGAACCAACCGTCAACAGGATTAGAACTCGCTATGCGCAATCCAATATCGCCCCAATAATATGAGGACTCGATATTGGGGTCACTACGCATACGGCCTTACTCTTTCGAGAAGCAAAGAGCCCGATCCAGATGCGCTTGCATATAGGATCTGTCACTTCGGACAGGCGTCTCCTACATACAATCCCTGGCGACGGAACCCTTCACCTTGACGGGAGACCATGGATGTCACTTATGTGATCCTCCACCTCATATTCAAATTGTAATTAATTATCGTGAATCATATTCACATAATTAATTCTTCCAAGGGAAAATACACATCTATTCATAATAGAGTGTTTATTGGATATAATTAATTTAATCACATTAAATTAATCATCAATCCAATCATCAATCAACAAACATGTCTTTTACTTGAATAGTAGGTATTATCTCAAAATACGTATTATTCGAATTTTAATAATTAGAAAAATACACATTGTCTGTCTCCGGTATTATACAGTCCCTACCCGCTGTCATGGCCAGTACCGACGAGAGTGGGACGGACCACATACGTTGCAACCCGCTACCCCAAT
The DNA here is from genome assembly GCA_037367405.1 of Ottelia alismoides. Classification (NCBI taxonomy): domain Eukaryota; kingdom Viridiplantae; phylum Streptophyta; class Magnoliopsida; order Alismatales; family Hydrocharitaceae; genus Ottelia; species Ottelia alismoides. The sequence continues at coordinate 596,391 of JAZKJV010005183.1, forward strand.
GCTCTCCGACTAGGCACCACATCCGCCTCGGGAAAGGATAATACCAGATAGACCATCATGTACTTTGAGATGTTCATCGGTTTTTCAACCGAAATTATACCATATAATATAAATCAAAACATTTTTGATTATAAGGAGATTTGCTAGACAAATCCCCAATCCTATTCAAGCAAAAGGGTTTTTCATGTAAAAGTTGTCCTACAACAATTGTAGGATAAACTATGGTTTTCATGAAAGCAATGTTTGTTGATGAACCAATGATCAAGATCTAATATCTCATCATTGTGGTTTAGGCAAGTGTCATTCAATGAAATAATTTTTTCTTTAAATATTTCACAAATATTTATCACTAATTATTCCAGAAAATTAACAATTAATTTTCATCATGATAATTGAATGACATATCACAAGGTTCAAGATCAAAATTGTTAATTTCCAGCAGTGACCCCCAATCACTAAAATTAACTTATCTTGATCAATTTAAATCCAAAAAATGCAAACTCAGTTTCCAAAGATTGCCTATTTGATTTATTAAAGAACCTAAGTGATAATTCACGCATTTCAAGGCGTATTAAAACCGTAATTATCTCATTAATCACGTTCAAATCCGTAGTTCCCGCAACAGTGAATATAGTCATATTCAAAAAGCCATATCTTGAGAAAATAAAGTCCAAATTTAGTAAACTCAAGTCCTATGGTTTCCTTGTTTAATGGGGAACATAATCCAGTTGAAAATTTCGTGTTTAAACATTTTAAACAGTGCCGAAAAATTCAATTAGACAGAGGTGCAAAAATTGAAATGCAGTAAAAATTTCGCAACCCTTTCAAGAACCAAATCGTCTAGGGTCTATGGATCATATCCAAAACCTTATTCGACCTATGGCTCTGATACCACTTGAAGGATATTGAGAATCCTTAAGTGCATCACGGAAGCGTGTTGATCGTATCGTATACGATCGGAGCAACTAGTCGTACTAGATGCTAGATGCAGCGGAAATTAAAATTTTTTAATATAACGATGAAACCACATGATCACGAGAACACTTCTCGGATCGTTTCATCAAAGCACAAAGTATAAGGAATACCTCTTGAAGCGTGGTTGTGATCGCGAGATCCCAAAGTAGAGATCCTCCTATCTTAAGTCCGACCCACGGAGAATGCGCTTGCGGGCACGATGATGAGTCGCGTCCTTCCCGCAATCCTTGACGAAGATCCAAGCGTCGAAGGCGAAGCAAGATGCTCTCCTCTTCAATATGCAAAGTGGACGTCCACTTGGATATTAAGAGAGAGAGACCACACGAGAATTAGAGAGAGAGAGAGTAGTAGTCTTCTACAACTCTTGATGATGTACCTTGGAAAGGCTACCCTAGCCCTCCTTTTATACTAGTTTAGGATCCAATGGATCTCAATCCATGGGAGACATGGATCCAAGGGCTATGCTTGGTCCATGATAAATCAATGGCTAGGATTGTTGTTCAACAACAACAATTTAAAATTAATTAATCAAAAGATAACATGATAAATGAAGTGGAGTTAACCAACCTCCTAAAAAGGGGGGGGGGCGTCACCCATGAACAATTCATGGGTGACGCCACCCATGGAGGTGGTTTTCTCTATTTTATTTATCACATTATTCCTTAATTAATCGCAATAAATATTCACCAAATTAATTCCAAATTAATTTGTGAATATGTCAATCTTGCCATTGAATATTGTGTGAATCATATTCACAACCCAAACTAGTTAGTAAATTGCATTTCCAATTAATTAACAAATGTGAATCCAATCCACATTATTAATTAACAAATGCTATTTACATAAATTCTCTCTCTTATATATGGATATTATAAATCATATTTATAACACACATATATCATGGATAGTGTTATCCACATTCTCTTAATCCTTGATAATTAAATCTCATTTAATTATCTTAGATAATCATTTTCACAATATGAATCATATTCATATTTAAGCTTGATAATTAAATCACATTTAATCATCAAGTCCTTGCTTGGATATTTCATCAAAAGAATTATTCTTGAACCCCTTCAAGAATAATGTGCTTTCTCCGCAGATACTTGGAGATAAGGACAGGGCGATTGTATTATTCCACGTATAGTGACTTGGATGTTGAGATCTCGTCTCAAATCCAGATCGTACGAACCTCCCACAGATGCTTGATTAAATCAAGACCGCAAATCCAATTTTCTCATTGAATCTGAATCTCATTCAGACCAATGTCCAACACTTGGACTAAGATCAGATTGCTTCTCTACTGGAAGGAGTCACTAAAATCCAGACCTGTTTCATCACTCCCTCGGAATGGAAGCGTCATGGATATACAATCGTTTATGATCACATCACCCTTCAGGTATTCCCAATACCTGTACATCCTGCATACTGGAAGACCCATGGTCAACCCGAAGATCAAGATCAATTTTACACTGTCTTCTTCAGGGTTTGATCACTAAGTTTCTCATTTGATCATTGGGATTTGGTATCGATCATATACTTTCCAAAAGCATATATCATACCTAGGTCTTGATCATATACTTTCCAAAAGTATATATCAAACCTACAAATTCAGTCAAGCTTCCAAAGCGAGACGACCGTGCACGAAATTTGATTCCTCCCAATATCTCATGAGTGAGCTCATGTCTTCCGGTTCAGTAGTGAACCTGTATGATCCCTTTGAGAGATCGTATTACTCATATGCCCTTATATGCACACCAACGCGCCGGTGTATAGACCTTGGTTAGGTCATCAACCTATTGGTCTGTCAAATGTACATACTCAGACATATAGCAATACATCTATCTCCGGTCAGAGGATGCGTGCCTATGCTGTGACAACATTCAACATAGGACTTAGGTTATCTCGATCTCGTTAAGTCAACTCTTTGACCTAACTAATCTGACACCTCCTAATCTCTATTCCTATGCAGAGGACCTGCATCAAGAGGTCGGTCAGATATCAGCCTATGTGAGAAAGGATTGCCATCTCCTACTCAGGCTGGAGATCACATCTTAACAATCATTTGACGGTGCTTGATGAGTCCTCAATCTAACCCTTTAGATATTCATCCAAACACCAGCCTCTATGATTCAATAATTGAATCAACAGCTGTATGATCATTAAGACAGCCATGGTACATAACCCTAATTGTACAGAGGGACCTATTATGCAAATTATTTATTCTTCATTTCAGATCAGGGAATGATATTTGCAATAACATTTATTGCATAATGGCTCGCCGTGGGCTCACATGTCCAACAATACTTTGGGAAGAAGATTGATCTAAGATGACTTCTGAGCCAAAACTGATATAATGATGTGTAGAACTTGAGGGCTGTTGAGTTTAAAATTCTAAGTCTCATAGAAGTTCCGACACACAAATAATGCAAAGGTCGAGTTTAGTTTCATTTCCACCTTCAACTCATGGTCTTGGGATGGAACCCAATCTTATTTCACTTCATGGCATTTCTTCGTGATGCTCAGGGACGAGCATGGTTTAAGTATAGGGGGATGATGAATCTCGGATTCATCAGTCTAAATCTCATCTATTAAGCTCAAATCCCTCAAAATCATTAGCATTTCAACATTTATTCTGCATAATTAGCATTCATGCATGTTTTCATAAGAATTGCATTTTATCCATTATGTTTGAACAAAATAAGAAGCCAAAAATCTCAACCAAAATTAACCTGCAAATAGCCTAACTTCCCTGATTTTTAACTCCTCCATGCTAACTCCGAATGATCCAAAACCACTCCACTGCGTACATATCACTCACAAAAATAAATGAAAAATACAGAAAACTATTTAACCCAAATAACTAGACCAAAAAGCCAAACCCTAGTTTTAGGATTTTCAGACTAAAAGCCCCATATCTTCCCCATCCAGTGTCCGATTTGATCCTACTCACTTTTAAATTAATGTACATTCAATTACCTTCAAAACAAGACTAAGTTCAAGTGAATCGGAGCTCATATGTGAAAGTTGGGGTTTGGGCCTCTTTTGTATATTGTGTATTTTAGCGATTTTTGACCTGATATTTTATGTACGTATTTAACCTATTAATAAAAATCCAAAAAATTAGATTAATGTGTAAATATTTATCTATGATTTTTACCATATTTTTCCAGATTTTTATCTGATTTAAAAATGACAAAAAATTATAAACCAAAAAATCAAGTTATTCTATGTACATGAGATATCCCAAAAATATCACTTTGTGCATTTGATCAATTTTGGTTTTTGATGTCTTTATGAAAGTTGTATATCTCATCAAGACGAGCTATTTTCATGAAAAAACATTTTTGATCCGAGGTCGTTTGCTATTTATTTTTGATTTTACAGAGTCTTTAATTTCTGAATTTTGTGGTGCTGACACGTGGCCGCCCCTGGGACCGCCACCTGTCAGCCATTTTTTTGCCTTTTTTTTATATATTTTCGTTTAATTAAAATAATATTAATAATAAATAAGTTAATAATAATAATTAAAGACACCGCACGTGCATCGCACTTGCCTCCCTGGCACGTGCTCCGCACGTGCTCTGTGCCCTGACTCTTGGGGCCACGTGGCGGCACAGGAACCGTCCGATCGCGCTCGATCGGACGACACCTGTACGTCGTCTTCCCCCCTTCGGTTTGGAACCACCGCCCCCCCATGATCTCCGCCAACAGCCAACCTCCCCCGCTTATCTCGCGCGGCCAACCTCTCTGCTCATCTCGCAACCTCCCTTCATCGCCGAACCTCACAACCCTATTTAAAGGGCATCGCCACCCCCGACTCACCTATCCGCTGATTCACCCTCCAAGAGTCTTCCCTCTGGTAGTGACAACCACGAGCCCTTCCACGGCGTGATCCGAGGGCCTCAACCATCGTTGCAGCCCACCTCCTCCGTCGCAGCTGCTTCACTCCGGCGTGCATCACCGTTGAGCCCGTCTTCCCCAGGTACCTCCTCCTCCATCTTCACCTTGATCTGATCACCCCTTCATTCCTCTACATCGCAACTACATCCCCGACTCCCCTACTCATCATCTCCGCCTCCGAGCCAACGTCACCATCGACCGCTCACCTCGGTCCGTCACCACCCCCACGAGAGCTTCGTCTCCGATCAATGTTCTCGCCGTTAAGCCTCCTCCAGCTCTAGGAGCTTCGTCAGTCGCGCACGCCATCACTTCGCCATCAGCTTCATCTGCCCCAACTTCGCCTCCTCTCCCCCAGCCAGGTAAAGCTTCGTCGTCGTCATCATCGACTCAAGACCAAGCTCCGCCCCTCCAGCACCGCCTGGACTCCTCCTCCTACACTTCTACACCGCTGAACCCTGGCCGTGTGTCGGCCAACGGAGACCTTCCGACCATCAAGCATCTACTCATCTGCACCGTTGATGCCTCGCAACCATCAGCCGTCGGATGCAATCAACCATCAACGTCTCAGATCTGCTCTACGCCTAAAGTCCGAACCAGATCTGAGCCAGTATCCTCGGGCAGCCCGAAGCAAGCAGGAAATGACATGTGGCGGTTTGAATCCAGCCCTTCGACCGAGCCTGCCTAATCACGTGAGGTGCACATTACACACGAGCAAATTTCAGCAAAGCCCCCAGAGAGATCCATATTTGCAAGCCGCCCCCAGGGTCACAAGCTCCTCACGTGACTCGCCGGCATAATTACAAAGAGCTCCCTGAAGAACCTCCTTATTGGACCAAGGTCCCCGCCTCTAGGGGGCACGTGCCACGTAGGTGCCCCTCTGGTCATTTTATAGAAGTATCCCCAAAGTTCCTGGCAATTGCATAATAGCCCCCCTTGCATTTTATTTATTTATTTATTGCAGGTCAACCCCGGTATTCCCCGGTGATTTTGGACCTCTATATGACATTTATTTATTCTAAAAAATGTCATGATGTTTCTCATTTAGTTCTCTACGTGTTGACATAGTGTGGATATTTTTATGAGTAGTGCTCAATTAATAATTAATTATTTTGTGGAAAAGTGCAAACTTTGCCCATTTTATGCTCTAAAATTCGTTATTGATTAACCGTTGCTCTAAAAAATCCCGAAAAATCAATTATGTTTAATTAATTGTGCTTGACATTGTGCCCAAAAAGATTTACATTTGCATGCATATTTTGCCCTGTAAAAATCATTTTGCATATTTATGTTTGATTTTTAATAAGTAATAAATCTCACACTTTCGACGTTTAGGATTTTTTTGAGAGCCATCACCTAGTGATAGATCTTAGATAATTTTATTCCCTGAAAAAAAGTAGATTTAATATTTATTAAAATTAAATATTGAGATTCATTTTTTTTGGATTTTAAAAATCATAAAAAAATTCATATTGCATCCAAAAATTCCAAAAAAATTACAGTGCATTCATTTCATCATATTTTGCATCGTGGCCAAGTTTTATATTTTTCGAACATCGTTTGATTGTAATTCACAATTTTAATCCCTAAAATTGACCAAAAGTACATATTTCATCACTTATTGCATTAAAAAAAATTTCAAAAAAGAAAATATACCGCCTCGAAAATCGCGCACGAACTTTGATAGACATAATCCTAGGTTGTTCCTTTGCCTCCTTGTGTTCGACCTTGGGACTTGCCAAAGTATAATAAACATAAAACCACTTGATTAAAATTGATTAAATTTTTGTGATTATTTTCTTAACCGATTCCGATTGCCGCCTACAACAAACGACTCATTATTTTTACGCACGATCATAAAATGCATCTTCTTAACAAGCGAATTTCAGACTCGTCAATGGGACATGTGATAAGGGCAAGTGTAATATATAGACCGATGGTAGATGCCTACAATACAGACGAGAATGAGATGCATAGTTGGCTCATACCAGAGGTACCCCTAGAAGCATTTGAGATGAAGCCCCATTTCCTTGGTCTATTGCCGAAGTTTAATGGAAACACTACTGATGAACCATACACTTTCTTGAGAGAATTCAAGTTGGTATGTGACAACCTTAGTCACCCTGGGGATGGACAAGAATACATCAGGCTGAAGTCTACCCCATTTGCCTTAGGAGATAAGGTTGCCTATTGGCTGAAGAACCTCGGGGTTAGATGTACGAAGTGGATGCAATTCAAAGATATTTGCAATTCAAAGATATTTTTTTGAAGAAGTTCTACCCATCCAGTAGGACTAACCAGATGAGGGCGAAGGTTGCTAGCTTTTCCCAGGGTCCCCATGAACAATTCCATGAAGACTAGGATAGATTCAATGATTTGATACAAAAATGCCCCTACCATGGCATTACCAAGGCAATCTTTGTCTGGACCTTATTCTCTGGTATGACCCCGAAAATGCAAGGGTTAGTTAGTGCAGCCTGTGGAGGTAGCTATCTGAATAAAAACGAAGATGTCATATGGAAGATCCTAGAGCAGATGGTAGAAACAAGAAGATCTTAGGCCATCAGGGCCTGTCGGGTGTCTCCCTCAAGCTTATCTAATGATACACCTAGAAGGATTGTAGTGGATCTGACAGATGACCTAATCCCTAGCATGGGGATAATAGCTGATAAGCTCACCATAGTATAACAGATCTACAAGAGGGTCACTGACCTTGAGGCGCTTTCACGATTGCTGAAATAAGTAGAGGAATTGATTGAGAAGGTAGCCAAGAAGCAACTACATGCCCCTTCTGCACCACTTGTACCTATACATCGAGTTCATCTTGTACAGGAGTACGTACGTGGGCCTTAGAGTAGCTTGGTTGAGGAGCAGCAGTACACTCAGCAAGAGCAACACGCACCCCCATAGGTGGAGTCAATTCACGAGGAGCTTCCTCGGGTGTTCGAGATCAACGGGTTGTGGTATAGCCATGACCCCATCGGTAAACAGTCGGGGATCAGGAATGGTCAGCCACATCGATCGACTCTAGCTTACCAGGAAACCCGCTCCATCCCCAAACCACGCTTTATATAATCTCGACCAGGACAAGGATACCAGCCTCAGCAGCACCAACAACAACGCACATTCCACTCAGGCCAGCAAGGCCCTCCACCACCTTACACCACACTGTCCCACCTACAGCAATACTGGAATGTTGGACATGTGATCCCATGGTGAGCCATTATGCAAGAAATGTTATTGCAAATATCATTCCCTGATTTGAAATGAAGAATAACTAATTTGCAGAATAGGTCCCTTAGTACAAATAGGGTTATGTACCATGGCCATCTTAGTAAACATACAATTGTTGATTCAATAATTGAGTCATAGAGGCTGGTGCTTGGGTGAATATCTAAAGAGTTAGATTGAGGACTCATCAAGCACCGTCAAATGATTATTAAGAGATGTATCAAGCCTGAGAAGGATATGGTAATTCTTTCTCTAAAAGGTTGAAACCTAATTAATGTTAATCTTTTGTTAATTAAATGTTGGCGTGAATTGGATTCACATTGGACAATTAATAGAAAATGTAATTCATATTTTATTTTTGAGTTGTGAATGTAGTTCACAATTTTCTAATGGCAAGATTGCAATATTCACAAAATAATTATGATTTGTTTTTGTAGATAATTTACAACAAGTGTTGTTGTAAATATTGGAGATTTCAATAGAATAATGTAATCTCCTAAGATTACATAAGATTCCAAACAACTCCCATTTGGAAAATGTGAGGCAATCTCCATGCTTGATTTAATTTGGGATTAATATATATTGATTTATCAATATATAGTTAATCTAAATTAGAATTATTCTTGTTTTGTTTTTAACAACAAGATCATGGCCATTAAAAGAAACACAAATCAATGTGAGCCATTGGATTTGTGTTGTCCTTGGATTAAGATCCATGGATCCTAAATTATTATAAAAGGATAGGTACCCCTTGATCTTCTTAGGTTACAAGTTTACAACAACTCTCTTTCTCTTTCTCTCTACACTTCCTCTCTCTCTCTCTCTCATTTGGTTGTCCACCATGGAAGCCCTAGAGAGAGTCTCCATCACCGCAACACCATCATTATGCCACCTAATTTTTTGCTTGTGGATCTCTGTCTCCTTCGATGCACCTTGCTCGTGAAGAAGAAGCCGTATCTCGTATGATGAGATCAAGAGATTCCTCTCTTGCATCATCAACATGGATTGCAAGGAGCATGTGTTTCATCAACACGCTTGCAAGCGTCTCCTCCGTCGGATCGGACTTGAGATAGGATGTCTCTTCATTCAGAGACTTGACCGCATCCACATTTCAAGAGGTAACCCTTATACTTGTTTGTGGTTTAGATGAAATAATCTGAGAAGTGTTCTTGGATCATGTGGTTTCATCACATGAAAAAAAAATTAATTTCTGCTGCCTAGAACAACTAGTGCGACTAGTCGTTCTTGATCGTATACGATACGATCCACACACTTCCGTGATGCGCTTAAGTATCTTACCATATCCTTTATATTCAAGTTGTAGTAGAGTCTGGTTGAAGGTTTTGGATGCGATCCATAAACCTAGGACGACATGGGTTCATTGGTGTTTGCAAAAGTTTTCTCATATTTAATTTTCGCATCTCTATTTTGTGATTATTTTCGGCCCTGTTTAAATTGCTTAAATACAAAAATAATAATTATATTTTGTTCCCCATTCAATAAGAAAGCTGTAGGATCTGAGTTTGTGTGATTTCGAATCCGTTTGCTCAAGCTATGATCATTTTAGTGACCATGTATCCACTGTTTTGGGGACTGCGAATATTAACGTAATTAAAGAGATAATTGCAGATTTGAAACGCCTTGGAATGCATGAAAATAATATAAGTTCTATTGTAAATCAAATTAGCAAACTTTAGGAACTTTTTTTTTCTTAATTTGGATTTAAATTGATTGAGATATTGTAATTTTAGTATGTAAGGGTTACTAATGGAAATTACTTTCCTAATCAAGAACCTTGTGATTGTCATTTAAACAACTAATGAAATTAAATGATTTAGTTTCCTGGAATAATTATGGATAAATATTTGTAAAATATTTGATGATAATTATTTCATTAAATGACATTGTCCTAACCAATAACTGATTATATATAATCTAGATCATAAAATTGGTTACATGATCCACATGATCTACTTTCCAACAAACATTGTTGCTTGAATCGGATTGGGGATTTTTTTAGCAAATCTCCTTATAATGTTAATTAAAATTATTTTGACTATTATTATATGGTATAACTTCGATTGAAAAACCGGTTATCATCTCAAGTACAAAGTTGGACTTGGCATTATCTTTTCCTGAGGCGGATAAGGTGTCTAGTCGGGGAGCATTGGGGTAGCAGGTTGCACCGTGTGTGGTTTATCCGACTCCCGTCGGTACTGGCCATGACAGCGGGTAGGGAATGAATAATGCTTCAGAGATCATGATGTATTTTTCTAATTATTAAAATTCGAAATAATACGTATTTGAGATAATACCATATTTCAAGTAACAATAAAAGGATGTTTGTTGGATATTAAATGGATCATTGATTTAATATGTTTAGATTAATTGGAATCCAACTAAAATTAAACACTCTATTTTAATAGATATGTTATTTTCCTTGGAAGTATTATGTAAATATGATTTATAATAATTAATTAGAATTTGAACGTGATATGGAGGATCACATAAGTGACATCCATGTTCTCCCATCAAGGCGAAGGGTTCCGTTGCTAGGGATTGTATGTACGAGACACCTGTTTGAAGTGACAACTCCTATATGCAAGCGCATCTGGATCGGGCTCTTCTCTTCTCGAAAGAGTAAGGACGTATGCGTAGTGACCCCAATATCGGGTCTTCATATTATTGGAGGGATATTGAATTGCGCATAGTGAGTTGTATTCCTATTGACGGTTGGTTCAATTAATGATGGGTCAACATCTCCTTTGGGGTGGTGGGCCCAGGTGTTAAAGACCGAATTGGGAAATGCAACTTGGACTTGCAAGGCGGAATGTGCTCCTGCTTCTTTCTATCCAAGTTACATGTTCTCATATTATTGGGATGTAACGAAGATAAGGAAGGAGATCTCAGATCTTGCTTGAGATATAATGGTAAGTATATCTCTTAAATTGAAAGTGATTAAGGGAATGGACTTTCAATGTTGACAATGCAAGACAACTTTGATATAAAAACTCCTAAATCAAAGTAAGATATGTATATTTAATATATATACACATGCAAATTTCATATTTCAGATAATCCTTCATTATTCCCATTCAATACTATACTCAATAATAATCAATATAATAACATGGATTGGATCCATTATCAAGATATTGTACTTGCAGTTGGGCACATAATGTATGTGGTTGTAATGTCCAAGTTTCCTCATAAGTATGTGGAATGATAATTAAATTGACAATAGGACAACTTCCTTAGCGTTTGTATATCTATATAGTCTTGATCTCTCATCGAATGTACTTTGGAAGTGACATGTTAATGATTATCGTAATTGTCAAATATTCCTTACAAAATCTAAGAATATGTTCTGGCGAACATATGTGCTCTTGACATTTAATAATGAGTGACATGGTTCTCCGCAGAATGGTAGCTCTATAAGAGATAATGTATTCGAAATGTTTGAATACCTACATGAACAAATGTTTTAAGAGTTAAGATGTATGTGATGAGTGCCATCATTCTACTATCTATACTCGAGTCATTCATGAAGCTTCACAATATTTATATTATATGAATTTAAAGAAAGCATGAATAAATGTTGAAATACTATTATATTAAAATCTTTTGAATTCAATATAAGAGACCATTTGTCTTAAGCAATGATTGTTTATAGATGAAGGGAGCGTAGTGGAAGCATGGGTTGGAACCAAGTTAGAAGTAAAGTCAAAGAGTTGATTGTACTTCTATGGCTTCCATACATATGCCATCCAATAGTTGGATAAATGCTGATACTGTAATAAGCTGATGTGTTGATAGTATGCCAATTAAGTCTATCTAATATCCTTAGAGAAGGACTCAGATAGTGCATCAAAATAAACTACAATCTACCTTTAATCATTGAAGAGGACTTGCTTATAATATAAGATTAAAGTATAATAAGTGTATCTCAATCTTCTAATAACACTTGTAATTGGTTGCATATGTTTTAGAAGAGTGGAAAATTTGATCTTAAGGTTTAATAGTCATCTACATGGATATTGATGCAATTGTTGCAACAATCTCTATTGGATAGATAGACTACATAATTTCAATGGGAACCCTTAGTCCTAGAGAATGTCTCTATGACCTAGATATAAGAATACAATCATGATTTATTTCTAAATGTTGGAAGCAAACATGAATTCTGGAATAAACATATCATAAAGAGTTATGATGGATATATTTCAGATAGTAATCTAACATCTAGTGGACTCTACTAAATTAGAAAACTAAAGTTGTCTGTTGATTTAATCAATAGACTACTAAGAGACGACTCTTTAGTTTGTCTACAAGTTCAAATCTTACATACTCGTGAATTTGTATTCAAAAGTAAAAATTTTCCAATACACCCTTCTCTGAGAATGTTGTTAGATCAGAGGTATTGAGATCTCATACATATTGATGTATGTGGATCATCTATATAAGAATAAACATTATGGATATGTGATATCTATTAATGACTATTTGTGATATGAGATTTCTTCCCTTCACCTTTGAAAGCTTTGAAATGTCGAAAGATTTCACAGTTTTGATTTAGAACCAAAGTTTAAAGTAAGATGAAAATGAATTTGATCTAATCTAGGTAGTCAGTGCCTATTAGATGAGTTCAAGGAATACCTTATGAAGAAAGGAATATCATTCCTATCTCATTCCTCCTAATGCACCTAAACTCAAGAGAGTTGTAGGGAGATACAATTCGATTATATATGACATGATTTAATCAATGATGAATTTTAGCACAATTACCTCTTATTTTCTAGGTATATTTGTAGTAGAGACTACAACATATATCTTTAATAAAGTTCCATGCAAGTTTGATGGAATCTAGCACTAGAAAGGGTAACTTCATTAGAAAAATAAAGGATGGTATTGGATACCTACTTTATGACCTTGAAATTCTTAAAAGATATCATCTCTGAGAATATGATTCTTAGAGGATGACTCTCACGAGAATCAAGATGAAAATGAAGTAAAGGATCTCCCTAAATCTTGAGAAGATACCGAGGCTGCTGAAATCGAAAACTAAAAGGATAATTAAAAATTAAACACTCATATATCTTCAAATGAATTTGAAGATGTACTCCACGTACCAGTTAAAACTGACAATGATCTGACTTCATGTGATGAAGCTTCTGAAAATCATATCATGGAATGATGGATGTTAGCAATAAAGTATAAAGTAGACTTCATATATAAGTGTTGTATATGGACCCTCGAGGATCAACCTATATGGGTAAGATCCAGAAAGATATAAATGAATCTTCAAGAGAAAGGGGGAACCTGATGAGAAGGTAGAGACCTTTAGAGCACGACTCGTAGCCATGAGATACACACAAGAGAGAAGATATCGCTTGCGATGAGACATACTCTTTAGTGACCATGCTTAAACCCATCAGATTATTTCTAACTATAGCTACACAACTTGACTTTGGCATCTTCAAGATAGTAGTCAAGATTGCATTCCTATATGAATACCTCTCTGAGGATATTCACATAAAGTATAGCCCAAGGCTTCATGGATGAGGAAAGCAAGGTGTGCAAGCTAGAGAGCTCCATCCATGGAATCAATTAAGCTTCTTATAGTTGGACCATAAAATTTGATGAAATTATAAATGTTATGATTTTAAATTGAATCTTGATGAAGAATATGAAGCTTAGTGGGAGTGCCATTATGTTCATCATGCTAAATGTAAATGACATCCTCATCATTTAAAATGATATAAGGATAATAATAAGTGTTTTATAATCTGGCTATTCCGTACTTTGAGATATGATCTCAAGGATACCTCTTAAGATCATAGTTCCGAAGATGCTTAGAAGTAAATAGAAGAGGGTATTGGGACCATCACATTCGTGGTATGCCTTTGACATTTTCATTTTTCGGAAAATCCTGAGGAAGGCTTCATTCCCTTAAGATATGGCATTGACCTATCTGAAGGGATAGCACCACAAGGAGTTGAGGAAGTGAATGCTAAAATCGTTTTCCCTTGTGCATCACTTACGAGAAGCCAAGTGTTTGCTAGATGTGTAAAAATGCCAGATGTCTACCATGCAGTGCGAGTAGTAAACTATTACTAATCCTAATATGGAGATAAAACACTTAGATGCAGTAATAACAATATCTTCAAAGGTGACAAGACTTTAGAGATAATGATCTATAAATCTTATCTTAACACTTTCTAGATGGTGATCTAAAAGGTCTTAGATGTGGATACCTTAGGAGATAGAGATCTTCAGGAATATGGGTATTCTGATAAGGACTATGGGAATACTGGTTATAATAATTATAAAGTTGTGGTGTCAAGCACACTATAACTGACAATATTAAGTATTGGTTGCATAAGATGCAACATTCGCATTGGATGCGAGAATTGTTAGTAGGGGATATGCAAGTGTCATAAAAAGACTTGGCATAGTCTCTCGCGAATAGAGTGACTGATCATCTTACCTAGATATTTTTCTAAATAGCCTATGATTGTCACATGAGTGCGAATTTAAATGATTATCCCATTAATGGATCTTTGGGATAGTGGGAGATAGTTGGACAATCGAGCCCACGATGAGCCATCATACAATAAATGTTATTACGAATATCATTCCCTGATCTGAAATGAAGAATAACTAATTTGCATAATAGGTCCCTTAGTACAATTAGGGTGATGTACCAAGGCCATTTTAGTAATCATACAGCTGTTGATTCAAAAATTTAATCATAGAGACTGGTGCTTGGATGAATATATAAAGAGTTAGATTGAGGACTCATCAAGCACCATCAAATGATTATTAAGAGATGATCTCCGGCCAACGAAGGAGATGGCAATCCTTTCTATAAAAGGTTGATATCTAACTGACCTCTTAATGCAGGTCCTCTACATAGGAATAGAGTTTCGGAGGTGTTAGATAAGTTAGGTCAAAGAGTTGACTTAATGAGATCGAGATAACCAAAGTCCTATGGCGTATGCTATCACAATATAGGCACGCATCCTCTGACCAGAGATAGATGTGTTACTATATGTCTAAGCATGTACATTTGGTAGACCAATAGATTGATGAACTAATCAAGGTCTATACACAAGCACGTTGATGTGCATGCAAGAACATATGAGTAATACGATCTCTGAAAGGGATCATACAGGTTCAATACTGAACCGGAAGACATGAGCTCACTCATGAGATATTGGGAAGAATCAAATTCCGTGCACGATCATCTCGCTTTGGAATCTTGACTGAATTTGTAGGTTTGATATATACTTTTGGAAAGTATATGATCAAGACCTAGGTATGATATATGCTTTTGGAAAGTATACGATCTATACCAACTCCCAATGACCGAATGAGAAACTTAAAGATAAAATCATGAAGTAGACAATATAATATTGATATGATATTTCAGGTTTAATATGGGTCTTCCAGTATGCAGGATGTACATGTATTGGGAATACGTGAGGGTGATGTGATCATAAACAATTGTTTAACCATGACGCTTCCATTCCTAGTGAGTGAAGAAACGGGTATGGATTTTAGTGACTCCTCTCAGTAGAGAAGTAATCTGATCCTGGTCCAATTGTTGGACATTGACCTGAATGTGATTCACATGCAATGAGAATATTAGATTTGTGGTCTTGATTTAATAAAACATCTATGGAAGGCCCGAGATCTGGATTTGAGATGTTATCTCAATATCCACGTCACTATATGTGGAACAATACAATTGTCATGTCCTTATCTCCAAGTATCCGTGGAGAAAGCGCATTATCCTTGAAAGAGTTCATGATAACTTCATTGTTGATATTATATATCCAAGCATTGAGAAAATAGATAATTAAATGTGATTTAATTATCATGAGTAATATGATTTGATCCATATTATAAAGAGAGTTATCTAAGGTAATTGAATGTTATTTAATTATCAAAGATGTGAATAATGTGAATGTGATTCATATTATTTGGGAACATGAGAACAGAGATCCAAGATGATTAAATGTGGTTTAATTATCATGGACATGAATAATGTGGATAGCACTATCCATATTAATTATATATATTAAAAATGTGATTTATAATATATAAGAGAGAGCTATTTGTGATTTACATTTGTAAATTAAATGTCGTTGTGAATTGGATTCACATTGGACAATTAATTGAAAAATGTAATTAACATTTTGGGTTGTAAATGTAATTCACAATTTTCCAATGGCAATAGTTCAATATTCACAAAATATTTATGATTTTTTTGTAGAATAATTTACAAGAAGTTTTGTAAATATTGGAGATTTCCATGGAACAATATAATCTCATGAGATTACATAAGATTCCCACCAACTCCCATTAAGAAAGGGTGAGGCAATCTCCATGCTTGATTTAATTTAGGACTAATATATATATTGATTTATCAATATATATTTAATCTAAATTAAATTAATTCTTATTGTGTTTTTAACAACAAGATCATGGTCATTAAAAGAAACACAAATCAATGTGAGCCATTGGATTTGTGTTGTCCATGGATTGAGATCCAGGGATCGCAAAATATTATAAAAGGAGAGGCACCCCTTTCACATCTTAGGTTACATGTTTACAACAACTCTCTCTCTCTCTCTCTCTCTCTCTCTTTCTCTCTATGCATCCTCTTTCTCTCTCTCATATGGTCGTCCACCATGGAATCCCAAAAGAGAGTCTCCGTCACTACAACACCATCGTTACGTTGCCCGATTTTTTGCTTGTGGATCTCCATCTCCTTCGATGTGCCTTGCTCGCGAAGCCAACATCGTATCTCATTTGATGATATCAGTAGATTCGTCGCTTGGATCATCAACATGGATTGCGAGGAGCACGTGTTTCATCAACACTCTCGCAAGCATCTCCTCCGTTGGATTGGATTTGAGATAGGAGGTCTCTTCATTTAAAGACTCGATCGCAACCACGCTTCAAGAGGTAACCGTTATACTTGTTTGTGATTTAGATGAAATGATCGGAGAAGCTTGGATCATGTGGTTTCATCACATGAAAAAATTTTGATTTCCACTACCTAGAATAACTAGTGTGACTAGTCGTTCTTGATCGTATACGATACCATCCATACACTTCCATGATGTGCTTAACGATCTAACCATATCCTTCATGAAAAGGCCAGCAATGCTAGTATAGACAACCGAATCACTCATCTTCTAGTCAGTAGCCGCATGCCCATCCCACTAGTAAATTAGAGTCCCACACCTTGGCCATCCAGACTTTGAATGATAGGGTACAACAAATATAGAATGATTAACGGTATATAAGAACATATCTGAACTATGTCTCACGCCACCAGGATCATCAGATGGAACCAAAGACCCCAATTCCCGCCTAGGTTCAAGCCATACCCAATAGCCTAAACTATAGTCAGCATCGACCATGCGATCAGGTATATTATTCATATTATTTGTTATCTGAACACAATATCCTTTTGTACGATAATGTTAATCATATGTCCCTCAGGAGCGGAAGGACCGTGACCGTACCTGATCGAGTACGGGTACATGAGGAAGATGCCACCAAGTCTCTACCTGAGGAGAACTTATAGGCAGAGGAGAAGCACCCCCACCACCATCACCAACATCATCAGAATAAGAGGATTTCAAAGTCCTCAAAACATCTAGGCAAGGAGAAGGAGAGGAGCACCTGCAATGAATCAAGCGAGCATGAAGAAGAACCCGCACCTCCATCTGAGGAGGACGCACTAGGAGTAGCATTAGATGCGCCACCTGTTTCGTTTCATGAATTTCTTTCCAGTCATTGTCATAGTAAGAGTCAGAGTCCCAATCCTATACATAACTCAGTTTCCCATTTGAATGAGAATATTATAGTTTCAGATTCTGAGTTGTCATCAATAATATCTTTCCCCCGTGCCCTTAAGGGTGGAAAGAAGAAACCCAAAAAAAATCCAAAAAGATGACCCTGAGGAGGAGTTCTGTAACGAATATATCAAGGTCACAATCCCCTTTGATAAGTATGTGGATATGACACCTGCATTTCAGAAGTACCTTAAGGTGAGATGCACACCTACTAAGGTCAACAGGAAAACTAGAAGCCATGTTGAGGAGCATGTTTTGTCAGTAGCCACTACTTATGCCATCAAGAATGTGTTTCCAAGGAAGTAAAGGGACATGGGTGCCCATATGTGGTGAGTCATGTCGATGACACTGCGTTTGCATGCACTCTCCTATACAATAGATCCTTAATTAATATGATGCCCACTTCCCTCTATGAGTGGATAAATCTAGGACCTCTTAGGAAATATAGAGAATTACTCCAGTTCGTAGATAAATCAACCAAGAGGTCCAT
Source organism: Ottelia alismoides (assembly GCA_037367405.1). NCBI lineage: Eukaryota > Viridiplantae > Streptophyta > Magnoliopsida > Alismatales > Hydrocharitaceae > Ottelia > Ottelia alismoides. The sequence continues at coordinate 614,859 of JAZKJV010005183.1, forward strand.
GGGAGAATTGAGGAACATTATCATCAAAGATGAGGGTCGGGATTACATGGTGGACTTTACAGTCCTTGATATGGAGACCCCTCGAATTGGAAAGATTCCCAGATCATTCTCGGATGGCCCTTCTTGAGAACAACAGGGGCATTATTTGATTATAAAATTGGAAAAATTCAGTTACAAACTCCTAGCGGAGATGAGGAACTTGAGATGAAGCGGAAAAGGCGATAGAGGCCGGATTCTGAATCAAGCACCGAGTACACTTCGTCAGAAGTAGATTGTGTTCATGTAGACACCGTTGGGCCATGGATACATAACCCAGCTAGCATGGATGAGTCCCTCTCTGATGGAGAGAATCTTGTATATGAGATAGTTTGTGAGATCATTAGGAACGAATACAGTGCAGATCCTACAGAGAATGCACCCCCCATCATCTTCGATGATATAGAGGCCCAACTGGGCATGAGTTGGTAGCAGTTACTTCAAAGACAGATCCAATCACTACCAGCACAAAGGCAAAATTGATTGAGCCAGATTTCCTCGATGACCATTGTTAGCAATGTGATCCCGAGGCGAACCATTCCTGCAATAAATGTTATTGTAATAAATGATTTATCAATAAACGTTATTGATTATTTTTGCACTCCCTTTCTGAGATTAAATGAATAAATGCACTGCAAGGTCCCTCTATACAATAAGGGTTATGTACCATGGCAAGCTTGACAATCATACAGTTGTTGATTCATTAATTCAATCATAGAGGCTGATGCTTGGATGAATATCTAAGGAGTTAGATAGAGGACTCATCAAGCATCATCAAATGATTGTTAAGTGATGATCTCCAACCTGAGTAGGAGATGGCAATCCTTTTTCTCATTTGGCTGATATGTGACCGACCTCTTGATGCAGGGCCTTTGCATGGGAATAGTGATTTAGAGGTGTCAGATTAGTTGAGTCAATGGGTTGACTGAACGAGATTGAAATAACCAAAGACCTATGTTGAATACTGTCACAGCATAGGCATTCATCCTTTGACCAGATACAGATATGTTTACTATATATCTGATTATGTACATTTGGCAGACCAATAGGTTGATGACCTAACCAAGGTCTATACACCGGAGAGCAGGTGTGCATGTAAGGACATATGAGTAATATGATCTCTCAATGGGATCATACAGGTTCACATGTGAACCGGAAGACGTGAGCTCACTCATGAGGTATTGGGACTAATCAAATTCCATGCATGGTCGTCATGCTTTGGAAGCATGACATGAATTTGAAGGTAAGATATATGCTTTGGGAAAGCATATGATCTATACCAATTCCCAATGACCAAGATTGAGAAACTTGGTGATCAAACCTTGAAGATGACAGTGCAAAATTGATCTATATCTTCAGGATGATCATAGGTCTTTCAATATGCAGGATGTACAGGTGTTGGGAATACCTGAGGGTGATGTGATCATAAACGATTGTATAACCATGACGCTTCCATTCCGAGGGAGTGATGAAACATGTTTGGATTTTAGTGAATCCTTTTAGTAGAGAAGTGACCAAATCTTAGTCCATGTATTATACATTGATATGAATGGGATTCAGATGTAATGAGAAGATTAGTTCTACGGTCTTGATTTAATCAAGCATCTGTGGGAGGTCCATGAGATATGGATTTGAGATGTGATCTCAATATCCAAGTTACTGTACGAGGAACAATACAATCGCCCTATCCTTATCTCCAAGTATCTGCGGAGAAATCGCATTATTCTTGAAAGTGTTCAAGAATAATTCCATAGTTGAGTTATATCTAAGCATTAAGAGAATGATAATTAAATGTGATTTAATTATCTTGATGCATGTGGAAATTATCCAATATAACCAAATGTTATTTAATTGTTGTGGGTAAGAATAATATGGATAGCAATATCTAATTATTCATAATATATTATAAATGTAATTTATAATGTATTAGATAGAACTAATTATAATTTATAATTGTTAATTAATTATGGATTTGTATTGGATACACATTGTGTAATTAATTGAAAATGTAAATTATATTCTGTTTTGGGTTGTGAATGTGATTCACAAATTTCCAATGGCAAGATTGCAATATTATCAAAATTAATTATGAATTATTTTTGTAGAATAAATCACAACAAAAGTTGTTGAAAAATCAATTGAGATTTTCATGGAGATATGCAATCTCATGAGATTTCATGAGATTGCCTCCCCATTGAAACAAGTGGACGGCTACCGAGTCCTATATGGAATTGGTGGCCATCCACCATATTTCATGGGGAGATGCTATCTCCATAATGATTATCTCCTTGAATGTTTGATTTAATTTAGGATTGAATTGTATTGGATTTATCAAATATATTTAATCTAAATTAAATTATTATTTGTTGGCTTTTACCAACAACAATCTTGACCGTTGGATTAAATATAAATCAATCTCAGCCATTGATTTTATGTATCCCATGGATTGTGATCCGTGGATCCCAAAACCCTATAAATAGATAGGCATACCATTCTCTCTAGGGTTATGCAATTGAGATGCATCTCTCTCTCTCTTATTCCACACGTCACCCTTCTCTCCATCACCAAACCCTAGAGGATAAAACTAGTCGACGCTTCACCACCGTGCCGCTGCATCACTCATGAAGAAGGTGTTCAATCTCGTGCGACGAGATCAGGAGTTCACCGTGCTTGGATTTATTTGTTGGATTGCGAGGGTCACGCGACTCATCCCCGTGCTCGCAAGCGTCTTCTCCGACGATCGGACTAGAGACATGAGGTCTCTTTTCGTAGAGACTCGATCAAGTACGCTTCAAGAGGCATTCCTTTATACTTGATGTGGTTCTAGATGAAATGATCCGAGAATCGTTCCTGGATCATGTGGTTTCATCGCACGAAAAAAATTTTAAATTCTGCTGCATAGAACAACTAGTTTGACTAGTCATTCTTCTCGTTGTATTCGATACGATGCTCGCGCTTCCATGGTGCGCTTGAGGATTATACCATATCCTTCAAGTGGTATAAGGTCCTTAGGTCGAAGGTTTTGGATAGGATCTGTAAACCTAGGACGACTTGGGTTCGTTAAGGTTGCGAAAGTTTTTTGTCGCATTTGATTTTCGCACATCTATTTAGTGAATAAATTCGGCCCTGTTTAAATTGTTTAATTACGAATTAATCACTTGGATTTTCTTTCCCATTAAATACGGAAACCATAGGATCTGAGTTTACGTAATTTGGATTCCGTTTGCTCGAGATAAGGTTGTCTTAATGAACATGTATTCACTGTTGCAGGAACTGCGAATTTTAACATGATTAATGACTTAATTACAATTTTGATACGCCTAGGAATGTGTGAAAAATTACTTAAATTCTGTTCTAAAGAAAATTAGCAATATTTGGAAACTAATTTTGTCTAATTTGTATTTAAATTGATTGAGATATGTTAATTTAGTATGTAGGGGTCACTGCTGAAATTACATTCCTAATCTAGAACCATGTGATTGTCAATTAGTGAAATTAATTGTTAATTTCCTGAAATAATTATGGAAAATATTTGAGAAATATTTAATGATGATTATTTCCTTAATTGATATGGCCTCAACCAATAAATTGATTAGATTTGATCTAGATCATAATTGGAAACACAATCAACAAACAACTTGCTTGAATAGGATTGGGAATTTGGTTAGCAAATTTCCTTTTAATCAAAATTGTTTTGATTATTACTATATAATAAAGTTTCGGTTGAAGAATCGATGATCATATCAAGTACATATTGAACTACTTGGTATTATCCTTTCTTGAGGTGGTATGGTGTCTAGTCAGGGAGCGTTGGGGTAGAGGGTCGCACCGGTTGCGGTCCGTCCCACTCCCGTCGGTACCGGCCATGATAGCGGGTAGGGACTCAATAATGCCGTAGAAATTGAGGTGTATTTTTCTAATTATAAAATTTGAATTATTACGTACTTTGAGATAATACCATAAATGTATTCAAGTAAAACCAATCGAGTTTGTTGATTGAATTGGATTGATAATGAATTTAATAAGATTAAATTAACTATATCCAATTAAAACACTCTAATATGAATAGATGTGTATTTCCTTTTGAAGAATTAGATATATGAAAATGATTCATGATAATTAATTAAAATTTGAATATGAAGTGGAGGATCACATAAGTGACATCCATGGTCTCCTGTCAAGGCGAAGGGTTTCCGTCGCCAGGGATTGCATGTGGGAGACTCCTGTCCGAAGCGACAGCTCCTGTATGCAAGCGTATATGGATCAGGCTCTTTGCTTCTCGAAAGAGTAACGCTGCATGCGTACTGACCCCAATATCGGATCCTCATATTATTGGGGTGATATTGGATTGCGTATAGTGTGTACTATTCTTGTTGACGGTGGCTTCAATTAACGACATGTCAACATCACCTTAGGGTGGTGGGCTAGGGTGTTAAAGACTGAATTGGGAAATGCAAGGTGGACTTGCAAGGCAGAATGTGTTCCTGCTTCTCTTTATTGGAGTCGCAGATTCTCATATTATTGGGATGTGAAAAAGATAAAAAAAGTGATCCCAGTTCTTGCTAGAGATATACCGGTAAGTATAACTATTTCTTTGAAAGTGATTAAGGGAATGAACTTTCAAAGTTGACAATGCAAAAATAATTTGATTTCAAATGCCTTAATCAAATATCATAAATTTGAATGTATGATTATATGTTCAAATATAGTGTATTCTTAAATTTCAGAAAATGAAGTCCATGAACCCACTAAGCAGTCTTTTGGAGGTTAACCACTTGACTGGATTGAATTACTCGGATTGGATCCGTAATTTGGAGCTTGTTCTCTCGGCTAAGCGCATAAGTTATGTACACATAGAAGACAAGCATGAAAGCCCTAAATCGAAGGAAGAAAAGCGATACAATGACAAGTATGATGAAGATCATATCTTGGATAGATGCTATATCCTGGGTTCTCTCTCCAATGTTCTTCAGAAGCAACACGTGGAGATGAGCACATGCCAGGAAATAGTACAGAATCTGAAAGATATGTTTAGTGACATTAACCGTACCCAACGTTACAACATTATGAAAGAACTCGTTTGTTGCAAGATGCAGGAAGGAACTTCGATCCAAGAACATGTACTCAAAATGTTAGGGTACTTGTCTGAGCTGGAGACCCTTGGGGGAAACATGGATGCAGACATGCAAGCAGATTTCATTCTACTGTCTTTGCCCAAGTCTTTCAATAAATTTGTCGTTTCATTCCACATGAACAAGTTTGACTTGACGAATGCTGGACTTCTTGCTGCATTAAAGTCTGAATAAGATGTAATGAAGAAAGATGGTCCCGTTGGTAGTGCAATGGTTACACAAGTCAGAGGGAAAAGCGGTCGGAAGAAAGTTTCTCGGAAGGGCCCAGCTCAGAAGAGAAAGAAGAAGAGTCAAGGTATTGTCTCATCTTCCAATGCATCCACACTGATAGTGTCGAAGAAAACCGATGTATGTCACAACTGCAAGAAGTCGGGGCACTTGAGGCGTAACTTCCTAGAATACCTGATGTCGATCGACAAAGGTAAAGCCCCAGCAGGTATGAAATCTACTTTGATCATTGAAATTAGCTTTCTCGTTGGACGAGAAGGAAGTTGAGTTGTAGATTCTAGTGTTTCTGTTCATGTATGCAATTTGTTGCATTTGTTTCAAGAAACTAGGAATCTGGAAAAAGGGGAGATAGTCATCTAGATGGGATCTGATGCAAGTGTTGCAACAGTTGCCATTGGGACATGTCGACTATCATTATCTAGTGGTAGAGTCTTAGTACTTAAATAGTGTATTTATGTACCCGAAGTCAGAAGCAATTTGATATATGTATTTGAGCTTGTTAGAAGCGGATATTTATTCCTTTTACGTAATAAATTAGTCATAAATAGTTATGATAAATATATTACGGATGGTATTTTGACTTCTGGTGGACTCTATGAATTGTGCATTGATAAATGTATCATGAATGTCACTACCACTAATAATAATACAAACCCTAAATGTTCCAGGGAGGATGGAAATCTTTCGAATGAGATTTGGCATCAAAGGCTTGGTCATTTATCTATTGATATGATCAATAGATTGATAAAGGACAGACCTTTGGATTTTCTATAGGTTCATCCTTTGCCTACCTGCTAGCATTGCATTCAAGGTAAAATGACTAGGACACCTTTCCGTAGAAAAGCTACAAGATGCGAAGGTATTATTGACGTAGTACATACCGATGTATGTAGTCCCTTCAGTACCACAACTTGAAATGGATGTCGATATTATTAGACGTTTTTTTATGACCATTCGCGATACGGGTTTGTCTTCCTATTACGTCATAAATCTGAAACCTATGAAAAGTTCAAAGTTCAATGCTTTGCTTGAGAACCAAACCGATAGGAAGATTAAACGTATTCGATCTGATCGAGGTGGCGAGTACCTCTCAGATGAATTCAAGGAATATCTTAACAGAATAGAATTATTTCCACCACTCGTCCTAGAACTCCCCAACGTAATAATGTTGCTGAAAGACACAACAAGACTATCATGGATATGGTCCGTTCAATGATGACCAAAGCACATTTACCACTTAGTTTCCGGGGATATGCAGTAGAGACTGTAATATATATCCTAAATAAGATTCCTAGCAAATCTATTTCTAAGACTCCTCATGAGCTCTAGTATGGAACCAAACCTAGTGTTAATCACTTGATAGTTTGGGGTTGCTTGGTCCATGCGAAGAACGTGGACACAAGTAAGCTAGAATCTCACTCTCATGAGTGTTACTTCATTGGGAATGTTAAAGATGGTATTGGATACCAACTCTATGGCCCTGAGACCCAAAAAGTTTTTTCTCTCTGGAGATGTGAAATTTCTGGAGAACGACTTCCTTAAAGGTCTAGACAAGGATGAAGTAGAGGAACTCATTGAATCCCCTGAGGATTCTGAGCTTCCTGAGCCAGAAATTGAATAGATAAATAAAGATTAACCACCCGTACCTCTTCGAAGAAGTTCGATGGTGGTTGCACCACTTGAAAGGTATGGACTCCATGTGTCAAGTGAAACTGACAATGATCCTTCTTCATTTGATGAAGCACTCACGGATCATGACATGGATAGATGGATGCTAGCAATGAAGTCAGAAATTGACTCCATGCATGAGAAAGGTGTATGGACCCTAGAGGATCCACCTAAAGGGGTAAAACCCATTGGGTGTAAATGGATCGTCAAGAGAAAGAGGGGACCTGATGGGAAAGTAGAGACCTTCAAGGCACAGCTCGTAGCCAAGGGCTACACATAGAGATAAGGCATCGATTACAATGAGGCATTCTCTCCTATGGCTATGCTTAAATCCATCAGGACATTGCTAGCTGTAAACTGCATATCTTGACTATGACGTCTGGCAGATGGACGTCAAGACGGCTTTCCTAAATGGATACCTCGAGGAGGATATCTATATGGAGCTGCCCCAGGGCTTCAAAACTGAGGATGACAAAGTATGCAAGCTGAAGAAATGCATCTATGGGCTCAAGCAAGCTTCTTGTAGCTAGAACAACAGATTTGATGAAACCATAAAGAGTTATGATTTTGTGCAGAATCGTGATGAACCTTGTGTGTACAAGAAGCTTAGTGGGATCGCCATTGTGTTCATCGTGCTTAACGTAGATGACATTCTTATCATTGGGAATGATACATGGATGATGGCCAGTGTGAAAATTTGGCTATCCCATACCTTTTAGATGAAAGATCTTGGAGAAACCTCTTACATCTTAGGTCTGATGTTGTTAAGAAATCAAGAAAAGAGGATATTGGGATTGACACAACATGGGTACATTTATTAGATTCTTGAACGATTCTGTATGGATAGTTCCAAACAAGGTTTCCTCCCCTTAAGGCATGGTATCCATCTGTCTAAAGGGATGGCTCCTGAAACTGTTGAGGAAAAGAAAGCCATGGTTGGATGCCTTTATGCATCAGCTGTAGGAAGCTTAATGTACGCCATGATGTCTACTAGGCCAGATATCTGCCATGTAGTGGGAGTAGTAAGTCGTTACAAATCTTGCTATGGAGAGCAACACTAGAATGCAGTAAAGAACATATTCAAGTATCTAAGATGGACGCAAGATTACATCTTGGTCTATGGAGATGGTGATCTCCAAGTCTTGGGATATACAGATTCTAACTTCCAGTTGGATATTGATGATCAAAAGTTAACATCAGGGTATGTATTCCTGTTGAACGGTGGTGCTGTGAGCTGGAGAAGCAAGAGGAGGACACTACAGTAGATTCAACAACAGAAGCCGAGTACATTGCCGCATCAGATGTTGCAAAGGAGGCAGATTGGTTGCGCAAGTTCATCCTCAAACTTGGTGTAGTTTCCTTTGATACTCCCATCCTGTTACTCTGCGATAACACGGGAGCCATTGCCCATGCGAAGGAACCCATATGTCATCAAAAGATCAAGCACGTGGAAAGGAAATACCACATCATTTGGGGGATTCAAAAGCGTGGTGATATCATCATCACTAAGGTGGCGTCTACCGACAACGTTGCTAATCCTCTTACCAAACCTCTGACACAGAAGGTTTTCGACCAGCATGTAATGAGTATGGGTTTAAGGATTGTTCCTGAATGATTCTGAGGGATAGTGGGAGATTGTTAGCAATGTGAGCCCGAGGCGAACCATTCCTGCAATAAATGTTATTGTAATAAATGATTTATCAATAAAAGTTATTGATTTTTTTCACTCCCATTCTAAGATTAAATGAATGAATGCACTATAAGGTCCCTATGTACAATAAGGGTTATGTACCATGGCCAGCTTGACAATCATACAGATGTTGATTCATTGATTGAATCATAGAGGATGATGCTTGGATGAATATCTGAGTTAGATAGAGGACTCATCAAGCATCATCAAATGATTATTAAGTGATGATCTCCAGCCTGAGTAGGAGATGATAATACTTTTTCTCATTTGGCTGATATCTGACCGACCTTTTGATGCTGGTCCTCTGCATGGGAAGAGTGATTTAGAGGTGTCAGAATATTTGAGTCAATGGGTTGACTTAACGAGATCGAGATAACCAAAGACCTATGTTGAATACTGTCACAGCATAGGCATGCAGCCTCTGATCAGAGACAAATGTGTTACTATATGTCTGAGTATGTACATTTAGTAGACTAATAGGTTGATGACCTACCCAAGGTCTATACATCACCGAGCTGGTGTGCAAGTAAGGAAATATGTGTAATACGATCTCTCAAAGGAATCATACATGTTCACATGTGAACGGGAAGACATGAGCTCACTCATGAGGTATTGGGACTAATCAAATTCTATGCATGGACATCATGCTTTGGAAGCATGACAAGAATTTGAAGGTAAGATATATGCTTTGGGAAAGCATATGATCTATACTAATTCCCAATGGCAAAGATTGAGAAACTTGGTAATCAAACCCTAAAGATGACAATGTAAAATTGATCTATATCTTCAGGATGATCATAGGTCTTCCAGTATGCAGGATGTACAGGTGATGGGAAAACCTGCAGGTGATGTGATCATAAACGATTGTATAACCACGACGCTTCCTTTCTGAGGGAGTGATGAAACAAGTTTGGATTTTAGTGACTCCTCTCAGTAGAGAAGTGACCTAATCTTAGACCATGTATTGGACATTGATCTGAATGAGATTCAGATGCAATGAGAAGATTAGGTCTACGGTCTTGATTTAATCAGTCATCTTTGGGAGGTCCATGTTGTCTGTATTTGAGATGTGATCTCAATATCGAAGTCACTATACGTGGAACAATACAATCGCCCTGTCCTTATCTCCAAGTATCTGCGGAGAAATCGCATTATTCTTGAAAGTGTTCAAGAATAATTCCATAGTTGAATTATATCTAAGCATTAAGAGAATGATATATAAATGTGATTTAATTGTCTTGATGCATGTGGAAATTATCCAATATAATTAAATGTGATTTAATCGTTGAGGATAAGAATAATATGAATAGCAACATCCATATATTCATAATATATTATAAATGTGACTCATAATGTATTAGAGAGATAATTATAATTTATATTTTTTAATTATATATTGTTGTGTATTGGATACACATTATGTAATTAGTTTAAAATGTAAATTATATTTTGTTTTGGGTTGTGAATGTGATTCACAAATTTCAAATGGCAAGAATGCAATATTCTCAAAAATAATTATGAAGTATATTTGTAGAATAAATCACAACGAAAGTTGTTGGAAAATTAGTGGATATTTTCAGGGAGATATGAAATCTCATGAGATTTCATGAGATTGCCTCTACATGGAAACAAGTAGACAGCGACCAAGTCCTATATGGAATTGGTAGCTGTCCACAATATTTCATGGGGAGATGTTATATCCATGATGATTATCTCCTTATATGTTTGATTTAATTTAGGATTAAATTTTATTTAATTTATCAAATATATTTAATCTAAATTAAATTATTAGTTGTTGACTTTTACCAACAACAATCTTTACCATTGGATTAAACATAAATCAATCTCATCCATTGATTTTATGTATCCCATGTATCGTGATCCATGGATCCCAAAACCCTACAAATAGAGAGGCATGCCATGCTCTCTAGGGTTATGCAATTGAGATACATCTCTCTCTTATTTCACACGTCACCCGTCTCTCCTCTCCATTGGGGGCCGTCCACCAAATCCTAGAGTAGAAAGCTAGTCGACGCTTCGCCACCGCGCCGCCGCCTCGACGTTCCTCGGTTCTCCATCTTCTTTGGAGTGCTTCTCTCACAAAGAAGGTGTTCGATCTCGTGCGATGAGATCGGGAGTTCACCGTGCTTGGATCTACTTGTGGGATTGCGAGGATCACATGACTCATCCCCACGCTAGCAAGCATCTTCTTCGACGATCGGACTTGAGACAGGAGGTCTCTTTTCGTAAAGACTCGATCAACCACGCTTCAAGAGGTATTCCTTTGTACTTGATGTGGTTCTGGATGAAACGATCTGAGAATCGTTCTTGGATCATGTGGTTTCATTGCATGAAAAAAAATAAAATTCCGCTGCATAGAACAACTAGTTCGACTAGTCATTCTTCGCCGTATTCGATACGATGCTCACGCTTACGTGATGTGCTTGAGGATTATACCATATCCTTCAACCACACCTTACCTGATCTCAAACCATTACCCACAACCCTGAAGTACGCCTTCCTTGCGGTACAAGAGAATATTTTTTTTCATCATTAGTTCGTGATTGATCGAGGAGTAGGAATTGTTGGACATGTGAGCCCACGGCGAGCCATTATGCAATAAATGTTATTGCAAATATCATTCCCTGATCTGAAATGAAGAATAAATAATTTGCATAATAGGTCCCTTTGTACAATTAGGGTTATGTACCATGGCTGTCTTAATGATCATACAGCTGTTGATTCAATTATTGAATCATAGAGGCTGGTGTTTGGATGAATATCTAAAGGGTTAGATTGAGGACTCATCAAGCACCGTCAAATGATTGTTAAGATGTGATCTCCAGCCTGAGTAGGAGATGGCAATCCTTTCTCACATAGGCTGATATCTGACCGACCTCTTGATGCAGGTCCTCTGCGTAGGAATAGAGATTCGGAGGTGTCAGATTAGTTAAGTCAAAGAGTTGACTTAACGAGATCGAGATAACCAAAGTCCTATGTTGAATGCTGTCACAGCATAGGCACGCATCCTCTGACCGGAGACAGATGTATTGCTATATGTCTGAGTGTGTACATTTGACAGACCAATAGGTTGATGACCTAACCAAGGTCTATACACCGGCGCGTTGGTGTGCATATAAGGGCATATGAGTAATACGATCTCTCAAAGGGATCATACAGGTTCACTACTGAACCAGAAGACATGAGCTCACTCATGAGATATTGGGAGGAATCAAATTCCGTGCACGGTCGTCTCGCTTTGGAAGCTTGACTGAATTTGTAGGTTTGATATATACTTTTGGAAAGTATATGATCAAGACCTAGGTATGATATATGCTTTTGGAAAGTATATGATTGATACCAAATCCCAATGATCAAATAAGAAACTTGGTGATCAAACCCTGAAGAAGACAGTGAAAAATAGATCTTGATCTTCGGGTTGACCATGGGTCTTCTAGTATGCAGGATGTACAGGTATTGGGAATACCTGAGGGTGATGTGATCATAAACGATTGTATATCCATGACGCTTCCATTCCGAGGGAGTGATGAAACAGGTCTGGATTTTAGTGACTCCTTTCAGTAGAGAAGCAATCCGATCTTAGTCCAAGTGTTGGACATTGGTCTGAATGAGATTCAAATGTAATGAGAAGATTAGATTTGCGGTCTTGATTTAATCAAGCATCTATGGGAGGTTCGTAAGATCTGGATTTGAGATAATATCTCAATGTCCAAGTCACTATACGTGGAACAATACAATCGCCCTATCCTTATCTCCAAGTATATGCGGAGAAAGCACATTATTCTTGAAAGGGTTCAAGAATAATTCTTTTGATGAAATATCCAAGCAAGGACTTGATGATTAAATGAGATTTAATTATCAAGCTTAAATATGAATATGATTCATATTGTGAAAATGATTATCTAAGATAATTAAATGGGATTTAATTATCAAGGATTAAGACAATGTGGATAACACTATCCATGATATATGTGTATTATAAATATGATTTATAATATACATATATAAGAGAGAGAATCTATGTAAATAGAATTTGTTAATTAATTGTGTGGATTGGATTCACATTAATTAATTAATTGGAAATGTAATTTACAAATTAGTTTGGGTTGTGAATATGATTCACATAATGATCAATGGCATGATTAAAATATTCACAAATTAATTTGGAATTAATTTGGTGGATATTATTGCAATAATAGTTATTGCTATTTATTAAGAAATAATAAGATAAAATAAAAGGAGACAAAATAACACCCTATAATTTAGGGTGGTTGGTTGACTCCCTTTTTGTTGTCACATTATCTCTTAATTAGTTAAATTAAATTAAGTTGATAATGTTGCAACATATTTTAATTTAAATTAATGTTGTTGGTTTTAACCAACAACAATCATAGCCATTGATTTAGCATGGACCAAGCATAGCCTTTGGATCCATGTATCCCATGGATTGAGATCCATTGGATCCTAAACTAATATAAATAGAGGGCTAGGGTAGCCTTCCAAGGTACAACATCATTAAGAGTTGTGCAAGGTTACAACTCTCTCTCTCTCTTTCTCATTCTCGCCCTCTCTCTTTCTCTTCTCCATCAAGTGGCCGTCCACTTTGTGTTGAGAAAAGAGAGACTCTCGGCTTCTTCTTCGTCGACTCGTGGATCTCCATCTTCTTTGGAGTTTCTTACTCTAAAGGAAGACGACGGATTTCGTTTGATGAAATCGGTGGAGCCATCGCTTAGATCTTCATCGAGGATTGCGGGAAGAAACGTGACTCATCATCGCGCCCGCAAGTGCGTTCTTCGTGGATCGGACTTAAGATAGGAGGATCTCTACTTTGGGATCTCGCGATCACAACCACGCTTCAAGAGGTATTCCTTGTACTTTGTGGTTTGATGAAACGATCCGAGAAGTGTTCTCGTGATCATGTGGTTTCATCTTTAAAGTTAAAAAATTTTAATTTCCGCTGCATCTAGCGACTAGTGCGACTAGTTGCTCCGATTGCATACGATGCGATCGACACGCTTCCGTGATGCGCTTGAGGATACTCAATATCCTTCAAGTGGTATCAGAGCCATAGGTCGAATAAGGTTTTGGATATGATCCATACACCTTAGACGATTTGGTTCTTGAAAGGGTTGCGAAATTTTTTACTGCATTTCAATTTTCGCACCTCTGTCTAATTGAATTTTTCGGCTCTGTTTAAAATGTTTAAACACGAAAATTTCAATTGGATTTTGTTCCCCATTAAAAAAGGAAACCATAGGACTTGAGTTTACTAAATTTGGACTTTATTTGCTCAAGATATGGCTTTTTGAATATGACTATATTCACTGTTGCGGGAACTGCGGATTTGAACGTAATTAATGAGATGATTACGGTTTTAATCCGCCTTGAAATGCGTGAATTATCACTTGGGGTCTTTAATAAATCAAATAGGCAATCTTTGGAAACTGAGTTTGTATTTTTTGGATTTAAATTGATCAAGATAAGTTAATTTTAGTGATTGGGGGTCACTGCTGGAAATTAACAATTTTGATCTTGAACCTTGTGATATGTCATTCAATTATAATGATGAAAATTAATTGTTAATTTTCTGGAATAATTAGTGATAAATATTTGTGAAATATTTAAAGAAATAATTATTTCATTGAATGACACTTGCCTAAACCACAATGATGAGATATTAGATCTTGATCATTGGTTCATCAACAAACATTGCTTTCATGAAAACCATAGTTTATCCAACAATTGTTGTAGGACAACTTTTACATGAAAAACCCTCTTGCTTGAATAGGATTGGGGATTTGTCTAGCAAATCTCCTTATAATATAATCAAAAATGTTTTGATGTATATTATATGGTATAATTTCGGTTGAAAAACCGATGAACATCTCAAAGTACATGATGGTCTATCTGGTATTATCCTTTCCTGAGGCGGATGTGGTGCCTAGTCGGAGAGCATTGGGGTCGCGGGTTGCAACGTATGTGGTCCGTCCCACTCTCGTCGGTACTGGCCATGACAGCGGGTAGGGACTGTATAATACCGGAGACAGACAATGTGTATTTTTCTAATTATTAAAATTCGAATAATACGTACTTTGAGTATATACCTACTATTCAAGTAAAAGACATGTTTGTTGATTGATGTTTGGATTGATGATTAATTTAATGTGATTAAATTAATTATATCCAATAAACACTCTATTATGAATAGATGTGTATTTCCCTTGGAAGAATTAATTATGTGAATGTGATTCACGATAATTAATTATAAAATTTGAATATGAGGTGGAGGATCACATAAGTGACATCCATGGTCTCCCGTCAAGGCAAAGGATTTCGTCGCCAGTTGTTGTGTATAGGAGACGCCTGTCCGAAGTGACAGATCCTATATATGATTTAATTGGATCGGGTTCTTTGCTTCTCGAAAGAGTAAGGCCGTATACGTAGTGACCCCAATATCGGGTCCTCATATTATTGGGGCGATATTGGATTGCGTATAGCGAGTATTAAGCCTGTTGACGGTTGGTTCAATTAATGACGGCTCAACATTGCCTTAGGGGTGGTGGGCCCGGGTGTTAAAGACCGAATTGGGAAATGCAAGTTGGACTTGCAAGGCGGAATGTGTTCCCGCTTCTTTTTATCCGAGTTGTAGGTTCTCATATTATTGGGATGCAACAAAGATAGGAAAGGAGATCCCAGATCTTGCTAGAGATATAATGGTAAGAATATCTCTTACATTGAAAGTAATTAAGGGAATGAACTTTCAGTGTTGACAAGGCAAGACAACTTTGATATAGAAATTCCTAAATCAAAGTAAAACATGTATATATATAATATATACACTTATGCAAATTTCTTATTTCAGATAATCCTTCATTAAACCCACTCAATGTTATACTCAATGATAACCAGTAAAAATATCTTGGATTGGACTCATGATCCAGATATTGTACTTGCAATTGGACACATAATGTATGTGGTTGCAGTGTGCAAGTCCCCTCAACATAATGAGGAAGGACAATTAAATAAGACAATAAGACATCACCTTAGGGTTTGTATGTCTCTGTAGTCTTGATCTTTCATCGAATGTACTTTGGAAGTGACATGTCGATGGTGATCGTAATTGTCGAATAATCCTTATAAAATAAAAGAAGATATTTTGGCATACATATGTGCTCTAGACATTTAATCATGAATGACATGGTTCTCTGCATTATGCAGAATGGTGGCTCGAAAGAGATGATGTATTCAAAATGTTTGAATACCTACCTGAACCTAAGTCTCCAAGAGTTAAGATGAATGTAGATATGATGAGTGTCATCATTCTACTATCTATACTTAAGTCATTCATGAAGCTTTATGATATTCATATTGTATGAATTTAATGAAGCATGTATAAATGTTGAAATGCTCTTACATTGAATTCTTTTGAATTTAACATAAGAGATCCTTAGTCTCAAGCAATGGTTGTTTATAGATTAAGAGAGTGCAGTGGAAGCATGGGTCGGACCCGAGTAAGAAGGAAAGTCAAAGAGTTGACCTACTTCTGTGACTTCCATATGACATCCAAAGAGTTGGAAGAATGCCAATACTGCAATAAGTTGATGTGTTGATAGTATGACTATCAAATCTGTCTAAAATCCTTAGTGAAGGACTCAGATAGAGCATCAGAATAATCTACATATAATCATTGACTCTGACTTTATTATTTCATAAGATAAAGTCTGACAATTGTATCCCAATCTTCTAATGACATTTGCAATTAGTTGCATATATATATTAGAAGATTAGAAATTTGATCTTAAGGTTTAGTAATCATCTACATGGATATTGCTGTAATTGTTGCAGCAATCTCTGTTGGATAGATAAACTTCATATTCTCAGTGGGAGAGCCCTTTTGTTTTAGAGAATGTCTCTATGACCTAGATATTAGAATACTCTCATTGTTTATTTCTAAATGTTGGACATAAACATGAATATCTGAGATAGAACTATCATAAAGAGTTATGATGGAAATATTTCAGATAGTAATCTAATATCTAGTGGATCCCACAAAATTAGAAAATTAATGAATGGTTCATTAAGATTTCTAATACTGAAAATCAAACTTTATAAGATCAATTGGAGGATGAAGATCATTTGACAATGATCTGGCATCAAGTCTTGGACATATGTCTGTTGATTTGATCAATAGACTAGTAAGATATGAAACTTTAGAATGTCTAAAATTTCAAATCTTACATACTTGTGAATATTGTATTCAAAGTAAAATGTCCAATACACCCTTCTTTGGGAATGGTGTTAGATGTCGAGGTATTCAAGATCTCATACATATTGATGTATGTAGATCATCTATATCATAGTAAATATTATTGATATGTAATATCTATTGATGATTACGTATGATATGAGATTTCTTCTCTTCACCTGAGAAACCTTTGAAATGTTCAAAGATTTCACAATTCTGGTTTAGAACCAAAGTTTGGAGAAAGATGAAATGAATTTGATCTAACCTAGGTAGCTTGTACCTATTAGATAAAATTCAAAGAATACCTTATGGAGATATGAATATCATTTCTATCTCACTCCTCCTAATACACCTAAACTCAATGGAGTTGTAGGGAGATACAATTGGATCATGTGTGACATGATTTGGCCAATGATATTTTTTAGCATAATTATCCCTTAGTTTCCAAGTATATATGTGTAGTAGAGACTACAATATATATCCTTAATGAGGTTCCATGCATGTAAGCTGGAATCTAGCACTTGAGAGTGCTACTTCATTAGGAAAATAAAGTATGGTATTGGATACCTACTTTATGACCTTGAGATTCTTAAAAGATCTCATCTCTGAGAATGTGATTCTTGGAGGATTGAGAATCTTGAGAATCAAGATGAAAATGAAGTAAAGGAACTCATTTAATCTTAAGAAGATAATGAGGCTCCTGAAATCGGAAACTAAAAGGATAATTAAAGATGAAACATTAATACCTCTTCAAATAAGTTTGAGGATGTATTCCATGTGTCAGTTAAGTCTGACAATGATCGGACTTCATGTGATGAAGCTCCTAAGGATCATGACATGGAATGATGGATATTAGCAATAAAGTCTAAAGTAGACTTCATATACAAATGTTGTATATGGACCCTCAAGGATCCACCTATTAGGGTTAGACCCATTAAGGTGTAAATGGATCTTCAAGAAGATAGGGAACCTGATGAGAAGGTAGAGACCTTCAAAGCTCGGTTCGTAGCCATAAGCTACACATCGAAAGAGAAGACATTGCTTGCAATGAGACTTGCTCTTCGGTAACCATGCTTAAAGTCATCAGAATAAAGCTAACCTTAGCTACACAACTTGACGATTGCATCTTCAGGATGTAATTGAAGATTGCATTCCTCTAAGAATACCTCTCGGAGGATATTCACATGAAGTAACCCCAGGGCTTCATGGTTGAGGAAAGCAATGTGAAAGCTAACGAAATCCATCTATGGACTCAAATAAGCTTTTTGTAGTTGGAACATCAGATTTGATGAAATCATAAGTGTTATGATTTCAGATAGAATCTTGATGTACCATGTGAAGCTTAGTGGGAGTGCCATTGTGTTCATCGTGCTAAATGTAGATAATATCCTAATCATTTGGAATGATATAAGGATGATAATAAGTGTTTTATGATCTGGCTATTCCATACCTTGAGATATGATCTCAAGAATACCTCTTAGATCTTAGTTCTGAAGTTGTTCAGAATCAAAGAAAAGAGGGTATTGGGACTGTCACATTTGTAGTACACCTTGGACATATTCCATTCTTGGAAATTCCAAGAAAGGCTTCCTTCCCTTGAGATTTGGTACTGACCTATCAAAAGGGATAGCACCTCAAAGAGTTGAGGAAGTGAATGCTAAAACTGCTTGCACTTGTGCATCAGTTACGAGAAGCTAAGTGTATACTAGATGTGTACAAAAGCCAGATATCTGCCATGTAGTGGGAGTAGTAAAGTGTTGCTAATCCTACTATGGAGAGAAAACACTTGATTGCAGTAATAACGATATCTTCAAAGATGACAAGGCTTTAGAGATAGTGATCTCTAAGTCTTATCTTCAAGAAATTAAGATTTTTAGATGGAAATCTAAAAGGTCTTAACTGCAAATACCGTAGGAGATAGTGATCTCCAGGAATAAGGGTATTCTGATAAGGATTATGGAAATACTGGTTATAATAATTATTGAGCAATAGTGTCAAGGACACTATAACTGCTTTGACTAGATTGAGTATAGGTTGCATTAGATGCAACATTCGCATTGGATGCGAGCACTGTTACCTAGGGATATGCAAGTACCGTAAAAGGACTTGGCATAGTCTTTTGGGAACAGAGTGACTGATCAGCTTACCTAGCTATTTCTAAATGGCCTATGATTGTCACATGAGTGTGAGTTTAAATGATTAGCCCATTAATGGCTCTTTGGGCTAGTGGGAGATTGTTGGACATGTGAGCCCACGGCGAGCCATTATGCAATAAATGTTATTGCAAATATCATTCCCTGATCTGAAATGAAGAATAAATAATTTGCATAATAGGTCCCTCTTTACAATTAGGGTTATGTACCATGGCTGTCTTAATGATCATACAGCTGCTGATTCAATTATTGAATCATAGAGGCTGGTGTTTGGATGAATATCTAAAGGGTTAGATTGAGGACTCATCAAGCACCGTCAAATGATTGTTAAGATGTGATCTCCAGCCTGAGTAGGAGATGGCAATCCTTTCTCACATAGGCTGATATCTGACCGACCTCTTGATGCAGGTCCTCTGCATAGGAATAGAGATTCGGAGGTGTCAGATTAGTTAAGTCAAAGAGTTGACTTAACGAGATCGAGATAACCAAAGTCCAATGTTGAATGCTGTCACAGCATAGGCACGCATCCTCTGACCGGAGACAGATGTATTGCTATATGTATGAGTGTGTACATTTGACAAACCAATAGGTTGATGACCTAACCAAGGTTTATACACCGGCGCGTTGGTGTGCATATAAGGGCATATGAGTAATACGATCTCTCAAAGGGATCATACAGGTTCACTACTGAACCGGAAGACATGAGCTCACTCATGAGATATTGGGAGGAATCAAATTCCGTGCACGGTCGTCTCGCTTTGGAAGCTTGACTGAATTTATAGGTTTGATATATACTTTTGGAAAGTATATGATCAAGACCTAGGTATGATATATGCTTTTGGAAAGTATATGATCGATACCAAATCCCAATGATCAAATGAGAAACTTGGTGATCAATCCCTGAAGAAGACAGTGAAAAATAGATCTTGATCTTCGGGTTGACCATGGGTCTTCTAGTATGCAGGATGTACAGGTATTGGGAATACCTGAGGGTGATGTGATCATAAACGATTGTATATCCATGACGCTTCCATTCCGAGGGAGTGATGAAACAGGTCTGGATTTTAGTGACTCCTTTCAGTAGAGAAGCAATCCGATCTTAGTCCAAGTGTTGGACATTGGTCTGAATGAGATTCAGATGTAATGAGAAGATTAGATTTGCGGTCTTGATTTAATCAAGCATCTATGGGAGGTTCGTAAGATCTGGATTTGAGATAATATCTCAATGTCCAAGTCACTATACGTGGAACAATACAATCGCCCTGTCCTTATCTCCAAGTATCTGCGGAGAAAGCACATTATTCTTGAAAGGGTTCAAGAATAATTCTTTTGATGAAATATCCAAGCAAGGACTTTATGATTAAATGAGATTTAATTATCAAGCTTAAATATGAATATGATTCATATTGTGAAAATGATTATCTAAGATAATTAAATGGGATTTAATTATCAAGGATTAAGACAATGTGGATAACACTATCCATGATATATGTGTATTATAAATATGATTTATAATATACATATATAAGAGAGAGAATCTATGTAAATAGAATTTGTTAATTAATTGTGTCGATTGGATTCACATTAATTAATTAATTGGAAATGTAATTTACAAATTAGTTTGGATTGTGAATATGATTCACATAATGATCAATGGCATGATTGAAATATTCACAAATTAATTTGGAATTAATTTGGTGGATATTATTGCAATAATAGTTATTGCAATTTATTAAGAAATAATAAGATAAAATAAAAGGAGACAAAATAACACCCTATAATTTAGGGTGGTTGGTTGACTCCCTTTTTGTTGTCACATTATCTCTTAATTAGTTAAATTAAATTAAGTTGATAATGTTGCAACATATTTTAATTTAAATTAATGTTGTTGGTTTTAACCAACAACAATCATAGCCATTGATTTAGCATGGACCAAGCATAGCCTTTGGATCCATGTATCCCATGGATTGAGATCCATTGGATCCTAAACTAATATAAATAGAGGGCTAGGGTAGCCTTCCAAGGTACAACATCATTAAGAGTTGTGCAAGGTTACAACTCTCTCTCTCTTTCTCATTCTCGCCCTCTCTCTTTCTCTTCTCCATCAAGTGGCCGTCCACTTTGTGTTGAGAAAAGAGAGACTCTCAGCCTCTTCTTCGTCGACTCGTGGATCTCCATCTTCTTTGGAGTTTCTTACTCTAAAGGAAGACGACGGATTTCGTTTGACGAAATCGGGGGAGCCATCGCTTGGATCTTCATCGAGGATTGCGGGAAGGAACGTGACTCATCATCGCGCCCGCAAGTGCGTTCTTCGTGGATCGGACTTAAGATAGGAGGATCTCTACTTTGGGATCTCGCGATCACAACCACGCTTCAAGAGGTATTCCTTGTACTTTGTGGTTTGATGAAACGATCCGAGAAGTGTTCTCGTGATCATGTGGTTTCATCTTTAAAGTTAAAAAATTTTAATTTCCGCTGCATCTAGCGACTAGTGCGACTAGTTGCTCCGATTGCATACGATGCGATCGACACGCTTCCGTGATGCGCTTGAGGATACTCAATATCCTTCAGGAATATCGATTGTTAGAGATTCTGGAGAAAAATTGCAAGGCAATAGGCTGGAGCATCTTCGATCTCCACGGGATAAATCTCGTTCTATGTTCGCATCATATCTACCTAGAGAATGAAGCTAAACCCTCTCGTGTATTCCAACGCAAGTTGAATCCAAATTTACGAGAGGTCGTGAAGAATGAGATTAAGAAATGGTGTGGTGCGGGTTTTATTTATCCCATCTCTAAATCTAAGTGAGTGGAACCTATTCATGTTGTCTCGAAGAAGATGGGAACTTAGGCGACCATCAATGAGGATGGATAGGAAATCGTGACACGAGTACCTACGTTGTGGTATTTCTGTGTGGATTACAGACGCTTGAATGTCGCGACGAAGAAGGATCATTTTCCCCTACCATTTATCGATCAGATTTTAGAAAGATTGGCGGGAAAGGAATTCTTCTGCTTCTTAGATGGGTTCTCTGGATACAATCAAGTAGCTATCACTCTTGAGGACCAGAAAAAAATCACATTCACATGCCCCCTTTGGTACTAGAGCTTTCAGGTGCATGCCCTTGGGTTATGCAACGCTCCCTATACCTTTCAATGGTGCATGATTGCAGTATTCACCGAGATGGTCGGTGAATTCCTGGAAGTATTCATGGATAACTTCTCGGTCCATGGTGATTCCTTTGATTCTTATCTTAGAAATCTGGACCAAGTCCTCAAAAGATGTTGTGAGGTAGATATGGTGCTCTCTTAGATGAAAAGTCACTTCATGGTGACCAAGGGCATTGTGTTGGGGCATGTCATCTCCAAGAGAGGAATGGAGGTTGACACTACCAAGGTGGACATGATCAGATGACTCTAGCCACCAACCAATATAAAGCAGTTGCGGTCATTCCTCGGGCATGTTAGATTTTATAAGAGATTTATAAAAGACTTTTCAAAGATCACCCAACTACTAACTGAACTTCTAGGCAAAGACATGGAGTTTATTGTCGATCATAAATGTCCTGAAGCCTTTAAGCTACTTCAAGGGATGATCATGGATGTCCTAATCCTACAAGCCCTAGATTGGTCTTTTCCTTTTGAGATCATGATGGACGCCTCATATTTTGCTGTTGGGGTCGTATTAGGACAGAGGTGGAATGGTATCCCGTTCGCTATACACTATGCAAGAAAAGTGCTTGACCCCGCTCAGCGTAACTATACAATTACAGAAAAGGAGATGCTTGCAGTAGTGTTTACCTTAGATAAGTCCAGTTCCCATCTCATCGGATCTAAGGTGATTGTGTTCATAGATCATACAGCACTACGGTACCTAATGGAAAAGGACGCGAAGGCGCATCTTCTTTGGTGGATTTTACTCATCCAGGAGTTTGACTTGGACATTAGAGATAAACGTAGAAAGAAGAACGTAGTGGCTAATCACCTCTCCCGTCTCGAAATTCTTGATACCTCTGATGAAACACCTATTCGAGACTCCTTTCCAAATGAGTTAGTTTTTGTTATTGATTCACTCCCATGGTATCCCAACATAGAGAATTATCTTGTCTTCAAGAAAGTTCCCGGAGATTGGTCCAAGAGCAACATAGACCGACTAAAGTCGGATGCGAGAAATTACCATTGTGAGGATCCGATCCTTATCTTTGAAGTACCATATTGTGTCTGGAGGAGGTGTATTCCTCAGGAGGGATATCATAGTGTCCTTACTTTTTGCCATAGTCTGAAGGCAGGAGGATACCACTCCAGGACGAGGACCGTATGGAAGGTACTAAATTGTGGCTTATATTGCCTGACTCTATTTCGCGATGATCTCTCCTTTGCGAAGTTGTGCCCAGTATGCCAGCGAATTGGAGGAACCGTTGGTTCCAAGGATGAGATAACAATGCAGCATGCCATCATTTGTGATGTCTTTGATGCCTGGGGTATCAACTTCATGGGACCATTCTCGGTTAGCCATGGTTTTGAATATATCTTTCTTGCGGTGGATTATCTGTCAAGGTGGGTGGAGGCTATCCCAACCTGAGCCGCAGACAACAAGACGTCTGTAAATTTATTAAAGATCATATAATCTCTAGGTTTGAAATCCCCAAAGTCTTGATATCCGATGGGGGTAGACATTTTGCGAACAGAGACATGAAGAAACTAATAAAGTATTATAGCATCGAACACCATGTCTCTATTCATTACCACCTACAGACCAATGGCATGGCAGAGGTGTCGAATAGAGAGGTTAAGACCATATTGCAGAAGCTTGTCTGCCCAGACATGAAGGATTGATCTAAGATCTTGGATCAGGTCTTTTGAGCGAACAGGACTACTTACAAGACACCATTATGAACCTCCCCATTCAGAAAGGTGTTTGGGAAGCCGTACCATCTACCCATAGAGCTAGTGCATAAATCCGAATGGGCAATCAAGAAGGTCAATTGGAACATACACATAGGGCAGAAACAGATAGAAATGGATCCGAATGAACTTTTGGAGATCAGAAACCGAGCATATGATAACAATTTGGTGTACAAGGACAAAGTAAAGCAGTGGCACGATAGATTTATCGGTCAAAAGATCTTTGTTCCTGGTCAGAAGGTATGTTTGTTCAATGTGAGGTTGAAGGTTTTGCAAGGGAAGCTTAAATTCTAGTGGACAGGTATGTTCATAGTCTGTGTTATGCATGACAGTGGATGTGTAGAGATCTCAGATCTAATAGATGGAGCACAGACATCCCTTGTTAATGTACAATTGCTGAAACACTTTGTTGAACCTAATGAACAGTTAGTCCGTGTTGAGCAGATTGTTTCCATGCGTGAGTCAGACTCAGAAGAAACACATAAAGCCGTGCATGAGGCCTTGAAACATTGAGCTCTTGCCTCCAACAACATGGAAAAGATTCAGATCTTGTTCCTTGTATATACTCACCTCCTTCTTGAATATATTTTCTTTACCTCCCTCCCCAGTGATTTAAATCACTCGCCCCCGCTCCATATCATTTCACTTTATGACTATACTTTGTATGACCCGATCCTAAGTACAATGGGGGAGAGTGACCTGAGTCTATTCACCATTCATTGTACATCCTCCGGATCTCATCAGTTCTCACATCCACTTTTGTGCTAGACTTAGACTGACTAGAGCCTAAGAATAAGGGGCATCGATGCCTATCATGTATATAGACTCATGAAATTCCCCTCTTAACCTCACCCGCCCCATTTTTTATCTTCTTCTAACTTAGGTTGCAAGAGCCTAAGTATTGGGGGCGGAACGACTTCTATACCTTTTGTTTTTTAGCTCTCCTATGCTTAGCACGAGCTATGTCATTTTCCTCGCTTTTCATTCTCCGAGGACATAACACACACCAAGTATAGGGGGGCGTGTCTATTACA
Organism: Ottelia alismoides; assembly: GCA_037367405.1. Taxonomy (NCBI): domain Eukaryota; kingdom Viridiplantae; phylum Streptophyta; class Magnoliopsida; order Alismatales; family Hydrocharitaceae; genus Ottelia; species Ottelia alismoides. Next base: position 639,970 of record JAZKJV010005183.1, read on the forward strand.
TATATACTTTACCCATAGCTCCTACTTTCGCATATTTTCACGTATTTTTATATATATATATTATGCAATAATTATGGGGTGGGTAAAAATTGAAAAAAATTGGTATAGTAGTATGTATATTGTATAATCTATATAATACTTTTATAAAAAGTTGTAAAATTCTTGTAAATAATGCTTTTGTAAAAATTGTTATAAAATAGGAAGTGTACCAAAAAAACACAAACAAAAACAATAAAAAACAGAGGATTTTTATTTACTCTTGCATATCATCCTTGCATTTAAAAAAAAGAGTCTTGCATGTCACTCATCTCTGTAGCATGTCATCTGCATCTCATTTGCATATCTAACATATGTAAAGTGAAAAGTTAGCGGGTTCTGAACCAAGTTATGAATAGATGTTGAGGATGGATTTGATTTGACCTTTATATACTTAATTTCAGAGGAACCTTATAGGAACTGGAGTTAATATTTCTCAGGTAAAGTGACAATTGTTTGAGTTCGCAAGTCTATGTTCACATGTCATCTTAATTGGTCTAAGTAGAGTATTTCGTGCACACGCATGAATCTTTTAGATAGTGGCCTAACTTGGACAAGCACCATGCACGTAGCTCTTCATGGATGAGGTGGTGAGGAGGTAGAATCTTTTATCTTGGTGTAGCACATGGGTGGAAATATCTGTCCTCCTCTAGGGAGGGAAGTGCATCTCAACCCAGTCTGGTGGTGTTGACATTAAGGACGAGATGTTTTGGGTTGCAATAATGCTTCAAAATAGGAATAGTCTACCGGCTTAAGAAGATAAACTCCTTATGTACATACTGCACCTCGTATATTAGTTCAAAAAAATAAATAAAAAAGAGAGAACTCCAAAAAAATGGGCAGGCCCAATTGAAAATAAAATGCATGTCGGAGTCTGTATATTTTCAAGGCATATGCTTCAAAGCCTCATACCATACAATTCTGCAGCTGGATGACTTGGCTACACTAGTCAAGCATTTTAGGATAGATAGCTACATTGGCTACCGTCCATTCTTCTCTCCACCACCTCTTCTTGAGATGGTCATACTTAAAAAAAGAAGGGAATACCCCGCTCCTCGAGGAAAGAACTACTGGACCGGGGGAATTATAGTTACCTTGTAAGAGGAGGCTGGTTCTTTGCCATTTCTGATGTGTAGAGTTATATTTTACATACACAATACAAGTAAGATTCATAGTCATCAGAAATTTACATATGAGGATTTGTTATGACCTGACTGTTGAGGCGTCTTGAATAGACGACTTGTGGAACTTCTGGTGGATCTTAAATTCAGATCCTAATAAGGTTCCGACACATAATTAATCCAAATGCCGAGTCAAGCTCGATTTTCACTTTTTGTTCATGACCTTCGTATGGAATCCAAAATCATTTCACTTTCGCATTTAATTTGCTCGGGGACGGGCAAGGTTTAAGTATAGGGGGTTGATGAATCTGTCATTCGTCACTCTAAAAGCAGAAAAAAGAGCTTTGTTCCCAAGCAATTAGCTACATATTTCCACTTGTATTGCATAATTAGCATTCATGCACACATAAATAATATATGCATTTTATCATTTATATTTACATTAAATAAGAAGTCCAATTCACTTGTAAAAATTACCTGTAAATACCATATTTTTATCTATTGTGTATAAACTCCAAATCCAATAAAATCAAATTTATAGTATATATATTACTAACACTAATTATGGAAAAATATCAAAAAAAATACTAACCTGTAAAATTGACTAATAAAATCGAGTCCAAGTTTGAAACAAGGAGCGTTAAAACACACATCTTTCTCAAACAGTGTCTGATTTAGGTCTACTCACTTTTAAAGTAATATACATTCAAAAACCTTCAAAAAAGCCCAATTTCATAAAAATCGGATATTGTACGTGAAACTTGGGTTTTGGGCCCCTATTGTATATTGTACATATTGACCTTTTTGCCCTTGTATTTTATCCTTTTATTTTCATAATTATTAAAAATCGAAAAATAGTAGAATAAGTTGTAAATAATTGTTACATATTTTTCCTGTTTTTATTTGATTTTTATATTAATTAAAAATGACAAAAACATTGCAAAAGATAAAAATGTGGTATTTTATACCTATAAAATGCCACCCAAAAATATTTTTTACACAGGTGAATTCATTTGATTTTTGGTCCTTCTTGAAAGTTGTTGATCTAGAAAAGAGGAACAACTATCGCGAAGAAACTTTTTCAATATGAGGTCATCTCGTAATTTTTTAGTGATTTTCTTTGAATTTATAATTTGAATTTTCTGGAGCTGACACGTGGCCGCTCCTACAGCTTCCACGTATCAACTCTTCTTTCTCCACTTACTCTCTTTGATTTGGATAGTTAGATGAATGGTGTTTCATCCAACAGCTCAGATCATTTCATTCCTCTCTCTCTCTCTCTCTCTCTTTCTCTATCTCTCTAATGTTGTCTTCAACCTCTCGATTCTTGCGGGAGGAGCCATCAACCGCACCCTCCACCTCGCGTGGCCACTCACCCATCGTCCGCAACTATCCTCACCAATTCGCACGACGGACCCCGCAAGCGCCACTCTCCCATCGTACACGTCAGCTCCTCCCCCTTGATCTTCACCTAGCCCCGTACCTTGTGGCCCACTCACCAACGGTCTTTAAAAGGACTGCTCCTCCTCCCTCCTTTGATCATCCGCCATTTTTTCCACGAAGAGCGAGCAAGCTCCGACCACATAGGTGATAGCTAAGGAATAATCGTTGAGCGACAACCTTCAGTCTTCTGGCGAGATTCGGCGAGGCGTCAACCTTTGCCGCTGCAAGCTTCACACGAGGCCTGCTCGGGCTTCGCTTGTTGCACGTTGAGCGATGATAGGAGAAACTTCACCTCTCCTCCACCAGGCATCTCGACCACCCCCAGGTAGACCTCTTCTCTCTTATTTCTCTCTCTTTCTTCCCTTTCATTTTCACTAGATCTCTCCAGCAAAACTTCTTCTCTCCTAAATCCACCTTCATTCGGGCTTCAAATCATAAAAATTTTTACGCTTTCACGGATAAATCACCATTACAGATGTAATGGTGATTTTTATTTAATTTTTGAGGACCTTTTTTTCAACCATTTAATCCAAAATTTACATCAAGGAAATAAATTCAGTCACTTCCACTATTCACAGGGGAAGTTCCCATATTTTTCTTTTACATCTTCACATCCTCTCTCTCATTTCTTTTTCTTCCTCCACTCTTCTCTCATCACCCATTCATCACCGCCTCATGCGACGCCCTGCCTGTGTCACCAGAGGCCTTCTCCACGCCACCAGTGCGATGCTCCTCCTTCCCTGATCACATCAGCTTCGATGTCTGTCATCCTACTCCTCCACCCAACCCAATGCGATGCAGCTCCACGACAGTCCAGGACGACATTCCCCACCCCCTTCACGGTCGTTAGTCGGTTGTGATCTTGTTCGCTCCTCGTGAATTGTGTCGTCATTGACAACTGTCAGTGTCATTCTCCATGCCACCTGTGCAACGCTCCTCCATCGTCTGCCTATTCTCGGCCCCAGGCACACACTACCGATTGTAACCGTGACCCCGTGCCTCCCTAGTTGTTGCCCCTGTTGCACGCCAACGCGACACCCCACTCCTCCACCCCAACAGGTCGTGCCTGTGCTAGAGACCCTCCATACGTGTGACCCTCCTTTAGACGGACCTGCTCCTCCAACTGCCCTCGATGTGCAGCTACTCCTCCACTTAGCAGCCACCAAGCGACCCACCGCCACCTCGCTCGTGCGTCGCTCCACCCAACAGCAAGCGCATCGGCCACTGCCTCCTCTTGTGTGGTTGCTCAGCTTCACCTCTTCCACGCAGTACCAACAATGTGCCACCTACGCATGCCATGAGCCATGCACGTTATATAACACCTGACGTGATTGGCATGTGAGGCAAGGATAATTTGCATAAAGTACCTTCAAAGTTCCAACCATCCACACTGAAGCTCCCTGTCAGTTGGAAACCACGTGATACACCTGCTGTTTCTCAGGGTAAATTGTGAGGACCCCCCTTCAAATCCTATATTCACACTCAAGCTCCATCAACTAAAAGATCATATGCAGCGCAAATGAGCAAGGGTTAAATTACATACGTACCCCCATAGGTTCGAAAATTTCAAAGAGGCACTATTGATCTGAACGAACGTACGGAACATGCTCCTCACTGGGAGCTTTTTAGAAACGTCCTCTCAACTATAGGTAACTGTATATTAGTCCAGTAAGAATATTTTTATTTTTTTTATAACTTATTTCTGTATTGCATCCATACCCCTGAGTTTGCATATTTATTTAAACATCCATTTAGCATAAGGTAGAACATCTTAGGATTTATCGTTGTGAAAGGCTTTTTATATTTTTGTGAGCTTCAAAATATTTAATTTAATTATTCTAGTGGAAAATAGTACATTTTACTCATTGTTTTCTTTTAATTGATTAATAAATCGATTGTTGCTCCAAAAATTACGAAAAAATTACAATAGGTAGAGTTTGTGTATTTTTATTTTGTGCCCAAAAATCACATCATTTGCATGTAAATCTAGGACTAAATAAGTTAATTGGTATCTCACTTAATTGATTTTTAATTAGTTAAAAATTAGTTGTTTTTGGGATCTAGTAATTTTTCTAGATTCATTTCACATGGATCATCTAGGATAATTTTATTTCCTGAAAATGATTTAATTTGGTATTAATTAAAATTAATTTTGTGAAAATCACCCTACATTCATATTTAATTTGTAGTCAATTCACATAGAGTTGAAAATTTCAAAAAAATTAGGGCAACTTCATTTCATCATAATTGACCTTCTGCCAAGTTTGAGAATTTTTGGACTTAATGTGATCATAATTTATATTTTAACCCTCGAATTTGGTCTGAATTGCATTTGCATTTTAATTGTATAAAAGAACCATAAAAAATATTTTCTTGAAAGCCTAACATATGAATCGACTTTAAATTAATCTGAGGAGAAAGTTGCCTACCTGAGTTCGACCTTGGGCTTGCCCAAGTAAAATAAAAATTACCACTTGATATTAATTGATATACTAATTAAAGTGGTTTTTGATAAATTCAAATTTTCCTGATTACAACGAACGACCACATTTATTTTAATCGTTGATTCGGTTAAATTAAGGGTGAATCAATGGTTTTTCAGCGTCCATACTAGACATTCTTATAGCTGTTTTTTTTAAAGCATGATTCATGGGAATATAGAAAAAAGGCGAGTTAACAAATCAAGTGAAAGGTGATGAAGTCTGAAAGTTCTGGTTTAACTCTGGAACAGTTTACCATGACGTTATAACCCTGGCATTGTTCTTGGTCCATGCTAAGTGGGAAGGGAGTATACTGAGGAGGGAGGTTGACAACCTTATAATAAAATGAGACTGACAATTATTAGCAATTGATAAGGCAACAATACAGAAAAGGGATCCTTAGTTCAAGATCGGGAAGGTAGTTCACTGGGGGATCAGTCTGAATTGTAAGCACAACCATTAATGTGTGGGGTAGTAAGGGAATCCATAATCGATGTCTCCCTTTTGTAAGGGGATTGGTACTACCAAAAAGTATGTCGAGAAAGGGCTTTTGTCTCTAGGAAACCAATAAGTAAGAAATTCTTTCTCAGCTAGGGATTCGATGTTGAACTTATTTAACCTTATATATAGGTGCACCTTCATCTATGTGTAACCCAGTGTATGTAGTCATCCCAGGTTTGGTGAGATGCAATTCTCAGACAGGGTTCCGAGTCATCAATCCGCTTCGTGAGTTAGTGATCTAGGGAATCAAACCTGTTTAGGATGTGCAGAAGCTTTCGGGACGTGAAGAGCTATATAGCCAACTTGAGTCCTTCCCTGCGTTAGTAAATAGATAGCTGACCGAGTGGTCTTACTTTAGTGAGCCTTGTATTCTTCCTTTCATGTTCCACATGAGTTGGAACGGTGGTAGGAGTCTATGTAATCCGAGGTTCGGGATCAAAAAGCCATTTAACTATGACTTCAACCAACCTTGTTGAAGACTTCTTGGATATTCCTGGCTTACATGTGAAGCCAAGCCTTTACCAGACCGCTCTCCTTCGTCAACTTGTAGTCAAGCTTTCTCTTGACAACTATTATATACTTGATTATAAAGATTTGAGCTTATAAAGCTTTTCTTATATATATACATATATATATATATATACATACATATATATATATATATATATATTTGTTGCAAGGATTGATGGATTTCTCTTTGACTTTTCAATTTCTATCTATTTATTAACCTCTAAATTCTATCAAAGTGTAAATAAGATTATGTTGCTTTACATAATATTCTAGTTGTCAAGGGGTAATCCCAATGTAGATGAGTGAGAAAGTTGAATGGGCTAATAACAGATAAAGAGACAAGGCAATAAGGTCTATCTAGGACTCATCCTTTCAAGGATTCAAGCATGCAGCAGGGGAACTTTGAACAGTCTCAGACAGGTTGAGGGAGAAAGAATCATACAAGGATGATGCCGGAAAGGTCAGATATCATTTTACAACCAGGAAAAAGCCAGTTTCCCAGTCTACGGAGATGAATATGTCGTGAGGGAGGAACCTAAGATAGTAGGAAGGAGGATTTATCTATGACATTTAGCTAAGCCTATCGGATTCTCTATGATGGCTTATGACTCTCTTTGAGTTATATATCAGACCTCTTTGTCACACCCTTAGTCACCTATTCCTATCATATACATTTTTTGGGGTCTAAGAGGTACCTAAGCCCCTGGTATATACTCGCGATAGTTAGTTCGCTCTGTTCCCATGTTTTTAATATATCAAGCATCTTTCACTTAAGCGTACGTCTGCCATTCATTCACTCCTATTTTATTTACTAAACGGATTACAAGGTTTAGGGAACTTTTCTTTGGTTAAGCTTCTTTAGTTGGTCCTTTCTTTCTTTAGCTTGTCTGAAATTTGAAAGGGCCTTTTTTGATCGATGGAAGATGTCTTTCTACAGGAACACTCCTACCTGCCACATCTTTCCCATAGATGTCATATACCATCCTCACCTAACCATGTGTCAACATCTAAGTAGGTTTCAGACTATCTATCATGGCTGAGGCCTTGAGACGCCACGTCAGCATCACCCTACTTATTACCATCCGAGGCCTCGATGCCTATCCTTACCTGTTTGCACACCACATTCCTGGCTTATCGATATCAAATATCTGTTTCATTATGTTTTCCTCTAAGTAACACCGATGATCATTCGAGATTTGAAAATCTCTCATAGATAGTGATGGGAAGGGGATTAACACCTGCCCCTAGGTCTAATAGAACACTATGTGATGTTAGCCATGTGAGCCCATGGCAAACCATTCCTACAATGAATTTTATTGTAATATTTGATTCATCAATAAAGTTATTGATCTTTTCACTCCCTATCTGAGATTAAATGAATGAATGCATTGTAAGGTCCCTCTATACAATTAGGGTTATGTACCATGATCATCTTATTGATCATACAACCGTTGATTCAATAATTGAATAATAGAGGTTGGTGCTTGTATGAATATCTAAGGAGTTAGATTGAGGACTCATCAAGCATCGTCACATGATTGTTAAGAGATGATCTCCATACATAGTATGAAATGGCAATTCTTTTTCATTAGGTTGAAATCTGACCGATCTCCTGATGCAGGTCCTCTACATGGGAATAGAGATTTGGAGGTGTCAAATTATTTAGGTCAAAGAATTGACTTAATAAGATCGAGATAACCAAAGTCTTATGTCGTATACCATTATGTAGGCACACATGCTCTGGCCGGAGACAGATGTGTTGTTATATGTCTAAGGGCCTGTTTGGTTGCCAGGTTACCCGGGGGTACCCTGGCATACCCCCATCTCCAACCCTACATTCATGGGTTAGGAATACTTGTATTAACCCTACAATTTATTTGGTATAATGATTTTTAACCTTTTTCAAATACACTTATTAATACAAAAACATATTATAGTCAAAAAGTCAATATAATATATAATCAATGTCACATCACATCACAATTATCATTCCAACCATCCCAACCCTCCAAACAGTTACTATTCACAGGAGGATACCCCAACCCATCCCAACCCATTCCAACCCACTAACCAAATAGGACCTCAGTGTGCATATTTGGCAGACCAATATGTGAATGACCTAACCAAAGTCTATACACTTGCGATCTGGTGTGCATATGAGGGCATATGAGTAATATGATCTCTTAAAGAGATCATACAGGTTCACTTGTGAACCGAAGACATGAGCTCACTCATGAGGTATTGGGATCGATTAAATTTCATGCATGGTCATCATGCTTTGGAAGCATGACAAGAATTTGTAGGTATAATATATGTTTTGGAAAACATATGATTGATACCAACTCCCAATGACCATGATTGAGAAACTTGATGATGAAACCCCGATGATGGCGGTGTAAAATTAATCTATATCTTCAGGTTTATCGTTAGTCTTCTAGTATGATAGATGTATATGTATTAGGAATACATGAGGGTTATGCGATCATTAACGATTGTACAACCATGACGGTTCCATTCTGAGGGAGTGATGAAACAAGTATGTATTTTAGTGACTCCTCTCAAAGGAGAAGTAGCCTAATCTTTATTCAAATGTTGGACGTTGATCAAGATGAGATCCAGATGCAATGAGAATATTTGGTTTATGACATTAATTTATAAAGCATCCAGAGAGGTTAATGAGATATGGATTTAAGATGTGATCTCAATATCAAAGGCACTATATGTGGAACGTACAATCGCTCTGTCCTTATCTCCAAATATCTATAGAGAAAGCATATTATTCTTGAAGGAGTTCAAGAATAATTCCATAGTTAATTATATATAAGCATTGATAAATAGATAATTAAATGAACTATAATTACAATAAATATACGAATTTAATTCACATTATATTGATGTGTGAGAATGATTATCCAATATAATTAAATGTTATTTAATTATTATGTATATGAATAATGTGGATAGAACCATGCAAATTATTCACAATGTATTATAAATGTGATTTATAATTTATTACAGAGAGCTTATTATGATTTATATTTGTTGATTTATTATTCAATGTGAATCCAATTCACACAAATTCCACCAATTTTTCGAGAGATCGAAGATGCTCCTGGGTACTTCATCTTTTGGGGCATGGATTTCCGAAGCTCCTTTATACTAGAAATAGACTTCTTCCACTCATGATTTCCATTAGTCTAGTCCTTCAATCACTAAAGCCAAGGAGGAGGTTTTCCTTGATAAGACTTCTAAGAGTGAAGTCAGTGGCTGAGGCCCCTGTCACTATCTTGGGATTGATTGATGGTACGGGATTATGATCCTACTTCTCTCACCAAAAGAGGGGTTTATTAGGAAGGTTGATGGGATAACATGTTTTTGGAGCGGGAAGCAAGAAAAAAGCTGGGATAGAAAACCAATGGAAGGGGTCGGGTTATTGATGTCAGATGGAAGATGGAAATATATATATATATGGGAAGAAATTAGGCCTATATATCTAGCAAAAATGTGAAGTCGAAGTGGGTCGTAAAGTAGATGGAAGACATGGGAATAAGGGGACGATTTCAAAAGTGTTACCCAGACAAGATATGCCCTATTTATAAGATGGAACACAAGTTGATATGGTCATCAAACCTTTAGGATTACCCTCATGAATGAATGTGGGGTGAATATTTGAATGCTTTCATGGGTGTGAGGATCTGCTCAATAAACATTATAGAATAACACCTTTTGATGAGAGATGGGAATAAATGCTTCAAGACAACTAGTATTTTCTTAATTAGATGAGGTTAGTAATCAACTAAGTGCTTAGATGAGGGTATTTGAACCGGAAGAGAAAAAGAAGAATATTTGATGGAAGAACATGGGATCCCCCTTTATAAATAGTCAACATGTTCTAATAGGAAAGTTTGATATCCTCCAACTCATTCATCAAGTTGATGATCAAAGACTGACAAAGGAATTCCAATGGACATTACGCCCTTGTTACACAAAAACCCCTTACAGGAAGGGGCAAGCAAGGGGGTAACGAGTGGGAGAAATGGAAGTTTGGGATTTAGAGGGATTTGGTCTTTCTCATATTTAATAAGAGATGTTAGCTTATTAATCAAATAATATTACAACTCGCTAAGAAGTACTTGGTACTACTATTGTTTGAGGAACGATACCTAGCCCCGAGGATGCTCCAAAATCTTTTCATTCGAGAAAAATGATCTCTAGCTCTGGAATCAAACCATGATATACTCCATATATATATATATATACATATTGCTCTGAGAAGAACTTCCAAGAAGAGAAGCTTGTGCGGATGCATGCTCTGATGCTTGAGAAGCAAGGAAACTGTGAAGCTGCATAATAGCATGTAAGCATGTCTCTATCTATGGTGCGAGTGGTAGCGTAGGTGATGGCATCTGTTATATAGTGTCTGTTAGTATTGTATGAAGTCCTACAGTGACTAGCGAATGGAGCTTTCTTTGATATAGTAGGGATGAATCATTAGCATAGGAGGTCAGTCCAGAGCGTTTTGGGTTAGATTTGGAGTCATTAACAAAGCGTAAAAGTCACTAACAAGTGCCAACCATCAAGGAAGAAACGCATGTCTTCTGTGAGGGGATGAGTCAAGTGAGCCGGTAGTTGCGAGGCAACAATGCAAAGTGGCAGCATGTATCTTTCTCGGTGAAAGTCAGAACCCGCAACTTCACAGTGATACTAGGGTGCAGATAAAGTGATCATGGATGCAACTATGAAGTGCAAAGCTGGAAATTGTTATAATAATCCTATAATCTAGTTGCGGGAAGCAAGGTTGAGGGTACTACAATGATAGCATGGCAAGCATTAAAGAGTGTGAGGTGTGTTTTTATAGAGGGATTTGACCATCTCTATGTATATAAGATTTCATATTTGATTTAAAGACTCACATTATAAAATAAACACGCTTCAAAGACACTAGTCAAAGACCCTAGAACCAGGAGCGACGATCCAGACAAATGTGAAACAAAACCAACACACACACATATATATATATACTTGTTGCACAGGTGATAGGGGTCCTCCTCTACTACACCCTAGCCTACAGGTCATCTTGTATGCAAGATCTTCGCATCTGAAAAATCAATGAGACCCCCACGAAACAATGGTCAAGGGGTAGCGAAGAAGTCAACAAGCAAGATGCTGAGCTTTATCAGAACACCTTAGGCTCTCAATAAACGATCCCTATCTCGATCCAGCGAACTAGAGATCAGGGATGGTGAGCTAAAAGCAGAAGAACAACTATGTTGGTGTTGGAAATGCGAGCCCACGACGAGCCATTATGCAATAAATGTTATTGCAATTCACTCCTTAATCTGAAATAAAGAATACATAATTTGCATAATAGGTCCCTTAGTACAATTAGGGTTATGTACCATGGCCATCTTAATAATCATACAGCTGTTGATTCAACTATTGAATCATAGAGGCTGGTGCTTAGATGAATATCTAAAGAGTTAGATTGAGGACTCATCAAGCACCGTCAAATGATTATTAAGAGATGATCTCCAGCCTGAGTAGGAAATGGCAATCCTATCTCTGAAGGTTGATATCTGACCGACCTCTTGATGCAGGTCCTCTGCATAGGAATAGAGATTCGGAGGTGTCAGATTAGTTAGGTCAAAGAGTTGACTTAACGAGATCGAGATAACCAAAGTCCTATATCATATGCTGTCATGATATAGGCACGCATCCTCTGACCGGAGACATATGTGTTACTATATGTCTGAGTGTGTACATTTGGCAGACCGATAGGTTGATGACCTAATCAAGGTCTATACACCGGAGCGCTGGTGTGCATATAAGGGCATATGAGTAATACGATCTCTCAAAAGGGATCATACAGGTTCAGTTACTGAACCGGAAGACATGAGCTCACTCATGAGATATTGGGATGAATCAAATTCCATGCGCATGGTCGTCTCGCTTTGGAAGCTTGACTGAATTTGTAGGTTTGATATATACTTTTAGTATATGATCAAGACCTAGGTATGATATGCACTTTTGGAAAGTGTATGATCGATACCAACTCCCAATGATCGAATGAGAAACTTACTGATAAAACCATGAAGTAGACAGTATAAAGTTGATCCAATACTTCGGGTTTAGTCTGAGTCTTCCAGTATGCACGATGTACAGGTATTGGGAATACCTGAGGGTGATGTGATCATAAACGATTGTATAACCATGACGCTTCCATTCCTAGGGAGTGATGAAACGGGCCTGGATTTTAGTGACTCCTCTCAGCAGAGAAGTAATCTGATCTTGGTCCAAGTGTTGGACATTGATCTGAATGTGATTCAGATGCAATAAGAATATTAGATTTACAGTCTTGATTTAATCAAGCATCTATGAGAGGCCCGCGATCTGGATTTGAGATATGATCTCAATATCCATGTCACTATACGTGGAACAATACAATCGCCCTGTCCTTATCTCCAAGTATCTGCGGAGAGATTGCATTATTCTTGAAGGGTTCAAGAATAATTCCATAAGATCTAAGCAATGAAGAAATAATGATTAAATGTGATTTAATCATCTTGATGTGTGAAGAAATTATCTAATTTAATTAAATGTGATTTAATTAATGTGGATAAGAATAATGTGGATAGAAATATCCAATTATTCATAATATATTATAAATGTGATTTATAATGTATTAGAGAGAGCTAATTATAATTTATATGTGTTGATTAATTATTATGTGTATTGGATAGACAATGTGTAATTAATTAACAATATGAATTATATGTTGTTTTGGGTTGTGAATATGATTCACAATTTTTTCCATGGCAAGAATGCAATATTCTCAAAGATAATTATGAATTATTTTTTGGAGAATAAAACCCAATAAATTTGTTGCAAATAAATAAGAGAGAAAATCAAGAAGATATGCAATCTCATGGGAATCCATGAGATTGCCTCCTTGGACTCCCATAGTGGGCGGCACACCATTCCTATATGGAATGGGTGGCCGTCCAACATGGAAGGTGCATGGAGATGAAATCTCCATGCACATTCTCTCCTTATTTGTTGGGTTGATTTAGGACTAAATTATATTTGATTTTGTCAAATATATTTTGACCTAAATTTGTTGCTTTTGACAACAACAATCTTGGCCATTGGATTGACACAAATCAATCTCACCCATTGATTTTATGTGTCCCATGGATTGAGATCCATGGATCCCAAAACCCTATAAATAGAGAGGCGCACTATGCTCTCTATGAACTTGCAATATTGGAGCTCTCTCTCTCCCTCATTTCTTCATACACGCCAGCCCTCTCTCCCTCTCTTGTTGGTGGCCGTCCACCATGCCCTAGAGGAGAGAACCGTCGTCGCCTTCGCCACCGCGCCGCCGCTTCGACGTTCTTCGGTTCTCCGTCTTCTTGGAGAGTTCCTCTCACAAAGGAGACGTTTGATCTCGTGCGACGAGATCAGGAGCAACCATGCTTGGATCATCTTCTTGGATTGCGAGGACTACGCGGTTCATCCCCGCGCTCGCAAGCAGTCTCGCCGACGATCGGACTTGAGACAGGAGGTCTCTTCTTTAGAGACTCGATCAACCACGCTTCAAGAGGTATTGCATTATACTTGTTGTGGTTATAGATGAAACGATCTGAGAATGGTTCTCGGATCATGTGGTTTCATCGAATAAAAATTTTAAATTCCGCTGCACCGAACAACTAGTGCGACTAGTCGTTCCTCGTCGTATCCGATACGACGATCATGCTTCCGTGATGCGCTTGAGGATAATTCCATATCCTTCAAGTGGTATCAGAGCCTTAGGTCGACGGTTTCGAATATGATTCGAAAAACCAAGGACGACTTGGGTTCGTTAAGGTCGCGAAAGTTTTCATCGCATTTGATTTCGCAGATCTGTTTAGTAAATAAATTCGGCACTGTTGAAATTGTTTAAACACGAATTTAATACTTGGATTTTATTCTTCATTAAATAAGGAAACCATAGGATCTGAGTTTACATAAATCGGATTTCGTACGCTCTAGATATGGTTGTTTTAATGAACATATATACACTGTTGCGGGAACTGTATATCTGAACGTGATTAAAATGTTAATTACTGTTTAGACTTGCCTCGAAATGCGTGTAACATCACTTGGGTTCTGTCCTAAATCAAATTAGCAATCTATGAAAATTGATTTTGTCTAATTTGGATTTAATATGATTGAGATATGCTAATTTTAGTAAGAAGGGGTCACTGCTGAAATTACAGTCCGAATCTAGAACCAAGTGATTGTCAATTAGTGAAATTAATTGTTAATTTCGTGAAATAATCATGAAAAATATTTGTGAAATATTTGAAGATGATTATTTACATAATTGACTTGGCCTCAACCAATTAATTGATTAGATTTGATCTAAATCTTAATTGGAAACACATTCATCAAACTTAATGTTTGATTGGTGATTGTCATTTAATCATTTAGTGAAATTAAATTGTTTAATTTCCTAGAATAATTGTGCATAAATATTTGTGAAATATTTGATGACAATTATTCCCTTAAATGACATTGCCTTAACCAATAATTGATTAAGATGTGATCTAAATCATAATTGGAAACCACAATCTTTCAAACTTGATGCTTGAATAGGATTTGGGAATTTGACTAGCAAATTTCCTTATAATCAAAAATATTTTGATTATTACTATATGGTACAATTTTGGTTGAAGAACCGATGATCATCTCAAGTACAAATTAATCAATTTGGCATTATCCTTTCCCGAGGCGGATATGGTGCCTAGTCGGAGAGCATTGGGGTTGCGGGTTGCAACGTATGTGGTCCGTCCCACTCTCGTCGGTACTGGCCATGACAGCGGGTAGGGCCGGGATAATGTCCGAGGGATTAAGATGTATTTTTCTAATTATTAAAATTCGAATTAATACGTATTTTGAGATATTACCATATATGTATTCAAGCAAAATAATCAAGTTTGATTGATTGAATTGGATTGATAATTAATTTAATATGATTAAGTTGATTATGTCCAATTGAAATACTCTAATATGATTAGAGCTAATAATTCCCTTGGAAGAATTAATTATGTGAATGTGATTCACGATAATTAATTAAAATTTGAATATGAGGTGGAGGATCACATAAGTGACATCCATGGTCTCCCGTCAAGGCGGAGGGTTCTGTCGCCAGGGATTGCATGTGGGAGACGCATGTCCGAAGTGACAGCTCCTGTATGCAAGCGCATCTGGATCGGGCTCTTTGCTTCTCGAAAGAGTAAGGCCGTATACGTAGTGACCCCAATATCGGATCCTCATATTATTGGGGCGATATTGGATTGCGTATAGCGAGTACTATTCCTGTTGACGGTTGGTTCAATTAACGACGGTCAACATCGCCTTAGGGGTGGTGGGCTCGGGTGTTAAAGACCGAATTGGGAAATGCAAGTTGGACTTGCAAAGCGGAATGTGTTCCCGCTTCTTTTTATCCGAGTTGCAGATTCTCATATTATTGGGATGTAACAAAGATAAGGAAGGAGATCCCATATCTTGTTGAGATATAATGGTAAGTATATCTCTTACATTGAAAGTGATTAAGGGAATGAACTTTCAGTGTTGACAAGGCAAGACAACTTTGATATAAAAATCCTAAATCAAAGTAAAATATATATATTTATATATTTATGCAAATTTCTTATTTCGGATAATCCTTCATTAAAACCCACTCAATGATATACTCAATAATAACCAGTGAAATATCTTGGATTGGACTCAATGATCCAGATATTGTACTTGCAATTGAACACATAATGTATGTGGTTGCAATGTGCAAGTTTCCTCATAATAATGAGGAATGAAAATTAAATAGATAATAGGACTACAACCCTAGGGTTTGTATGTCTCTATAGTCTTGATCTCATCGAATGTACTTTGGAAGTATCATGTCGATGATGATCGCAATTGTCAAATAATCCTTATAAAATCAATGAAGATATTATGGCATGCATATGTGCTCTTGACATTTAATCATGAGTAACATGGTTCTCTGCATCATGCAGAATGGTAGCTCTATAAGAGATGATGTATTCAAAATGTTTGAATACCTACCTGAACCAATGTTTTAAGAGTTTAAATGGATGTAGATGATGAGTGTCATCATTCTACTGTTTATACTCTAGTTATTCACGAAGCTTCATAATATTCATATTGTATGAATTTAAGGAAGCATGTATAAATGATGAAAAACTCTTACTTTGAATTCTTTTGAATTTAAAATAAGAGATCCTCTGTCCTGAGCAATGGTTGCTCATAGATAAAGGGAGCGCAGTGGAAGCATGGGTTGGACCCAAGAAAGAAGGAAAGTCAAAGAGTTGACTGGACTTCTATGACTTCCATATGACATCTAAAGAGTTGGATGAATGCCAATACTACAATAAGTTGATGTGTTGATAGTATAACTATCAAGTCTGTCTAGAATCCTTAGAAAAGGAATCGGATGGAGCATCAGAATAATCTACATAAATCATTGATATTGACTTACTTATTGAATAAGATAAAGTCAAATAATTGTATCTCAATCTTCTGATGACATTTGCAATGGGTTGCATATGCTTTAGAAGACTAGAAAATTTGATCTTAAGGTTTATAGTTGTCCACATGGACATTAATGCAATTGTTGCAACAATCTCTGTTGGATTGATGGACTTGTTAATTTCAGTGGGAGAGCCCTTAGTCTTAGAGAATGTCTCTATGACCTAGATATAATAATACACTCATTGTTTGTTTCTAAATGTTGGAAATAAACATGAATTCTGGAATGGACCTATCATAAAGAGTTATGATGAAGATATTTCAGAAAGTAATCTAAAATCTAGTGGACTCCACTAAATTAGAAAATTAATGAATTGTTCATTAATATTTCTAAATACTGAAATTAAAAACTTTATAAGATCAATAGGAGGATGAAGATCATTTGACAATGATCTAGCATCGAGCCTTGGACATTTGTCTATCGATTTGATCAATAGACTAGTAAGAGATGAAACTTTAGAATGTCTAAAATTTCAAAAGTTACATACTTATGAATATTGTATTCAAAGTAAAAAAAATGTCCAATACACCCTTCTTCGGGAATGGTGTAAGATGACAAGGTATTCAGGATCTCATACATATTGATGTATGCGGATCATCTATATCATAGTAAACATTGTGGATATGTGATATCTATTGATGATTATGTATGATATGAGATTTCTTCTCTTCATCTAAGAAACCTTTGAAATGTTCAAAGATTTCATTAATTTTGGTTTAGAACCAAAGTTTGAAGGAAGATAAATGAATTTGATCTAATCTAGGTAGAAAGTACCTACTAGATAAATTCGAAGAATACCTTATGGAGATATGAATATCATTTCTATCTCAATCCTCCTAACACACCTTAACTCAAAAGAGTTATAGGCAGATACAATTGGATCATGTGTGACATGATCTTATCAATGTTGAATTTTAGCTTAATTATCCCTTAGTTTCCAGGTATATATGTGTAGTAGAGACTACAATGTATATCCTTAATAAGGTTCCATGTATGTTGGAATCTAGCACTTGAGAGTGCTGCTTCATTAGGAAAATAAAGGATGGTATTGGATACCTACTTTATGACCTTGAGATTCTTAAAATATCTCATCTTCGAGAATGTGATTCTTAGAGGTTGAGACTCTTGAGAATCAAGATGAAAATGAAGTGTAGGAACTCATTTATCTTGAGAAGATGATGAGACTCCTGAAATTGGAAACTAAAAGGACAATTAAAGATGAAACACAATACCTCTTCAAATGAGTTGAGGATGGATTCCATGTGTCAGAGAAATTTGACAATGATCGAACTTCATGTGATGAAGCTTCTAAAGATCATAGCATGGATAGATGGATGTTAGCAATAAAAGTCTAATGTAGACTTCATATACAAGTGTGGTATATGGACCCTCGAGGATCCACCTATATGGGTAAGACCTGTAAAGGTGTAAATGGATCTTCAAGAGAAAGGGAACCTGATGAGAAGGTAGAGATCTTCAAAGCACGGTTTGTAGCCATAAGCTACACACTGGAAGAGAAGACATTGCTTGCAATGAGATTTGCTCTTCGGTGACCATGCTTAAAACCATCAGAATATTGCTAACCTTAGCTACATAACTTGACTATTGCTTCTTCAAGATGTAAGTCAATATTGCATTCCTCTACGAATGCCTCTTTGAGGATATTCATATGAAGTAGCCCCAGGGCTTCATGGTTGAGGAAAGCAAGGTATGCAAGCTAAGGAATCCATCTATGGACTCAGATAAGCTTTCTTAAAGTTGGATCATAAGATTTGATGAAATTATAAATATTATGATTTCAGATAGAATCTTGATGAACCATATGAAGCTTAGTGGGAGTGCTTTTGTGTTCATCGTGCTAAATGTAGATGATATCCTAATCATTTAAAAATGATATAAGGATAATAATTAGTGTTTTATAATCTGGTTGTTCCATAACTTGAAATAAGATTTCAAAGATGCCTCTCAGATCTTAGTTCTGAAGTTGTTCAGAAGCAAAGAGAAGAGGATAATGGGACAGTCACATTTGTAGTACACCTTGGACATATTCTATTCATAGAGATTCCAAGAGAGGCTTCCAACCCTTAAGATATGGTACTGACCTATCTAAAGGGATAGCACCTCAAAGAGTTGAGGAAGTGAATGCTAGTACTGCTTGCCCTTGGGCATCAATTCTGAGAAGCCATGTGTGTGCTAGATGTGTACAAAAGCCAGATGGCTGCTATGCAGTGGGAGTAGTAAACTGTTACTAATCCTACTATGGAAATAAAACACTTGGTTGCAGTAATAACAACAAAATCTTCATAGATGACAAGATTTTTTGAGATAGTGATCTCAAAGTCTTATCTTCAAAAGTTTAAGACTTTATAGATAGTGATCTAAAAAGGTCTTAACTAAAGATACCTTAGGAGATAGAGATCTCCAGAAATAAGGATATTCTTATAAGGATTATGGAAATACTGGTTATGATAATTGTTAAGCTGTAGTGTCAAGGACACTATAACTAACAAGATTGAGTATTAGTTGCATAAGATGCAACATTCGCATTGGATGCGAGCACTGTTACTGGGGATATGCAAGTGATGTAAAAGGACTTGGCGTAGTCTTGCGGGAACAAAGTGACTAATCAGCTTACCTAGCTATTTTCTAAATAGCCTATGATTGTCACATGAGTGCGGGTTTAAATGATTAGCCCATTAATGGCTCTTTGGGCTAGTGGGAGATTGTTGGAAATGCGAGCCCACGGCGAGCCATTATGCAATAAATGTTATTGCAATTCACTCCTTAATCTTAAATAAAGAATACATAATTTGCATAATAGGTCCCTTAGTACAATTAGGGTTATGTACCATGGCCATCTTAATAATCATACAGCTGTTGATTCAACTATTGAATCATAGAGGCTGGTGCTTAGATGAATATCTAAAGAGTTAGATTGAGGACTCATCAAGCACCGTCAAATGATTATTAAGAGATGATCTCCAGCCTGAGTAGGAAATGGCAATCCTATCTCTGAAGGCTAATATCTGACCGACCTCTTGATGCAAGTCCTCTGCACAGGAATAGAGATTCGGAGGTGTCAGATTAGTTAGGTCAAAGAGTTGACTTAACGAGATCGAGATAACCAAAGTCCTATATCATATGCTGTCATGATATAGGCACGCATCCTCTGACCGGAGACAGATGTGTTACTATATGTCTGAGTGTGTACATTTGGCAGACCAATAGGTTGATGACCTAATCAAGGTCTATACACCGGCGCGCTGGTGTGCATATAAGGGCATATGAGTAATACGATCTCTCAAAAGGGATCATACATGTTCAGTTACTGAACCGGACGACATGAGCTCACTCATGAGATATTGGGATGAATCAAATTCCATGCGCATGGTTGTCTCGCTTTGGAAGCTTGACTGAATTTGTAGGTTTGATATATACTTTTAGTATATGATCAAGACCTAGGTATGATATACACTTTTGGAAAGTGTATGATCGATACCAACTCCCAATGATCGAATGAGAAACTTACTGATAAAACCATGAAGTAGACAGTATAAAGTTGATCCGATACTTCGGGTTTAGTCTGAGTCTTCCAGTATGCAGGATGTACAGGTATTGGGAATACTTGAGGGTGATGTGATCATAAACGATTGTATAACCATGACGCTTCCATTCCTAGGGAGTGATGAAACGGGTCTGGATTTTAGTGACTCCTCTCAGCAGATAAGTAATCTGATCTTGGTCCAAGTGTTGGACATTGATCTGAATGTGATTCAGATGCAATAAGAAGATTAGATTTACAGTCTTGATTTAATCAAGCATCTATGAGAGGCCCGCGATCTGGATTTGAGATATGATCTCAATATCCATGTCACTATACGTGGAACAATACAATCGCCCTGTCCTTATCTCCAAGTATCTGCGGAGAGATTGCATTATTCTTGAAGGGTTCAAGAATAATTCCATAAGATCTAAGCAATGAAGAAATAATGATTAAATGTGATTTAATCATCTTGATGTGTGAAGAAATTATCCAATTTAATTAAATGTGATTTAATTAATGTGGATAAGAATAATGTGGATAGAAATATCCAATTATTCATAATATATTATAAATGTGATTTATAATGTATTAGAGAGAGCTAATTATAATTTATATGTGTTGATTAATTATTATGTGTATTGGATACACAATGTGTAATTAATTAACAATATGAATTATATGTTGTTTTGGGTTGTGAATATGATTCACAATTTTTTCCATGGTAAGAATGCAATATTCTCAAAGATAATTATGAATTATTTTTTGGAGAATAAAACCCAATAAATTTGTTGCAAATAAATAAGAGAGAAAATCAAGAAGATATGCAATCTCATGGGAATCCATGAGATTGCCTCCTTGGACTCCCATAGTGGGCGGCACACCATTCCTATATGGAATGGGTGGCCGTTTAACATGGAAGGTGCATGGAGATGAAATCTCCATGCACATTCTCTCCTTATTTGTTGGGTTGATTTAGGACTAAATTATATTTGATTTTGTCAAATATATTTTGACCTAAATTTGTTGCTTTTGACAACAACAATCTTGGCCATTGGATTGACACAAATCAATCTCACCCATTGATTTTATGTGTCCCATGGATTGAGATCCATGGATCCCAAAACCCTATAAATAGAGAGGCACACTATGCTCTCTATGAACTTGCAATATTGGAGCTCTCTCTCTCCCTCATTTCTTCATACACGCCAGCCCTCTCTCCCTCTCTTGTTGGTGGCCGTCCACCATGCCCTAGAGGAGAGAACCGTCGTCGCCTTCGCCACCGCGCCGCCGCTTCGACGTTCTTCGGTTCTCCGTCTTCTTGGAGAGTTCCTCTCACAAAGGAGACGTTTGATCTCGTGCGACGAGATCAGGAGCAACCATGCTTAGATCATCTTCTTGGATTGCGAGGACTACGCGGTTCATCCCCGCGCTCGCAAGCAGTCTCGCCGACGATCGGACTTGAGACAGGAGGTCTGTTCTTTAGAGACTCGATCAACCATGCTTCAAGAGGTATTGCATTATACTTGTTGTGGTTATAGATGAAACGATCTGAGAATGGTTCTCGGATCATGTGGTTTCATCGAATAAAAATTTTAAATTCCGCTGCACCGAACAACTAGTGCGACTAGTCGTTCCTCGTCGTATCCGATACGACGATCACGCTTCCGTGATGCGCTTGAGGATAATTCCATATCCTTCAGTTGGAACAGAAATTCTTCCTATAGAATTAAGAGGTCCCAGACCTCATATTTCTTTGAAGGGACCCTCACTTCCACTAGATATTTGGGGTGGATTAATTAACCGATCTATGTTGATGGTTGGTCCTGGTTTTTTCTAGGACAGGGATTTCATCTATCCTTGATTGATGTCCACGAACAAGACCAGTTGACATATTCGATGCGCATCTTGGACGATAGTCCAGGAGTAGAACTTACCGACACCGGTACTATTAGCAATGTGAGCCCAAGGCGAACCATTCCTACAATAAATTTTATTGTAATATTTGATTTATCAATTAAATTTATTGATTTATTCACTCCCTATCTGAGATTAAATGAATGAATGCACTATAAAGTCCCTCTATACAATTAGGGATATGTACCATGTCCATCTTAGTCATCATATAGTTGTTTATTCAATAATTGAATCATAGAGGTTGGTGCTTGGATGAATATCTAAGGAGTTAGATTGACTCATCCACTATCGTCAAATGATTATAAAGAGATGATATCCATCCTGAGTAGGAGATGGCAATCCTTCTCATTAAGTTGATATTTGACCATCCTTTTGATATAGGTCCTCTACATGGTAATAGAGATTCAAAAGTGTCATATTAGTTAGGTCAAAGGGTTTACTTAACGAGATCGAGATAGCCAAAGTCCTCTATCATATACTGCCACGATATAGGAACACATTCTTTGACTGAAGACAAATGAGTTGCTATATGTCCGAGTGTGTACATTTGGCAGACCAATAGGTTGACCTACTCAAGGTCCATATAGCGGCGAGATGGTGTGCATATGAGGAAATGTGAGTAATACAAACTCTCAAAGGGACCATACAGGTTCAATTGTGAACCGAGAGACATGAGCTCACTCACGAGGTATTGGGACCGATCAAATTCCATGCATGGTCATCGTGCATTGGAAGCATGAGAAGAATTTGTACGTATGATATATGCTTTGGGAAAGCATATGATCGATACCAACTCTCAATGACCAAGATTGAGAAACTTGATGATGAACCTAAAGATGACAATATAAAATTGATCTATATCTTCGAGTTTATCACGTCTTGCAATATGCAGGATGTACATGTATTAGGAATACATGAGGGTGATATGATCATAAACTATTGTATAACCAGGATGCTTCCATTCTGAGTGAGTGATAAATCATGTCTGGATTTTAGTGACTCCTCTCAATAAAGAAGCAATTTGATATTAGTCCAACTGTTGGACATTGATCTGAATGAGATTCAGATGTAATAAGCAGATTAGATTTACAGCATTGATTTAATCAAGCATCTGTGAGAGGTCCATGGGATCTGGATTTGAGATGTGATCTTAATATCCAAGTCATTATACGTGGAACATGCAATCGCCCTATCCTTATCACCAAGTATCTGCGGAGACAACACATTATTCTTGAAAGAGTCCAAGAATAAACCATTGTTGAAATTATATCCAAGCATTGAGAAATGGATAATTAAATGTGATTTAATTATCATAAATATTGTGAATTTGATACATACTATTTGGATGCATGAGAATAATAATCTAATATAATTAAATGTGATTTAATTATTATGGATATAAATAATGTGGATAGTATTGTCCAATTATTGATATATATTATAAATGTGGTTTATGATATATATAAAAGGGAGAATAATTGTAATTTATTTTTGTTGATTAATTATTTATGTGAATTGGATTCACATTGAATGATTAATTGAAAATTGATTACATTTTATTTTGGTAGTGAATGTGATTCTCATAATTCCAATGGCATGATTGCAATCTTCACAAGGTAATTGTGAATTATACTTGTGAGATAATCTTGTAAATTACATGACATAATGTAATCTCATGACTTGGAATGAGATTGACTCATACCAAGTCAATAAGGTGGACAACCACATTGTCCCAAGAGGACCTAGTGCCCCCCCCCTTTTAGGGATGAACGAATCTCTTCCACCATTATCTTCACGATAAAATGATTTAATATTGAAATTAATTATATATGTTGATCAATATATATATATATTAATTTAAATTAAATCAATTATTGTTGTATTTTTAAAAATATAAATCATGGTCGTTGGATTCAAGATAAATCAACATCATCTGTTGATTTAATGTCGACCATGTATTGGGATCCGTGGACTCTCAAAACCCTATAAAAGAAGAGACATTCCTAGATATTCGATTACACAACCTTGACAGCATCTCTCTCTCTCTCTCTCTCTCATTTCTCACGCTCTCTTCTCACTCTCCTTGAGTGGCCATCCACACTTCACATAGAGAGAAGGTTCTTTTCGTTATCACATTCGACATTGTGTTGTTGCTTCGACAACTCTCGGATCTCTGTCTTCTTTGGTGCATATCGCATTTGAAGAAGGTGTTCGTTCTCGTGTGACAAGATCAGGAGATCCATTGCTTGGATCATCGAATTGGATTGCGAGAAGCACATGACTCATCTCCGCGCTCGCAAGCGTCTACTCTGATGGATCAGAGTTGAGACAGGAGGTCTCTTTTCTTAGAGGCTTTATCTCAACCATGCTACAAGAGGTATTCCATTACCAACTATGTGGTTAGACGAAACTATCCAAGAAGTGTTCTTGAATCATGTGATTTCATTGATTTATTTTTTTAATTCCGTTGCATTAAGCAACTAGTGCGATTAGTCGCTCTCGATCATATATGATACAATCCACACGCTTTCGTGATGCTCTTGACGACTCTTACATATACTTCAGGTGGTATCATAGCCTTAGGTCATAGGTTTTGGATACGATCCATAAACCTAAGAAGACTTGGGTTCATTAGGGCTTGTGAAATGGTTATTGCATTTTATTTTTACAACCGTGTTTTATGATTGTTTTTTACTCTATTTAAAATTTTTAAACAATAAATTATCACTGAAAATACTGTTCCTCATTATTTAAGTAAACATGGGGATTTGATTTTTTGTGATTTGGAATCTGATAACTCAAGTTATGATCTTTTTAATGAACATATATCTATTGTTTCAAGGATGGCGAATCTTGACGTAATTAAATGGTTAGTTATTATTGAGAAACTCCTGGAAATGTTGTCTAATCATTGGGTTTTGTTATAAATAAAATTAGGAAACTTTGGAAACTTACTTTTCTTAATTTGGATTTAAATTAATTAAGATATTATAATTTTAGTGAGTGAGGGTGATTGTTGGAAATTACATTTCTAATCAAGAACCTTGTGATTGTTATTTAAGAAATTAGTAAAATTAATTATTAATTTCGTGGAATATGGATAAATATTTGATAAATATTTTATGATAATTATTTTCTTAAATTACATTGTCTTAACCAATAATTTATTAGATATGATCTAGATCACAAATTGGTTACACGATCATCTTCCAACAAACAAACTTGCTTGAATAGGATTGGGAAATTTTTTAGAAAATTTCCTTATAATCAAAATGATTTTGATTATTACTATTTGGTTTGGTCAACAAATCGATTATCATCTCAAGTACATAATGATCAATTTGGTATTATCTTTTCTCGAGGTGGATATGGTGTCTAGTCGGGGAGTGTTGGGGTAGGAGGTTGCACCGTGTGCGGTCTATCCCACTCCCGTCAGTACTGGCCAAGACAACGGGTCGGAAGGGATAATGCTAGAGAGATCATGGTGTATTTTTTAAATTATCAAAATTGAAATAATGTGTACTTTGAGATAATACCCCTCTTTCAAATAGCAATCAAGTTTGTTGTATGAATTTGATTGATAATTGATTTAATGTGATTAAATTAATTATATCAAATTAAAAATACTCTATTATAAATAGATTTGTATTTCCCTTTTAAGAATTAAGTATGTGAATGTGATTCATTATAATTAATAACAATTTGAATAAGGGGTATAGGATCACATAAGTGACATCCATGGTCTCTGATCAAGGCGAAGGGTTCCATTGTTAGGGATTGCATGTAGGAGACACATGTCCAAAGTGATAGCTCCTGCATACAAGCTCATCTAGATCGGGCTCTTTGCTTATCGAACGAGTATGGTCATATGCGTAGTGACCCCAATATCATGTCCTCATATTACTGGGGCGATATTGCATTTCTCATAGCGACTACTAATCTTGTTGACGGTTGGTTCATTTAACAACGGGTCAACATCACCTTAGGGGTGGTGGGCCCAGGTGTTATGACTGAATTGGGAAATGCGAGTTGGACTTGCAAGGTGGAATATGTTCCCACTTCTTTTTATCTGAGTCACATGTTCTCATATTATTGGTATGTGACAAAGATAAAGAGGAGATCCTAGTTCTTGCTAGAGATATAGTGATAAGTATATCTCTTGCTATGAAAGTGATTAAGGGAATGAACTTTCAAAGTAGAAAAGGCAGGACCAATTTGATTAAAAATTCTCAATAAAATAAATACAATTGAATATATTATTATAGATTCTAATATAGTACATTCTTAATTTCAGAAAAATGAAGTTCATGAACCCTCCTAGCAGGCTCCTGGATGTTAATCAACTGACCAGGCCAAATCATTCAGATTGGATCTGAATTTTTGATCTTGTCCTATTCATTGAGCGCATCTCTTATGCGCTAACAAATGACAAGTACATAGACCCATGGATTCTGGAAGAAATTTCATATAATGAAAAATATGTTGAAGATCAAAATTTGACAAGATGTTACATTCTGGGTTCATTATCCAATGTGCTTCAGAAGCAACATGTGGAGATGAACACGTGCTAAGAGATCATGCTGAATCTGAAAGAAATGTTCGGTGATGTAAACTATGCACAATGTTATAATGTAATGAAAAAGCTTATTCTCTGCAAGATGTAGGAGGGGACCTCTACCAGAGATCATGTACTCAAATATTTTGGGTATCTCTTTGAACTGGAAACCCTGGGAGCCTTCATGGATTCAGACATGCAGGATGACTTCATTCTGTTGTCGCTCCCTAAGTTTTTCAACAACATTGTGGTAACGTTCCATATAAACAAAGTTGATTTTACTAATGTGGGCTATTGGTTGCATTAAATTCTGTTGAAGATGTAATGAAGAAGGAAGGCCTCTTTGGCATTGCAATGGTTGCATAGGTTAAAGGAAATCGTGGTCGAAAACATGGTTCTTAGAAGGGCCTGACCCAGAAGAGAAAGAAGAAGAGTCTAGGCATCATCTCATCTTTCAATGCATCCACGCTGATAGCATTGAAGAAAACTATTGTATGTCACCACTGTAAGAAGACGAGGAATTGGAGGCGTAACTTCTCAGAATACCTTAAGTCTGTCAGCAAAATTAAAGCCCCTGCAGGTATGAAATCTACTTTTATCATTGAAAATAACTGTCTCATTGGATAAGAAGGAAGTTGGGTTGTTGATTAGGGTGTTTTTATTCATGTATGCAATTTGTTGCATCTATTTTTGGAAAATAACCATCTCGATAAATGGGAGATATTCATCCAGATGGGATCTGATGCAAATGTTGCAGTAGTTGCCATCGAGACTTGCGGACTATCGTTATCTAGTGGAAGAGTCCTTATACTTAAAGATTATCTTTATATATCTGAAGTTAGAAGAAATTTAATGTCTGTATCTAAACTTGTTAGAAGTAGACATTCATCCCTTTTCTATAATAAACTAGTCATAAATTGTTATGACAAGCATATTGTAGATGGTGTTTTGACTTCTGGTGGACTCTACGAATTGTGAATTGATGAACATTTCATGAGGGTTTGGGGTTAATCACTTGAGACATGCGAAAAACGTGCTTGATACATGCGAAAACGTGCTTGTGGAGATTTCATGAGGGTTTGGTTCCATGCGAAAACATTTTTCGCATGTACCTAGGACTCTAGTGTTAATCACTTGAGGGTTTGGGGTTGCTTGATACATGCGAAAAACGTGGATGCAAGTAAGCTAAAATCTTGCTCTCGTGAGTGTTACTTCATTAGGTATGTTAAAGATGGTATTGGATACCAGCTTTATGATCCTGAGACCTAGAAGATTTTTGTCTCTAGAGATGCGAGATTTCTTAATGATGACAACCGTAAAGGTCAATACAAAAATGAAGTAGAGGAACTCATAGGGTCCCCTAAGGATTCTAAGCTTCTCCAACTACAAATTGAAGAGATAAATAAAGATGAAACACCCGTACCTCAACTAGAAACTGAAGAGATAAAAAAAGATGAAACACCCATACCTCTTCGAAGATGTTTGAGGGGGCTGCACCACCGGAAATGTATGGATTCCATGTGTCAGTTGAGACTGACAATGATCCTTCTTCATTTGATGAAGCACTCACAAATCATTACATGATAGATTGGATGCTAGCATTGAAATCAGAGATTGATTCCATGTATAAGAATGGTGTGTGGACCTCAGAGCATCCACCTGAAGGGGTAAAACCCGTTGGGTGTAAATGGATCTTCAAGAGAAAGAGGGGATCTGATGGGAAAGTAGACTTTCTAATCTTTAGGGCACATAGTAGCTGAGACACTAGTCAAAGGGGCCTTTTGTCGCATTTTGATAAGATATTTATATAGTGAACATCTTTTCTTTTTCCTTTTGCTTTTCATGTCAGCAAGCTTCCCTAACAGTAGTTATCACTGCTAGGACATATCAGAGTGGAGGTGGCCATGCCTGATTGAAAGCTAACTACGGGTTCCGGCGACAAGGGGTAGAGGTTTCAGAGCCATATGCAAGGGAGCATAAAGAGTAGGGAGAAGCATTATATATTAATGATGTCAGACATTTTTCAGTAAAATAGCACCTTTTCACTATTTAAACTAGAATATTCGGGATTGGTTGTTATCAGGAGTTGCGAAGCCAGGGCTTTGTTTGCAGTGGTGGATGGAAGCATTGAAGATCATCATAGCTCTTGTCCCCTCCAGTTCTGCATCCTATAAACTCTGAATTTTAGCATTTATCTCTCGCCTTGAGCCTCAATCGTTCATGGTTCTGTTGAATGTCTACCGAATATATAGAACTCAGTCAAACAACTAGATATAAAGCAAATGAAAGGACGATCTATCCATTAAAGCAAGAAGCTTCATGTCTTACTCTCCAGCTCTCATGTCCGAACAACTAGTGGTGGTAGGAGCTCTCCCGGGACCTTCACCTGCCTCACAGACTGAGCAGAAATAGACTGCTTTATGCACTCCCTTCACTCGCATCAATCGAAGAGCAGAAGAGAAAGCCCATATAAGTCCTCGGACTTTCCTTTCCCTGTACTACTTGACACTTTTTTGGGAAGATCCAGTTTTGACTACTACTCTCAACCTAGCGAGGGTTTGTAGCTGACTTGACTTCTTTCCGGGTCAAGCGGAAAGAGCCAACCGTCAGAAACTCAACATAGAACCTCCCTCATAATGCCAGTAAAGAAAGACGACAACCAAAAAAGTACTCCCCCTGGCGGTCAATATCAATCAAGATTTTCATTCACTCACAAGACCCCCTTGTTTATTAACAGTCGAGCCATACAAACCCAAGTCCATGGATATAGATATTTGGCCATATGGTCAGCGATGATGAGTTCAGACCTTTCAACATGCACTCACTCCATCCTTCTGTTGATACCTGAAGAGCTTATTTGAGTGAAAGCAAGTTGAAGATTAACATGTGAGTGGGGGATAGGAGGGCAAAGACAGACATCAACTACCTCTTAACAACCCCTCGGGTCGTCCATGAGTGAGAACTCGGTCGATGGGGAAAAGAAAAGTAGGCCATTGGACAAGTTATGAAAGTCTGTCATTGAATGAGAAAGAAAGAGATCTTGGGTAGTTGAACTTCTTTGAGTTTTTCTTTGGTTTTGGAATTGTCCTCCGTTCATTTCCCTACTAGACCTCTTGCAGGCTGGACCCAGAAAAAGAGCCCGTGGTCAGCTTGCTCCTCAGAACGTGGTCGCCATCCCAGCTAGACAAAACTATCAACCAGAGTCGCCAACCAGGCTAATATATAGTAGTAGTCAACTTTGGGCCTTGAAGTCACACCCTTTCATTTCTACTCCTCACTTTCTAATGTGATCTTCTTCTTCCACACTATTTATAAGCTAGCTTCCATGCAAGATAGACCTATCGATTTAGGTAATGGATAAGCAGAATCTCCTTTCCGGACAAGGGTTTAGGCTACTCGGAGGGCACTTAATCTAGTAGAAAGATCGAGATACTAGGCATAGGATGTGTGGATTAATTAATTAGGGGTCACATGCTAGCTTTTTTGTAGCACGTGATTCCTCCTCACCCCATTTATCACCCTCTACTCTTCTCACATCATCTATATTACTGGAATTGTCGATTGTGTTTGTTTGGGTTGCGAGACTCCTAGGATCTCAACGATATCAAGTGACTTACCCTTACTACTATAGCTAGGAGGTGACACCACCTTTTCTAGCCACCTCTTTTGAGCACTGCACTCGTTGTGCTCAGCTATGACTTACTACGACATCATGACTTCCTCCTATTTTCCCCCATTCTTTCACCTGAGGAAGGTCCTCCCCTATTGGTCGAGCCTTCCAGGAAGAGCTCCAAGCCTCTTCATCCTCTAAAACCGTATGGGGGAGGTGTGGATGGTAGCGTTGAAAATGGAGTGGAAACTTGTGTTTTCCCAACTTCCCAATATTAGTAGGTGGCCATCAAATCGTATGGAAAATGGGAAAAGTAGAAAAACGACAGGAACTTGTCCGGCGACTAGGATGATGGAATTTATATTTAGGCTCCGTTCTCAATCTAGCGGAAATAGCCTTGGAAAAGGGGGTCAATCTTCCTTTCTTCATCCCCTCTATAACTAGTAGGTCATGAGTTTTGACATCTTGGGTCATAGTAAGGCAAAGCATGGGATATTCATTGATGAGGTCGTATATATTATAGAATAGAAAAAAGGTCTCGTCATAGTTTTTGTTCTATTACTATTCTCGCGGTTGTAGAACAGAGCATTTCCTGTCACCCTTCCATTACCAGGCAGGACTACCTCTGCCTTCCCCCTTTATACTACCTTGAGACCAAGGTCACTGTAGGGCCCTCTGGTATTAAGCCTGACTTTCCCTTCACTCTTTTTTCACAAACGATAGAGTCTAGGTTCATAGAGGGTGTAGTTAACTAACATATATCTGATCCTTGGGGTACTTGTTGAATCCAACTTCGGACTCCAACTATATACCCAGGCTCATCTTCATTCCTAAACAACTCATCGAACCTCCCCTGACAGCTCATACCTTTCTCACATTCACTTCACCTTGCGGCTCCACTTCCTTACCTTCTCGTGATGTGACGTCCCTTCTTCTTCCTCCTATTCTCTGTTGGAAGAGACCTCATCAACAATGATTCGAAAGAAAACAAGTCTCAAAATAAGAAAAGATAAGAAGAATGAGTTAGAGAGTACGTAGATGTTAATAGTTTGGCTTTGGGATCGTTTTGGGAAGGTAGGACTACAAGAAAAGGATAATAGATAGTAGGATAGTCAAATATCACTGTCATCCATGCTGGTCAAGAGATATGAGTATACGGGGTATGTGGATAGTCGAATAGGACAGAAGAAGAAAAAAACGGACAGAAGAAGAAAAAAACATCGCCGTTATACATCCGAATTGTTTGCTCATGCATCTCCATCTCCTTCAGTGTACCTCGCTCATGAAGAAGACATAAGATCTCATGTGAAGAGATCAAAAGATTCGTCGCTTGGATCATGAACATGGATTGCGAGAAGCATGTGTTTCATCAAAATCCTCGCAAGCGTCTCCTCCATCAGATCAGACTTGAGACAGGAGGTCTCTTCATTTAGAGACTCAATAGCAACCATGATTCAAGATGTAATCCTAATATTTATTTTTGGTTTATATGAAACAATCCAAAAAGTGTTCTTAGATCATGTGATTTCTTCGAATTACAATTTTTCAAATTCCACTACCCTGAGAGACTAGTGCGACTTGTTGCTCCCGATCGCATACGATGTGATCCTCACGCATCCTTGATGCGCTTAAGGATTTTACCATATCAAGTGGTATCATATCTAGGTTCAGAGGTTTCAGATACGATCCATAAACCTAGGACGACTTGGGCTCATTAGGATTTGTGAAATTTTTATCACGTTTGGTTCACGCAACCCCATTTTGTTAATTTTTTCGCCCATGTTTAAGTTATTTAAATAAGATATTATCACTTACATTATGTTTCCCATTAAATAAGGAAACATAAGGATTTGATTTTCTGTGATTTGGAATCTGTTTGCTCAAGTTATAATCATTTTAGTGAACATGTATCCATTATTATGGGGATGGCCAATCTTGATTCAATTAAAGATTAATTAAAAATTTTAAACACTTAGAGATGCATGAAAATCACTTGTATTATGTTGTAAACCCAATTAGCAGACTATGTAAACTTATTTAGCATGATTTGGATTTAAGTTGATTGAGATATACTAATTTTAGTAAGGGTCACTTCTGGAAACTACATTCCTAATCAAGAACCTAGTGATTGTCATTTAATCAATTAGTGAAATTAATGGTGAATTTCCTGTAATAATTATGGATACGAGAAATATTTGATGATAATTACTTCCTTAAATGATATTTTATTAACCAATAAATTATTAG
This sequence comes from Ottelia alismoides, assembly GCA_037367405.1. Classification (NCBI taxonomy): domain Eukaryota; kingdom Viridiplantae; phylum Streptophyta; class Magnoliopsida; order Alismatales; family Hydrocharitaceae; genus Ottelia; species Ottelia alismoides. Next base: position 672,522 of record JAZKJV010005183.1, read on the forward strand.
ATATGATCTAGATCACAAATTAGTTACATGATCTACTTCCCAACAAACAAAGTTGCTTAAACAGGATTGGGAATTTGTTTAGAAAATTTCCTTATAATATAAACCAAAATGGTTATTATTATTATTTATAACTTTGTTTAAAAAATCAATTATCATCTCAAGTACAAAGTGATCAATTGGCATTATCCTAATTTGAGGCGGATATGGTGTCTAATCGGGGAGCGTTGGGGTAGCAAGTTGCTCTATGAGCAGTCTGTCCCACTCCCGTCGGTACTGGCCCATCTAAGGAAGGGATAATGTTTTAAGGGATTATGATATATTTTCTAAATATTAAAATTCAAATGATACATATTTTGAGATTATACCATCCTTTAAGTAACAATTAAAAATTATTTATTGGTTGATTGATTGGATTGACAATTTATTTAATATGATTAAATTAATTAGAACCAATTAAAATTAAACTCTTTATTATGAATATAGATGATATTCCCTTGGAATATGTAATTATTTGAATATTATTTAGAATAATTAATTAGAATTTGAACATGATATGGAGGATCTCATATGTGACAACCACAGTCTCCCTCGCCATGGATTGTATGTAGGAGACACCTGTGCGAAGTGATAGGTCCTGCATACAAGCGCATCTAGATCGAGCTCTTTGCATCTCAAAAGAGGAAGGTCGTATGTGTAGTGACCCCAGTATCAGGTCCTCATATTATTAGCGTGATATTGGATTGCGCATAGCGAGTGCTATTCATGTTGATGGTTGGTTCAATTAACGACTGGTCAACATGACCTTAGGGGTGGTGGTCCCAGGTTTAAAGACTAAATTAGGAATGCAAGTTGGACTTTCAAGGCATAATGTGTTCTCACTTCTTTTTATCCGAGTTACAGGTTCTCATATTATTGGGATGTGACAAAGATAAGAAAGGAGATCCCAGATCTTGATTGAGATATAATGGTAAGCATATCTATTACATTGAAACTGATTAAGGGAATGAACTTTCAGTGTTGACAAGGCAAGACAATTTTGATATAAAAAATCCTAAATCAAGGCAAAATATGGATATATATTCATGCAAAATTCTTTTTTCAGATAATCCTCACTAAACCCACTCAATATTATACTCAATAATGACCAGTAAAATATCATGGATTTGATCCATGATCAAGATATTGAACTTGCAGTTAGACTCATAATGTATGTGGTTGCAATAAGCAAGTTTCCTCATAATAATGAGGAATGACAATTAAATAGACAATAGGACTACAACCCTAGGGTTTGTAAGTCTCTATAGTCTTGATCTATCATCGAGTGTGCTTTTGAAGTATCATGTCAATAATGAATGTAATTGTCAATTAATCCTTATAAAATCTAAGAAGATGTTTATGGCATACGTATGTGCTCTCAACATTTAGTCATGAATTACATGATTCTCTACATTATGCAGAATTGTGGCTCGATAAGAGATGATGTACTCAAAATGTTTAAGTACCTAACTAAACCAAAGTCTTTTTGAGTTTAGATGGATATAGATACGATGAGTGTCGACATCCTACTATCTATACTCTAGTCATTCATGAACCTTCAAAATATTCATATTGTATAAATTGAATGAAGCATGTATAAATGTTGAAATACTCTTACATTGAAAATTTTGAATTCAATATAAGAGATGTTTTGTCTTAGGCAATTGTTGTTTATAGATGAAGGGGGCACAGTGGAAGCATGGGTTTGAACCAAGCAAGAAGGAAAGTCAAGGAGTTTATTGTACTTATGTAATTTCATATGACATCCAAACAGTTGGATGAATATCAATATTGCAATAAGACGATGCATTGATAATATGACCATCAAGTCTATCTAGGATCCTTAGAGAAAGCCTAGGATAGTGCATCGAAATAATCTACATCTACATTTGATCATTGAAATCAACTTGCTTATTTAAAAGATCAAAGTATATTAATTGTACCTCATTCTTCTAATGACTTTCTTAATTATTTGCATATGTTTTCGAAGAATATAAAATTTGATCTTAAGGTTTATTAGTCATCCACATGGATATTGATGCAATTGTTGCAAGAATCTCAACTCGATAGATAGACTTCATTATTTCAGTGTGAGAGCCCTTAACTCTCGGAGAAAGTCTCTATGACCTATATATTAGAATACATTCATTGTTTATTTCTAAATGTTGAAAATGAACATGTATTCTGGAATAGACCTATTATAAAGAGTTGTGATGGATATGTTTCAGATAGTAATCTAAAATCTAGTGCACTCTACTAAATTAGAAAATTAATGAATGGTTCAATAACATTTCTAATACTAGAAATTTTAAAACTTAAATAAATAATAGGACGAGGAAAATAATTTGATAATGATCTGACATCAAGCCTTGGACATATGTCTGTTGATGAGATCAATAGACTAGTAAGAGATGAAACTTTAGAATGTATGAAATTAAAAGTCTTACATGCTTGTGAATAGTGTATTTAAAGTAAAAAAGTGTACAATGCACCCTTCTATGGGAATGGTGTAAGATGCCAAGGTATTCAAAATTTCGTACATATTGAAGTATGTGTGGATCATTTCTATCATAATAAACATTGCTGATATGCGATATAATTCGATGATTATTTGTGATATGAGATTTCTTCCTTTCACCTTAGAAACCTTTTAAATGTTCAAAGATTTCACAATTTTGGTTTAGAACCAAAAGTTTGAAGGAAGATGAAATGAATTTGATCTAATTTAGGTAGCATGTACCTATTAGAATAATTTATGGAATACCTTATGCAGATACGAATATCAATCCTATCTCACTCCTCCTAATACATCTAGTTCTAATAGAGTTGTAGGAAAATGCAATTGGATCATGTGTGAAATGATTTGATCAATGATTAATCTTAGCATAATTATCTTATATTTTCCACGTATATATATGTAGTGGAGACTACATTATATATCATTTATAAGATTCCTTGCAGATCTAAACCCAAAAACCCTCATAAGCTTTGGTTTGGAACCTAGGATAGTGTTGGACACTAGAGGATTTAGGGTTGCTTGGTCCATAACTTTGTCATGGTATCTAGCACTAGAGATTGATGCTTCGTTAGGAAAATAAAATAATGGTGTTGGATACCTACTTTATGACCTTGGAATTCTTAAAAGATTTCGTCTTCAAGGATATGATTATCAGAGGATGACTCTCATGAGAATCAAGATGAAAATGAAGTAAAGGAACTCGTTTATTCTTCAAAAGATAACAAGCTTAATGAAAATGGAAACTAAAAGGACTATTCAAGATGAAACACTCATACCTCTTCAAATGAGTTTGAAGATGGATTCCATGTGTTAGAGAAATCTGATAATGATTTAACTTCATATATTGAAGCTCCAGAAGATCATGTCAAGCAAAAATGGATGTTAGCAATAAAAGTCTAAGGTAGACTTCATATACAGTGTTGTATATGGACCCTCGAGGATCCACCTATATGGCTAATACCCGTTAAGGTGTAAATGTATCTTCAAGAGAAAGATAAATGTATCTTCAAGAGAAAGTGGGAACCTAATGAGACGGTAGAGACGTTCAAAGCATGGCTAGTAGCCATGAGGTACGCACTGAAGAGAAGACATCGCTTGTGATGAGACTTGCACTCCAGTGACCATGCTTAAACACATCAGAATATTGCTAATCGTGGCCTACATAACTTGACTTTGACATCTACGAAAGGGAAGTCAATATTGCATTCCTCTATGAATGCCTCTCTAAGGATATTCATATGAAGTAGCCCCAGGGCTTCATGGTTGAGGAAAGCAAGGTGTGAAAGCTAAAGAACTTCATCTGTGGACTCAAATAAGCTTCTTGTAGTTGGAATATTAGATTTGATGAAATTATAATCTTGATGAACCGTGTAACGCTTAATGGCAGTGCAATTGTGTTCGTTGTGATAAATGTAGATGATATCCTAATTATTTGGAATGATAACAAGTCTTTTATAATCTGCTTGTTCCATACCTTGAGATATTATCTCAAAGATACCTCTTAGATCTTAGTTCTGAAGGTGTTCAAAAGAAAACAAAAGAGGGTATTGGGACCGTCACATTAGTGGTACAAATTAGATATTTCCATTTTTTGGAAAATTCCAAGGAAGGCTTCCTTCGCTTAATATATGGTACTGACTTATCTAAAGGGATAGCACCTCAAAGAGTTGAGGAAGTGAATGATAAAACTACTTGCCCTTGTGCATCAGTTACGAGAAGTCGAATGTATACTAGATGTGTATGAAAGCCATATGTCTGCCATGCAGAAGGTGTAGTAAACTACTACTAATCCTACTATGAAGATAAAACACATGACTGCAATAATAATAAAATCTTCAAAGATGATAAGACTTTAGAGATAGTGATCTCTAAGTCTTCTCATCAGCAACTTAAGACTTTATAGATAGTTATCTAAAAGGTCTTAACTGCAGATACCTTAGGAGATAGAGATCTCCAGGAATAAGAGTATCTTGTTAATGATAATAGAAATGACATACTGGTTATAGTAACTATTGAGTTGTAGTGTCAACGACACTATAACTAAAACATTTAGTATTGGTTGCATTCGATACAACATTCACATTAGATGCGAGCACTATTACTGGGGAATATGCAAGTGTCGTAAAAGGACATGGCGTAGTCTCTCATGAACAGAGTGATTGATAATATCTCTTTGCTATTTTTCCAATTATCCTATGATTGTCACATGAGAGAGGGTTTAAAGATTAGCCCATTAATGGCTCTTTGGGCTAATGGGGGATTATTGGACATGCGAGCCTACGACGAGCCATTATGCAATAAATCTTATTGCAAATATCATTCCCTGATCTGAATAAAGAGTAAATGTTATACATAATAGGTCTCTTAGTACGATTTGGGTTATGTATCATGGTCATCTTAATAATCATACAGTTGTTGATTTAATTGTTGAATCATAAAGGTTAGTGCTTGGATGAATATTTAAACAGTTAGATTGACGACTCATCAAGTACTGTCAAATAATTATTAAGAGAGGATTTCCATCATAAGAAGGAATGGCAAATCTTTCTCTAAATGGTGATATATGACCGACCTCTTGATGCATGTCCTCTACACTGAAATAGAGATTCAGATGTGTCAGATTAGTTAGGTCAAAGAATTAACTTAACGAGGTCAAGATAAACCAATGACCTATGTCGTATGCTATCACGATATAGGCATGTATACTCTGACCATACTATATGTCTGAGTATGTACATTTGACAAACCAATAGGTTGACGATATGACCAAGGTCTATACACCGATGTGTTGATGTGCTTGCAAGGACATATGATTAATACGATCTCTCAAAGTGAACATACATGTTCATTACTAAACTGGAAGGCATGAAGTCCTTCATAAGATATTGGGAAGAATCAAATTCCGTGCACGGTCGTATCACATTAAAGCTTGACTGAATTTGTAGGTTTGATATATGCTTTTGGAAAGTATATAATAAACACCAAGGTATGATATATGCTTTTGGAAAGTATATGATCGATACCAACTCCCAATAGTCAAATGAGAAACTTAATGATAAAACCTTGGAGGAGACGGTCCAAATGAGATCAAAAACTTTAGATTTATTTTAGGTCTTCTCGTATGCAGGATGTATAGGTATTAGGAATACCTGAGGTGATGTGATCATAAACGATTGTATAAACATGATGCTTCCATTCCCCAGGAGTGATAAATGGGTCTAGATTTTAGTGACTCCTATCAATAGAGAAGTGTTTTGATCTTGGTCCAAATGTTGGGCATTGATCTGAATGTGATTCAGTACAATTAGAAGATTAGATCTACAACTTTGATTTAATCAAACATCTATGAGAAGCCCGAGTTTTGCATTTGAGATGTGATCTTAATATCCAAGTCATTATACATGGAACAGTACAATTGCCATATCCTTTTCTCGAAGTATCCATGGAGAAAGCACATTATCCTTAAAATAGTTTAAGGATAATTTCATTGTTGATATATGTATCTGAGCATTTAGAACATTTATGATTAAATGCAACTTGATTATCATGAATCATATGAGTTTGATTCATATTATAAAGAGCATAATCTAGATAATTGAATGTTAATTAATTATTAAAGATGTGAATAATGTGAATGTGATTCACATTATTTGGCCACATGAAATAGAGATCCAAGATGATTAAATGTGATTTAATTATCATGTATATGAATAATATGGATAACACTATCCATATTAATCATATATATTATAAATTTGATTTATAATATATAAGAGAGAGCTATTTGCAATTTACATATGTTAATTAAATGTTAATGTGAATTGGATTCACATTGGACAATCAATTGAAAGTGTAATTTACATTTTATTTTGGGTTGTGAATGTGATTCACATTTTTCCATTGGCATGATTGCAATATTCACAAAATAATTATGGATTATTTTTGTGGAATAATTTACAACAAGTGATGTTGTAAATCTTGGAGAGTTCCATGGAATAATGTAATCTAATGAGATTATATGAGATTGCACCCTTTCATAATGGGAGGGTGGATGGCCACCCAATCCCATTAGGAATAGGTGGTCGTCCACTCTATTCCCATGGAAGGAGACAATCTCTATTCCACAATATCATGCTTGATTGATTTAATTTTAGGATTGATTTATATTTATTTTTTAATATATACTTAATCTAAATTACATTAATTGTTTTTGTGTTTTTACAATAAAATATAGGCCATTTAAAGAAGCACAAATCAATCTCATCCATTGATTTTGTGTAGTTCATAGATTGTGATCCATAGACTCCAAAAATATTATATAAGAAGAGGTACCTCTTTCTTCTCAAGTTACAACATCAAGAGAACATCCATATGCTCTCTCTCTCTACACACCAACTCCTTCTCTCCCTCTCTCATTATGTCCATCCACCTTGGAGACCTAGTGAGAGTTGCCATCGCCGCATCATTGTCGTTATGCTGCTGGATTATTTGCTAGTGGATCTTTGTTTCCATCAGTGCGCCTCTCTCATGAATAAGACGTTGGATCTCGTGTGATGAGATCAAGAAATTCATCGCTTGTATAATCAACATGGATTGCGAGGAGAGAATGTTTCATCAACACGCTCGCAAGCATCTCCTCCATTGGATTGGACCCGAGACAAGAGGTCTCTTCGTTTAGACATTCGATCGCAATCACGCTTCAAGAGGTAATCCTAATACTTATTTGTGGTTTGGATTAAAATTTTTAAAATTCTGCTTCCCCGAGCAACTAGTGACACTGATCTCTCTCGATCGCATACGATGCGATCCTCATGCTTCCGTAACACACTTAAGGATTTTACCATAACTTTCAGAAAGTGTCTTCAAGAAGAATGAAAGATAAGGGGGAGACATGGGGAATTGCGGGAATCGAAAGAGGACAGGCATGTGGGACCGTACCCTTGAGTGTCGAGCTAGTGAGATAACGAACATATGGTTCAAAGTCAGATGCTCAATCTCAAGGAGAGCACTCGCACTCGTAGAGAAAGCAATACCCCTATAATATATCCCTACCCTACATGAATTCCTACTTTCTTTGTTCTTTCTTAAGGGGGTCTCTTTTACTTCTTATTATACTTGAGTTGAGGTGAGGAGTTCTATCATGAAGATCTTTAGCCCTTTAATATCAAGAATGATACACTTCATATCCCTCCTCTCATCATACTTGGCAAAGGACAGTGCAAAGAGGAGCATATCTTCAAGAAATATGCCTAGCTCAAACGAAGTGCTACCTCGAAGACCCTGCTTAGAGTCGTTGTGGTCATATATAGTCAATCCAGGAAGGCAGCAGAGTGCTCCAAGATCGGACTTGCTTGCCCTATTCTACTTCGATGAATGAAAGACTATCCGTAGTCCGTCCAGTATTGTAGAAGATCCGCTCAACTCGATCCGCGAAGATCAAAGGGTCCAGTATCAATCTCACAGAAAAGGTTATTTTATGAGTGCTATTTTGTCATAATTGAAGGCGCAGACTTGCTTTAGGTCGGGTCTTTGAATTCTCAATTGTTAACAACATAAATAGCCTAGGCGGATGAAATGTTGACTTTCTTTAGGTTGAAACAGTTGGCAATAGAATGATCAGCTTAGCGGCAGTCGTGCTCTCTAGAATCATCAGAGCAGCTTAGAGTTGGGAATTGTTTGATGATATTAAATGGGCCTCCTTCAGAGAGTTAGTGCTTGTTCGAAGAACTATCTAAAGCTCTTTAATGGAAGCTATAGGAGCATACGAAAATATTAGGGCACTGAATAATAGGTGTTAAGGTCTTTTATCGGTTATTATTATCTCATATTATAACTATGAAGTCTGTGCGGGAAGGCTTTGGTCTCGAATATATAGATTGAGATGACATAATAAAGGTATATGTGTGCATCTTCTGTGAGGGGAGCAGACAGTAAGTAGTAAGGCTAGGGACTGAGGGTAAGGGAGGATGCGTACTAGCGAGAAGATCAGATAGGTGTGTAAGCTAATGGATCTTCCAAGAATGCTATAAAGATTTTACATCTCATTCGAACAATATTACTAGATGACCACCCACCTGTACTTATGATGAACCCTCGAATGCCCTTGTTAATTTATTGGAATTAACACTTAATTGTTGTTCGTTCGTTATAGCCGGGCAAAGTCAGATTAATCAAAAACCATAAATTTACTTATTTTCCAATTAAATTGAGTGGTCAGGTTTTTTACTTGGGCAAGCCCAGGGTCGAACTCAGGGAGGCCACTGTCTCCTTCGGTTGGTTTAAAGTCTATCTATTGACTAGTTTTTCCTAGAGGTATTTTTAAATTTTTAAATACAATAATGAGAAAAATGCAATATTGGCAAAGTTCAGGGACTAAAATGCAAATTAATTCAAACAATGTCTAAAAATTCTCAAACTTGGGTAAAATATGAAATGTGATGAAATTAGTCTACTTCATAATTTTTGGATGAAAAATGAATTACTACCAAATAAAATATCTAGACAAGGTGATTTAGAGAATATTAGTGTTAATAAATACCAAAGTTCAATATATTCCACAAATTAATTTATCATAGATAGGTCTATGTATGATATATCCAGAATATTTTTTTATTCCTAAAAGTACTAAGTGTGGAATTAATAAAAAAATCAATTACTAAATGCACCATTTCATTTGTTTTAATCTCTATATGTGTGCAAATGAATGAAATTTGGCCACACTGTAAAACAACCTAAAATCTAACTAATTTGAATTTTTGGAAATTTTTAGATAAACAGAGAATTTAATATCAATTAAAGATCACACAAAGGGAAAAATATTGAATTTATCACCAAAATAATTAAATTAAATCAACCATGTTTCATAAAAATATTTCAATATCCACAATGATAGAGCATGAGATACAATAAGCAATTTTTGGAATAATGAAATGATGCTAAATGAGGGTTCAAATAAACCCGCAGACAAGAGGCTAAATGCAATTCACATATATAAAATTTGTAAACAAATGTTGATAGGGATTAACATGTAATTACTGATACTGTGGAGGGCTTTATTGCAATTGTTCGACCTCCATTGGGCAAGGGCAGGGGCATGTGCGTAATTCCCTAGAACACCAAAGGCCTTAGGCGCAATTTTCACCATTGGACACGTGCTCTTACAGGCTGACAGGGATGTCCTTATGATTTGGTGAAGGACAGGGGGTTCTTTGCGAATAACCCCAAGCCCATGTGCCTTACAAGTAAGGGCGTGGAGATCCTCGAACGAAGGAGGTGTGTTTGTATGGCAGACACCTCCTGCTCGAAGAGACACATGCCCAAAGCTCGAAGGTTTGGCTAGAGAGGGATGGTGATCACGTCGAAGTCATGGCAGCTCGAAGATGTTCGCCATATGAGATCGAGGCGAACCATTCTTACAATAATTGTTATTGTAATATTTGATTTATTAATAAATGTTATTGATTCTTTCACTCCCTATCTGAGATAAATGAACGAATGCACTATAAGGTCCTTCTATACAATTAGGGTTATGCACAATGGCCATCTTATTGTTCATATAGCTATTGATTCAATAATTGAATCATAGAGGTCGGCGTTTGGATGAATATGTAAGGAGTTAGATTGAGGACTCATCAGGCACCGTCAAATGATCAATAAGAGATGATCTCCATCCTGAGTAGGAGATGGCAATTCTTTCTTATTAGGTTAATATCCGATCGATCTTTTGATGCAGGTCCTCTCCATGGGAATAGAGATTTGGAATTGTAAGATTAGTTAGGTCAAAAGGTTGACTTAACGAGATAAAGATAACAAAAGTCCTATGTCATATACTATCACGATATCGGTACACATCCTCTGACCGAAGACAGATGTATCGCTATATGTCTGAGTGTGTACATATTGTAAACCTATAGGTTGATGACCTACCCAAGGTCTATACACCAGCGATATGGTGTGCATATGAGGGCACATGAATAATACGATCTTGTAAAGGGATCATACAGGTTCACTTTTGAACTGGAAGACATGAGCTCACTCATGAGGTATTGGGACCAATCAAATTCCATGCATGGTTGTCGTGTTTTGGAAGCATGACAAAAATTTGTAGGTATGATATAAGCTTTGGGAAAGCATATTATCAATTCCGACTCCCAGTGTCCAAGATTGAGAAACTTGATGATGAAACCCTAAAGATGATAGTGTAAAATTGATCTATGTCATCGGGTTTATCATAAGTCTTCTAGTATGCAGGATGTACATGTATTAGGAGTATTTGAGGTTGATGTGATCATAAACGATTGTATAAAAATGTCGCTTCCACTCCAAGGGAGAGATGAAATAGGTCTCGATTGTAGTGACTCCTCTTAGTAGAGAAGTAATCTGATCTTGGTCCAAGTGTTGGACATTGGTCTGAACTTTCATATGCAATAACAAGATTATATTTGCAGCCTTGATTTAATCGAGCATCTATGAGAGGTCCATGAGATTCGAATTTGATATGTGATTTCTATATCCAAGTCACTATACATGGAACTTACAATCGCCCTGTCCTTATCTCCAAGTATATGCGGAGGAAGCTCATTTTTCTTGAAGGAGTTCAAGAATAATTCCATAGTTGAATTATATCAAAGCATTGAGAAAAAGGATAATTAATTATATTTTAATTATCATGAATAATGTGAATTTGATTCATATTGTTTGAATGCATGAGAATCACAATCCAAAGTAATTAAATGTGATTTAATTATTATGGATGAAAATATTATGGATCAAAATTATTCATAATGTATTATAAATAGAATTTATAATTTAATAGAGAGAGCTTATTATGATTTATATTTGTTTATTAATTATTGATGTGAATTGGATTCACATTGGATAATTAATTGAAAGTGTAAATCACATTTACTCTGGGTTGTGAATGTGATTCACAAATTTCCAATGGCAAGATTGCAATATTCATAAAATAATTATGAATTGTTTTTTTTGAATAATTTACAACATGTGTTGTTGTAAATCTTGGAGATTTCCAATGAATAATATAATCTCATGAGATTTTATGAGATTTCAACTTTCCATGTTGGAAGGATGGACGGCCACCCAATCCTATTAGAAAAGGGTGGTCGCCCACTCTATTATATGGAAGAGTGTAATTGATAAAACCAAATCTCATCATGATATTATAAGTATAATGAATCCGTTTTAGTGCTAAAATATAGGGAACTATTTTGGGAGTTGTGTTAATTTCCTTGTTAGGATTATTCCTATTGTACATAATGATTAGAATACTAAATTTCTATGTTGACTTATTTTATAGTGAGTTAAAATAAGTGATAACTTTTTATGTAGAAAATTAAAAAAAATACATATATCCCAACTACTCCTTTAGTTCTTTCCCAACACATGATTGGCCCAATTTTCGTTCCCACGCAAGCATTCACGTGTATTAAACTTTTAGTTATCCAATGGCACCCCCTTTGCATTCCTTTGATTTCATCCAACATGTAGTATAATATTCCCGCCCCCTCCCCCCACCCCTTCTTCATTCTTTCATTACCCACACAACAACCACTAATTTTCTTAGTCGGTGGATTTCATCTAATGAACGTTCTTTCTTTCTCCCATTCAACAGATAATGCACGAATCTTGCCCCAACTTTTTAGCACCACCGACACCTTCACCATATGCAAGTTATATGCATTCTTCTCCATCTACTGGCAACCACCCATGCAACATCATCCTCCCCTCGCACGCAAGCAACCAGCACAACCCCACTCCTTTCCTCATAAGCAAGCAACAACTGCGGCATCCACAATCCCTTCTTTCTCGTGATATGGGTACATCCATCTTCACATATAGAAGCAATCGTGATGCAGTTGCATACTCCTCAACTCATATCTATAACTAGAAATTGTTGCTTTATTCCCTATCGTCTATCCTCACATATGACCAGCGCCAAACAGTCACCTCATTTGCAACAATTGTTGCATCCTTGACCTCTCCAATCCTTTCTTATTTTATTTATAAATACATTTTCTTATTCTCCTTTCCGGAGGTCAGCTCTATTATTTATTTCTTCTTCTCCCTTCACATGTACACCAGTAGAGCACAGATCCTGGTAGAGGAAGATAGAGTAAGGAGTAGAGCCTACCGAGCCTAGAGGGGCTCACGTATGCGACGGATCCAAGGAGCCGAAATCCTCTATAGAGGTATGACATCCTCACCATCAAAAACAACATTGAACCGTCATCAAATTCACGTGAGTGACATCCAAGTGCGTACTTGGTGTTGGTTCTATTACATTCCAGCCACCACAGATCGTCGTTGCTTCACTGTTCCACCACATTAGGCTCTTGTTCAAGCCATAGTGACGCAGATCCACAAGTGGGTGACAATCACTTGCTTATGCATTCCAACCCGTTGAGCCCATCAGTCATTGTATACAGAAGTCGTTGAAGATATCTTGTTTCTCCTTCATTCATTTTTTTGTTGTCTTTATTTAATCTATGCATCGAGAACTTGTGTAGATACTTATTTTGTGGTTTGTTTCCAAAAGGCAAAGTGGGACACCGTATGCTTTCCATGTTGTCTTTGTTCCTTTTGCTTATAAAAAAAGTACAAAAAAGGTAACTATGTTTATTGCATACTCTACATGTTTGTCATAATTACAATTGTCAAAGTAACTTGCTAAACAATTTGAGTGCCCCTTTCTAATCAATCGATTATCTACTCCTCGTTGGGAGCATCTTGTTAGAAACTTCGAAAATACTAAAAAGATCATGTACCCATTTGCTTAAATCAAAATATGAAATTATTTAAATTTACAATAATTGGATATTTAATTTCGTGCATCGTAATCGTGTTGTGAATTAATCTTTGAAATTTATCCGTGTCTCTGTGGATCGACCTTGTGCTTATCACCATACAACTAAAAATTATATCATTTGAAATTAATGTTTTAATTGGCTGAATTGTGGTTGCAACGACTCAGATCACTTAATTTTACCTTCTAAAACCGCTAAGAAACACATTAATCATTTGGCATCATTTTCGAGGACATGTCTTGGATTTTTTATTAATTTCCTTTTTCTATGCACATTTGTTGTTGTCACATGTTAGCATCTTGTTTCGGTTGACTGGCTTACTCTTTTCGTAGGTTACCGTGCACATTCTGTTGCACAGGAAGCTCAGGAGATTATTCTCTCAACATGAATCTCGAGCCGGTGAGGCAAAGGATGAGGCAAACATGCAGACGAGGTGCTCGTTTATTTCTCATCTAAAAGATTCATCATTTTTTGTTAGCATTTTTTCGTTTTATATTCATTTCAGGCTGAATTGCGGCCTAGAGACTGTACTCTCATTATTGTAATGATTTTACTAGATTTCTATATTGCATTCGGTTTTATTTCCTTAGTATAATTGTTTGTGCTTGAATTTAAAAAATTAATAATTTGCAAAAATTAAAATCATAAAAAGAAAAAGAGTTCTTTCGAAGTTTCCTGTTAGGAGCATTTAGAATAGGTTTACATTTTCTCATTGCATTCTTGCATGTAGATTGTTGGCAAAAGGTACGCGATTCTAACCTTCTTGTATGCATCATTCTCCGTGGTCTTCTCTTCTTCCCCTTAAGAAAAATTTTTTAAAAGAAAATTCACCTCACTTGATGTGATTTAATATCACTCAAAGTAATTGGATGTAGATTTTAAATTCAATTTTCTTAATCACGTGGTCACATAAAGTTAAAATTAATTAAACTCACTATTGTCTGAATTAATTACTTATATTCACACTTATGGGATTGCACACTTGGTTGTTTGTTGCACGATGCACACTAGAGATAAAATCCCCATCGGTGTACCTTGTGACTCCCTCAAGGTACATTGGATGACCTGAGGGATGGATGAGTGTAAACGTTGGATGTTCAACTTCATGTTTATGAGACTAAAATTGAAAAGATAAAGCCACAAGGGGCTTCACCAGTGTGTATATAAAAGTGACCATATTTTGTGTTTGATTGCATAGAATAGGAGGTGCATGCAAGGGAGACGATCTCTCAACCCTTCTCTTGTTGTTCCTCCAAATTCAAATCCTCTCTTCTCGATAAGAAGACCCAGCTCTTCTCATCCCCTTTCTTCTCTTGACATTTCTCATCTTGCCACATTACCACTTTATTCACCTCCCTCTTCCCCGATTTCACTTAGAACATCCTCTTATATTCCCTTATCTTCTTCATCTTCTATCATGGATGAACCAAGTGGCATCCTAGACCCTTTAGCGATCATCATGGCCCAACTTTAAAGAATCAATGATCGCCAAATTCGAATTGAAGATCAAATGGGCATTGTTGAGGATGAAGAGGAAAGCCCTCAACCTATCGGGGAAAGACACAATCCCGCGCAACATATCTTGATTCCGTGGAATCAGGATTTTCTTGCTTACGGAACACTCCCAAATCATCCATCGTCGACCTAGAACTAGAGAAATTATTCTCCAATATTGTTTGAGATCCTTCTTCTGAAGACACTTGAGCTAGTTCCCGCCTACTCAAAATTTTTGAAAGAAAAATGTATGCATCATAGGCAATCTATGAAGAATAAAAATAATGAGCAAGAAGAGAAATAGCATGTGCTTCAACAAGATGCATCCAATGTTATCTCCTCACTCCTCCTTCATTAGATGAAGGATTCTGGGGCACCTTTGGTGTGATGTACCATTAGTAATATGACTTTAGAGCACACCTTCCTTGATAACGATGCCTCAATAAACCTCCTCCGTGTTGTCATTTTGCAGCAGTTTGGTTTTAGAAAGTTAAAGTCGATCTCAATGATTTTACAGA
Source organism: Ottelia alismoides (assembly GCA_037367405.1). Classification (NCBI taxonomy): domain Eukaryota; kingdom Viridiplantae; phylum Streptophyta; class Magnoliopsida; order Alismatales; family Hydrocharitaceae; genus Ottelia; species Ottelia alismoides. The sequence goes on from JAZKJV010005183.1 coordinate 687,911, forward strand.
TGGCAGATCGATCTATTAGAAGACCGTTAGGACTTTTGGAAGATGTTATTGTGATGGTCCAAGGGAAGTAGTTCCATAATGATTTTGTTGTAGTTACGGAGATAGACCCCACTAAGACCTTGGCTCAGACACCCATAATTTTGGTCCATCCCTTTCTCTCTACGGCCAAAGCCCGATTCGACTTTGAGGTAGAAAGAGTTGAATTCAAGGTAAATGGTGAGATCGTTCATGTTGATCTTATTGTCCCCACCGGTTATGAGACTGAAGATGATGAATGTGGATGGATAGAGGAGTGTTCCTATTTGGACACCAAGATTGTTCTTGCTCATATGGCATCTGACCCAATCGATGCCATCATTTCTCAATCTAATGCAATTGGACATGTAGATAACATACAAACCTGGTCTGAGTGTTTGGACTTGACTCCCATCTCTCACGATGAGATTTTCTGCAAATTAGATATAGCTTGGGATGAGTTAGTGGCAGAGTTGTGTGCTCTGTCGTCTGTGGTCATGCCCATGATGAGCCCACCCTTCAAGATAACAAGCCCTTCTACGGGATCTTTCATTATCTCAATTTAATTCTGATAGTGACCTTTCTCACATTGTAGGAAAGGTAGCTGATATGTTTTCTTTGATGGAGTATTACAAACATGATCAGTTATCTTCATAATTAGCTCACCATGAGCCTTCACCATCGGCTTCGTCAGTCCAGGTTAACACTTTACTAGACTCACTATCGATTAACCATAAAGTTGATATGGACCAAGTGAAGTATTGTATAGTGATCATGGCCGATGAGATTCGAGAACTGCAGCATCGGATCCGTAATTCCTTTCCCCTTGTTTACCTTGTATCTCTCATTGAGTATGTATATTCTAATCACCCCATTTCTAAAAAATAGGATTTCTCGGACTTGTTTGATAATCCCAGCACTACTCCCCAAGTAGACTTAAAACTCTTCCAAAAGACCTCAAGTATGTCTTTCTTGGCTAAGATATGATGCTTCCACTGATAATCAATGCCCATTTAGATGATAGACATGATTCTTGACTCGTTGAGGTTCTTAAAAGAAATTCGAGGGATATTGGATGGACTATATCTGATCTAAGAGGAATTATCCCTTCTTAATGTACACACCATATGTTCCAGAAGATGATGCCAAAACTTCTCGGGAGCCTCAGAGGCGATTGAATCCCATTTAGGAGAAGTTGTTAATATTGAAATCTACAAATGGGTGAGCACATGAGTCATTTTTCCTGTCTCAGATAGTAAGTTTGTTATCCCCCTTCAAGTGATTCACAAGAAGGCTGGCCTCACTGTGGTTCAGAATGAACGAGGGGATGATATCTCAACTATGTTGCCACATCTTGGAAGGTATGCGTCGATTATAGGAAGTTGAATAAAGCAACCTGAAAAGATCACTTTCCTCTTCCTTTCATCGACCAGATTGTCGATAGATTAACAAGAAAGAGATACTTTTGTTTTCTTGATGGAAATTTGGGTTATAATCAGGCCACGATCGGTCCTGAGGACCAAGAGAAGATGACCTTCACTTGTCCATTTGGGTCATTTGCCTTCCATCAGATGCCTTTTGTCTTATGCAACGCACCAGCTACATTCCATAGATATATGTTGTCTATTTTTTGGACATCGCGGGGGATTTATGGAAATTTTAAAGGATGATTGTTCCATCTTCGGTGACTCATTTGATGAGACTCTCAAGCTTTTGAGAGAGTTTTAAAGAAATGCATTGATGTTAATTTGGTGTTGTATTGAGAGAAGTCACATTTTACTATTAAACAAGGGATAGTGTTGGGACACATTGTGTGAAAAAGAGGCATGGAGGTTGACTTTGGGATCCATGGACCTCAATCCATGGGACATATAAAAATCAATGGATGAGATTGATTTATTTTTGATCCAATGGCCAAGATTGTTGTCGATAAAAACCAATCAACAATTGGCTTAATTTAGATCAAATATATTTGACAAATCAAATATAAATCAATCCTAAATTAAATCAAATAAACAAGGAGATAATTACCATGGAGATCGCATCTCCCATTAGAATATAGTGGATGGACACCAATTCCAGATAAGATTTTGTAGCCGTCCACTTGTTTCCAAGTGGGGTAATCTCATCAAAATCTCATGAGATTGCACTCCATGAAATTCTCCATTATTTATTCCAACAACTTTGTTGTGATATATTCTTCAAAAATAATTAATAATTAATTTTGAGAATATTGCAATCTTGCCATTGGAAATTTGTGAATGACATTCACAACCCAAAACAAAATATAATTTACATTTTCAATTAATTACACAATGTGTATCCAATACACATTAATAATTAATCAACAAATATAAATTACAATGAGTTCTCTTTAATACATTATAAATGACATTTATAATATATTATGAATAGTTGGATATTGCCATCCACATTATTATTATCCACAGTAATTAAATCATATTTTATTATATTGGATAATTTTCACACACACATCAAGATAATTAAATCACATTTAATCATCAATTCTTTAATGCTTAGATCTATGGAATTATTCTTGAACCCTTTCAAGAATAATGCGATTTCTCTGCAGATACTTAGAGATAAGGATAGGGCGATTGTACTGTTCCACGTATAGTGACTTGGATGTTGAGATCACATCTCAAATTCAGATCTCATGGACCTCCCACAGATGCTTGATCAAATCAAGACCATAGACCTAATCTTCTCATTGCATCTGAATCTCATTCAGATCAATGTCCAATACATGGACTAAGATCAGATCACTTCTCTATTGAGAGAAGTCACTAAAATCCAAACATGTTTCATCACTCCCTCGGAATGGAAGCGTCATGGTTATACAATCATTTATGATCACATCACCCTCAGGTATTCCCAATACCTGTACATCCTGCATACTGGAAGACCTATGATCATCCTGAAGATATAGATCACTTTTATACTGTCATCTTCAGGGTTTGATTATTAAGTTTCTCAATCTTGGTCATTTAGGAATTGGTATAGATCATATGCTTTCCCAAAGCATATATCTTACCTTCAAATTCATGTCATGCTTCCAAAGCATGACGACCATGCATAGAATTTGATCAGTCCCAATATCTCATGAGTGACCTCATGTCTTCCGGTTCATAAGTGAACCTGTATGATCCCTTTGAGAGATCGTATTACTCATATGTCCTTACATGAACACCAGCTCGCCGGTGTATAGACCTTGATTAGGTCATAAACCTATTGGTCTACCAAATCTACACGCTCAAACGTATAGCAACACATCTGTCTCTGGTCAAAGGATGCATGCCTATGCTGTGACAGCATTCAACATAGGTCTTTGATTATCTCGATCTCGTTAAGTCAACCCATTGACTCAACTAATCTGACACCTCTGAATCACTATTACCATGCAGAGGACCTGCATCAAGAGCTTGCTCAGATATCAACCGTATAAGAAAAGATTGCCATTTCTTACTCAGACTAGAAATCATCACTTAACAATCATTTGATGATGCTTGATGAGTCCTCTATCTAACTCTTTAGATATTCGTCCAAGCATCAGCCTCTATGATTCAATCAATGAATCAACAGCTGTATAATCATCAAGTTGGCCATGGTACATAACCCTTATTGTACAGAGGGACCTTATAGTGCATTCATTCATTTAATCTTAGAAAGGGAGTGAAAAATAATCATTAACTTTTATTGATAAATCATTTATTGATAAATCAAAAACTCCTGATGTATATTTTGCACCTTATATATAGTTTAAAAAATAGAATAAAAAAGAAGAACCCCAAAAAAGTGGATTAAACTGATTGAAAATAAAATGCATGTCGGAGTTTGTATATTTGCAAGGCATATGCTTCAAAGTCTCATACCAAGGAAGCTTGCAGCTGGAGACTTGGCAACACCGGCCAAGCTCCATTGAAATTTGACTACACTAGTCACAGTCCGTTCTCTTCTCTACCCCCTCTTCTTGAGATGTTTACACTTGAACTTAGAAGGGAATACCACGTGCCTCGAGGAAAGAGTTGCTAGACTGGGGAATTGGAGTTACCTTCTTAATGGAGGCTGGTTCTCTGCCATTTATGATGTGGAGAGCTATATTTCACTTACACAGTACAAGTAAGTTTCATAGTCATCAGAATTTGCATATGAGGATTTGTTCTGACCTGACTGTTGAGGTGACAAGAATAAGAGACATGTGGAACTTGAAGGCTTAGATCTTAAATTTAATTCCCAGTAAGGTTTTGTCACACTATTAATCAAAAGGTCGAGTCAAGTGACATTTTCACCTTTTGTTCATGACCTTGTTATGGATCTCAAAGTCATTTCACTTTTGCATTTCAATTTAGTTTCTCAGGGACGAACAGGGTTTAAGTATATGGGGTTGATGAATCTATGATTCATCACACTAAAAGTTGAAAATAGAGCTCCATTCTCGAGTAATTAGCTGCATTTCATTTTTTATATTGCATAATTAGCATTCATGCATATGTAAATAATGTCTGCACTTTAGCATTCATATTTACATTAAACAGGGAGCCAAAAATCACTTGTACATATTCACCTGTATATTAGCTAAGCTCACTTTTTTGTATCTATTTTATACTAACTCTAAATATAATAAAATCAAACCTATTGTGTACATATTACTAACACTAATAAAGGAAAAATATCACAAAAATAATATCTAGTAAAATTGTCTAATAAAACCCAAGCCTAGTTTGAGACTAAGAACCTTAAAATGAACGTAACTCTTTCAAACAATGTCTGATTTAGGTCTACTCAATTTTAAAGTAATATACATTCAAATACCTTCAAAACAAGACTAATGCATAAAAATAGTAGATCATATGTGAAACTTGGGTTTTGGGCCCCTATTGTATATTACACATATTGACCAGAATACCCTTTATTTTACCTTTTTATTAAAAATACAAAAAAATAGATTAAGTTGTAAATATTTCTTCTATATTTTCTCTATTTTTACTTTGATTTTTTTCCTTATTTAAATGATAAAAAAACATGCAAAAGATAAAAATTCAGTATTTTATATCAATAAGATACCCCAAAAATACCTTTTGTACATGTCACTTCTTTTGATTTTTGATCCTTTAGAAATGTTTTAGATGTTGAGTTGAGCAACTTTCATGTTGAACACTTTTTATTTGACCTCTTTTGTTATTTATTTTTTATTTTTATTTACATTTGATTTTTGATTTTTCTATGAGCAACGTGTGGCAGCTCCTGGAGCCACCACGTGTCACCCCTATTTTTATTACTTTAATATTTACTTATTTATTTCACCTTTATTATTTATTATTTTAATAATATTTATTTATTTATTATTTATTTATTATTTTAATTATTAATTATTATCTATCTTTTAATTTACTTATTTATACTCATTATTTATTTATTTACTTTATTTATTTATTATTATTTCCACATGGCAGCGCCAAGGCATGCCACATGGCCCCCTGTCCTTCCCCATTCATCCTCTCATGAGACCTTCCCTACTGTCCCGCTTCGTACGACAGTGTACATGCCTCCCGCAACCACCTCTACCCTTCTCACGATGGTACCATTCACAACCGCATCACCATTTCCCCACACCCCCTACGACCCACTCCATCCTCCACAACGGCCTACACGCCTTACAACGCATGACCGCAACTACTTCCCACGTCATCCTCTCTCCGTCTTCCCCGCCATGTCTTGAACCACCTCCTCCATTCTTGCCTGCTCTTCCCTCTCGCTCCACCTTACGTGCATCCCCACGCCCCCCACGTCGCCAACAACCACCTATAAAAACCTTCCATTGTTCCCACCTTTCTTTGTATCTGCCATCTTCACAAAGAGAGGAGGGAGGGGGAGAGAGAGCTCTGATTGCCCGTAGGTGACAGCTACGTTGGTCCACCGTTGAGCGAGGACACTCCCCTTCATTGTCCAGATCCTCGAGGCAAGCCCTCGTGTTCCAACGAATCCTTTAGAACCGTTGATGAGCCTCTCACTTACAACCTCATTGAAATCGATCAAGGCGACGACATCGTGAAGACCTCTGATCTTCAGTACCTTCTAGGAAAGAAATGTACCAAGTATCTTCATTGCTCCTCTTCCTTTCCATCTTCTCCTTCTTTTACCTTCTATTTCTCCTTCTCTCCTTTGTCGATGTTTAATTTTAACTAAATTGAAGCTACAACGGAATCCTCATCCCCGCTTCCTCCCTTTCTGCCACACTGTGCTTAACTCCGCCAATTGAGCACCTCATGCTCCTCCTCCATCACACCTTTTCCTACCCTAGTTTTCACTTGTCCTCAATGGTTAGCATTAGACAATTACCTGCTTGCCTCGACCGACAAAGAGCATGTGCATCGTTGTTTCTCGCAACCAATTTCATCGACATTCACACTGTTGCACACACCTCATCCATTCACCTCCACCATAGATCTTTCGCCTCTTGACCACCTTCATGTTCGGGCATAAGCAACTGCCATCGCCTTCGACAAGTGTAGCACATCCTCGCCTCAACTCGCTCGTGGGCTGACTCGCAGCACCTCCGAGCTTGCGAGTTACCTCGTACCGCCATTGATGTCCCCTCGTGTGGCACCATCAATTGGAGAACCCCATTTTCCATCGCTTGTGATCACGCTTATCCATCATCTTTGCTCGTTGGTCATCAGTCGACTGGTCGAGCGCTCGCCAGCCATGACGCACCTCTCACAATTATGTGTTGGCTGTGACTGCATCCATCTTCAGCAACACTTCATCGGCCTTCACCCACCAAGCAGAGCCACCTCGGTCCACATGTCGATCCCCCATCACACATCACATGAGCAACAAGTGAGGGAGGGGTCCTTTGAGAGGAACACACCGCAGATCCTTTCAATTGTAAAGAGTCCCCCACCAACAACATCATGTGAAAAGCACATGCATCTTGGATTTTTGCATCAAGGACCTTCTTCCTTTTCATATTTGCGAAGAGGTCCCTACCTTTTTGGAGTCATACGCGAGTCAAGCGTGTTCTTGGAAAATTGCATAAAGACCTGTGCAGGTATAGGTAGTTGCATCAGTCACATTTTCTTTGATTTCTGTTATATTCTATAATGCATTGAAAACCTTGTGTTTGCATATTTGTTTGAGTCTCATTTTTTCATCATTTTTTCATTCTAAAAATTGCATCTTGTTGGACATTTTATTCTCTATCATTGTAGATGTTGATTATATTATTATGAGTTATGTTTTATTTAATATAAATATTATCGTGGAAAATTGCATATTTTTCCCATTGTGTGATTTAGAATTAATATTAAATTAATCAAACTCCAAAAATTATCAAAACTTCATAGTATCTAGAGTTTAGTGTTTTCTACATTGTGCCCAAATTTCATGTCATTTTCACGCATATCAAGGTCGGAATAATAATTTGTACTTTTAGCAATTAGGTTCTAATAAGTCGTACATCAATCTTTTTTAGTATTTATTAATTTTCCTGGATCGACCATCATTAGACACATCTAAGATAATTTTAGTTCTTGAAATTAATTGGTTCACTATTTATTAAATTAATTTACAAAAAATCACCCTGCATGCATTTTTAATTTATAATTAATTTGTTTGCATCTGAAAATTCTAAAAAATTATAGTAGTTAATTTTATCATACTTAATATTTGGCTAAGTTTCATTATTCTTGGACTTAATTTGATCCTAATTTGCATTTTAGCCCCCAACTTCGCTAGAATTATATTGCATTTTTAATTGAATTTATTTTTTTTTATAAAAATGATTCTTTGAAAACCTAACATCTAGATTGATTAGAAATCCAACCTAAGAAGCTAGTGCCTCCTCGAGTTCTACCTTGGGATTTCCCAAGTTAAAAAAATTGATTGCTTAAATTTATTTGACAAAATAAATTTTTTGTTTTTGTCTAATCCAATTTTGCCCGACTGCAACAAAAGAACATCTTTTAATCGTTAATTTGATTAAATTAAAAGGGTAATTTTCGAGGTTTTCACTGAGTGAGACTGAAATCATACCTCTCTACCCGCCCCTACTGCTTAGCTGGCCGCGGAAAGGGGTAGTTGCAGACCTTTGTTTAGTTATTTATGTAAGTAGAAGGAAAGGCAATGGAAGTATGCATATTGGTTGGCTTTGTAAAGGAAGGCTTGCTCTTTCACAAATCCGGGTGTATGAAGGGAGGAGACGATAACCAAAATTTGCGAGTCCATAGATTTAGGAAGGTCTTTATCAAAAAGTGGTTGGTGAGCCCTATTACATTCAAGTAGTTGACTTAGAAAATGGCTTGTCGAACGCAGTCCTTTAATCGATCTTTCCTTTGGGCAGGCAGGAGGCATTGAATAAAGCGGTATTGGCTATTCGGAAATGTTTTTTCATCATGATGACTAGGGGGCTTGATGATGTGAGGTGGGTCGAGCTATTTTATAAATAACAAACTATCAAAAAAGTATATATCTATCAGAGCCCTTACACAGGGGCCTATTATATATTGGGCTTGCAGCTTTCCTTCGGGCCCTAGAATTTCCCATTGTCAGCAAGCCCACCCTTAAAAAAGGTGAAAAAAGATTTAAGCAAAGTAGTGAAAAAAGGCCAAAAAGTCTCTCGTCTCCCCTGAGCTCGTCCTCACGTTAAACGCTTTGTCGAGAACTCAAAACTAGATCACCTTACGGATCCCACCACATATACCAGAGCACATAGCCTCACACTCTTTCATACTCGCTTTTTTGAACCCTTTTAGCTGTCTCGCACCCATTCATTTTGATGCTCTGCTTAGCCTAACTCACTTGGCTATATTTCTCTTTCTTTCACCTTTCCCATTCTCCGTTGAGGAATTAGAAGTAAAAGCATGGTAGTAGATTGAGTACAGTGTAGTCAGGCATGAAAGTGAGAGGCTTTCCTTGCTCTTTCCCTATGTGAGGATCAATGCTCCTGGAGTTGGCAAATATCATCTTGATCTGTTACATCTCGCACAAGAGGATGACCTATTTCAATAGGGTTTTCTCATTTTACAGCATGGCATTCATCTTCTTCTTATGTCTCATCCCAAGGATGCATGGTGCCTCACGACCTCATCTTCATAGGGCAAGATCGGCAGTTTAGTGCAATCTTGATTTCCCTTAGCCTAGAATGCCATTTTCTTGTCCTGAAATCCCTTTTATATAGTTTTTCTTTGAGGGGAAGAAGAGGAAAAAACTCTCATCGGAAGAGAAACACTAGGTTGGGGGTGACCTATACTAAACTGAAGGCTCAGACCCCTCTTTGTGACCAGAATCAGAAAGAAGAAAAATAGACTACCTCACTGCAACCTCATGGGCCTGATAGGAGGCATACCCCCTACTAGGTAGCAGGGGCATAGAGATCAACTAGTATATAAGGGTCATCTTCATGTTTGTCGAGTAAGATGATGTCTCTCAGTCACTCGTGTCTCTGCCTATTCTATGAGGAGGGTGTCAGTTTAGCGGGGGTACAGTCTATGTAAGATGGCTGTCGATTCTAAACATTTAAGATTCTTTGAGTCAGTATCGACAGAGGTAGTAGCAGAAGTGATTTTCTAGTCACACGAGTAGTCTCGAACACAAATGAACTCAAACCCTTTGTTCGATATGCGAAACATGAGCAGCTAGAGTACCTAAACCTCTAGTCTAGCATGTATATCTCACTTATCTAAGCGCTATGGCTAATGAATTTGAATTGCGAGTCTGAATGCGTCATATATATATATATATATAGTGGTGGAAATTATGTGACTCAGTTTATGACGTTCGTGGACTTGAGTAGACAGGAGGTGAGAAAGGGGTGGGGTAAAATGAAACTCTGAACTGTCTAACCGTAGACTAGTGGCATGTGAGTTAACCGGCCCTATCTTAGCAGAGGTAATCCTTTAAGTGATTTCCTAGTCTTGGTGTCGACAAGGGATGAGACTAGAAAGCTAAAGTGAAGCAAGAAAAAAGTTGGGGAGAGGCATTATCTATGCAAGAAAAGAAAATGACCTCAGAAAAAGAAGAGAGGTCGAGAGGGAAAAGGCTAAGGGGAGGTCTCAGAAAGCCACCACCATGTATGTATATCCAGGAAGCGAGGCAGAGGTAGGAGGCTATACGTGCATCATAGACGAGGTTAGAAGTTGTTTGATCTTGAGGGAAAAAGTTGACAGCCAGAGATTAGATAGTGAGTAGAAAAGGATCCCGTATGGTGAATAAAGATCAACTACTTGTGTGTAGGTTAGGGAAGACAAGGCAGGCACCTTAGGTTAGAGCGATAGGTCTGCCTCTATCTCTCACTCCTTCATGTCCCTGCTACGTGTCCATGCACTCATACTCATCATGGAAACAAGAGAGCCCCAACTTGATATTCGGGCCAAGAAGAGCTTTTGTTTCTTGTCTAGTCTTTATTCGAGACTCCACCTTCCGCAAGAACCCATTGGGCATCTACCAGCAACCAGCTCTGAATGTGAAGATTGATAGCATTTAAAAATGGTAGAAGAAGCAGGGGTAGATAGTTGATGAAAGAAATGAAAATAACCAAAGAGAAAAGCAGTAAAAGACTAAAATGCAATAGTAAAAGAAAAACAAAGAGGAAAAAGTGTGGAGATGCCAAGTCCCTTCATGTCCAGGGCCCAAGGTAGCTGGACTGAGATAGAAGAGGAAGGAGGTTTTTCTTTCAGGAAGGCGCTTTTAACCCCCAGCTCCTGCTGCATCTTTTTCTTCCTCATCTATGACCCCTTAAGGTCATAGAGAATGCACCTCACACTCCTCTTTCTACATGTATCCGATAACAGGAGGAGATTCATAAGGACAGAGCATATCAAGAAGAACATGGGATGTGTCGCTAATCAAATCGGTAGTCCCTTCTCAAAGAAGAAGGAATGCTATCACCCTAACCTTCCCTCAACGCATCTTGCATTCGATGCAGATTAGATTTCTATGACTTTCTTGGGGATATGTTTTTTATTTGACTGAGTCAATAGCTTCTTCTTCTTGAACTTCCAAAAAAAATGAACATCGCTTTATATTTCGCCGAAATAACCTAAAACACGAACCTTGAACAACTATCTAGGTAGAAGATCCCCATTTGGTTCATGGCCTCATTCTCCATGAACCCCCAACGTTAATATATATACGGAGTCTCGATTTAGGAAGTGGGATGCCGTGATAGGACTATAGGAGAGAAAGCTTTCATGATTCCAGATATTTGTAATCAATATATTGAGGAAAATATTTTATCAACCAAACAATGAAATTATATATATATAGATAGATAGAAATGTTGAAGTGATATCTTGTATTCCCACAACCTTCACCCTCACTATATATTCCACTCTGTGGGATAAAGTGAGGCCAACCCTGTTTGCTTGATTTACTCAGCCTGAAATAGTGATGGACGTTGAGCTGATCGTCGGTCGACCTCACTCGACAGTGTCATGCTATGATTCTCTATGTTAACTGTAGGGAACTATCCATTGTTTATTGATTATGGACCTGCTACTCACCTTTCATCTTTGAAGCCTTACCCTTCTTCTCTCTTAGCCCCAACCCTTTGACTTGATAATTTCTCTTCTATAATATATATAATCTACATATTATGTTTATATATTTAGATTATGTTTATATATTTTATTCTAGTTTGCACTTTCTATTTTTTATTCTATATTTAGATTGGCAGGACCACTGAAACGTAGAAAAATAGCCTGGAAGTCCGAGGACCTTTAGTACCATACCCTTGCCCCTTTCTAGCAGCCTTCACGCCCCAATAGTGTGGGGATGGTCTGGTATGAGACTATACGTCCCTGCCCTATCATGAAAAGTCAGTTCCAGACCATGCTGCTTATTAGTTGTGTTCCTCCTCTTTCAAGTTCGGAAATGAAAACCAAGATTTGCTTTCTCAGGTATCAAACGTAAGAAATGAGAAAATAGGACCTCCGTCTCTGGCTACAAGGGGAGAGAAGAGTCAAATGCTACAAGTGAGTGGCAAATCTAAGGGTCGAACTCGGTTGTTGTTGACTATGAAAAGTTGGTACAATAAATGTTTGAGACAGAGAACGGAAGTGTACATACGCATATGATCGTGCTAAGTCACATTAACAAATGAGAAGTTCCCTCTGCATTTCAGAAGAGCTCTTCCATCAATGACCTCAACGGTTGAACTCTCGAGCATGAGGAGGAGCCAAAGGAAAAGAAGAAAGTGATCACCCCTTTTTGTTTGCAGTTGAGGGAGTTTTGCCTTGCTCGCTTTCAAGTGATCATATTCTCGGTCTTTTTGCTTTCGTCACTCGATGCTGAAGTACTGAGATGGGAAAGCATCCAACCAATAAAAATAAGTGAATTAGAAATAATGACATAACTCTAAACTCGGTTTTTTGTAATGATTAAATTTAAAATACCGAAGAATTTGTTATGCAGAGAAGTATAATAAATCAAAATCAAGATATAAAGGATATAATATTTCAACAAATTGATGAAAGGTGGTGGAGCTTACTTAAATGAAAGGTATGTATTTATTACCACCATATCCCTACTTAAAGGTATGTATTGAGGCACCACAGGCGCTCCATTATATGTGAGGGCCGATAGAAGTAGTGGGTTATTTCGAGCTCTTTGTCAGCCCTGACGGTGCCTACTGTAATATAGAATATTGACTACTTCATGTTTCCCGCTAGCGAGTCAGAACCTCCCCGGACATGGGCTATATAGTTGTTACTCCATCCTAAGGTCCTGCTAAATGGAAGGATCTTATCAATGTCCATGAATTAGAAATTATATATCGAACCATCAAATCAAAAAAATTGGGTGCTATCATAGTTATTATACCGGATAACTTCGTGTGATAGAGATGGAGATAAACGGACTCGAACTGCTGACATCCGCCATAGGGTAAACCACCGCCTGAGTTGTTGGACATGTGAGCCCACAACGAGCCATTATGCAATAAGTGTTATTTCAAATATCATTCCCTGATCTGAAATGAAGAATAACTAATTTGCATAATACATCCCAGAGTATAATTAGGGTTATGTACACGACCATCTTAATGATCATATACATGTTTATTCAAGTGCTTGGATGAATATCTAAAAGTTAGAGTGAGGACTCATCAAGCACCATCAAATGATTATTAAGATATTATCTCCAACCTGAGTAGGAGATGGCAATCCTATCTCTAGAGGTTGATATCTAACAGAAAGCTTAATGTAGGTCATCTGCATATGAATAGAGATTCGGAGGTTTTAGATAAGTTAGGTCAAAGTGTTGACTTAATGAGATCGTGATAACCAAAGTCCTATGTCGTATGTTGTCACGATATAGGCAAGCATCCTCTGACCAGATACAGATGTGTAACTATATGTCTGAGTATGTACATTTGGCATATCAATAGGTTGATAACCTAATCAAGATCTATACACCGACGTGATGTGCATACAAGGGCATATGAGTAATACGATCTCTCAAAGAGATCATACAGGTTCATTTACTGAACCGGAAGACATGAGCTCACTCATTAGATAATGGGAAGGATAAATTTCGTGTATGGTAATCATACTTTCGAAGCTTGACTGAATTTGTAAGGTTTTATATATTCTTTTGGAAAGTATATGATCAACACTTAGGTATATGTTGGAAAGTATATGATCGATACCGACTCCCAATGATCAAATAACGATAAAACCCTGAAGAAGATAGACAAAATGAGATCTAAAACTTTGGGTTTATTCTAGATCTTCCAGTATGCATGACGTACGGGTATTAGGAATACCTGACGGTACCATGATGCTTTCATTCCTATGGAATGATGAAACAGGCCTAGATTTTAGTGACTCCTCTGATGAATATATGATTCATCACACTAAAAGTCGAAAATAGATCTTTGTTCCCAAGTAATTAGATTCATATTTCCATTTATTGTGCATTATTCTCATTCATCTATTTAGAATTAATGTTCGCATTTTAACATGCATATTTGCATTAAATAAGAATCTAAATTCACTTGTACATATTCACCTGTATATTAGCCAAATTCACCTATTTATATATATTTTATACTAACTCCAAATCCAATATAATCTACTCTATAGTATATATTATTAACACTAATAAAAGAAAAATATCAAAAAATAATAATTTGTAAAATTTTCCAATAAAACACGAACCCTAGTTAGACAATGAGGATCTTAAAATGTGAATATCTCTCTCATACAGTCTCCTATAGACTCCTGCTTACTTTTGAATTAATGTACATTCAAATACCTTCAAAACAAAACAGTTCAAAAGAATCGGAGTTCGTATGTCAAACTTGTTTTTGGGCCCCTATTGTATATTGAACATATTGACCAAAGTATCCTTTATTTTCTTAAATTATTAAAAATCCAAAAATAGATTAAGTTGTAAATATTCCTTCTATATTTTCCCAATTTTATTTTGATTTTTCACTTATTTAAAAATGACAAAATTCTACAAGAGATAAAATGCAGTACTTTATACATATAAGATACATCCAAAAATACCTTTTTTTTGCAGATGACTTCTTTTGATTTTCAATCCTTCATGAAAGTTGTAGATCTCGTCGAGCAACTTTCATGTTGACACTTTTTGATTTGACCCTTTTTGTTATGTCTTTTTTATTTTTTATTCGGTTTAATTTTTATTTCTGGGAATAGGATGTAGCAGCTCCTAGAGTAACCGCATGTCATTGTCCCACTCCATTTTTGTTATTTATTCTTTTAAATATTTATTTTATTACATTAATGTTTAATTATTTTATTTTTTCTCTTTCTTTATTTAGTACTTTGATTGTAATTTATTTATTTTAATTTTTATTATTTATTTTAATTTAATTTCATTATCTTTATTTATTTAGCTCATTTATATTTATTTATATCTATTTTTTATTATGTAATTTTAATTTTATTTTTTTATTAAAATTTATGGCCACGTGGTCACGTCCCCACGTGCTACGTGGCCCCCTCTTTCTCTCTCTCTCTCCCCTCTCTCTCATCCCCCCTCATGCACTTTCTCCCCTCTTTCTTTTCTCTCTCTCTCTCTCTCTTTCTCTTCGTCACCTATGCATCCCCTCTACTTCACACCTCCACTTTCTCTCTTCCCATGCATGCGGACCATTCCATGCAACCTCCCCCTTCCGCGTGATGGTTGTGCAACCGATCCAAGTGCCCTCCTCCGCTTCTCCCTCAACTCCACCTGTGACCAACCCATGTCTCCCATCACTCAACTGCACCTTCTTCCCATGCGTGAGTCTGCGCATCTCGCGCACCTCACCCATGATTCTCTAACCACCTATAAAGGAACCCGATTAGCCCTGATGGCAAACCATTCACCAATATAGGACTGTGAGCGAGCTTTGGAGTGAGTGTCTTCAGTGACAGACCACCACCCATCTGAGTGATGACCTCCTCGCATCCTGGCAAGATCCAATGCCTTCCAGGTCTTGTCGGAGCTGCTTCTCATGAGCTGCTCGAGCTCCTTCGTCGCTGCGAAGTCAAGCGAAGATCGTGTTCTTCAAGAGCATGCACCAGTTGCACATCCCAAGTACCCTTTTTTCTCCCTCTCCTTCTCCTTCCTTCTTACTCTATCTCTCCTCCTATATTCTTTCTTGATTCTTTCTCTTCCCCATCACTACGCGTGATCCTACTCATCACCGCCCATCGCTGCACCTTACAACTTCATTGTCGTGATTTACACCATCTCCTCAACCTTTGATCACCAATAACCCCTCAGGTTCTACCTGAGCTATCGAGATCCTCTGTACGCTGCCTTGGCTCCACCACTTCATCAAACTGCCTTGCAACTCCATCGGCATGCACTCCTCTGACTGGAGAAACACCGTCGTCCGCATCCACCCTTTGGGAGACATCGCCACCACTTGCTGAAGATCCAAGCTGCACCCCGAGCTCACTCATCCTCTTTCACCCCGAAGCTCGGCTACATCGACAATTGAAGCCTTCCCTGCACCTGCAAACCATCACACGAGTACCATCCATAGACTCCAACCTCCAGAGCTCCTCTTCCAAGAGATCTGCACCCTCCTTAGACTTCATCGACACATACCGACCCTACTCCTCTCCAGTGATTCCCCACTCCAAGCCATGCGCAACAGATCCCACGGTCGCTCGCCACCTTCGCCCTCTACCAACTATGCTCAACCTCCCATCGTGTGTCTATGGAGGCAGAGACCATCGTGGATTCTGACAGATGTGCTCGAGTGGGTATAGTAATCGTACTCGTTGTAGCATGGTACTAAGCCAATCAACTAAAACCGAGAAAAGATCTCCATGAAGAGAACTTGGTTTTTATTTCATATACCGAGCATGTCCGGGGTCGAACATAGGGAGGCAAAGGAAGAACTTTGGGCCAAATCAGAATAATTAGGTATAATTTTGCAGTGCAGATTTTTTTGTATTTTCTATGCAAAATTAATTGTGAATGCAAAATTCGTGTGAATTAAGTTAATAAAGAACACACAACTTAGCCAAATTAATTTTAATGTGAAATTAATCCAATTTAGCCAAATTATATTTTTCCTATAATCCTAATCGAGTGATGAATGCAAAAACATATTCTTTGGAATTTCAAGGGTAAAATGAAACAATGAAAAATACACACTTTATATGAATTTTTACACAATTTTTCATGCAAACAGAATGCAACAACATCAACAACAGAATGCAAAAATTATGAAAATTTCACTTGACATGATGCAATGAGTCTACAATACTTTTTTTAGAATTTTTCGACAATATATGAATTTATTATGAATTTTTAATGAAAATAGAGTGACTGTGAGTATTTAATTCCTAATAAATCCACATTATCAATTTAGCCAGAGAGCAAATTATCTCAAAATAGTGTTCTAACAAGCCATCTAGGAGAGTTTGAATTTTGCAAAAATAATGAGTAGATTTAAATAAAAACAATTAACTAAAATGACTCGACGATTTATTTAAGGCATAGAACAACTCCATTTTAGATGAAATTCGAGCAATAATTTAAGCACACTTCATGGCATCATCTTAAGTTTTGAGGAATTTTCGGAGCAATTGTGAATTAAATATGAATTTAAGAACTCACAAAGGGTAAAATATACAATTTTTTACTAAAATAATTTTAGTAAATTACCTGATGCTCACATAAATCCAAATAATTAGCCAAATGATAGAGAATTAGTTTCTCAACAACATGTTATTTTTCATAAATAAAATGATGCAAGAGAGATGTTCAAATTAATATGCAAACATACGGGTATCTGCGCAATACAGAAATGAACCTAAACAACACAAAACATGCAGAGGGACTACTTTGCAACAATGGAAACTTCAAATAAAATAACGTAATTTTTACAAAATAAAAAATGCAAGAGAGGACCTTCTTCATTTTTTTAATAGGGCTCGATGAAGGGGATGGTTGTAGGAGGGGTAGTGGACTTGGTGGAGGTGTGCGATGGTCACAGGTGGGAGAGCGGTCGTAGGAAGGAGAACATGTGGGGGTGCACTGGCAGTTCTAGCAAGCGACTGCATGTGGGCTTGGAGGTGGACCTGTGGGTGGTCTCTCCTAGAGGAAAACCGTAATTGGTGATGGGACATGGCGCGTGTAGGTACGGGGAGTTGGTCGTTGCTGTCAGTAGTGAAGAGCACGATGGAGGAGGACCTACGAGGCGTGGTGGCATCGTGGTAGAGGAGTAGTCAGGGGCAGGCGTGGGTGGTTGTGCGGTGCGCATGCGCAGTCGCTCTGTTGCTGTGCGATTGGAGATGCATGAAGGAGAGGGAAGATCATGGCAGGGCACGTAGCCTTTGGGGCAACGGACAGGCTACAGGCCCCTGCGCACAAGAAGAGGAAGATGGCTTGGCAGCAATGTCCTACCATGCACTAGAGTGCGGTCTGGAGGTGTCAGTGGTGGCATGTCACTTTCTTTTTAAAATTTTTAAAATTTTTAATTTTGTTGGAGTGTTGTGATGAATTTTTTAATCTGATTTTTTTAAAGTTTTTCGTTTCTTAAAAAGGGAATAAACAACCAATGTAAATATGATGAAATGGTGATAATGATATGCTAAAAAAATAAACAAATGAAGGTGTGTGGGTGATGATGTGATGTGATAAAAAATAGATAAAATAAAAACAATGACGAAAAAAGGAAATTACCTATGATGGAAGCGGGATCCTATGGTGTGCTCACGAGAAGCACGATCGCTGCTCGAATCGCTAACGAGCAATGGGCTCGAGCAGCGTACAGGGGCGGCAGTAATGTTGGCCGGAATACCAACGGATCGTACCAAAGAGGAAGCGGTCATCACTCTACTTCGTCGTTCTTTGTTACTAAGATGGGTAGTCATAGCTCTCAATTCTCTCTCGTATAAAGGTGGATCAAAGGAAAAAAGGAGGAGAATGATATGTATGAAAAGAGAAGAAAATGGAGATTAGAAAAGATAGTGGACCGGTATGAGAAGTTAAAAAATGTTGGAGTTAAATAGAGGTTAAAAAAGAAAACGGATGTGAATGGGAGTTATTGTAGAGAATGAAAAATAAAAAAAAGAAATAAAATAAAGTAGGCTACAAAAAGAGGGGAAATGGAAAAATTAAATAAACATCAACAAAATAAAATACAACAAACAAACAATATGTACACATTTTTTGACTTTTCTTATTTTATTTTATTTGTATTTTAAATAAAATATATTTGATAAAAAAATAGAATAAAATACTAGGAATAAAATAAAATACAACGATTTTTTAAATTTTTATTAATTAAGAAAAAGAAAATAAAAACGAAGGAGAGAATATTTACAATATGTACAACGTACACCTAGGTCCCACAACCCATATTTTGCAAATGATGTCTGATTTTAATGAAAACAACTTTCATTGGATAGATTCTTTTCTAACTTAAACTTTAAAAGTGAGTTTGCTAAATTTGGAGTTCATACAGAGCGGGAATTTGATCGGAAAGTTGGACTTTACGATTTTTTCTCATTGGGATATAAGAGTATTTATCTGCGGTGAAATTTATTTATATTTTCATATTTTCTAAAAATTTTTATAAACAACATAGCTAAAGAATTAGCCGAAAAGGAGTTAAAATGAATTTATTAAAAGTACATGATGTTTTAGGCTATTTATAGGTCAAAACTCCGTTATTTTAAGGCTTTTCATTATTAATTTTAATTTGTACGATACAATATATAATAATTAGTTATTTCACTTACAAGAGTCATTTTATTAATTTATTGATTTTAGGGATATTTATTTGAGATTTTACTCAAAGATTTTGCTAAGATCAATATATTGAGATGATAAATTGTGGATTCATCACCCCCTGTACTTAAACTTTGCTAGTCCTCGAGCAAATAGAGAATGAATAAGCTAGATTAACCCCTCACTGTTCATGTGAATACAAGACTTGATCTATTAAAGAACTCTCAATTTTAGAGATCCTAAAATTATAGCTTAAATCATGCTCTAGTCAAAAGGTATCCAATTTCCCTAATCATCCGACTCTCTCTGTATACATATATAATAGGGATATGACTTTAAGTGTAGACTGTAGTTACAAGAGTAGAGTCGTAACTTTACCCAAGGTTCCAGTGTAAGAAACTCTCATAAGAACCTGATTCTAAACCCTAGGGAATAAATCGATTCTTGCATCGAATCCAATGTCTCTTTAGTTGTCAGACTTAAAAGTGTAGATGGAAGGCCAATTTATGGAGGGCATAGGATTGTGTCATTTCTTCTCTCCCTCTCATTGGAACAAGGATCCTCTCGAGTGACTTATTAACTCAACACATGTATTCTTTTTATTTGTTTATCAGTGTATCAGTCAAGAGAAGTTGTAGTTGTATGTACTTGTTTTCCTGGGAGTACATCGGGTGTGTCTTTTCAATATCTAAGATTCAATCGACAAACAGACTTTTATCACTATACGATGTAGAGCCCTTTTTCGTGCTAGCCCGACTCCTGATCCTAATAGAGGTGGTCCAAGTCGACACTTTGAAATGGTTGGGAGCGCTCTCCTTTAGTGAAAACTCTTTGATATTTGACTGTGTATGGTGACAACTTTTCTTTCAACATTTCTTTCTCTTTTTTTTTATTTTGTCTAGCTCACTACTTTTACCAAGAGTTGGAGTACACTGATCAACAATTTTTATATTTTATCACACCCTGGCACATAGGTAAACATAAAGAGATAGTACAAGAACCGTATTCTCATACCAGCTAGAGATGCAGACACTCAGGTTTCATGAAGCCTTCATTGATTTTATCCCGTCCTCGAGCATCATAAAATCAGGTCCAAACTCAAATCCCTCATCCTAATTCCTCAAGTGAAATTTCAACTCATCTCATCACAACTACAATCGTGTATGTAAGGTGTTGATCATATTCTTAAGGTAAAGACTAAGCGTCCAATATAGCACACAAATCTTAAGCGTAGAAGAAGAGCGAAAATGGGCGGACAAGTTCAAGAGGAGAAATGGATTAGTATTTACAAATTTACCTATACTTTGGCTTTGGTCAGCCTATGTATAGGATAGGAGTAAGTGTGAGGACTGATGTGATCTGGAGAATATACAAAGAAGGGAGAATCTACAAGAGTGAGTGAATCTTCTAAGTTGTTAAATATTGATGTTTTGTATTCAAGAAGAATAATATGATGTATCTGCTCTGTGCTCACTCCGTATGAAGTTGATGACCTCGACTTGGACTAGCTGCTCTTTAGAATCTACAAAATGCTTCAACAGTTTTCCATTCACCTTATGAGATTGTGCACCATCTGTGAGATCCGTTATCTCTACATTTCCATTCCCATCCACTTTCATAACAACAAAAGGACCCATCCACTTAGATTTGAGCTTCCCATGGAACATCTTCAACCTGGCATTAAGAAACCATACCTTTTACATAGGGACAAAGTCTTTTCACCTAAGGTGTTGATCATGCCATCTCTTTACTTTGTCCTTATAAATCAAACTATTGTCATAATCCCTATTTCGAATTTCCACAAGCTCGTTCAAGTTCAACTCTCGGCAAAGCTTCCCTAGGTGACAACTCCGATTAATCTGCTTAATTGTCTATTCAGATTTGTAAATCAGTTTTGCGGGCAAATGGCATGGCTTGCCATAGATCTTTCTAAATGGTGATGTGCCCAATGGTGTCTTGTAGGCTGTCGTATAGGCTCATAGAACTTGGTCCAAAAGCTGAGACCAGTTCTTCCTATCAGGACTAACCAACTTCTGCAAAATACTCTTCACCTCTCTGCTCGATACCTCTGCCATGTCATTGGTCCGTGGGTGGTAAGGACTAGTAACATCATGCTCAAATTTGTAATCCTTCGATAAAGATATCACATCTCGGTTCACAAAGTGGCTACCCCCATCAGATATCAGAACTTTTGTTATCCCGAACTAGCAATAATATGGTCTCTCACAAACTTACATACAGTCTTGATGTCTACAGTTTGGGTTGGTATAGCCTCTACCCACCTAGATAAATAATCAAACGCCAACAAGTTGTACTCATGTCCTTGGTAGTTGGGAAAAGGACCCACAAAATCTATGCCCGATGCATCAAAAACATCAAAAATAATCACTAGCACCATGGGAATCTCATCTCTCTGTGCAACTATCCCTCCAATCCTTTTACAAATCATGCACGACCGTACAAAATCAATATCATCTTGAAATAGGGTCGGCCAATACAATCCACATTGAAGTACCTTGTGAGCAGTTCTCTTCCCCAAATGGTGTCCACCAGCCTCGAGTGAATGATAGTATGTGAGGAAATTCCGGTACTCCTCCCGAGAAATACACCTTCTACAAACACAACCAATCCTTCGAAGAAAAGGAAAGCATCATCCCAGTGGTATCTCCTTGAATCCTACTTCAGCCTGTCAATGTTGCTCCTAGTCCAACCATGGAAACCTTCTTAGAGACAAGAAAGTTCACCATGTTGTCATACCACGGAAGTGAGTAAATAATGCAAATTGACTCGTCTGGGAAGGTTTCAATAATCCACTCATAATAAGGAGAATCCTTGAGATCAATCTGAAAAAGATGATCTGCCGCAACATTCTTCACTCCAGGTTTATCTTTTATCTCCAATTCAAACTCATGAAGGAGTAAAATCCACCTAAGAAGACACGCCTTCACATCCTTCTTTTCCATTAAGTACCGAATAGTTGTGTGATAGTGTAGATTGTCACCTTAGAGCCCAAAAAATACAACTTGAACTTCTCGAGTGCACGTACTACAGAGATCATTTCCTTTTCAGACACGGTGTACTTCTTCTGTGTACGGTCTAATATTTTGCTCATGTAGTGGATCGCAAATGGGATCCCCTCTCATCATTGTCCTAACACAACTCCTATAGCAAAATCTAAAGCATCAGTCATGATCTCAAAGGGGATGGACTAGTCAGGAGCTTGTAGGATAGGCGAGGTACAAATTTTCATCATCAAGAGCTCAAAGGCCTCCATACACTTGTGATCTACAACAAATTCAGTATCTTTCCCTAAGAGCATAATCAATAGGAGGGCAATCTTCAAAAAATGTTGAATAAATTTCCTATAAAATCCAACATGTCTTAGAAACGACCGCTCTGACTTTACGTTGGTAGGTGGATAGAGTTTCTTGATCACCTCCACTTTGACAGGGTCAACCTCCATTTCCCTTTTGGAGATGAAATGCCCCAGCACGATGCCCTCTGTCACCATAAAGTGACTCTTGTCCAAGGAGAGTACCAAATTCACTTCTCTATACCTCTAGAGGACTCAGTCCAATTGCACTAAACATTTATCAAATGAATCACCATTAATCAAGAATTCATCCATGAATACTTCCAAGAAATCTCCCACCATCTCGACAAATACGGTGATTATACACCATTGAAAAGTGCATGCGGCATTGCAGAGCCTGAATGGCATGCGCCTGAACGCATAAGTGATGAATGGACATGTGAATGTGGTTTTTTCCTGGTCCTCTGGGCTATAGCTACCTCGTTGTATCCTAAGTACCCGTTAAGAAAACAGAAGAACTCTTTCACTATGAGTATCCAAAATATCATCAACAAAAAGCAAGGGAAAGTGGTCTTTCTTAGTCGCTGCATTCGGGCCCCTGTAGTTGACACAAACATGCCATGATGTGGGTACTTGTGTCGTGATCTATAACCCCTCCTTGTTGGTGACCATCTGAATTCCTAACGTCTTCAAGATAACATGAAGTGGTGTCACCCACTTGGAGTCAAGAATTGGGTATATAAACCTTGCTTTGCACCATTTCTCGATCTCAATCTTCATTACTTCTCATAGATTGGGGTTAAGACTCCTCTGGAATTCATGGAAAGGTTTTACATTATCCTCGGTAAAAATGTGGTACAACCAGAGAGCGGGGTTAATCCCCACGAGATGTGACAGTGTCCAGTCTATTGCTTTAAGATTCCTTTCTAAGACTTCTAACAACCTAGACTCTTATTTTAAAGTAAAATCTGAGCTAATGATCATAGGATATAGGTCCCATAAGAAAGGTGTACTTGAGTGTAGGAAGTAGTGATTTCAGCTCTAGCAATGTGGTATTATCAAGCAAATCTGGTTTAATTGAATCTGAATATGGTTCTGTGTTGCATGAAGGTGGGATAAACTGTGTAGTACTCGCCACCGAAGAAGAAGTATCTAGAGTCAGATCGCAAAAGAAATGTGGTAATTCAGCTAAAGCCACATACGACTCATAACCTAAGTCCCATGATCATTCCAAAGGGGGTGGAATTGACCGATCTAGATGGATCTCTACGTCATCATGGAAATAGGTAGATGCATCTTTAACAAGATCAGGCTTGGTTTGCTTCATCTCAAGGTTCATTTCTCTGCTTGGAGAATGGAACTTCATTATTCCCATACCATAATAGAAAACTATGTTTGTGGTCCTAAGGAAGGGTTGCCCGAGAATGATTTAAGATTCTCTCCAAAGATTGGGGGTCTCCACGTTCAAGACTATGAAGTCAAGATGATAGTTCTGCCCCTTAATCAAGATAATGACATTCTTCACTTCTCCCTTACGTCTCTTCACTGAACGATCTGTGAATTCGAGTAAATCTCTGTATCTACGAAGTGGTCCCAACACCAATTTCCGATATAATGCTAAGGGAAGTAAGTTGATTGAAGAACTATTATCCAAGAGTGTGTGTAGATGCGATGTCGTCAATATGACTCTCCACATAGTGAGCACCCATGTCTCTCTTTTCCTTGGAAATGTCTGAGTCTTGAGACAATATGTCGTGTCTACTAACAAGATGTGTGTCTTCACATTTTTGTCCTGCTAACCCTAGTAGGTGTGCATCTCACCTTAAGGTATTTCTAGAATGCAGGATGGTTAGCCACATACTCATCAAATGGCACCTTTACAATGATATTTTCATTACAAAATAATGCCATATCGAGGTCATATTTCTCAATCTTTTTGATGTGCTTTCTTGTCGTAAGAGCATGGGGGAAAGTAATTGAAGCTAGGAAACAAAAGATGAAGAATCTAAATCATGAACTGAAACATTATTCTTGGCATTAACGAAAACATCATTTTCAAACATGAATCTTTTTGATAGAACATGGAATAAAATCATAAATATCACTATATTTTGTGCAATAGAAGCTGAAGTGGTATCCTCCACAACTAAAGGTGCAGGGTCCTCCATAGACTCGAAAGTATATCCATGTTGTTGACGTTGCATATGTGCTCTCATTCTCTTCTTAGATCCCTAAGTAGATATCCTCAAATGGGTGATGATGGGGCTCCAAAATATGCAGCCTCTCCTCCTTGTCCTATAAACACTCCTCGGGTAGAGCTTCAAAGATGCCCCTCCTCGTGTCCCTCACCCGATCTGTTCCAGTTACGATCCTTCCGCTCCTGAGTGACATGTGATTAGCTTCACCACATGAAAGAATATCATGTTCAGATATAGGAGATGTTGAATAGTATACCTGAACAAAATGCAATAGAGAACCATTTAAGTTCAAGCTATTGGGGTTAGCCTGAACTTGGGTTGGGATAGAGGTAGAGGGTGCAGACTGCTCATCTCACCATCTGGACAGGCGATACACATCCACACGTAAGTTGTGAATTGTGTTCCTATAGGAATAGAGATCATCGAGTATCTGCTATTGCATTCCCAAGGGACCAGACGAAGAAGGAACGAGATAAGACTGGGAAGAAGAATGTGAAGATTGGCCTTACTGGCTAGGGTACTACCTCTGCCACTACTGGTGTTGGGGTGTCTGCTAAAATTGCAGGACCTGCTGGCCTGCCTAGTAATGGATCTGTCGGCAATACTATTGGTATTGTTGCTGCTACGGATGGGGTGGCTGGAATCTAGGTCTCTGCTGTAAAAGAGATGATGCGGAGGTGAATGTGGTGTCGTGAAAGGTCAGGGGATACGGGTAGGTATGTCGGTCCCCCGTACTTCCCTGCATGGCTGGGTCTTGAGTGTACCATACTCCATTCACCTCCCAAACTAGTGGAAGCTCCTCCTGAACTATCTCTGCTAATGGAGGGGGCTTCCGGAAAGAGTGGTCATAGGACTAATCTTGCTCCCATGGCCTGGGTTGCCATGACACCAAGCACTCATGGACATGGTGAACTCGATACACGAGAATGGTAGGTATCCTTATCTTAGATACCTTCTCAGTCAACTCCTCCATTTGTTTCGAATCTTGGGGATGTTCTTATCGAATTCATCAATCCTCTTGTCAATCCTCTCAACTATGGTAACTTGTCTTCAATAAGACCCATACCGGGGATCACGTCTCGAGAGAGATTAACTACACCTGACTTTCCCTCTCTAGATAAAAGTGAATTGGGGATGATGTATAGGACCTACTGGCCATCTGTGATTAGTCATCTGCTCGAATACCTTCAGACGTTATCTGATCCTCGTGATGTATTGTTGCCTCCACATGCAGCACTCACTAAACCTTGCATCTCAGGGTTGAGACCAATGAAGAACGACTGAAACAAGATGTTGTCATCTAGTCCATGATAGGGATACTTCTATTAGATGTCTTCCAAGGCATCACAGAAAGTATTCATGAGGTAGCTGGGAAAAGCTCGTAATGTGTATCCTCTTCATGTTAGTCCTACTCAGGGGATAGAACTTCTTTAGAAAGTTGTACTTGAACCGGGAATATGTTGTGACAGTAACTCCCAAGTTCTTTATCCAGTAGTCGACTTTGCACCCAAGGTAATGGAAGGGTTTTAAGCCAAATATAATCCTAGATAACCCTAGGATGCCTAAGGTTAGCGAAGGCGAGCTCGAAGTCCCTCAGGAATGCATAAGGTTCTGAAGGATATGATAAAATCCTTAATGCATCACGGAATCAAGAGGATTGCATTGTATGTGATCGGGAGCAACTAGTCGCACTAGTTGCTCGAGGAAGCAGAATTTTTAAAAAAATCATGCAATGAAACCACATGATCCATGAACACTTCTCAGATCGTTTCATCTAAACCACAAAAATGTATTAGGGTTACCTCTTGAAGCGTGGTTGCAATCGACACTCTAAACGAAGAGATCTCTTGTCTCAAGTTCGATCCGATGGAAGAGACGCTTGCGAGCACGTTGATGAAACATGTGATTCTCGCAATCCCTGTTGAAGATCCAAGTGGTGAATCTCCCTATCTTCACACGAGGTCCAATGTCTTCTTCACGAGTGAGGCACATCGAAGGAGACAGAGAACCACGAGCAAACAATCTGGCAGCACAACAACGATGTTGTTGCGATGGCGACTCTCTCTAGGGCTACATGGTGGACAACTACAATGAGAGAGTGACGGATATGGAAAGACACTTAAGCACATCTTGGAAGCATGAGGATCGCATCAAATGCGATCAGGAGAGACTAGTCACACTAGTTGCTCCGGGCAGCAGAATTTAAAAAAAATTAAAGTGATGAAACCACGTGATCCAAGAACACTTCTCGGATTGTTTCATATAAACCACAAAAAAGAATTAGGGTTACCTCTTAAAGTTTGGTTGCGATAGAGTCTCTAAACGAAGATACCTCATGTCTCAAGTCCGATCTGACGGAAGAGACGCTTGCAGGCGCGTTGATGAGACACGTGCTCCTTGCAATCCATGTTAATGATCCAAGCAGTGTCCCAATCTCATCACACAATATCTGGCATCTTCTTCACGAACGAAGTACACCGAAGGAGACGGATATCAATGAGCAAGCAATCCGGTAGCATAACGACGATGCTGCAGTGATGGTGACATTCTCAAGGACCCCATGGTGGACGGCCACAATGAGACAGAGAGAGAGAGAGAGAGTCTTAGTGTGTAGAGAACGAGAGAGAGAGAGCATGTGGATTGATCATGTCTTGATGATCACGGGGTTCCTCTTCTTATATATTATTTTAGGATCCATGGATCTCAATCCCTGGACAACACAAAATCAATGGATGAGATTGATTTTTATTTCTTTCAATAGTCATGATCTTGTTGTGAAAACACAACAATAATTAATTTAATTTAATTTAATATATATATATATATAGATATAAATTAATTTCAAATCAAATTAATTAATCAATCTTGGAGATAATGAGAAGATTGACCATGTCCCCTAAAAAGGAGGGACGACCATTCAATCATCTCATGAAATCTCATTATCTCATGATATCTCCAAGATTACAACAACATTTGTTGTAAATTATCTCATGGAAATAATTCATAATTATATTGTGAACATTGCAATCATGCCATTTGAAATTTGTGAATCACACTCACAATCCAAAATAAAATGTAAATTTTATTTTAAATTAATCATCCAATGTGAATCCAACTCACATAAATAATTAATTAACAAATATTAATCACAATAGGCTCTCTCAAATATATTATAAATCACATTTACAATATATATGATTAATATGGATTGTACTATCCACAATACTCATATCAATGATAACAGAATCACATATAATCATCTTGGATCTATATTCTAATTTGCCCAAATAATATGAATCACATTCACACTATTCACATCTTTGATAACAAAATCAAATTTAATTATCTTAGATAACTCTTCTTATAATACGAATCAAATTCATATTATTCATGATAATTAAATCACATTTAATTATCCATTTTCTAATTGCTCGGATACTAGTATCAACAGTGAAATTATCCATGAACTCTGTCAAGGATAATGCACTTTCTCCACAGATACTTGGAGATAAGGACAAGGCGAAAGTATTGTTCCACGTATAGTGAGTTGGATATTGAGATCACATCTCAAATCCAGATCTTGCAAACCTCTCATAATTGCTTGTTTAAATCAAAATCACAAATCTAATCTTCTTAATGCATCTGAATCACATTCAAATCAATGTCCCACATTTTGACCAAGATTAGATCACTTCACTAGTGAGAGGAACCACTAAAATCCAGACATATTTCATCACTCTCTATGAATGGAACCTCACGGTTATATAATTGTTTATGATCAAATCACCCAAAGGTATTCCTAATTCATGTACATCCTGCATACTGGAAAACCAAGAAC
Organism: Ottelia alismoides; assembly: GCA_037367405.1. Lineage (NCBI taxonomy): Eukaryota > Viridiplantae > Streptophyta > Magnoliopsida > Alismatales > Hydrocharitaceae > Ottelia > Ottelia alismoides. The sequence goes on from JAZKJV010005183.1 coordinate 716,502, forward strand.
AAACCCGAAGTTTTAGATCTATTTTACATTGTCTACTTCAGGGTTTTATCATTAAGTTTCTCATATGATCATTGGCAGTTGGTATCAATCATATACTTTCCAAAAGCATATATCATACCCAGGTGTTGATCATATACTTTCCAAAAGCATATATCATACCTACAAATTCTGTCAAGATTCCAAAGCGAGACGACCGTGCACGGAATTTGATTCTTCCCAATATCTCATGAGTGAGCTCATGTCTTCTAGTTCAACAATGAATTGTATGATCCCTATGAGAGATCGCATTACTCATATGCCCTTGCATGCAAACCAGCGCGTCGGTGTATAGACCTTGGTTAGGTGAACAACCGGCGCGCACCCTATGTTAATTCGGTCAAATTAATGTCCAAATTAATTAATGTGATTCGTTGCAGTCGGATACGAGGGGTTAATCAAAAACCACTTATCGATTAATGTGAAGTTAATTTTAAGCGACAAATTTTTTTACTTGGTGGAGTCCAAGGTCGATCTCAGGGAGGCATCTGTCTCCTTAGGTGAATTTAAGCAAGGATCCGAGTGTTGATTTACGAGGAGTAATTTTTTTGGTCTTTTTTTTAATTTTCTATGCAGACTTATGGAGACAATGCAGGCCAATTTAATGTTCAATTTAATTATGATATCAAATGAAGTCCAAAAATTATGAAAATTGACCAGATGATTAATGGTGATGAAAATGACCTACACTATTTTTTTGGAATTTTTCGACACTAAATAAATTTACTGTGAATTAAATGAACAGACAGGGTGATTTTCAGTATTTAATTTTTAATAAAATCAAACCACAATTTTTCCAAGAACTAAAATTATCCTAAGTGGCTCTAATGATAAGGGACAAAGGAAAATTAACAGAACTTAATTTCACTGTGAAATGAATTAATTAAAATTAATCTAATAAAATCACTTAACAATTTATTTAGGCCTCGATATGCGTCCAAATGCCATGAAATTTTTATGGTATGCTAAGAATAATGTCCTTAAGCTACTGTGAATTTTTGATGATTTTTGAAGGCACAGAGAATCAACTATAAATCAAAAGGTGTCACTGGGCAAAATATGTCAAAAATTCACTAATTAATTCATTAATAATTCATCTGAACTTACAAAAATATGACACGTGGACTAATAGATAGAGGACAAAATTCCCAACAAAATGCAATTTTTAAATTTGCAAAATGATGTAGCATGCAACCTAGAGATGCGTGCAAACACAGGGGTATAAATGCAATACAGGAAATTAAAATTACAATAAGCAAATATGCAGACAGGGACTAAAATGCAATTACCTATAATGTGGGGGACTCTTGTGCAAAATCTCCACAGGGCACGTGCTCCTCACGTGGGGTCTGCTCCACAGGGGCCTTTTTGCAAATATGAAAAGGTCTAAGGGCCTCTGTGCAATTTACCCAGGCCGCACGTGCTCCTCACGTGGGCAGCCTAGGCTCGGATGGCTGCGGCGGCTCGGAGCGAGGATCGGGGGCTTTGGAGGTCCGGAGCGAGGCTTGGGTCGACCGAGCCTAGGCTTGGGGCCGAGGCTCGGTCTTCGTCGACGTAGCGTCCTGCGGGCCTTTGGATCAAGATCGATCCAAAGGATGGCGGTGATGACGCGTGGCGACGTGAGGAGCCGTCAGATCTAAATAGATCTAACGGTTGTCGATCGGGGCTGAAGATGTCGACGTGGCGTTCTCCTGTTCGTGGGATCAAGGATGATCCTACGGTCTTTGGCAGCTCCGGTGGTGAGTGACGCGGCTGATTGCGGGCCGTTCGATCAAGGTGATCGAGCGGCTCCTGAAGCTTCTTCCTCGACGGCCCTCCGCCTCCTGCAGAGGAGAAGGCGGGGCTCCGGCGATCGGGCTGCTGCTCCGCCCTTCCTTCCCGTCGTCAGTGGAGGTCGATGGCAAGTCGGAGGTGCTCCAGAAGATGCGCGGATGGTCGACGAAGCCTCCGGTGGCCTCAGGAGTGAGCGAGGTGGTCTGGGGCACGGTGCCGGTGAAGCTCGAAGGGAGCTCCGACGAGCTTCCGGCCAGTGAGATGGGTGTACCTGCGGGGGGTTAGCGGAGATAGCCGAAGCGTGCGCGTGCTCGTGGAGTCGTGCTAGGTGAAATGAGAGGCCTAAGGCAGGGCGAGATGGATCCGGTGATCGGGCTCCGCCCAGGTGGCAGAGCTGGCGTCGAGCGAAGGTGGGGTATGGTGATGGACGAAGATAATGGCAGCGCGAGGATCGGAGCTCCGTTGCGGAGCTCGGAGGGACGGAGGTGGAGCGAGAAAACAACGATGGAGGGTGAATTAAATCAAAGAAATCGAAGAAGAAAGTCAGAAGAAGATCAGAGAGAAGTGGAGGAATCTACCTGGGGAATGGAGCTCAGGTTTGAGCTCCAGGTCGTCGCTCGAAGGTCGGTAGATGGCCTGAGCTCACGCAGCTCGCGGATGGAGGCTGTAGCACGGCGGTGGCGGCCGTGGATCTCGCCGGAGATGACACCCCTTCTTCGCTCAACGATTCAACTAATCGCTGTCACCAATTGGTAGGTCGGAGCTCAGGGAAGCTCTCTGGAGTGGCGGATGGGGGTGAAGTCGGCCGGTGATGGCGTATTTATAAGCTGAAGTTGGTGGCAGTGTTGGCGACGAGGCGAGGTTTGAGGGCGACGTGGGACTTCTATGGTGGAGGTGGTGGAGCGTGAGGGAGCTGGCGAGGGAGAGGGATGAGTGGGGCTCATCGTGAGAGTGTTGGCGGTCGGAGAGGATGGCCGACGTGCATCCAAGAATAGGAAGGGGGCGCCCCTCCCGCAAGGCAAGGGACGTGGGAGAGAGGGGCGCCTGGAGGTAGGAGACGAGGTCTCCACCATTGGATCTTATGATCCAACGGTGGTGATCAAAGTGGAAGGGGACGTGTAGGATTCGATCAGGGGCTCGGAGATGATGGGCTGCGGTGGAGCCACGTGGCGCGCTCTGCGCGAGGCGTTGACGTGTGGTTAAGATGGAGCACGGGGAAGATCCGACGGCTATGGAATTAGGCGCGCGTGGGAAGAGCTGGGCCGTTGGATCTGAAGCGAGATCCAACGGCTGAGGTCGCAGGCGGATGAGGCGAGGGGAAGCGGGCCGCGTGGCGCAACCAGATGGCGCCACGTGGCCTGCTTTGAGTCGCTGGAAGAAGAGACACGTGTAGAGAGAAGAGGGAGCCGAATTTGGAAAAACTCAAAACATGAAAGTTGTAGATCTCGATGAGATCTACAAGTTTCATGTTGACCAAAGACGGAGATGAGGTCAAATATGATATATAAATACAAGGATACATAGATATACATATGTAGTGTACAAAGTGGCCCAAAAACCCAACTTTCTCATACAAGCTCCAAATTCAATGAAATTAGTCTCATTTTAAAGGTCTTTTAATGTGTAGTATTCTAAAAGTAAGTAGACCTAATTCGGAGTTTGCATGAGGGCTTAATGTGCATTCTAGTGTACAAGGGTTCTAGGGCTTTATTGACTATTTTACAAGGGGGATTTTTGGCATTCTTCCCTATATTATTAACTAAGGAATACATATTATAGAGAAGAGGTTATTTTAGTGAATGGGTATTTTACAAGGGATTTTTGGCTTCTTATTTAAATGTAAATGGACTACTAAATTGTATGAATTATGGATGCATGCATGAATGTTATTTATGCAATATAAAGGAAAATATGCCTATATTTGCTCGGGAACAAGGCTCTATTTTTGACTTTTGAAGTGATGAATCACAGATTCATCAGCCCCCTATACTTAAATCTTGCTCGTCCCCGAGCAACTAAATGAAATGCAAGAGTGAAATGAGATTGGGTTCCATACCAAGGTCATGAACAAAAGTTAAAAATAGAGCTTGACTCGACCTTTGGATTAATCATGTGTCGGAACCTTATTGGGATCTGAGTTTAAGACTTAACAGACTTCAAGTTCCACAAGTCTTCTATTCAAGACTCCTCAACTCACCTGATCAGAACAAGTCTACATACACAAACTCTAATGACCATGAATCTTTTCATGCAGTGTAAGTGATATATGACTCCCCACCTCAGAAGTAAGAAAGAAACAACCTCCCCCAACCTGGTAACTCTAATGCCTCGGTCTAGCAACTCTTTCCTCGAGAAGCGGGGTATTCCCTTCTAAGTTCAAGTTCAACCGGCTCAAGAAGAGGGGGAAGAAGTATAGACTTTTGGGAGCTCAGTCAGTGTAGCTAAGTCTCCCGCTGCAAGCTTCATGAGATGTAACATGGTGACCATAAGCTTTTGCTTTTCTTGACTACGTACACTCCGGTGGGGTTATTAAATTTTCAATCCGACCCACCACTTTGTTGGAGTTCTTTTTGGCATTTTTTTCAAAATGCCTCTGTACAACATATCTACATGGTGCAGCATATATACAAGAAATTTCCTCTTGAGCCAGTAGACTATCCCTCTTTTGAAGCTTTATTGCAACCCACTGCTTCTGTCTTTAGCCTTCATCACCACTAGGCCAAGTTGAGACGCACTTCCTTCACTAGAAGAAGAAGAGAGGTTCCGCCTAGAAGTACTACCCTCATATGCTACCCCAAGCTAAAGGAAACTGCCTCCTCATCACCTCATCCGTAGAGAGCCATGTGTAAAGTGCTGGTGCACGTCAAGCCATTGTCTCTAAGAGTCATGTGTGTGTTGTTAAGTGCTCTACTCAGGCTTGTCAAGATGACATATGAACATAGACTTGCAGACTTAAAGAATTAAGTCACCTGACCTAAAAAATCTTAACTCCAGTTCCTATAAGGTTCCTCTGAAATTAGGTGGATTAAGGTCAAATCATTTCCATCCTCAATATCTGCTCATAACTTGGTCCAGAACCCACTAGCTTTTCACTTTGCATATGCAAAGTATGCAGATGAGATGAGATGTCATGCTATGAAAATGCAAGACTCTTTTTCTTTTTCTTGGATGCAGATATAATATGCATGAGTAAATAAGAAGCCTCTTTTCATTATTTAATTATTATTATATATTTTTTTTCGATTTTTACCCACCCGTAATTATTGTAAGATATATACAAAAATACGCGAAAGTACGAGCTATGGGTAAAGTATATATGTAATATATACACGCCCCCTATACTTAGCGTGTGCTATGTCCTCAGAGCACGAAGAGCGAGGAAAAAGACATAGCTCGTGCTAAGCGTAGGAGAGCCAAAAGTAACAAAAAGTATAGAAGTCGTCTCGCCCCCCTATACTTAGGCTCTGGCAGCCTAAGTGTAGAAGAAGATCAGAAATGGGGCGGACGAGGGAAAGAGAGGAAATGGATGAGTATATACAAGGCGGGCATCGGTCCCCCCTATACTTAGGCTCCGGTCAGTCTAAGTATAGGACAAGAGTCCGATGTGATCTGTAGGATGTACAATGAATGGATGCGGGTCACTCTCCCCCCTATACTTAGGATCTAATTATCCTAAGTATAGTCTTAAAATGAAATGAGATGAGTCGGGGCGAGTGATTCGAATCACTGGGGAGGGAGGGAGAAAAAGTACATACAAGAAAGAGTGAGAATATACAAGGATTAAGAAGGTTTGTGACGAACCTTCTTGCGGATGCGAGGAGGTGGATAATATACATATGTGTCGCTGTCAGAATCGTCCTCAGATGAATAATAGTGAGGTGTAGGGATCGTCCAACGAGGGTCGACACACGGCTGCTTGCTTAGATAAGGCTTGAGAACAGCCGAACTGAGCTCACTCATATAAATCACCTTGTCCAGACCAGATGAGGACTCCTCAGAAAATTCCTTCTCCGGTGTGTTGAAGGAAACTTTCTTAGTCGGTTTTCTAGAACCTGAATCATTGAGAGGGAGATGAGAGAGATGCGCCTTGAGAGGTTCGGGGGAACATCTCGAGGAATCAATTCTCGACTTCCTCTCACTAGATAGACGACTAGAGGAGGGAGCAACCGTGTTTTTATGTGGAGTCAATTTAATCTTGGTTGTTTCCTTTGAAGGTCCGGGACGTGGTGTGGTGCTGACTATGGGTTCCTCATCAGACGAGTCACCATATAAATTATAATATTCCTGAAGGGTCAGCACATGTCTCGGGAAAGTGCTAGTGGTCTTAGTTGGCTTGACATTATTGGGCTCTTGTGTCGGATTATCAAAATGGTCAAGGCAGTCAACAAAGATCATGTCCGACTTAATGGTAGCTTCTGATTGTGAGTCCTCCTTAGAAGCTGTCCTGGTGGCGGTGCAAGCAGTTGATGAAGTGGAGGTTTGGGGAGTCTCAGAACCAATGATCGTCCGGGCAGTCGGTCTCTCCGGTGTAGCAGAGAGGTGGGACTCATCTACCTCTCGATGGTCACGACTGTCAGCGGATGTGCGGGTGACCTTAGAGTAAAGTGTATCAAAGAATGGGTGAGGTCGGAGTGCTCCCAATGCTGAGAAATCGATCTCCCGAGTCTCGCAATCTATAGACGCTTTAGCTGAGGCTAAGAACGGTTTCCCGAGAATAATCGGAGACTGGGTAAACTCTCCTCGGTGCTCGATGTCAATGATCGTGAAGTCGACCTGGAGTAGAGCACCTTGGAAAGTAACGATGACTGAAATATTTCCTCTAGACCGTTTGATGGATCGATCAGCCAGCTGAACGATCTCTCTCGACATTCTGATTGGCCTGAGTTTGAGCTTGTCAAACACAGAGGTCGGGAGGATATTTATAGGTGAGTCATCATCGTTTCTCGCATGGGTGAAAATGGTGTCTTTGATTTCACATTCAACCCTAGGCAACCGCTTCACTCTGCGGCTTTTGGTCTTTCTCCCCATCACCAAGGATGTGGCCATAGACACTATGTGTCTTTCAGTCCTTGTTCTCTTCTTACCCGACCTCTTGGGCATCAATTTACTCTTTACAAATCTCTTGAGGTCGGGGAAGTGACCTATGGCCTTTATTAAGGGAAGTTTAAAGATCAATTCATCATCAAGTGCTTCCCTTAGGGTGGAATCCAATTTTTTTAAATCATTTTCGTTTTCAATTTTTATGTGAATTTTTGGTTTTTCAATTTTTTTGGTGTTTTTGATGGATGAATGATCAGACTCTTGATTGGAGGGCAAGTGGTTAGTAGAAGAAGGAGATAGAATGGTCTCCAGCTGTACAGACGGTGTGGGTTCCCTGATGTTTGCTTTGTTTTCAACCTCAAAACTACTCATGTCTTTTCTCACTTTTATACCCAGGCTGGCAGAAATTGATTGTAATATTCCCATGACATCTCTCAACTCGTTACCAAATGATTCATTTTTCTTAATAAGTCTAGAGATGTCATCCTCCACAAAATTCTCATGACAAATCATGGGAGAGTTCTGCTCAAGTGGAGGATACTGCTGAGATATTGGGGTCTCATACTCAACATACCTTGACTCTGGCATGTAATGCTAGGTTGAGTATGGACTATCCAAATGGCAAATATCGGTCGGAGCCTCATATAACGGAGTCAATGAAACCGGGACTGATAAGTCTAGGTCATGAGTCCAATCTTGTGAATGTATAGGCTCTCCAAATGAAGGCTGGTTAATGGAGGCTTGATCATTAAAGTCAATCAAGTCTGGGAAATCATGATGTTCAGGCCTCTCCATTCGGCTTGTTCGATCGACCGTGTTATGCCCTAAATTCAAGTCGGGATGTGTATATATGAGTTGTGGTATGGTCCCTACTTAGAGTGAAGTATGTGGGGGCATATAATTTTGCCAATCATCTGTCTCAGCACTGGCTTGCTCTTCATTCGAGTCTTTGATTCCTGCAAGCTCTCGGGAGTAAGGATAGTTAGCCCAAGGTGGAAGTGGATCCTTGGTGCTAGAATATGGAGTAGGTGAGAAATGCGAAGAAGTGGAGATGTCAGTCGAAGTTCTGACTTCATAATCGGATTGAGGTGGAGCTGACCACGGGTAAGGGTCTCCCATGGGCGGCGGAGGATACATGGAAGAATGAGAATGTGAAGATGATCGGTATATAATCGATGAGGAATGACCAGAGGTCTCTGGGTATGGGGACCAATATCCCGACATCTTGAAGAGAAGATAATGAATGTAAGTAGAGCGAGGTAGAAAATGCGCAATTACGCAGGATAACACACACGGACAGACACGCAGACAAACGCAAGAGCAAACCCTGAATTCACACTCAACACAGTGAAGGACCGAAACCGAGTCCAATTAATCTTGTTAATTTTAAGTGTGATTTTTCAAGCAAGATAGCAAGGATTTACGCGGCCTATAGGGAAGTCGGCTCAGAGCCAGATGCGTCTTCCCTGTTTAACCTGTCGCCTAAGATACCGCCGATCCTCCCTTTCTTCGCTCCTATCCGGAGTTGGGGACTCAAAGACGTGCCCCTATCTATCTGCAAGCAGGCGGAGGCAGACAAAGCTAGGCTTTGTCGCAGAGTACCGCTGGTTCGCCCCTATCCACCCGCGAAGGCGGAGGCTACTTGGTACTTGTCAATGAGCTTAAAAGTATCCCACTCGTGATATTTGCTAAGTTCAGTTGGCTCGTGATATGGAAGGAAGGGATCTGGGCTCTGCCTTAAGGTGTTCACACATACTCAAGTACCCTCACTCAGCCTGAAAACAAGGTCGGGGATTAATCTCCCGCAAACAATTTTCAGATTTTATTCTCTTTTTTTGGTCAATACTGTTAGCAGTCCCGATTTTTAAAGTTAAGTTATCACTTTAATTAGTCCACCACAAAGCACGCCTATCGGACAGTCCCAATTTCCTGTTTAATTTAAGTGAGAAAATCAGAGGGGGAAATCGAGAAAAGCCGATGCATGAAAAATCGATGATGCTATGCTGAGTAGAGAATACTTAAAGTGATCCCTTCGCTTTTTTTATGCAGGATGCAATACAGAATTGAAATCTTTTTACTCTACATGCAAATGCAAGTGATGAAAAGCCGCTCCTAGACAGGCAGTTCTATTAGCGTGAAGAACAGTTTAATTTTGACTAAGTACTGCGGTCTAGGTACGTCTTTTAAGTGTATTGTGTGGTCCTATTGATTACGAGCACAAACAATTCCTAGAATGACTCGAGGAGCCGCTAGTGCAAGCTAAGTTACAATTCACCCACACAGCACACGGGACACAGTTTCACTATCTTTACACACGCGAGATCCCAAACGGGAACCGCTGGAAATGATACGAAAGAAAAAGAAATAAAATAAAATGTAATTACAAAGCCTCTCTTTCACTCAACAAAAATTTAATTGCTAAGTCCTCGAAGCGTCGCCGACTCCTCGCGGTCCTCGCACAAAAAATAAATGGAGGTCAGAGAGTTACACAAAAATAAAATAATGTAAAAATAAAGGAGAGAAAATAATTACAAGAAAAACCGGGGGTCAGACTACCCGGGGAATGAAAATCAAACACTCAATAATTTTGCAAAAATTTAACCTAAGCCGTGCCTCCTCGGCAACGGCGCCATTTGAACAACCGCCCTGCACCCTATGTTAATTCGGTCAAATTAATGTCCAAATTAATTAATGTGATTCGTTGCAGTCGGATACGAGGGATTAATCAAAAACCACTTATCGATTAATGTGAAGTTAATTTTAAGCGGCAAATTTTTTTACTTGGTGGAGTCCAAGGTCGATCTCAGGGAGGCATCTGTCTCCTTAGGTGAATTTAAGCAAGGATCCGAGTGTTGATTTATGAGGAGTAATTTTTTTGGTCTTTTTTTTTAAATTTCTATGCAGACTTATGGAGACAATGCAGGCCAATTTAATGTTCAATTTAATTATGATATCAAATGAAGTCCAAAAATTATGAAAATTGACCAGATGATTAATGGTGATGAAAATGACCTACACTAATTTTTTTGGAATTTTTCGACACTAAATAAATTTACTGTGAATTAAATGAACAGACAGGGTGATTTTCAGTATTTAATTTTTAATAAATATCAAACCACAATTTTTCCAAGAACTAAAATTATCCTAAGTGGCTCTAATGATAAGGGACAAAGGAAAATTAACAGAACTTAATTTCACTGTGAAATGAATTAATTAAAATTAATCTAAGAAAATCACTTAACAATTTATTTAGGCCTCGATATGCGTGCAAATGCATGAAATTTTTATGGTAGGCTAAGAATAATGTCCTTAAGCTACTATGAATTTTTGATGATTTTTAAAGGCACAGAGAATCAACTATAAATCAAAAGGTGTCACTGGGCAAAATATGTCAAAAATTCACCAATTAATTCATTAATAATTCATCTGAACTTACAAAAATATGACACGTGGACCAATAGACAGAGGACAAAATTCCCAACAAAATGCAATTTTTAAATTTGCAAAATGATGTAACATGCAACCTAGGGATGCGTGCAAAAACAGGGGTATAAATGCAATAGAGGATATTAAAATTACAATAAGCAAATATGGAGACAGGGACTAAAATGCAATTACCTATAATGTGGGGGACTCTTGTGCAAAATCTCCACAGGGCACGTGCTCCTCACGTGGGGTCTGCTTCACAGGGGCCTTTTTGCAAATATGAAAAGGTCCAGGGGCCTCTGTGCAATTTACCCATGCCGCACGTGCTCCTCACGTGGGCGGCCTAGGCTCGGATGGCTGCGGCGGCTCGGAGCGAGGATCGGGGGCTTTGGAGGTCCGGAGCGAGGCTTGGGTCGACCGAGCCTAGGCTTGGGGCCGAGGCTCGGTCTTCGTCGACGTGGCGGCCTGCAGGCCTTTGGATCAAGATCGATCCAAAGGATGGCGGTGATGACGCGTGGCGACGTGAGGAGCCGTCAGATCTAAATAGATCTAACGGTTGTCGATCGGGGCTGAAGATGTCGACGTGGCGTTCTCCTGTTCGTGGGATCAAGGATGATCCTACGGTCTTTGGCAGCTCCGGTGGTGAGTGACGCGGCTGATTGCGGGCCGTTCGATCAAGGTGATCGAGCGGCTCCTGGAACTTCTTCCTCGACGGCCCTCCGCCTCCTGCGGAGGAGAAGGCGGGGCTCCGGCGATCGGGCTGCTGCTCCGCACTTCCTTCCCGTCGTCAGTGGAGGTCGATGGCGAGTCGGAGGTGCTCCAGAAGATGCGCGGATGGTCGACGAAGCCTCTGGTGGCCTCAGGAGTGAGCGAGGTGGTCTGGGGCACGGTACCGGTGAAGCTCGAAGGGAGCTCCGACGAGCTTCCGGCCAGTGAGATGGGTGTACCTGCAGGGGGTTAGCGGAGATAGCCGAAGCGTGCGCGTGCTCGTGGAGTCGTGCTAGGTGAAATGAGAGGCCTAAGGCAGGGCGAGATGGATCCGGTGATCGGGCTCCGCCCAAGTGGCGGAGCTGGCGTCGAGCGAAGGTGGGGTATGGTGATGGACGAAGATAATGGCAGCGCGAGGATCGGAGCTCCGTTGCGGAGCTCGGAGGGACGGAGGTGGAGCGAGAAAACAACGATGGAGGGTGAATTAAATCAAAGAAATCGAAGAAGAAAGTCAGAAGAAGATTAGAGAGAAGTGGAGGAATCTACCTGGGGAATGGAGCTCAGGTTTGAGCTCCAGGTCGTCGCTCGAAGGTCGGTAGATGGCCTGAGCTCACGCAGCTCGCGGATGGAGGCTGCAGCACGGCGGTGGCGGCCGTGGATCTCACCGGAGATGACACCCCTTCTTCGCTCAACGATTCAACTAATCGCTGTCACCAATTGGTAGGTCGGAGCTCAGGGAAGCTCTCTGGAGTGGCGGATGGGGGTGAAGTCGGCCGGTGATGGCGTATTTATAAGGTGAAGTTGGTGGCAGTGTTGGCGATGAGGCGAGGTTTGAGGGTGACGTGGGACTTCTATGGTGGAGGTGGTGGAGCGTGAGGGAGCTGGCGAGGGAGAGGGATGAGTGGGGCTCATCGTGGGAGTGTTGACGGTCGGAGAGGATGGCTGACGTGTATCAAAGAATAGGAAGGGGGTGCCCCTCCCGCAAGGCAAGGGACGTGGGAGAGAGGGGCGCCTGGAGGTAGGAGACGAGGTCTCCACCGTTGGATCTTCTGATCCAACGGTGGTGATCAAAGCGGAAGGGGACGTGTAGGATTCGATCAGGGGCTCGGAGATGATGGGCTGTGGTGGAGCCACATGGCGCGCTCTGCGCGAGGCATTGACGTGCGGTTAAGATGGAGCACGGGGAAGATCTGACGGCTATGGAATTAGGCACGCGTGGGCAGAGCTGGGCCGTTGGATCTGAAGCGAGATCCAACGGCTGAGGTCGCAGGCGGATGAGGCGAGGGGAAGCGGGCCGCGTGGCGCAACCAGATGGCGCCACGTGGCCTGCTTTGAGTGGCTGGAAGAAGAGACACGTGTAGAGAGAAGAGGGAGCCGAATTTGGAAAAACTCAAAACATGAAAGTTGTAGATCTCGATGAGATCTACAAGTTTCATGTTTACCAAAGACGGAGATGAGGTCAAATATGATACATAAATACAAGGATACATAGATATACATATGTAGTGTACAAAGTGGCCCAAAAACCCAACTTTCTCATACAAGCTCCAAATTCAATGAAATTAGTCTCATTTTAAAGGTCTTTTAATGTGTAGTATTCTAAGAGTAAGTAGACCTAATTCGGAGTTTGCATAAGGGCTTAATGTGCATTCTAGTGTACAGGGGTTCTAGGGCTTTATTGACTATTTTACAAGGGGGATTTTTGGCATTCTTCCCTATATTATTAACTAAGGAATACATATTATAGAGAAGAGGTTATTTTAGTATGGGTATTTTACAAGGGATTTTTGGCTTCTTATTTAAATGTAAATGGACTACTAAAATGTATGAATTATGGATGCATGCATGAATGTTATTTATGCAATATAAAGGAAAATATGCCTCTATTTGCTCGGGAACAAGGCTCTATTTTTGACTTTTGAAGTGATGAATCACAGATTCATCATTAGGTCATCAACATATTGTTCTGCCAAATGTATATACTCAGACATATAGTAATACATTTGTCTCTGGTTAGAGGATGACTATATCATGATGGCATACGACATAAGTCTTTGGTTATCTCGATCACGTTAAGTCAACTCATTGACCTAACTTATCTAAGACCTCTGAATCTCTATTCCTATGCAGAGGACCTGTATCAAGAGGTCGGTTAGATATCAGCCTTTAGATGCCATCTGCTTCTCATGATGGAGATCATCTCTTAATAATCATTTGATGGTGCTTGATGAGTCCTCAATCAAACTCTTTAGATATTCATCCAAGCACCAGCCTCTATGATTCAATAATTGAATCAAGAGTTGTATGATCATTAAGATGACCATGGTACATAACTTTAATTGTATTAAGGGACCTATTATGTAAATTAGTTAATCTTCATTTCAGATCCGAGAATGATATTCGCAAGAACCTCTATTGCATAATGGCTCGCCTTGGGCTCACAAGTCCAACAATCTCCCTCTAGCCCAAAAAGTTATTAATGGTATAATATTTAAAACCGCACTCATGTGACAATCATAGGCTATTTAGAAAAATACTAGATAAGCTGATCAGTCACTCTATTCCCAAGATACTACGCCATCTCCTCTTACGGCACTTGCATATCTCCCAGTAATAGTGCTCACATCTAATCCAAATTTTGCGTCTTATGCAACTTATATTCAATTTTCCAGTTATAGTGTCCTTGACACTACAACTCAATAATTATTATAACCAGTATTTCCATAATCCATATTAGAATACCAATATTCCTAGAGATCTGTATCTCCAAAGGTATCTGTAGTAAAGACATTTTAGATCACTTTCTCTAAAACATAAGCTCTTGAAGATAAGACTTAGAGATCACTATCTCAGAAGTCTTGTCATCTTTGGAGATATTTTTATTACTGCAATCAAGTGTTTTATCTCCATAGTAGTATTAGTAATAGTTTACTACTCACACTACGTGGTAGACATCTGGCCCTTGTACACAGTTAGCATACACCCAGCTTCTCGTAACTGATGCACAAGGGCAAGCAGTTCTAGCATTCACTTCCTCAACTCTTTGAGGTGTTATCCCTTCAGATAGGTCAATACCATATCTTAAGGGATGGAAGCCTTTCTTGGAATATTCCATAAAATGGAAATGTCCAACATGTATCACTAATGTGATGATCCCAATACCATCTTCTCTCTGCTTCTGAACAACTTCAGAACTAAGATCTAAGAGGTATACATGAGATCATATCTCAAGGTATGGAATAGTCAGTCTATAAAACACTTATTTTTATGCTTATATAATTCCAAATGATTAGGATATCGTATGCATTTAGCACAACAAACACATTGACACTCCCACTAAGCTTCACATTGTTCATCAAGATTCTATATGAAATCATAACATTTATAATTTGATAAAATCTGATGTTCCAACTACAAGAAGCTCATTTGAGTCCATAGATGGATTTCCTTAGATAGCACATCTTGCTTTCCTCAACTGTGATGCCATGGAGCTACTTCATATTAATATCCTCAGAGAGGTATTCATAGAGGAATGTTATCTTGACTTCCATCTTGATGATGTCAAAGTCAAGTTGTGTAGCTATAGTTAACAATATTTTGATGGGTTTAAGCACATTATCACTGAAGAGACAGTCTCATTGCAAGCAATGTCTTCTCTTCGGTGTGCAGCTCATGGCTACGAGGAAATCGTTAAAGGTCTCTACCTTCTCATCAGGTTCCCTCTTTGTCTTGAAGATCCATTTACACATTAACAGGTCTTACCCATATAGGTGGATCCTAGAGGTTCCATATACAACACTTTTATATAAAGTCTACTTGACTTTATTGCTAACATCCATCTTTCCGTGACATGATCCTTAGGAGCTTCATGACATGAAGTCCAATCATTTTCAGACTTAACTGGCACATGGAATCCATCCTCAAACACATTTGAAGAGGTATTAGTGTTTCATCTTTAATTATCCTTTTTAATTTCCGATTTCAGGAGCCTAATTATCTTCTAAATATTAAATGAGTTCCTTCACTTCATTTTTATCTTGATTCTCAAGAGAGTCATCCTATAAGAATCGCATTCTCAGAGATGAGATATTTTAAGAATCTCAAGGTCATAAAGTAGATATCCAATACCATCCTTTATTTTCCTAATGAAGAAGTACTCTTTGGTGCTAGATTCCAGCGTACTTGCATAGAACCTCATTAACGATATATATTGTAGTCTCTACTAAATATATAGCATGGAAACTAAGAGGTAATTATGTTAATATTCATCATTGATCAAATCACGTCACACATGATCTAATTGTATTTCCCTATGACTCCATTTAGTTTAGGTGCATTAGGAAGATTGAGATAGGAATGATATTCATATCTCCATAAAGTATTCTTTGAATTCATCTAATAGGTATGAACTACCTTGGTTAGATCAAATTCATTTCATCTTCCTTCAAAATTTTGATTATAAACCAAAATTTTGAAATCTTTGAACATTTTAAAAGTTCTAAGGTGAAGGGAAGAAATCTCATATCACAAATAATCGTCAAACGATATCACATATCATCAATGATTATTATGATACAGATGATCTGCATACATCAATATGTATGAGATTTTGAATACCTTAGCATCATACACAATTCTTAGAGAAGGGTGTACTGGACATTTTACTTTGAATAAAATATTCCCAAGTATGTAAGATATGAAATTTTAGACATTCTAAAGTTTCACCTCTTACTTGTCTATTTATATCACCAATAAACTTATGTCTAGGACTCAATGCCATATCATTATCAAATGGTCTTCATCCTCCTATTGATCTTTAATGGTTTAATTTTTTAGTATTAGAAATATTAATGAACCATTCATTAATTTTCTAATTTAGTAGAGTCCTCCAGATATCATACTACTATCTAAAATGTATCCATTATAACTCTTTATGATAGGTCTATTCCAGAATACATGTTCATTTACAACATTAAGAAATAAACAATGAGTGTATTCTAATGTCAAGGTCATAGAGACATTCTGTAAGATTAAGGACACTCCCACTGAAAATATGAAGTCTAACTATCTAATAGAGATTGTTGCAACCATTGCATCAATATCCATGGATGAGTATTAAACCTTAATATAGAATTTCTAGTCTTCTAATACATATGCAATACAATTGCAAATGTCATCAGAAGAATGAGATACAATTATTAGATCGTTAATATTATCCAATAAATACGTCAATTTCAATGATCAAATGTAGATATATATTATTTTAGTGCACTATCTGGGTCCTTCTCTAAGTATCCAAGATAGTCTAGATAGTCATACTATGAGTGCATTGGCCTATTGCAGTATTGGCTTTCATCCAACCCTTTGGATGTTATATGGAAGTCACAAAAGTACAATCACTTCTTTGGCTTTCCTTCTCACTTGAGCCATACCCATGCTTCCACTACGCTCCCAATATCTACAAAACAACCATTACTTGGGACAAAGGATCTCTTATGTTGAATTCAAAAGATTTTGATATAATAGTATTTCAACATTTATACATGCTTCATTCAATGCATACAGTATGGATATTATGAAGCTTCATGCATGACTAGAGTATAGATAGTAGAATGATGACACTCATCATATCTACATACATTTTAACTCTTAAAAGACTCTGGTTCAAGTAGGTACTCAAATATTTTGAATACATCATCTACTATAAAGCAACCATTCTACATAATGCAATAAACATGTCATTCATGATTAAATATCGAGAGCACATACGTAAGCCAGAAACATCTGCTTAGATTTTTATAAGGATTATTTTACAATTACAATTATCATTAGAATGTCACTTCCAAAGTACATTCGATGAGAGATCAAGACTGTAAAGACATACAAACCTTAGGGTTGTAGTCCCAATGTCTATTTAATTGTCATTCCTCATTATTATGAGGAAATTTGCACATTGCAACCACATATTTTATGTGTCCATTTGCAAGTACAATATCTTGATCATGAATCCAATTTACGAGAATTTACTGGTTATTATTGAGTATAGTATCGAGTGGGTTTAATGAAGGATTATCTGAAATAAGAATTTTGCATACATATAAATATATATATATATATATATTGTACTTTGATTTAGGAATTTATATATCAAAGTTATTTTACCTTGTCAACATTGAAAGTCCATTCCCTTAATCACTTTCAATGTAAGATATATACTTACCATTTTATCTAAAATAAGATATGTGATTTCCTTCCTTATCTTTGTTACATCCAAATAATATGAGAACTTTCAACTCAGATAAAAAGAAGCGAGAACACATTCCGCCTTGTATGTCCAACTTGCATTCCCATTCGATCTTTAACACCTAGGCCCACCACACCTAAGGTGATGTTAACCGTCGTTAACTGAACCAACTGTCAACAGGAATACAACTCGCTATGCACAATCCAATATGGCCCGAATAATATGAGGACTCCATATTCGGGTCACTACATATGCGTCCCTACTCGTTCGAGAAGTAAAGAGCTCGATCCAAATGTGCTTGTATGCAGGAGATATCACTTCAGACAAGCATCTCCGACATACATTTTTTGATGGCGGAACCCTTTGCCGTGACAGGAAACAATGGATATCACTTACGTGATCCTCCATGTCATGTTCAAATTCTAATTAATCATTATGAATCATATTCATTACGATTAATTATTCGAAGGGAAATACAACTCTATTCATAAATAGAGTGTTTCAATTTTCATTGGATTCTAATTAATCTAATCCCATTAAATAAATGATCCAATTAATATCCAACAAACATTCTTCATTGTTACTTGAAATATGGTATTATCTCAAATACATATTATTTTGAATTTGAATAATTAGAAAATACATCATGATTTCTCAAGCATTTTACCAACCCTACCCGTTGCCATGGCCAGTACTAAATGGAGTGGGACAGACTACACACGGTGCAACATGCTACCGCAACGTTCCCCGACTAGACATCATATCCACCTCAGGAAAGGATAATACAAAATGGATCACTTAGTACTTGAGATGATAATAGATTTTTCAACCGAAGTTATACCATATATTAATAATCAAAACCATTTTAATTATAAGAAAATTTTCTAAACAAATTCCCAAACCTATTCAAATAACATTGTTTCTTGAAAAGTGTATTATGTAACCAATTTGAGATCTAGATCATATCAAATCAATTATTGGTTAAGGCAATTCCATTTAAGGAAATTATCATCAAATATTTAACAAATATTTATCCATAATTATTCCAAAAAATTAACCATTAATTTTACTATTTTATTAAATGGCAATCACTAGGTTCTTAATAAGGATTGCAATTTCCAACAGCATCCCTCACTTATTAAAATTTACATATCTCATCCATTTTAAATCCAAATCATGCAAAATTAGTTTCTAAAGTTTTCTGATTTGATTTAAAATAGAGTCCAAGTGATTAAAACATATTCCTAGGAGTTTCAAAGTAGTAACTAACTCCTTAATTACATCATGATTTGCCATCCTCGAAACAATGGATATATGTTCATTAAAATTATCATAACTTGAATTATCGGATTCCAAATGCAAATCCCATTATTTTATTAATGAATGTAGAACATTATATAAATGATAATTTCATGTTTAAATATTTTAAAAGGGTATGAAAATAATCAAAAAATAGGGTTACGAAAATGAAATGCGATAAAATTTTAACAAGCAACAATAAACCTATATCTTCTTAGGTTTATGTATCGTATCAAAAACCTCCAACCTAAGTCTCTGATACCACTTGAAGGATATGGGAAGATCCTTAAGTGCATCACAGAAGTGTGAGGCTTGCATCAAATGTGATCGGGAGTGACTAATCGCACTAGTTGCTTCGGGCAGCGAAATTTAAAAAAAAATAATGTGATGAAACCACATGATCCAAGAACACTTCTAGAATCATTTCATCTAAACCACAAATAAGCATTAGGATTACCTGTTGAACCATGTTTGCGATCGAGTCTCTAAACGAAGAGACCTCTACTCTCATTTCTGATCTGACGGAAGAGACGCTTGCGAGCACGTTGATGAGACACATGCTCCTCGCAATCCATGTTGATGATTGAAGTGGAAAATCTCCTGATCTCATCACATGATATCCGTCATATTCTTTATGAGCGATGCGCACCGAAGGAGATGATCCACAAGCAAGCAGTCCAACAGCATAACGACGATGTTGCGATGATGAAGACTTTCTCAAGGGCCCCATGGTGGACGACCACAATGAGAGAGAGAGAGAGGCTTGGCATATGGAGAATGAGAGAGAGAGCAAGTGGATTGATCATGTCTTGAAGAGCAAGGTGATGAATTTGTGATTCATCACTTTTAAAAGTCGAAAATTGAGCCTTGTTCCCAAGAAATTAGGAGCATATTTCCACAAAAAATGCATAATTAGCAATCATGCATGCATTGATAATATTTGCATCTTAGCATTCGCATATGCATTAAATAGGAAGCCCAATTCACTTTTAAAAATCACTCATCTGTATATATTTTATACTAACTATAAATCCCATAAATTCACTCTATATTGTATATATTACTGACAAATAATACAAGGAAAATACCCAAAAAATGCTAACTTGAATAATTGACCAATAAAACCCCAAACCAAGGTTGAGACCATGGACCTTAGGATGTACATATCTCTCTCGTACAACTTTTGATCAATGTATACTTACTTTTAAATTAATACACATTCAGAGATCTTCAAAATGAGACCGATTTCATTTAAATCGGAGCTCGTATGCAAAACTTGGGTTTTGGGCTCCCCATTGTATACTATATGTATATTTGTACCCTTGTATTTTATTAATTTATTTGACATCATTCCTCTTTTTGGTCAACATAAGACTTTAGATCTCATCGGGATCTACAACTTTCATGTTTTGAGTTTTTTCAAATTCAGTCATCTTCTCCCTCTTATCTCACATTCTTTTTCAACAAACCAGATTGGGCCACGTGGCCCCCTATGGTTGCGCCATGCGACCCACTCCATTGCCCGCCACATACCTCATCTCCTGGTCGTTAGATCACCTTCGTCTCCTACAGATATTGACCTTCCATTCTACAACCTCTCTCAGTCGCTCGATCTTCCCCCTGATCTCGTCCCTGCCATCTGTCTCCAGCTCACTCTAATTAAGCCACGTGTCACACTCATGGTCGTTGGATTTTAGCCCCGATGATTGGATCGCATCCGTCTAATCCCGACCATCTCCTAACCATCCAATCAAAATCCAGATGAAATCACGGCCTTCCTTTAGCGCCTCCACCAACTTGCCATGTGGAATTAACCAATGCCCTTCGATCACATCGTCCCGATCTAATCTTAACCCATCCCTAGCACCTACTGCTCCACCGTTGGATTACGCGATCCAATAGTGGAGACATCGTCTCCTACCTCCCAAAGAAGCCTCACCCACGTCTCCTACCTTGTGATGGCTCCACCCCCTTCCTATTTTTGTCTCCACTCCAGCCACCTTCTCCACCCACTGTGACCTCCACAACATAGCCCCGACCTCCATCTTCTTCGCTGGCCTCCATAATCTCCATGACACTCGCCTACGTCGCTCCACATGCTCCATTAACGTCACCTTCCCATCACCTGCACCTCCACCTTCTCCCTTTAAATATTCCGCCTCTAGCCACTTTCCAGTCCATCTGCCATTACACGATAGTTCCCAGAGCTCGAGTCTTCCAATCCGTGACAGAGATTAGGTTGGAATCTGAGCGATGACAGAATCTCTGGTGAGATCCACGGTGTAGCACGTCATGCCACCGCCTCTTCGACGAGTTGCACGAGCTCGGGCCAGCTGCCAACCCTCGAGGAACAACCAGGAGCTCTTCCCTGAGCTTCCGACCCCAGATAGCGTCCTCCATTATCCTTCGACTGCCTTTCTTCTTTCATATCGACTTTCTCTGAATTTATTCTGCTTCTCCGATCATCTCTGCACCTCTCCGACCTTCATCGAGCTCTGCCTTGGAGCTCTCACCTTCATGTCATCATCACATCGCCTCAACGATGCTTTAAACCATCTCAGCTCACAGCTCCGTTGATCACGACGGATAAGCTCAACGTGCGATCACCACTTCACGCTTCAGGCCTCACCGCACTTGCACGCACCCCACGAGAACTGCACTTGATTTCTAGCACAAACTAACCCTGCAGGACCCATGATCTTCATTTGTTGTACTTCATGCTGGAGCCGCTTCGAGCTACATCTTCACCGGTCTCCAGACCTCCCCAGCTGCTTATAGAGCCTCCGGCGGCCTCCTGATGCTTCCACGATTGATCCTCACTATCCAGGATCCACCGACGAGCATCCATGAGCACGGGCAAAGGCGGCGGAGCCAGAGCACCATCGCCAGAGCCCCGCCAAATCTGCCGTAGGAGGCGGTGGATCGGAGAAGGAAATGTCCAGATACTGTTGGATCACCTTGATCCGACGACCCACTTCCCACCACATAGACCGCATCACGGCAACGTTGGATCAGGAGGATCCAACGACCATTACGCTGCCACGTCGCCATCATCTCCGGATCCAGATACCATCTGATCAATCTTGATCTCACGGCCCGTGTCGCGCACGTTAGCAATACCCATCACTATTAGATCTATCTGATCTGACGGTCTTTGGTTGAGCGACGTTTCCCGCTTATGTCATCGTTATATCGCTCTTGATCTAGCAGCCCAGCCTTCGCCAGGTGGAGTGTCCGAGCCTCTACCTGAGCCTCCATCGTCGTCCGAGCCTAGATCTTCACATGTATCTTACGTGAGGGCTAGGTAGTTTGCAACGAGCCCCCTTCAACTTTCATAAATTACATTTCAGTCCCTTCCAGGAGTGTCACGAGAGGAGCACGTGTCTCAGTGGGAATTTTGCATCTATACCCCTCGCATTATAGGTATTTGCACTTCAGTCCCTCTATGCACGTTATATTTTAAGAAAAAAATTTTTCTGTATGAAGGATATTCTGAATCCTTAAGCGCATCACGGAAGCGTGTCGATCGCATCGTATGCAATCGGAGCAACTAGTCGTACTAGATGCTAGATGCAACGGAAATTAAAATTTTTAACTTTAAAGATGAAACCACATGATCACGAGAACACTTCTCGGATCGTTTCATCAAACCAAAAAGTACAAGGAATAACTCTTGAAGCGTGGTTGTGATCGCGAGATCCCAAAGTAGAGATCCTCCTATCTTAAGTCCGACCCACGGAGAATGCGTTTGCGGGCACGGTGATGAGTCGCGTCCTTCCCACAATCCTTTGACGAAGATCCAAGCGTCGAGGCATAGCAAAAATGATCTCCTTCCTAATACACAAAGTGGACGGCCACTTGAACATTAGGGAGACCCCACGAGAATGAGAGAGAGAGAGTAGAGTTCTTCAACTCAAGAATGTTGTTGTTGTAACTTGGAAAGGCTACCCTAGCCCTCCTTCTATACTAGTTTACGATCCAATGGATCTCAATCCATGGGACACATGGATCCAAGGGCTATGCTTGGTCCATGCTAAATCAATGGCTATGATTGATTAAAATATGTTGCAACATTATCAACACAATTATCATTAACTAATTAAGAGACAATGTGATAATTAAAATGGAGTCAACCAACCACCCTCAAAAATAGGGGGCGTCACCCATGAACAATTCATGGGTGACGCCACCTATGCATGGTGGTTATTTGGCTCCCTTTTATTTATCTTATTATTTCTTAATTAATCACAAAAAATATTCACCAAATTAATTCCAAATTAATTTGTGAATATTTCAATCATGCCATTGAATATTATGTGAATCATATTCACAACCCGAACTAATTAGTAAATTGCATTTCCAATTAATTAATAAATGTGAATCCAATCCACATTATTAATTAACAAATGCTATTTACATAAATTCTCTCTCTTATATATGTATATTATAAATCACATTTATAACACACATATATCATGGATAGTGTTATCCACATTCTCTTAATCCTTGATAATTAAATCACATTTAATTATCTTAGATAATCATTTTCATAATATGAATTATATTCATATTTAAGCTTGATAATTAAATCTCATTTAATCATCAAGTCCTTGCTTGGATATTTCATCAAAAGAATTATTCTTGAACCCTTTCAAGAATAATGTGCTTTCTCCGCAGATACTTGGAGATAAGGACAGGTCGATTGTATTATTCCATGTATAGTGACTTGGATATTGAGATCTTCTCTCAAATCCAGATCTTACGAACCTCCCACAGATGCTTGATTAAATCAAGACCGCAAATCCAATCTTCTCATTGAATCTGAATCTCATTCAGATCAATGTCCAACACTTGGACTAAGATCGGATTGCTTCTCTACTGAAAGGAGTCACTAAAATCTAGACCTGTTTCATCACTCCCTTGGAATGGAAGCGTCATGGATATACAATCGTTTATGATCACCTCACCCTTCAGGTATTCCCAATACCTGTACATCCTGCATACTGGAAGACCCATGATCAACTCGAAGATCAAGATCATTTTATACTGTCCTCTTCAGGGTTTAATCATTAAGTTTCTCAATCTTGGTAATTGGGATTTGGTATCGATCATATGCTTTCCCAAAGCATATATCATACCTTCAAATTCATGTCATGCTTCCAAAGCACGACGACCATGCATGGAATTTGATCGGTCCCAATACCTCGTGAGTGAGCTCATGTCTTCCGGTTCCCAAATGAACATGTATGATCCCTTTGAGAGATCATATTGCTCATATACCCTTATATGCACACCAGCTCGCCGGTGTCTAGACCTTGGTTAGGTCATCAACCTATTGGTCTGCCAAATGTACATACTCAGATATATAGCAATATATCTGTCTCCGGTCAGAGGATGCATGCCTATGATGTGACAGCATTCAACATAGGACTTAGGTTATCTCGATCTCGTTAGGTCAACCCTATTTACCTAACTAATCTGACACCTCCGAATCACTATTCCCATGCAGAGGACCTGCATCAAGAGGTTGGTCAGATATCAGCCTATGTGAGAAAAGATTGCCATCTCCTACTCAGGCTGGAGATCTTCACTTGACAATCATTTGACGGTGCTTGATGAGTCCTCTATCTAACTCCTTAGATATTCATCCAAACACCAGCCTCTATGATTCATTTAATGAATCAACAGCTATATGATCATCAAGCTGGCCATGGTACATAACCCTAATTGTACAGAGGGACCTTATAGTGCATTCATTCATATAATTTCAGAAAGGGAGTGAAACATCAATAACTTTTATTGATAAACTTAAATATTACAATAACATTTATTGTAAGAGTGGTTCGCCCAGGGCTCACATATCTAACAATCTCCCACAAGCCCTCAGAACCATTCAGGTACAATCCGTAAACCCATACTCATTACATGCTGGTAAAAAACCTTTTGTGTCAGAGGTTTGGTAAGAGGATCAGCAATGTTGTCGGCAGAGGCCACCTTGGTGATGATGATATCACCACACTTTTGAATCTCCCGAATGATGTGGTATTTCCTTTCCACGTGCTTGCTCTTCTGATGGCACCTGGGTTCCTTTGCTTGGGCAATGGCTCCGGTGTTATCGCAGAGTAACGGGACGGGAGTATCAGAGGAAACTACGCCAAGTTCCAAGACGAACTTGGGCAACCACACCGCCTCCTTTGCAGCATCCGATGCGGCAATGTATTCGGCTTCTGTTGTTGAATCCGTCGTAGTGTCCTGCTTCTTGCTTCTCCAGCTCACAGCACCACCGTTCAACAGGAATACAAACCCTGATGTCGACTTTCGATCATCAATATCTGACTGGAAGTCTGAATCTGTATATCCCAAGACTTGGAGATCACCATCCCCATAGACCAAGATGTAATCGTGCGTCCGTCTTAGATATTTGAATATGTTCTTTACTGCATTCCAGTGTTTCTCTCCATAGCAGGATTGGAAACGACTTACCACTCCCACTGCATGGCAGATGTCTGGCCTAGTACACATCATGGCATACATCAAGCTTCCTACGGCTGATGCATAAGGGCATCCAGCCATGGCCTTCCCTTCCTCAACACTTTGAGGAGCCATCTCTTTGGACAGATGGATACCATGTCCTAAGGGGAGGATTCCTTTCTTCGAACTATCCATACGGAATCGTTCAAGAATCTTCTTGATGTATCCATGTTGTGATAATCCCAATATTCTCTTTTCTCGGTTTCTGAGCAACTTCAGGCCTAAGATGTAAGAGGCTTCCCCAAGATCTTTCATCTTGAAGGTATGGGATAGCCGAATCTTCACACTAGTCATCATTCTTGTATCATTCCCAATGATAAGGATATCATCTACATAAAGCACGATGAACAAAATGGCGCTCCCACTAAGCTTCTTGTACACACAAGGTTCATCAGGGTTTTGCACAAAATCATAACTCTTTATGGTTTCATCAAATCTGATGTTCCAACTACGAGAAGCTTGTTTGAGCCCATAGATGGATTTCTTCAGCTTGCATACTTTACCATCCACAGCTATGAAGCCCTGGGGCTGCTCCATATAGATATCCTCCTCGAGGTATCCATTGAGGAAAGTCGTCTTGACGTCCATCTGCCAGATGTCGTAGTCAAGAGATGCAGCTATAGCCAGCAGTGTCCTGATGGACTTAAGCATGGCCCCAGAAGAGAATGTCTCATCGTAGTCGATGCCTTCTCTCTGTGTGTAGCCCTTGGCTACGAGCCGTGTCTTGAAAGTCTCTACTTTCCCATCAGGTCCCCTCTTTCTCTTGAAGATCCATTTACACCCAATGGGTTTTACCCCTTTAGGTGGATCCTCTAGGGTCCATAGACCATTCTTATGCATGGAGTCAATCTCTGGCTTCATTGCTAGCATCCATCTTTCCATGTCATGATCCGCAAGTGCTTCATCATATGAAGAAGGATCATTGTCAGTCTCACCTGACACATGGAATCCATACCTTTCAGGTGGTGCAACCACCCTCGAACTCCTTCGAAGAGGTATGGGTGTTTCATCTTCATTTATTTCTTCAGTTTCTGGTTCAGGAATCTTAGAATCCTCAGGAGATTCAATAAGTTCCTCTACTTCATTCTTGTCTTGATCTTTATGGAAATCATCCTCCAGAAATTTCACATCCCTAGAGACAAAAACCTTTTGGGTCTCAGGGTCATAAAGCTGGTATCCACTACCATCTTTAACATACCCAATGAAGTAGCACTCACGAGTGCGAGATTCTAGCTTACTTGCGTCCACGTTCTTCGCATGAACCAAGCATCCCCAAACCCTCAAGTGATTGACACTAGGTTTGGTTCCATACCAGAGCTCGTGAGGAGTCGTTGGTATAGACTTGCTAGGAATCTTGTTTAGGATATATATTGCAGTCTCTACTGCATATCCCCAGAAACTAAGAGGTAAATGTGCTTTACTCATCATCGAACGGACCATGTCCATGATGGTCCTGTTGCGTCTTTCGGCAACACCATTAAGTTGGGGAGTTCCATGAGGAGTGAGATTGGAGACAATTCCATTCTCTTTAAGGTATTCCTTGAATTCATCTGAGAGGTACTCACCACCTCGGTCAGATCGAATCCGTTTAATCTTCCTATCGGCTTGGTTCTCAACCAAAGCCTTAAACTCTTTGAACTTTTCAAAGATTTCAGATTTACGACGTAGCAGGAAGATAAACCCGTATCGCGAATGGTCATCGATAAACGTCAAATAATATCGATATCCATTTCTAGTCGCGGTACTGAAGGGACCACATACATCAGTATGTATTAGGTCGAGAATACCCTCGCATCTCGTAAGCTTGTTACGGAAAGGCATCCTGGTCATTTTACCTCGAATACAATGTTCACAGGTAGGTAAAGTTTGAACCTGTAGAAAATCTAAAGGTCCATCCTTTATCAATCTATTGATCCTATCAACAGATAAATGACCGAGCCTTTGATGCCAAATCATATTCGAATGATTTCCATTCTCCCTGGATCTCCTAGGGTTTTTATTATCAGTGGTAGTGACATTTATGAGACATTCATTAATGCACAATTCATAGAGTCCACCAGAAGTCAGAACACCTTCCGCAACAAATTTATCATATTGATTAATGACTAATTTATTACAGAACAGGAAAGAGTACCCATGTCTAACAAGCTTAGACACAGATATCAAGTTCCTCCTGACCTCAGGTACATAAAGACACTCTTTAAGTACTAGGACTCGACCACTAGATAATGACAGTTTGCACATCCTGATGGCGACTACTGCAACACTTGCATCAGATCCCATCTGGATAACTATCTCCCCATGCTCCAGATTCCTAGTTTCCTGAAACAAATGCAATGAATTGCATACGTGAACAGAAGCACCAGAATCTATAACCCAACTTCCTTCTCGTCCAACGAGAAAGCTGGTTTTAATGATGAAAGTAGATTTCATACCTGCTGGGGCTTTACCTTTGTCGGTAGACTTCAGGTAGTCCGGGCAGTTACGCCGCCAGTGCCCCGGCTTCTTGCAGTGGTGACAGACATCGGTCTTTTTCGATGTCATCAGTGTGGAAGCACTAGAAGATGAACCAACTCCTTGATTCTTCTTCTTTCTCTTCGAGGTTGGGCCCTTCTAAGAACCTTGCTTCCGCCCGCGCTTTCCTCTCACATGTGCAACCATTGCACTAGCAGAGGGGCCATCCTTTTTCATGACGTCTTCTGCAGACTTCAATGCAGCTAACAGCCCAACGTTTGTGAAGTCACCTTTGTTCATGTGGTAAGACACAACAAAGTTGTTGAAAGACTTAGGGAGCGACAGGAGAATGAAATCAGCTTGTATTTCAGAATCCAAGTAGGCTCCCAGGGTTTCCAGCTCAGAGAGGTACCCAAACATTTTGAGTACATGTTCTCTGACAGAGGTCCCTTCCTGCATCTTGCAGCGAATAAGCTCTTTCATCACATTGTAACGCTGTGTGCGGTTTATTTCACCGAACATCTCCTTCAGATTCAGCATAATCTCTTGGCAATGGTTCATTTCCACATGTTGCTTCTGAAGCACATTGGATAATGACCCAAGGATGTAACACCTTGCCAGATTATGGTCTTCATCATATTTATCATTATATGATTTATCTTCATCGTCATAGGGTTTGCTATCTTGTCCTTGCTAAGCACGTAGGAGATGCGCTCTACGGAGAGGACAAGATCCAAATTTCGGATCCAATCCGAATAATTTGGTCCGGTCAACTGGTTGACCTCTAGAAGCATGCTAAGTGGGTTCATGGACTTCATTTTCTGAAATTAAGAATGCACCATATTAGAATAATTATATATTCATTTTAAGAATAATTTGATTAAGGCATTTTAAATCAAATTTGTCCTGCCATGTCGACTTTGAAAGATTAGTCCCTTATTTTTCTTTCAAAGTAAGAGATATACTTACCGCTATATCTCAAGTAAGATCTGGGATCTCCTCTCTATCCTTATAACATCCCAATAATATGAGAACCTGTGACTCGAATAAGAGAAGCGGGAACACATTCCGCCTTGCAAGTCCAACATGCGTTTCCCAATTCGGTCTTTAACACCCGGGCCCACCACCCCTAAGATGATGTTGACCCATTGTTAATTGAACCAACCATCAACATGCTTAATACTCACTATACGCAATCCAATATCGCCCCAATAATATGAGGACCCGATATTGGGGTCACTACGTATACGACCTTACTCTTTCGAGAAGCAAAGAACCCGATCCAATTAAATCATGCACAGGATCAGTCACTTCGGACAGGCGTCTCCTATACACAACAACTGGCAACGAAATCCTTTGCCTTGATGGGATACCATGGATGTCACTTATGTGATCCTCCACCTCATATTTAAATTTTATAATTAATTATCGTGAATCACATTCACATAATTAATTCTTCCAAGGGAAATACACATCTATTCAAAATAGAGTGTTTATTGGATATAATTAATTTAATCATATTAAATTAATTATTAATCCAATCATCAATCAACAAACATGTCTTTTACTTGAATAGTAGGTATATACTCAAAGTACGTATTATTCGAATTTTAATAATTAGAAAAATACATATTGTCTGTCTCCGGTATTATACAGTCCCTACCCACTGTCATGGCCAGTACCGACGAGAGTGGGACGGACCACATACGTTGCAACCCGCTACCCCAATGCTCTCCGACTAGGCACCACATCCGCCTCGGGAAAGGATAATACCATATAGACCATCATGTACTTTGAGATGTTCATCGGTTTTTCAACCGAAAATTATACCATATAATATAAATCAAAACATTTTTTATTATAAGGAGATTTTCTAGACAAATCCCAATCCTATTCAAGCAAAAGGGTTTTTCATGTAAAAGTTGTCCTACAACTATTGTAGGATAAACTATAGTTTTCATGAAAGCAATGTTTGTTGATGAACCAATGATCAAGATCTAATATCTTATCATTGTGGTTTAGGAAAATGTCATTCAATGAAATAATTATTTATTTAAATATTTCACAAATATTTATCACTAATTATTCCAGAAAATTAACAATTAATTTCATCATGATAATTGAATGACATATCACAAGGTTCAAGATCAAGAAATTGTTAATTTCCAGCAGTGACCCCCAATCACTAAAATTAACTTATCTTGATCAATTTAAATCCAAAAAAATGCAAACTCAGTTTCCAAAGATTGCCTATTTGATTTTATTAAATAACCCAAGTGATAATTCACGCATTTCAAGGCGGATTAAAACCGTAATTATCTCGTTAATTACGTTCAAATCCACAGTTCCCGCAACAGTGAATATAGTCATATTCAAAAAGCCATATCTTGAGCAAATAAAGTCCAAATTTAGTAAACTCAAGTCCTATGGTTTCCTTGTTTAATGGGGAACAAAATCCAATTGAAAAATTCGTGTTTAAACATTTTAAACAGTACATAAAAATTCAATTAGACAGAGGTGCGAAAATCGAAATGCAGTAGAAATTTTGCAACCCTTTCAAGAACCAAATCGTCTAAGGTGTATGGATCATATCCAAAACCTTATTCAACCTGGCTCTGATACCACTTAAAGGATATTCTGAATCCTTAAGCGCATCACGGAAGCGTGTCGATCGCATCGTCTGCAATCGGAGCAACTAGTCGTACTAGATGCTAGATGCAGCGGAAATTAAAATTTTTAACTTTAAAGATGAAACCACATGATCACGAGAACACTTCTCGGATCGTTTCATCAAACCACAAAGTACAAGGAATACCTCTTGAAGCGTGGTTGTGATCGCGAGATCCCAAAGTATAGATCCTCCTATCTTAAGTCCGACCCACGGGGAATGCGCTTGCAGGCACGATGATGAGTCGCGTCCTCCCCGCAATCCTTTGACGAAGATCCAAGCGTCGAGGCGTAGAAAAAATTATCTCCATCCTAATACACAAAGTGGACGGCCACTTGAATATTAGGGAGACCCCACGAGAATGAGAGAGAGAGAGAGTAGAGTTCTTCAACTCAAGAATGTTGTTGTTGTAACTTGGAAAGGCTACCCTAGCCCTCCTTTTATACTAGTTTAGGATCCAATGGATCTCAATCCATGGGACACATGGATCCAAGGGCTATGCTTGGTCCATGCTAAATCAATGGCTATGATTGATTAAAATATGTTGCAACATTATCAACACAATTATCATTAACTAATTAAGAGATAATGTGATAATTAAAATGAAGTCAACCAACCACCCTCAAATGCATGGTGGTTATTTGGCTCCCTTTTATTTATCTTATTATTTCTTAATTAATCACAACAAATATTCACCAAATTAATTCCAAATTAATTTTGTGAATATTTCAATCATGCCATTGAATATTATGTGAATCATATTCACAACCCAAACTAATTAGAAAATTGCATTTCCAATTAATTAATAAATGTGAATCAAATCCACATTATTAATTAACAAATGCTATTTACATAAATTCTCTCTCTTATATATGTATATTATAAATCACATTTATAACACACATATATCATGGATAGTGTTATCCACATTCTCTTAATCCTTGATAATTAAATCCCATTTAATTATCTTAGATAATCATTTTCATAATATGAATCATATTCATATTTAAGCTTGATAATTAAATCTCATTTAATCATCAAGTCCATGCTTGGATATTTCATCAAAAGAATTATTCTTGAACCCTTTCAAGAATAATGTGCTTTCTCTGCATATACTTGGAGATAAGGACAGGGCGATTGTATTATTCCATGTATAGTGACTTGGATATTGAGATCTTATCTCAAATCCGGATCTTACGAACCTCCCACAGATGCTTGATTAAATCAAGACCGCAAATCCAATCTTCTCATTGAATCTGAATCTCATTCAGATCAATGTCCAACACTTGGACTAAGATCAGATTGCTTCTCTACTGAAAGGAGTCACTAAAATCCAGACCTGTTTCATCACTCCCTCGGAATGGAAGCGTAATGGATATATAATCATTTATGATCACATCACCCTTCAGGTATTCGCAATACCTGTACATCCTGCATACTAGAAGACCCATGATCAACCCGAAGATCAAGATCATTTTATACTGTCTTCTTCAGGGTTTAATCATTAAGTTTCTCAATCTTGGTCATTGGGATTTGGTATCAATCATATGCTTTCCCAAAGCATATATCATACCTTCAAATTCATGTCATGCTTCCAAAGCACGACGACCATGCATGGAATTTGATCGGTCCCAATACCTCATGAGTGAGCTCATGTCTTCCGGTTCACAAATGAACCTGTATGATCCCTTTGAGAGATCATATTGCTCATATACCCTTATATGCACACCAGCTCGCCGGTGTATAGACCTTGGTTAGGTCATCAACCTATTGGTCTGCCAAATGTACATACTCAGATATATAGCAATATATCTGTCTCCGGTCAGAGGATGCATGCCTATGTTGTGACAGCATTCAACATAGGACTTAGGTTATCTCGATCTCGTTAGGTCAACCCTATTGACCTAACTAATCTGACACCTCCGAATCACCATTCCCATGCAGAGGACCTGCATCAAGAGGTCGGTCAGATATCAGCCTATGTGAGAAAAGATTGCCATCTCCTACTCTGGCTGGAGATCTTCACTTGACAATCATTTGACGGTGCTTGATGAGTCCTTTATCTAACTCCTTAGATATTCATCCAAACACCAGCCTCTATGATTCATTTAATGAATCAACAGCTATATGATCATCAAGCTGGCCATGGTACATAACCCTAATTGTACAGAGGGACCTTATAGTGCATTCATTCATATAATTTCAGAAAGGGAGTGAAACATCAATAACTTTTATTGATAAACTTAAATATTACAATAACATTTATTGTAAGAATGGTTCGCCCAGGGCTCACATGTCTAACAATCTCCTACTAGCCCTCAGAACCATTCAGGTACAATCCGTAAACCCATACTCATTACATGCTGGTCAAAAACCTTCTGTGTCAAAGGTTTGGTAAGAGGATCAGCAATGTTGTCGGCAGAGGCCACCTTGGTGATGATGATATCACCACGCTTTTGAATCTGACGAATGATGTGGTATTTCCTTTCCACGTGCTTGCTCTTCTGATGGCACCTGGGTTCCTTTGCTTGGGCAATGGCTCCAGTGTTATCGCAGAGTAACGGGACGGGAGTATCAGAGGAAACTACGCCAAGCTCCAAGATGAACTTGCGCAACCACACCGCCTCCTTTGCAGCATCCGATGCGGCAATGTATTCGGCTTCTGTTGTTGAATCCGCCGTAGTGTCCTGCTTCTTGCTTCTCCAGCTCACAGCACCACCGTTCAACAGGAATACAAACCCTGATGTCGACCTTTGATCATCAATATCTGACTGGAAGTCTGAATCTGTATATCCCAAGACTTGGAGATCACCATCCCCATAGACCAAGATGTAATCTTGCGCCCGTCTTAGATATTTGAATATGTTCTTTACTGCATTCCAGTGTTTCTCTCCATAGCAGGATTGGTAACGACTTACCACTCCCACTGCATGGCAGATGTCTGGCCTAGTACACATCATGGCATACATCAAGCTTCCTACGGCTGATGCATAAGGGCATCCAGCCATGGCCTTCCTTTCCTCAACAGTTTGAGGAGCCATCCCTTTGGACAAATGGATACCATGTCCTAAGGGGAGGAATCCTTTCTTCGATCTATCCATACGGAATCGTTCAAGAATCTTCTTGATGTATCCATGTTGTGATAATCCCAATATTCTCTTTTCTCGGTTTTTGAACAACTTCAGGCCTAAGATGTAAGAGGCTTATCCAAGATCTTTCATCTCGAAGGTATGGGACAGACAAATCTTCACACTGGTCATCATTCCTGTATCATTCCCAATGATAAGGATATCATCTACATAAAGCACGATGAACACAATGGTGCTCCCACTAAGCTTCTTGTACACACAAGGTTCATCAGGGTTTTGCACAAAATCATAACTCTTTATGGTTTCGTCAAATCTGATGTTCCAGCTACGAGAAGCTTTTTTGAGCCCATAGATGGATTTCTTCAGCTTGCATACTTTACCATCCTCAGCTATGAAGCCCTGGGGCTGCTCCATATAGATATCCTCCTCGAGGTATCCATTGAGGAAAGCCGTCTTGACGTCCATCTGCCAGATGTCGTAGTCAAGAGATGCAGCTATAGCCAGTAGTGTCCTGATGGACTTAAGCATGGCCACAGAAGAGAATGTCTCATCGTAGTCGATGCCTTCTCTCTGTGTGTAGCCCTTGGCTACGAGCCGTGCCTTGAAAGTCTCTACTTTCCCATCAGGTCCCCTCTTTCTCTTGAAGATCCATTTACACCCAATGGGTTTTACCCCTTTAGGTGGATCCTCTAGGGTCCATACACCATTCTTATGCATGGAGTCAATCTCTGACTTCATTGCTAGCATCCATCTATCCATGTCATGATCCGCAAGTGCTTCATCATATGAAGAAGGATCATTGTCAGTCTCACCTGACACATGGAATCCATACCTTTCAGGTGGTGCAACCACCCTCGAACTCCTTCTAAGAGGTATGGGTGTTTCATCTTCATTTATTTCTTCAGTTTCTGGTTCAGGAATCTCAGAATCCTCAGGAGATTCAATAAGTTCCTCTACTTCATTCTTGTCTTGATCTTTAAGGAAATCATCCTCCAGAAATTTCACATCCCTAGAGATAAAAACCTTTTGGGTCTCAGGGTCATAAAGCTGGTATCCAATACCATCTTTAACATACCCAATGAAGTAGCACTCACGAGTGCGAGATTCTAGCTTACTTGCGTCCACGTTCTTTGCATGAACCAAGCATCCCCAAACCCTCAAGTGATTGACACTAGGTTTGGTTCCATACCAGAGCTCGTGAGGAGTCTTTGGTATAGACTTGCTAGGAATCTTGTTTAGGATATATATTGCAGTCTCTACTGCATATCCCCAGAAACTAAGAGGTAAATGTGCTTTACTCATCATTGAACGGACCATTTCCATGATGGTCCTGTTGTGTCTTTCGGCAACACCATTAAGTTGGGGAGTTCCAGGAGGAGTGTGATTGGAGACAATTCCATTCTCTTTAAGGTATTCCTTGAATTCATCTGAGAGGTACTCACCACCTCGGTCAGATCGAATCCGTTTAATCTTCCTATCGGCTTGGTTCTCAACCAAAGCCTTAAACTCTTTGAACTTTTCAAAGGTTTCAGATTTATGACGTAGCAGGAAGATAAACCCGTATCGCGAATGGTCATCGATAAATGTTAAATAATATCGATATCCATTTCTAGTCGCGATACTGAAGGGACCACATACATCAGTATGTATTAGGTCGAGAATACCCTCGCATCTCGTAACCTTGTTACGGAATGGCATCCTGGTCATTTTACCTCGAATACAATGTTCACAGGTAGGTAAAGTTTGAACCTGTAGAAAATCTAAAGGTCCATCCTTTATCAATCTATTGATCCTATCAACAGATAAATGACCGAGCCTTTGATGCCAACTCATATTCGAATGATTTCCATTCTCCCTGGATCTCTTAGGGTTTTTATTATCAGTGGTAGTGACATTTATGACACATTCATTAATGCACAATTCATAGAGTCCACCAGAAGTCAACACCTTCCATAACAAATTTATCATATTGATTAATGACTAATTTATTACAGAACAGGAAAGAGTACCCATGTCTAACAAGCTTAGACACGGATATCAAGTTCCTCCTGACCTCAGGTACATAAAGACACTCTTTAAGTACTAGGACTCGACCACTAAATAATGACAGTTTGCACGTCCCGATGGCGACTGCTGCAACACTTGCATCAGATCCCATCTGGATAACTATCTCCCCATGCTCCAGATTCCTAGTTTCCTGAAACAAATGCAATGAATTGCATACGTGAACAGAAGCACCAGAATCTATAACCCAACTTCCTTCTCGTCCAACGAGAAAGCTGGTTTTAATGATGAAAGTAGATTTCATACCTGCTGGGGCTTTACCTTTGTCGGTAGACTTCAGGTAGTCCGGGCAGTTACGCCGCCAGTGCCCCGGCTTCTTGCAGTGGTGACAGACATCGGTCTTTTTCGATGTCATCAGTGTGGAAGCACTAGAAGATGAACCAACTCCTTGATTCTTCTTCTTTCTCTTCGAGGCTGGGCCCTTCTGAGAACCTTGCTTCCGCCCGCGCTTTCCTCTCACCTGTGCAACCATTGCACTAGTAGAGGGGTCGTCCTTTTTCATGACGTCTTCTGCAGACTTCAATGCAGCTAGCAGCCCAGCGTTTGTGAAGTCACCTTTGTTCATGTGGTAAGACACAACAAAGTTGTTGAAAGACTTAGGGAGCGACAGGAGAATGAAATCAGCTTGCATTTCAGAATCCAAGTAGGCTCCCAGGGTTTCCAGCTCAGAGAGGTACCCAAACATTTTGAGTACATGTTCTCTGACAGAGGTCCCTTCCTGCATCTTGCAGCGAATAAGCTCTTTCATCACATTGTAACGCTGTGTGCGGTTTATGTCACCGAACATCTCCTTCAGATTCAGCATAATCTCTTGGCAATGGTTCATTTCCACATGTTGCTTCTGAAGCACATTGGATGATGACCCAAGGATGTAACACCTTGCCAGATTATGGTATTCATCATATTTATCATTATATGATTTATCTTCATCGGTCATAGGGTTTGCTATCTTGTCCTTGCTAAGCACGTAGGAGATGCGCTCTACAGAGAGGACAAGATCCAAATTTCGGATCCAATCCGAATAATTTGGTCCGGTCAACTGGTTGACCTCTAGAAGCATGCTAAGTGGGTTCATGGACTTCATTTTCTGAAATTAAGAATGCACCATATTAGAATAATTATATATTCATTTTAAGAATAATTTGATTAAGGCATTTTAAATCAAATTTGTCCTGCCATGTCGACTTTGAAAGATTAGTCCCTTATTTTTCTTTCAAAGTAAGAGATATACTTACCGCTATATCTCAAGCAAGATCTGGGATCTCCTCTCTATCCTTATCACATCCCAATAATATGAGAACCTGTGACTCGAATAAGAGAAGCGGGAACACATTCCGCCTTGCAAGTCCAACTTGCATTTCCCAATTCGGTCTTTAACACCCGAGCCCACCACCCCTAAGATGATGTTGACCCGTTGTTAATTGAACCAACCGTCAACAGGCTTAATACTCGCTATACGCAATCCAATATCGCCCCAATAATATGAGGACCCGATATTGGGGTCACTACGTATACGGCCTTACTCTTTCGAGAAGCAAAGAACCCGATCCAATTAAATCATGCACATGATCTGTCACTTCGGACAGGCGTCTCCTATACACAACAATTGGCGATGAAATCCTTTGCCTTGATGGGAGACCATGGATGTCACTTATGTGATCCTCGACCTCATATTCAAATTTTATAATTAATTATCGTGAATCACATTTGCATAATTAATTCTTCCAAGGGAAATACACATCTATTCAAAATAGAGTGTTTATTGGATATAATTAATTTAATCATATTAAATTAATCATTAATCCAATCATCAATCAACAAACATGTCTTTTACTTGAATAGTAGGTATATACTCAAAGTACATATTATTCGAATTTTAATAATTAGAAAAATACATATTGTCTGTCTCCAGCATTATACAGTCCCTACCCGCTGTCATGGCCAGTACCGACAAGAGTGGGATGGACCACATACGTTGCAACCCGCTACCCCAATGCTCTCCGACTAGGCACCACATCCGCCTCGGGAAAGGATAATACCAGATAGACCATCACGTACTTTGAGATGTTGATCGGTTTTTCAACCGAAAATTATACCATATAATATAAATCAAAACATTTTTGATTATAAGGAGATTTGCTAGACAAATCCCCAATCCTATTCAAGCAAAAGGGTTTTTCATGTAAAAGTTGTCCTACAACTATTGTAGGATAAACTATAGTTTTCATGAAAGCAATGTTTGTTGATGAACCAATGATCAAGATCTAATATCTTATCATTGTGGTTTAGGCAAATATCATTCAATGAAATAATTACTTATTTAAATATTTCACAAATATTTATCACTAATTATTCCAGAAAATTAACAATTAATTTCATCATGATAATTGAATGACATATCACAAGGTTCAATATCAAGAAATTGTTAATTTCCAGCAGTGACCCCCAATCACTAAAATTAACTTATCTTGATCAATTTAAATCCAAAAAATGCAAACTCAGTTTCCAAAGATTGCCTATTTGATTTATTAAAGAACCCAATGATAATTCACGCATTTCAAGGCGGATTAAAACCGTAATTATCTCATTAATTACGTTCAAATCCACAGTTCCCGCAACAGTGAATATAGTCATATTCAAAAATCCATATCTTGAGCAAATAAAGTCCAAATTTTTGTTTAAACATTTTAAACAGTACAGAAAAATTCAATTATACAGAGGTGCGAAAATCGAAATGCAGTAAAAATTTCGCAACCCTTTCAAGAACCAAATCGTCTAAGGTGTATGGATCATATCCAAAACCTTATTCAACCTGGCTCTGATACCACTTGAAGGATATTCTGAATCCTTAAGCGCATCATGGAAGCGTGTCGATCGCATCGTATGCAATCGGAGCAACTAGTCGTACTAGATGCTAGATGCAGCGGAAATTAAAATTTTTAACTTTAAAGATGAACCACATGATCACGAGAACACTTCTCGGATCGTTTTATCAAACCACAAAGTACAAGGAATACCTCTTGAAGCGTGGTTGTGATCGCGAGATCCCAAAGTAGAGATCCTCCTATCTTAAGTCCGACCCACGGAGAATGCGCTTGCGGGCACGATGATGAGTCGCGTCCTTCCCGCAATCCTTTCACGAAGATCCAAGCGTCGAGGCGTAGCAAAAATGATCTCCTTCCTAATACACAAAGTGGACGGCCACTTGAATATTAGGGAGACCCCACGAGAATGAGAGAGAGAGAGAGAGAGTAGAGTTCTTCAACTCAAGAATGTTGTTGTTGTAACTTGGAAAGGACCCTAGCCCTCCTTTTATACTAGTTTAGGATCCAATGGATCTCAATCCATGGGACACATGGATCCAAGGGCTATGCTTGGTCCATGCTAAATCAATGGCTATGATTGATTAAAATATGTTGCAACATTATCAACACAATTATCATTAACTAATTAAGAGATAATGTGATAATTAAAATGGAGTCAACCAACCACCCTCAAAAATAGGGGGCGTCACCCATGAACAATTCATGGGTGACGCCACCTATGCATGGTGGTTATTTGGCTCCCTTTTATTTATTTTATTATTTCTTAATTAATCACAACAAATATTCACCAAATTAATTCCAAATTAATTTGTGAATATTTCAATCATGCCATTGAATATTATGTGAATCATATTCACAACCCAAACTAATTAGTAAATTGCATTTCCAATTAATTAATAAATGTGAATCTAATCCACATTATTAATTAACAAATGCTATTTACATAAATTCTCTCTCTTATATATGTATATTATAAATCACATTTATAACACACATATATCATGGATAGTGTTATCCACATTCTCTTAATCCTTGATAATTAAATCCCATTTAATTATCTTAGATAATCATTTTCATAATATGAATCATATTCATATTTAAGCTTGATAATTAAATCTCATTTAATCATCAAGTCCTTGCTTGGATAATTCATCAAAAGAATTATTCTTGAACCCTTTCAAGAATAATGTGCTTTCTCCGCAGATACTTGGAGACAAGGACAGGGCGATTGTATTATTCCATGTATAGTGACTTGGATATTGAGATCTTATCTCAAATCCAGATCTTACGAACCTCCCATAGATGCTTGATTAAATCAAGACCGCAAATCCAATCTTCTCATTGAATCTGAATCTCATTCAGATCAATGTCCAACACTTGGACTAAGATCGGATTGCTTCTCTACTGAAAGGAGTCACTAAAATCCAGACCTTTTTCATCACTCCCTCGGAATGGAAGCGTCATGGATATACAATCGTTTATGATCACATCACCCTTCAGGTACTCCCAATACCTGTACATCCTGCATAATGGAAGACCCATGATCAACCCGAAGATCAAGATCATTTTATACTGTCTTTTTCAGGGTTTAAACATTAAGTTTCTCAATCTTGGTCATTGGGATTTGGTATTGATCATTTGCTTTCCCAAAGCATATATCATACCTTCAAATTCATGTCATGCTTCCAAAGCACGACGACCATGCATGGAATTTGATCGGTCCCAATACCTCATGAGTGAGCTCATGTCTTCCGGTTCACAAATGAACCTGTATGATCCCTTTGAGAGATCATATTTCTCATATACCCTTATATGCACACCAGCTCGCCGGTGTATAGACCTTGGTTAGGTCATCAACCTATTGGTCTGCCAAATGTACATACTCAGATATATAGCAATATATCTGTCTCCGGTCTGAGGATGCATGCCTATGTTGTGACAGCATTCAACATAGGACTTAGGTTATCTCGATCTCGTTAGGTCAACCCTATTGACCTAACTAATCTGACACCTCCGAATCACTATTCCCATGCAGAGGACCTGCATCAAGAGGTCGGTCAGATATCAGCCTATGTGAGAAAAGATTGCCATCTCCTACTCAGGCTGGAGATCTTCACTTGACAATCATTTGACAGTGCTTGATGAGTCCTCTATCTAACTCCTTAGATATTCTTCCAAACACCA
The DNA here is from genome assembly GCA_037367405.1 of Ottelia alismoides. Taxonomy (NCBI): domain Eukaryota; kingdom Viridiplantae; phylum Streptophyta; class Magnoliopsida; order Alismatales; family Hydrocharitaceae; genus Ottelia; species Ottelia alismoides. Next base: position 756,843 of record JAZKJV010005183.1, read on the forward strand.
GCCTCTATGATTCATTTAATGAATCAACAGCTATATGATCATCAAGATGGCCATGGTACATAACCTTAATTGTACAGAGGGACCTTATAGTGCATTCATTCATATAATTTCAGAAAGGGAGAGAAACATCAATAACTTTTATTGATAAACTTATATATTACAATAACATTTATTGTAAGAATGGTTCGCCCAGGGCTCACATGTCTAACACTGTATTGCATTTTGGTTCATGTGTTTGCATGCATATTTAGGTTTCCATTTCTCATCATTTTTATTTCCAAAAATTACGTGTTGTAGTTTAACTTGTCCTTCGTCTTATGAGACATATGTCCTAATTTTGTGGGCTGCATTGAATTAAATGATATTATTTTGGTGGAATTTGACATATTTTTCCCACTATGTGCCTTTTATTTATTATTAAATTATTTGTTGCTCCAAAAATCACCATATAATCACATTAGACTTACGTTAAGTTGCTCAACGTTGTCCCCAAAAATCATTGCATTTTCACGTATCACGAGGCATGAATAAATCAAATAGTCTTTTGCTTAATTAATTTTATTAGGTCCAATTTACATAGATTTTTAGGTTTATTAACTCTCCTGGATCTCTCTCACTTAGACCTATCTAGGATAATTTTTATATCTAAAACTAATGTTCTTTGGTATTTATTAGAATTAATTATGCAAAAACTATCCTACATTCATATTTTATTATTTTTAATTCATTTAGGGTCTAAAAATTCCAAAAAATACTGTAACTTAATTTCATAGCATTCCATCTTCTGGCTGAGTTTCATTAATTTTGGACTTAATTTAACTTAAAATTTGGCTTGAAATTGCATTCTCTTTCTTTTAATTGCAAAAAAAAGTATAAAAAACCCAAAAATATTCTTATAAAAATCTGATCTCTAAATTAACTGAAAATTTACCTAAGGAGACAACTGCCTCCCTGAGTTCGACCTTGGGCTTGCCCAAGAAAAATAAATTTGTCGCTTGATTAAATTGAACACTAAATCTGAGTGGTTTTTACAAAGTCTTGATTAGACGACTACAACAAATGACAAACCTAATTCAATTGATAACTCGGTTGAATTAACAAGGGTAGATGAGGCCGCATCAAAATGGCACCGTTATCGAGGAGGCACGGCTTAGGATAATTTTTAGAGATTTTTTTAGTTTAGATTTCCCATCCCCATGTAGTATGATTCCCTATTTTTCATGTAAATATTCTTCTATCATTCATTTTCTTTTATTTTGTGTCATCCTTTATCTGACCTATATTTATTTTCATGCGAGGAAAATGAGGAGTCGAAGGTGCTTCACCAGGCGAACCTAGGAACTTGAATTTAAATTGAGTGATTGTGAGGACTTGTAACTTTTTATTGTTTTCATTATTTTTGCATTTTCCAGCGATTCCCGTTTGGGTTCTCGCGCATGTAAGTATAGTGGAAACATGTCCCCGTGTATTGTGTGGATTGCTTTGCGTATACTAGGACCTGCACTTGCGGCTCTTAGAGCTATTTTAGGAATTGTTTGTGCTAGTAACATTCGAGGACCACACTTTGCACTTAAAAGATGCACTGAGATCGCAGATCTTAGCCAAATTCATTATGTGTTTCACTCATTTAATATAACTGCTTGTCTAGGAGTGACTTTTATCGCGTTGCAATTCATGTAATTTAAATAATTCAATTCTGTTTTGCATCCTATATACAAAGCAAAAGGATCACTATAAGTCTTCTCCACTTGGCATTCATCATAGTTTTATCTTGCATCGGCTTTTCTCGACTCCTTCCCCCTTGGTTTTTCAAACTTAGAATTAAAAAAAATTGGGACTAGACAATAGGTGTGCTTTGTGGTTGGACTAATCAAGTTATCATTTAACTTAAAACCTGGACTACTAAACAAAATTGACCAAAAAAATCAATAAAATCGGAAATTCTGTTTGCGGGAGATTAACCACAACCTTGATTGTAGGCTGAGTGGAGGTGCTAGAGTGTGTGTGCACACCCTAAGGCAAAGCCAAAATACCCACCTTCCATATCACGTACCCTGATCTTAGCAAATATCACAAGTTGAATTCTTTCAGATTCATTGACTAGCACCATGTAACCTCCTCTTGTTCGTAGGTAGATAGGAGCAGGTCTTTGAACTCATTAGCTTGGGATAGGAGCGAGGAAAGGAAGGGATTCGGTATCTTAGGCGATAGGTTAAACAGGGAAGACGCATCATGCTTTCAGCCGACTTCTCTATAGGCCACGTAACCTTTGCTATTTGCTTGAAAAATCCACACATAAAATCAACAAGACTAATGGGACTCTGTTTCGGGTCCTTCACCGTGTTGAGTATGAAAATCAGGGTTTGAATTAACTTGCTTGCTTCAGGTAGGAGTAAAATCCTATCTTATACTCCCTATTCTTCTTCCTGCCATTTAAGATGACTGACTGGGGGTTATCTATTCTCACTTCGCAAATCTTTCTTTGAGCTTCTTATGAAGTTTGTTTTCACCGGGCCAAGCGCAACTTGGGCCAACTCGAGCTCATGACCCTCTAGAGTTCGGGATCCATCACTCCCATGGTGGTTACCCTCAAACGAACCATTTTCTCTCCTCTGATCTCACCGAGGAAGAACATCATCTAGGTGATACTGTCTTCATTGATATGCCCTCTAACATAGACCATTTCCATTATCCAGGAGAAGAGGACAAGATGCCACCTAAGAAACCCTTGGAGGAAGAGGAAAAAAGAGATGGCCTGATACATCAAATCCTTGCACGCTTGGCCACAACCGAACAACAAAATGCATATTTGGTGGCGAGGATTGGATAGGTAATTGCGGCAGGTGGAATTAACCAACCCATGGTAGATGCCTACAACCCAGAAGAAAATGAGATGCATAGTTGGTTGGTACATGTGGTTCCCCCTGAAGCTTTCAAGCTGAAGACCCATTTTCTGAGTCTACTATCAAAGTTCAATGGGAATGCAAACAAGGAACCTTATGCTTTCCTTAGGGACTTCGAGCTGGTGTACAAGAACCTTAGTCACCCTAGGGTTGTACAAGACTATATCAGGCTGAAGGCTACCCCGTTTGCCTTAGGAGATAGGGTTGCTCATTAGCTAAAAAATCTTGGGATGAGATGTAGGACCTGGATGCAGTTCACGGACCTATTCTTGATGAAGTTCTACCCGCTCAGTAGGATTAACCAGATGAGAACCAAGATCACGAGTTTTTTCCTAGGGACCAAATGAACCATTCCATGAAGCCTGGGATAGATTCAATGATTAATTCAAAAATGCCCCTACTGTGGCATTACAAAAGCGATCTTAGTCCAGACCTTGTTCTGTGGCATGACCCCGAAGATGCAGGGGTTAGTGAGTGCCGCCTGTGGAGAAAGTTATCTGAACAAAAACGAAGATGTTGTACGTAAGATCCTGGAGCACATAGCGGGAGCAGGTAGAACTCAGGCAACCAGGGCCTATCAGTTGTCTCCCTCAATCCTATCCAATGAGACAACCTGGAGGACTGTAGTGGATCTGACGGACGACCTCATCCCCAACATGGGGATAATAGCTGACAAGTTAACCATGGTCGAGCAGATTCACAAGAGGGTCACTGACCTTGAGGCACTTTCATGACTTCCGAAATAAGTGGAGGAATTGACTAAGAATGTAGCCAAGATACAACTACATGCCCCTTCGTCACCACATGTACATGTACATCGAGTCCATCTTGTACAGGAGCAGGTACAGGGGCCTCAGAGTAGATGGGTAGAATTGCACCAGTATACTCAGCAGGAACAGCACGCACCACTACAAGTGAAGATAGGATATGAGGAGCCTCCGTAGGTGTTCGAGATCAACGGGCTGTGGTACAGCCATTACCCCGTCGGTAGATAGTCGGGGAAAGGGAACGGTCAGCCTCACTGACCTTTCCTAGCTTACAAGGAAACCATTTCCGTCCACATACCGCATTTTGTGCAGTCCCCGCCCGGACAAGGGAATCAGCCTCAGCAGCACCAACAACAATGCACTTTCCAATCGGGCCAGCATGGCCCTCCACCACCTTCCCATTACAGTATCGGCATGGCGAGCAGGGCCAATATAAGAACTCATCCTCTAGTCACCAGCAACAAGCCCTGCCCACAAATGAATTGGAGCCACTCACCTTGGCGATCCAGACCCTGATTGATAGGGTCCAGCAGATTCAGAATGACTACCTAGATATGAGAATGGATTTGAATCATGTTTCCCATACCCAGGACCAGCAGATGGTGCCAAAGACCCCAATTCCCGCCCAGGTTCAAGCTAATCCCAATAACTTGAATCAAGGCCCGAACCGACCACGAGATCAGGTATACTATTCAGATAACTCTCTATCTGAACATGAGATCCTTTCATACAATGTTAATCATATGTCCTTCAAGAGCGGAAGGGTCGTGATCGTACCTGATCGGGCACGGGCACTGGAGGAAGACACCACCAAGTCTCTACCTGAGGAGAACTTGGATGCAGAGGAGCAGCACCACCACCACCACCGGCAAAAGAAGATGACCTCTAAGTCCTCGAAGAAGAAGGAGAACAGCACCAACAGTGAGTCCGACGAGATCGATGGGGAGCCCGCACCTCCATCTTAAGAGGATGTCCCAACAGTCGCGGAAGACGCATCACCGATTTTGCAGCGGAAATTTCTTTTTAGTCAGAGTCAAAGTCAGAGTCAGTATCAGTGTCAGAGTCTTGTACAAAACTCAATTCCTCAATTCAATGAAAATCTTTCAGTTTCAGAATCTGAATTAGCATCAATAATCCTTTCTCCCTGAGCTCTTGAGGGTGGAAAGAAGAAAACTAAAAAAATGCAAAAAGATGACCCTGAAATGGTAGAGTTTTGCAATAAATACATCAAGGTCACAATCCCTTTTGATGAGTATGTGGACATGACACATGCATTCTAGAAGTACCTTAAGGTGAGATGCACACCTACTAGGGTCATCAGGAAGATCAAAAGCCGTATTGAGAAGCACGTTCTGTCAGTAGCCACTACTTGTGTAATCAAGAATGTGTTTCCAAGGAAACAAAGAGACATGGGTGCACATTATGGGGTGAGTCATGTCAATGACACTGCATTTGCACGCACTCTCCTTGAGAATGGATCCTCGATTAACTTGATGCCTACAACCCTCTATGAGCAGCTTAATCTCAGACCTCTTAAGAAATCTAGAGCACTACTCTAATTAGCAAACAAATCAGCCACGAGGTCCCAGGGAGAATTGAGGAATGTTATCATTAAAGTCGAGGTTCAGGAGTACATGGTGGACTTTACAGTCCTTGATATGGAGACCCCTCGAAATTAGAGAGATTCCTAGATCATATTAGGAAGGCCCTTCTGTAAAGCCTTGAATTTGGTATATCTCGGATCCTATATAATAAGATCCGGCTCGTCAAGAGAAAACCAACGAAATTTGTTTCGTGTGAATCGGACTTCGTTTCGAATTGTTATGATTTTCCGAAGAAAGAGAAGTCATTAATCCATAATGACTGTCATTAATACTAATTAAACATGATTAAAGAAATTAATGACGATTGAAAGCCGCTAATGATCATTAGTAAATAGTAATCAATAGTTAACAAAAGATAAGCGTAAGTCGCGAAAGTTAAATCGCGATTAGTGAAAGTTAATCACGATTAGTGTTAATTAAGTGTCATTAGCGAATCTAGAATCCTCTAGAATTTTCTAACTTAGGCTCCAAGTTTGGGATAAGTTTTGGCTAAAACCATGGGCCGCTAAACCATGGTTAAGGTATAAACCATGGTTTTCTAACCATGGTTAGTGGTTTTCTGGGGCCTATAAATAGACCCCCCTACCCATTCATTCTCTACAACTTCCACTACCACCACCACCCCAAGGGCTAGGGTCGAGAGGTTGGGAGGAGGAGTGGGAAGTGAGGGAGGAGCGCTAGCGAAGCGCTGCCGGGAAAACGAGGAGGAGAAAGGTATGATCCTCTCTTAGTTGCTTCGTAAGCTAGGCTTTCAATTCATACTCTTGTTCTTCGAAGTTTTGTTTTTGATTCATATTTCTTTCCGATTCGTTTTCCTGTTGTGGTTCGAGGAGAAATTTGTGTAACACCCTACTTAGGTGCGGGCGGCTATGTATGTCAGTGACCCTGTGATTCATCACACGTTCACTCATCTAAGACGCGTGGTGTCTACCGATTCTCCATCGTTTATGTTTCTATTCTTCGTATTATGCTTTTATAGTTATTTTGATGGAGAAATCTGTGTAATACCCTACTTAGGTGCAGGCGGCTATGCATGTCAGTGACCCTGTGATTCGTCACACGTTCACTCACCTAAGATGTGTGGTGTTTACCGGTTCTTCATCTCTTGTTGTTGAGTATATTTTTTTCAGTTTCGTTGTTATTTTTCTCTCGATTGATTTTATAAAGGAAACTTTTTTCGTTTTTATTTTGAAATATTTCCCGACATAAGGGGAAGCTCTGCTGAAACTTTCGGAGAAATATGTCCCGATATAAGGGAAAACTCTGCCGAAATTTTTCGAGAAATATGTCCCGATATAAGGGGAAACTCTGCCGAAATTTTAAGAGAAAATATGTTCTTGACGTTCTTCGTGTTCATCGCGTTCCTCACGTTCTTCGTTCGTTCTTCGCGTTCTTAACATGTTCTTAGCGTTTTGATACGAAAAATGAAATTCGATCTTTTCAGGAGCCTTAAAATAGCCTTTCTAAAAATGAAACTCGATAAAGCCTTGCATAAACAAGAGAGAGCTCGATTAGGTTACGAAATCCTTCCTTTTGTTGTTGGGTTTTCGTACAAAATTATTGAAATTCTTGATTTTGTGTTCTTTGCTACGAAGAACCCTAATTTTGGTCATTTTTGAAAAAGTCTGAAGAATTGCTTTGTGATTCCCACTAAAATAAGATTTACGCATCAAATTGATGCCTTGGCTCTGAAAGTTAGGGTTTGGGAGTTAAAATAGGCATAAATAGTAGTATACATATGGTTATGAATAATATATATGTGAGTCGATACTAAGTATTGCGGTTTATGCAAATCAAAGACTTAACGAAAGAATTACATCATGTGAATTGGTGTGATTTGAGATGGATCCTGAAAAGGATCATGTGTTACGTTAAGGATGACTGGAAGTAGAACTACAGGTCGGGCATGCAACCTGTAGGTTTGTCGGAAGGAACCCGTATTGGCGTTTCCCTACCTAGGTAGTACACGGTTGCCCTGTTATGATAAGTGCGCACGAAATGAAGATTTTGCAACGCGTGGTACCGGGAGCCAATATATTCGGGTTGGAACGACGGAAGATGTGGTCGTGCCATGTGGAGGCACGGGTGGTTCAATAGTGGCTGGGTCACGATAACATGTATTTAAAGCCTCCAGGTTATATGATTAAATGTTAGCCTGAGGTTTTAAGCAACCAAGTCCTCGAGGACGGTGTGCTCTTTTGTTTTTCCAGCCTAAGGGTTGAGACCCTGTTTAATAAATGAAAAGGAAATTGTCTGGGTAGTATTGGAGGATTGGTTGAGGCGACGTGCGGCAGCATAAGCATACCAAGATCAACACAATCTCCAATCCTGAAGCATCCACATCTTCGGAGTCCAAGAATGGTGGGGTTCCCCTGCACTAATCCCTGATGTGGAATAGAAAGGAATAGGCTTAAATTAATGAAAAGAAATGAAATATTTGTGATATCAATGAATTTTGAAAAATTACACAATTTGTTTGCTTTTCTCTTCTTCGTTACTTAGCATTCGCTAATTTTTATCCTATGATTTATGGAAAACCCAACAGGTATCGGTGAGCCATCGCAAAGACTCTAAAAAAATCATCCAGCTTACATACTAGACATCCAGCCAGCCACAGTAGCTTTACTTTCTTTAAGGTAGTTAGTAATCTTTTGTACATTTCCCTTTTAAGCTGATGTACATGTAAATGGTTATAGTGGTACAGTGTATCATCTGAACTTTATTTTGTGAATGGAAAAGTGTTGAAATATTTTCTTCTGAGTATTTTTATTTGCTGTCTATTTCTGAATGTTAGTTGTGATTGCTGAATAAATTATTGCTGAGTAACCAGATCCGGATATGGGAGGATCCGACGGCCCGGGAAACGGGGTCATTACAGATTGGTATCAGAGCCTGGTTACTCCAGTAATTTATTTAGTAATTAATAACTATGAGCGGTATTCAGAAACTAAGGTTGTATTAAGATCCTTTGATCTTAATAAACGACTGCAGTACCATTCACAAGTCATTATCCCTTATGTACATCATGCTATGACAATAGGATCTGACCTTTGACCTTGACTCATCCCAGGATCATGGCAGATCAAGACATGTCTATACAATTAGCGGCTATGATGGCAATGCTCCAAGACATGGGGCAAAGGCAACAAGCATTGGAGGAGAGGCTCAATGCACAGGCTGAGAGACCCGAGGCATCTAAGCCTGCGGATGCTAGGATTGAAGGTTTTGTCCATCTTTCTAAGGAAGAATCTAGTTACCATCCTTCAACTGAGTTTGCTCCTACCCCGGTTGAAGGAGAAATGGAGAAGGCCCTTCTTAGACACCAAACATTACTAGATAATTACCGAAAGGGAAAAATTCCTCGATTCAAAGGTGTAGAGACACCTGCCGAGGCTGAATTATGGCTTGATGACATCAGTAGGATGCTGAGAATAATACACGCACCAGTAGATACTTGGGTGCACTTTGCCGATTACTCCTTAGCAGACTATGCAAGACGATGGTGGAGAGCCATTTCCAAGAAATTAGCAGATCCTGTTCCATGGGATATCTTTGAAGAGAGGTTCCGAGCTCATTTCTGTCCCTCTCATTGGGAAGAGTTAAAAAGGAGAGAGTTGGCTTCTCTGAATCAGGGTTCTAAGACCGTAAGAGATTATCATATCCACTTTACTGAGCTACTACGGTACTCACCAGCTCTAGAAGCTTCACCACAAGAGTGTCTTACCAAATTTGTTAGCGGTCTTCAGGGAGATCTACGAGAAAAGCTTGCTAGTTTTAGAGCCATAACCGTAGATGAAGCAATGGACATCGCCTCTCGTATTGAGATGGAGCGGGATGAAAACCACCAAAGAAGAAGTTTCCACTTTAATGGTGGACCATCCAAAAGCAAGTCACATTATAACCGTAGAGATCGTCGTTATCATCCAGTCGGGTCTAATATAACCTCGCCACAGAATTTGGGCCAGGAATTATCTAGAAGAAGGGATTTCTCTAGACCTCCACTATATCCTCGCAACTAAGCAACAGGAGCTAGCACCTCTGTGCTGGGATCTTCAACTCAAACGGGAGCACGTGTGTGTTTTTACTGTCATCAAGAAGGCCACATCAAGAAAGATTGTCTGAAGTTGAGAGGTTCAGGGTTTAAATCAACCCCAATTAACAGTATAACATCCACCTCGAGCAATGGAGCAACACACAGAGGAAGACATGGTAGAGGTCGAGGCTCACAAGGAACGTCTCCTACACAAGAACCACCACAAAGTGTTGCGGGTTCTAGCTTGCCTATTCCTAATGGCCAGCTAAATGCAATTACTGAGGAACAAGCCTATGATTCAGGCACAGTCGTACGAGGTATTGTTACTATTCATGGCTTTTAGTTACATGCCTTATTTGATTCTGGTGCTTCACATTCATTTATTGCTCCACGGTTAGTACCCACTTTGGGTAAGATACCAATAGAAGTACAACAGTCCTATCTGATAAAGGGACCAGGAGGACAAGTATTTATAATCCGAGAAATCCTGGATAATTGTATAATACTAATAGCAGGACATCAGTTACCTGTTTCACTACTACTAATCGAAATGGAGGACTTTGATCTTATACTAGGAATGGATTGGTTAGAAAGGCATCATGCATGTCTGGACTATTTCCAGAAGACAGTAACATTTCACCTTCCTAACTCGATAAAGTTCTAGTTCATTGGAAAGACATCCAGTGATAATATCAAATATATATCTACATTGAAGGCACAACAGTTGTTAGAGCAAGGGTGCCAAGGTTATTTAGCTTATGTATCCACTATATCATGGTCAGAAAGAATGATAGAAGATGTGCCTATAGTGTGCGAGGTTACTGATATATTTCCAGAGGAACTACCTGGATTACCACCTGAGCGAGAGATTGAATTTGAAATATCTCTCATACCTGATACTCAGCCTATCTCTATCCCTCCGTATAGGATGGCACCAGCTGAGTTACGAGAGTTAAATGTACAATTGCAAGAAATGTTAGATAAAGGATTCATTCGTCCTAGTACTTCACCATGGGGTGCACCTGTCTTATTTGTTAGGAAAAAGGATGGGTCGATGTGGTTGTGCATTGACTATAAACAACTAAACAAGAGGACAATAAAGAACAAGTATCCTCTGCCAAGAATAGATGATCTCTTTGATCAGTTACAAGGTTCAACTGTGTATTCCAAGATTGATTTAAGATCTGGATACCATCAGTTGAAAATTAAAAATACAGATAATTCCAAGACAGCTTTTCGAACTAGATACGGACATTATGAATTCTTAGTTATGCCTTTTGGACTAACAAATGCCCCAGCAGCCTTCATGGATCTCATGAATAGAGTATTCAAGGAGTTCTTAGATCACTTTGTAGTAGTCTTTATTGATGATGTGCTTATTTACTCCAAGGATAAGTATCTGCATGAACACCATCTCAGGCGGGCACTTGAAACTCTAAGGAAGAACAAACTGTATGCTAAATATAGCAAATGTGACTTCTGGCTATCTGAAGTATCTTTCTTAGGCCATGTTATTTCTGGGGAAGGTATATCAGTTGATCCTACAAAGGTTAGTGCAGTGATGAGTTGGGAACGCCCGAAGACTGTCACAGAAATATGATCTTTTCTGGGTTTAGCTGGATATTATAGAAGATTCGTGAAGGACTTTTCACGAATAGCATTGCCAATGACTAGACTAACTCAAAAGGAGGTCCCATTCTTATGGTCTGATACATGTGAAGCTAGTTTTCAGACACTGAAAGAATGCCTAACATCTGCACCCATCCTTACTCTACCCTCTGGGAGTGAAGGGTTTACAGTGTACACTGACGCATTTTAAGAAGGACTTGGGGCGGTTCTTATGCAACATGGTAAGGTAGTTGCGTATGCATCACGACAGCTCAGGACACATGAGAAGAACTACCCAACACATGACCTTGAATTAGTTGCCGTAGTTTTCGCTTTAAAGATATGGAGACACTACCTGTATGGTATTACTTTTGAAATCTTCACCGATCATAAAAGCTTGAAATATCTGTTTGATCAAAAGGAGCTCAATACGAGACAGAGACGGTGGCTAGAGTTGTTGAAAGATTATGATTGCACTATCTCCTACCACCCTGGTAAGGGGAACGTCGTAGCAGATGCACTTAGCAGAAGAACTTATTCACCCGGGTTAGTGAGTGCTATCCACTTCTGGGGTTTACTATCAACGTTAAGTGAATGGAAACCATTTGATAGTAGTGTTGATACTATAACTATTCCTCATCGATACAAACCAGAAATATGGGATAAAATAAAGAAGGGACAGGAGGATGATCCAGTCCTTAAAGACTTGAAAAACCAACTTGAGAAGAATGAGATAGAGGGATTCCAGATACAAGATGGTTTACTGTATAATCATCACAGAGTTTGTGTACCAAACACACCTGAACTAAAAAAAGACATCTTACGAGAAGCTCATTGTTCTATATTATCTATTCATCCAGGAATTACGAAGATGTATAAGGATCTTCATTCATACTTTTGGTGGTCGGGAATGAAGAAAGATATTGTTGAGTTTGTGAATTCATGTTTCACTTGCCAGCAGGTAAAGGCTTCACACCAAAAGCCACCGGGATTATTGCAACCCCTCCCTATACCTGAATGGAAATGGGAAAGCATTTCCATGGATTTCGTTACTGGCTTACCTCAAAGAACTGGTAGTAAAGATAGTATCTGGGTTATAATAGATCGTCTGACAAAGGTAGCACACTTCATTCCGATAAGCTTATCTTTCACTCCAGACCATCTGGCTGAGTTATATATTACATGTGATTCTCCTCCATGGTATCCCAAAGGAAGTAGTTTCTGATCGAGATTCACGATTCACCTCACACTATTGGGAGAACTTCATGAAAGCCTTAGGTACACAACTATGCTTGAGTACAGCATATCATCCACAAACAGATGGCCAGTCAGAACGTACGATTCAAACACTAGAGGATATGCTATGAGCATGTGCCTTAGAATGGAAGGGATCGTGGATTAAACATTTGCCTCTTGTGGAATTCACCTACAATAATAGTTACCATACAAGTATTGGCATGGCACCATTTGAAGCACTATATGGACGAAGGTGTACTACTCCTTTGTGTTGGCAAGAGGTCGAAATAAAGAACCTTTATGATTCAGATAGACTTCAGGAGACATGAAAGTTGTAGAACTTGCTAGAAAAAAACTACTAACTGCCCAGAGTCGCCAGAAAAGTTACAGTGATACCAGGCGGAGAGACCTTGAATTTGAGGTAGGTGACTTTGTATTTCTCAAAGTATCACCTATGAAGGGTGTTCAGAGGTTTGGCTTGCGTGGGAAGTTAGCACCCAGGTTCGTGGGTCCCTTTGAAATTATTCAACGGATTGGAAAAGTTGCCTATAGACTTGCACTTCCTCCACATCTTTCAGCAATACATGATGTATTTCATGTATCAAATCTGAGAAACTACATTAGGGATCCAGAGCATAAGATAAGTTATGATGATTTACATGTTGAGCCAGACTTGACATACCAAGAGATACCTGTGCAAATACTTGAAAGGGATATCAAGAAGTTGAGAAGCAAAGAGGTGCCTTAGTTAAAGTATTATGGCGAAACCAAGAGTTTGAAGAAGTCACATGGGAACCTGAGGCAGAAATGAGAGAGAAATACCCGTACTTGTTTGAATGATAACATTATGTATTATGTATATGTTCATTTTAAATAACATGACGTTCATTCTCTTTAAGGTTGTTATGGTTTCAATCGTCTTTTAGGATGTTATGCCTGCATTTTTAGTCTCGAGGACGAGACTTCCTTTAAGGTTGTTATAATTTTAAAGCCTTGAACTTGGTATATCTCGGATCCTATATAATAAGATCCGGCTCGTCAAGAGAAAACCAACGAAATTTGTTTCGTGTGAATCGGACTTCGTTTCGAATTGTTATGATTTTCCGAAGAAAGAGAAGTCATTAATCCATAATGACTGTCATTATTACTAATTAAACATGATTAAAGAAATTAATGACGATTGAAAGTCGTTAATGATCATTAGTAAACAGTAATCAATAGTTAACAAAAGATAAGCGTAAATCGCGAAAGTTAAATCGCGATTAGTGAAAGTTAATCACGATTAGTGTTAATTAAGCGTCATTAGCGAATCAAGAATCCTCTAGAATGTTCTAACTTAGGCTCCAAGTTTGGGATAAGGTTTGGCTAAAACCATGGGCCAAAACCATGGGTCGCTAAACCATGGTTAAGGTCTAAACCATGGTTTTCTAACCATGGTTAGTGGTTTTCTGGGGCCTATAAATAGACCCCCCTACCCATTCATTCTCTACAACTTCCACTACCACCACCACCCCAAGGGCTAGGGTCGAGAGGTTGGGAGGAGGAGTGGGAGGCGAGGGAGGAGCGCTAGCGAAGCGCTGCCGGGAAAACGAGGAGGAGAAAGGTATGATCCTCTCTTAGTTGCTTCGTAAGCTAGGCTTTCAATTCATACTCTTGTTCTTCGAAGTTTTGTTTTTTATTCATATTTCTTTCCGATTCGTTTTCCTGTTGTGGTTCGAGGAGAAATCTGTGTAACACCCTACTTAGGTGCGGGCGGCAATGCATGTCAGTGACCCTGTGATTCATCACACGTTCACTCATCTAAGACGCGTGGTGTCTACCGATTCTCCATCGTTTATGTTTCTATTCTTCGTATTATGCTTTTATAGTTATTTTGATGGAGAAATATGTGTAATACCCTACTTAGGTGCGGGCGGCTATGCACGTCAGTGACCCTGTGATTTGTCACACGTTCACTCACCTAAGATGTGTGGTGTCTACCGGTTCTTCATCTATTGTTGTTGAGTATATTTTTTTTAGTTTCGTTGTTATTTTTCTCTCGATTGATTTTATAGAGGAAATACTTTTCGTTTTTATTTTGAAATATCTCCCGATATAAGGGGAAACTCTGCTGAAATTTTCTGAGAAATATGTCCCGATATAAGGGGAAACTCTGCCGAAATTTTCCGAGAAATATGTCACGATATAAGGGGAAACTCTGCGGAAATTTTAAGAGAAAATATGTTCTTGACGTTCTTCGTGTTCTTCGCATTCCTCACGTTCTTCGTTCGTTCTTCGCGTTCTTAACATGTTCTTAGCGTTTTTATACGAAAAATGAAATTCGATCTTTTCAGGAGACTCAAAATAGCCTTTCTAAAAACGAAACTCGATAAAGCCTTGCATACACTAGAGAGAGCTCGATTAGGTAACGAAATCCTTCCTTTTGCTGTTGGGTTTTCATACGAAATTATTGAAATTCTTGATTTTGTGTTCTTTGCTACGAAGAACCCTAATTTTGGTTATTTTTGAAAAAGTCTGAAGGATTGCTCTGTGATTCCCACTAAAATAAGATTTACGCATCAAATTGATGTGTTGGCTCTGAAAGTTAGGGTTTGGGAGTTAAAATAGGCATAAATAGGAGTATACATATGGTTATGAATAATATATATGTGAGTCGATACTAAGTATTGCGGTTTATGCAAATCAAAGACTTATCGAAAGAATTACATCATGTGAATTGGTGTGATTTGAGATGGATCCTGAAAAGGATCATGTGTTACGTTAAGGATGACTGGGAGTAGAACTACAGGTCGGGCATCCAACCTGTAGGTTTGTCGGAAGGAACCTGTATTGGTGTTTCCCTACCTAGGTGGTACACGGTTGCCCTGTTATGATAAATGCACACGAAATGAAGATTTTGCAACGCGTGGTACCGGGAGCCAATATATTCGGGTTGGAACGACGGAAGATGTGGTCGTGCCATGTGGAGGCACGGGTGGTTCAATAGCGGCTGGGTCACGATAACATGTATTTAAAGCCTCCAGGTTATATGATTAAATGTTAGCATGTGGTTTTAAGCAACCGAGTCCTCGAGGACGGTGTGCTCTTTTGGATTTCCAGGCTAAGGGTTGAGACACTGTTTAGTAATTGAAAAGGAAATTGTCAGGGTAGTATTGGAGGATTGGTTGAAGCGACGTGCGGCAGCATAAGCTTACCAAGATCAACACAATCTCCAATCCTGAAGCATCCACAGCTTCGGAGTCCAAGAATGGTGGGGATCCCTTGGACTAATCCCTGATGTGGAATAGAAAGGAATAGGACTTAAATTAATGAAAAGAAATAAATTTTTTGTGATATCAATGAATTTTGAAAAATTACACAATTTGTTTGCTTTTCTCTTCTTCGTTACTTAGCATTCGCTAATTTTTATCCTATGATTTATGGAAAACCCAACAGGTATCGGTGAGCCATCGCATAGACTCTAAAAAAATCATCCATCTTACATACTAGACATCCAACCAGCCACAATAGCTTTACTTTCTTTAAGGTAGTTAGTAATCTTTTGTATATTTCCCTTTTAAGCTGATGTACATGTAAATGGTTATAGTGGTACAGTGTATTATCTGAACTTTATTTTGTGAATGGAAAAGTGTTGAAATAATTTCTTCTGAATATTTTTATTTGCAGTCTATTTCTGAATGTTAGTTGTGATTGCTGAATAAATTATTGTTGAGTAACCAGATCTGGATATGGAAGGATCCGACGCCCCGAGAAACAGGGTCGTTACACCTTCCTTAAAACAGCAGGGGCCCTATTTGATTACAAGATCGGGAAGATCCAGCTCCAAACTCCAGGCAGAGAAGAGGAACTTGAGATGAAGCGGACCAGGTGGTAGAGGCCAGATTCAGAATCCACCACCGAGTACTCTTCGTTTGAAGTAGATTGTATTCATGTCAACATTGTTGGGCCATGGAGGTAGAACCCAGTGCGCACCGATGAGTCCCTCCCTTCCGGAGAAGATTTAGTGCATGAGTCAGTTTGCGAGACCCTTAGGAACGAGTACAGTGCAGAATGTGCATCCCCCTACATCTTCGATGACGTAGAGGCCCATCTGTCCTATCAGTCCTTCCCTTTTTAGGACAAGCAGAAGATGACAATGATGAGTCAGACATGGCTTTTGCTGATTGCTTGGAAACCTTTGACGATCCGACTCCAGAGCTGAATGAGTTAGTAGCAGCAATTTCAAAGATTGGTCCAGCCATTACGAGCACATAATCAGATTCGATTGAGCCAGACTTCCTTGATGATCACACCTTATCTGAGCTTAAACCTTTTCCCACAACACTGAATATACCTTCCTTACGGGACAAAAAAAGAAGTATCCATTCATCATCAGCTCACGATTAACCGAGGAGTAGGAATCTTGCTTGCTATAGATCTTGGAGAAAAACCACAAGGCGATAGGCTGGAGCATCTCCGATCTAAACGAGATAAATCCCGCTCTGTGTTCGAACCATATCTACTTAGAGAATGAGGCTAAACCCTCTCCTAAATTCCAGCGTAGGTTGAATCCACATTTACGAGAGGTCGTGAAGAAGGAGATGGAGAAATGGTGTGACATGGATTTTATTTATCTCATCTCCGATTCCAAATGGATGGCACCAATCCATGTTGTCCCGAAAAAGTCAGGAATTCAGACGAGCACTAATGAGGACGGAGAGGAGATTGTGACATGAGTACCCACGTCGTGGCACGTCTATGTGGATTACAAATGCCTGAACGTTGCGATAAAGAAGGATCACTTCTGCCTACCGTTCATTGATGAGATCTTAGAGAGATTAGCGGGGAAACAATTCTTCTGCTTCTTAGATGGGTTCTCATGCTACAATCAAGTATCCATTGCTCCTGAGGACCAGGAGAAAACCACGTTCACATGCCCCTTTGGTACCTATGCCCCTTTGGTACCTATGCTTTCAGGCGCATGCCCTTGGGTTATTCAATGCTCCTGGTACATTTCGAAAGGTGCATGATTGTTGTATTCTCCGAAATGGTCAGCGAATTCATGGACATGGATGACTTCTCGGTCCACGACGATTCCTTCGATTCATGTCTTAGAAATTTGGACCGAGTCCTCAAGCGGTGTTGCGAGGTTAATCTGGTGCTCTCATGGGAGAAAAGTCACTTCATGGTAACGGAGGGCACTATGTTGGGGTACGTCATCTCCAAGAGAGGAATGGAGGTTGACCCTGCCAAGGTGGATGTGATCAGATGAATCCAGCCACCAACCAACGTAAAATAGTTGCAGTTGTTCCTCTGGCATGTTGGATTTTATTGACGATTTATCAAGGATTTTTCGAAGATTGCTTGACAGCTAACTAAGCTTTTAGGCAAAGACATGGATTTCATTATCGATCATAAATGTCTTGAGGCCTTTAAGAAATTACAAAAGGATGATCATGGGTTCCCCGATCCTACAAGCCCTAGATTGATCTCTCCTTTTGAGATCATGATGGACTCCTCGGATTTTGCTGTTGGGGATGTGTTAAGACAGAGGATGTATGGCATCCGTTCGCCATACACTACGCAAGCAAAGTTCTTGATACTGCTCAATGTAACTATATAGTTACGGAAAAGGAGATGCTTGTGGTAGTGTTCGCCTTGGATAAGTTCATATCGCACTTAATTGGATCCAAGGTGATTGTGTTCACTTACCATACAACGCTACAGTATTTAATGGAAAAGAAGGACGCGAAGGCGCGTCTTCTTAGGTGGATTCTACTTATCCAGGAATTTGATTTGGACATTCGTGATAAACCTGGAAAGAAGAACGTATTAGCTGATCACCTCTCCCGTCTCGAGGATCTTGATGCTTCTGATGATACGCCGATTCGATACTCCTTCCCTGATGAGTCGATTTTTGTTGTCGACTCACTCCCATGGTATGCCAATATCGTGAATTATCTTGTCTCTAAGAAAGTTCCCAAAGATTGGCCCAAGAGCCACATAGACCTACTTAAGTCGGATTCAAGACATTACCATTAGGAGGATCCGATCCTTTTCTTTGAAGGACCAGATTGTGTCTGGAGACGGTGTATTCCTCAGGAGGAATATCAGAGTGTCCTTACTCTATGCCATAGTCTAAAGGCGGGAGGACACCACTCCGGGAAGAGGACCGCTTGGAAGGTACTTTAGTATGGCTTATATTGGCTGACTATGTTTCGTGATGCGCTCACCTTTGCAAAGTCGTGACCAGTATGCCAGTGAATGGGAGGAACCGTTGGTTCCAAAGATGAGATGTCGATGCATCATGTCATAATTTGTGATGTCTTTGATGCCTGGGGCATCGACTTCATGGGACCATTCCTTGTCAACCACAGATTCGAGTACATCCTTCTGGCAGTAGATTATTTTTCAAGGTGGGTGGAGGCTATCCCAACTCGAGCATCAGACATCAGGATTGTTTGTAAATTCATTAGAGATCACATCATTTCTAGGTTCGGGGTCCCCTAAGTATTGATATCTGATGGGGGTAGCCACTTTGTGAACAGAGATGTAAAGAAGCTCTTGAAGGATTAAATCATCGAACATCGTGTCGCTAGTCCTTACCACCCACAAACCAATGGCATGGCTAAGGTGTCGAATAGGGAGGTGAAAACCATATTGTAGAAGCTTGTCCGCCTAGACAGGAAGGACTGGTCTCAGATATTAGATCAAGTCCTATGGGCTTATAGGATAGCTTACAAGACACCGTTAGGAACCTCCCCATTCTGGATGCTATTTAGGAAGCCATGCCATTTGTCTGCAGAATTAGTGCATAAATCAGAATGGGCAATCAAGAAGGTCAACTGGAACACACACCTAGGACAGAAACAGAGAGAGATGGATCTGAATGAGCTTGTGGAAGTCAAAAACCGAGCATACGACAACAGTTTGGTGTACAAAGACAAAGTAAAGTATTGGCATGGTAAATATATCAGACGAAAGACCTTTGTTCATGGACAAAAGGTATGGTTGTTCAATGCAAGGCTGAAGATTTTCCAAGGCAAACTGAAATCCAAGTGGACGGGTCCATTCATAGTCTATGTTGTGTATGATAGTGGATGCGTAGAGATCTCAGATCTCGCAGATAATGCACAGACATTCCTAGTTCATGGACAACTGAGGAAGCACTTCATCGAACCTAATGAACAGTTAGTCTATGTTGAGGAGATTGTATTCATGTGCAAGACAGACTTAGTCAATACACATAAAGCCGTGCATGAGACCTTGCAGCAATAAGCTCTCTCCATCAGCAGCATCTAAAAAAATTCAGACCGCGATCATTGTGTATACTCACCATTTTTTTATATTCTTTCCCTCCCTCCCGAAACTCTAATCACTCACCCCGGGTCCATATCTTTTCATTACTATACTTAGGATGGTCATATCCTAAGCATGGGGGGAAAGTGTCCCGGGTATGTATAGTATTCATTGTACATCCTCCAGATCTCATCGGTCCTCATACTCATTCATGTCCTATACTTAGGTTGACCAAAGCCTAAGTATAGGGGGGATCGATGCCCATCATGTATATAATCGTCAACTTCCCCTGTTGACCTCGTTCTCTCCATTTTGATCTTCTTCTACACAGGCTGCTAGAGCCTAAGTATAGGGGGGCAGGATGAGTTCTATACATTTTTGTTCTTTTAGCTCTCCTACACTTAGCACGAGCTATGTCTTCTTCCTCACTCTCCGTGCTCTGAGGACATAGCACACGTTAAGTATAGGGGGCGTGTATATACTATATATATATACTTTACCCATAGCTTGTACTTTCATGTATTTTTGTATATAGTATACAATAATTACGGGGTGGGTAAAAATTGAGAAAATTTTACTTATAAAATACGCATATATTTGTAATATACTTGTATATTTTGACAAAAAAGCTGGAAAAATCAAAAATGGAAAAATCAAAATCTTCTTATTTACTTTTGCACATTATCTCTGCATCTAAAAAAGAAAGAAAAAGAGTCTTGCATTTCATTCATCTGCATAGCATGTCACCTACATCTCATATGCATGTGTAGAGTGAAAGCTAGTGGGTTTTGAACCAAGTAATGAGTAGATGTTGAAGAGGGACTTGATTTGACCTTAATCCACCTAATTTCAGAGGAACCTTATAGGAACGGGAGTTAAGATTTCTCAGGTCAAGTGACTTAATTCTTCGAGTCCTCCAGTCTATGTTCACATGTCATCTTGATTAGTCTAAGTAAAATATCTCGTGCACACTCATGATTCTTTTAGACAATGATCTAACTTGGACAAGCACCATGCATGTAGCTCTTCATTGATGAGGTGGTGAGGAATATAATCCTTTAGCTTCGAGTAGCACACGGGTGGAAACATTCGTCCTCCTCTAGGGAGGGTAGTGCATCTCAACCTAGTCTGGTGGTTTTAACATCTAAGGACGGGATGTTTTGGGTTACAATAATGCTTCAAAAGAGGGATAGTCTGCTGGCTCAAGAGGAAAAACTCCTGATGTACATGCTGCACCTTGTATATATGACAAAAAAATGCAAGAAACACCAAAAAATAAGATAGGCCTGAGTAAAAATAAAATACCTATCGGAGTATATATATTAGCAAGAAGTCTGCAGCTGGGTGACTTGGCTACACTGGTCAGGCATCCCGAGATAGGTAGCTACACTGGCTACCGTTCATTCTTTTTCTCCCCCCCCTCTTGAGTTGTTCGCACTTGAACTTAGAAGGGAATACCCCGCTCCTTGAGGAAAGAGTTATTGGATCAAGGAATTAGAGTTACCTTGTTAGAGGAGGCTGGTTCTTAGCCATTTCTAATGTGGATAGCTATTTTACACTTACACAGTACAAGTGAGAATCATAGTCATCAGAAACTTGCGTATGAGGATTTGTTCTGACCTAACTATTAAGGAGTCTTGAATATAAGACTTGTGGAACTTAAGGACTGTTAGGTCTTAAATTCATATTCCAATAAGGTTCTAGCACACAATTAATCCAAAGGTTGATTCAAGCTCCATTTTTTGTTCATGACCTTGGTATGGAACCCAAAATCATTTTACTCTTGCATTTCATTTTAGTTGCTCGGGGACGAGCAAGGTTTAAGTATAGGGGGTTCATGAATATGTGATTCACCACTCTTAAAAGTCAAAAATAGAGCCTTGTTCCTGAGTAATTAGGAACATATTTCCACAAAAATTGCATAATTAACATTCATGCATGTGTTGATAACATTTGCATCTTAGTATTCGTATCTGCATTAAATAGGAAGCCCAATTCACTTGTAAAAATCACTCATCTGTATATATTTTGTACTAACTATAAATCCCATAAATCCACTCTATATTGTATATATTACTGACAAATAATAAAAGAAAAATACCTAAAAAATGTTAACATAAATAATTGACCAATAAAACCTTAAACCAAGTTGGAGACCATGGACCTTAGAATGCACATATCTCTCTCATGCAGTTTCCGATCTAGGTCTACTCACTTTTAAATTAATAGACATTCAGACCTTCAAAATGAGACCAATTTCATTTAAATCGGAGCTCGTACGCAAAACTTTGGTTTTCGGGCCCCCATTGTACACTATATATATATCCCTTGTATTTTATTACTTTATTTGACCTCGTTTCCATTTTTAGTCAACATGAAACTTCCCCGGGGCAAAGCCGCTTCGCACCCTACCCGAGGGCTAGATCTCATCGAGATCTACAACGTTCATGTTTTGTGTTTTTACGAATTCGACCATCTTCTCCCTCTTATCTCACATTCTTTTTCAACCAAACAGATTGGGCCATATGGTGCGCTCTGGTTGTGCCACGCGGCCCACTCCATTGCCCGCCACGTTCCTCGTCTCATGGCCGTTAGATCTCCTTTGTCTCCTTCACATCTTGGCCTTCCATTCTTCAACCTCTCTCAGCCGCTCAATCTTCCCCCTGATCTCATCCCTGTAGTCCATCTTCGCCTCACTCTAATTAAGCCACATGTTACGCTCATGGTCACTGGATTTTAGCCCCAATGATTAGATCGCATCTGTTCAATCCAGACCATTTCTTGACCATCCAATCAAATTCCAGATGAAATCACGACCTTCCTTTAGTGCCTCCACCATATCTTGACACGTGGCATCAACTGTTCGATCACATCGTCCCTATCTAATCTTAACCCTTCCCTAGCGCCCACCTCTCCACCGTTAGATCGTGTGATCCAACGGTGGAGACTTAAGGATATGGTAAGATCCTTAAGTGCATCACGGAAGCGTGAGGATCGTATCATATGCGATCGGGAGCGACTAGTCGCACTAATTGCTCGATGTAGTGGAAAGAAAAAAAATTTCATATGACGAAACCACATGATTCAAGAACACTTCTCGAATCGTTTCATCTTAACCACAAACAAGTAATAGGATTACCTCTTGAAGTGTGGTTGCGATAGAGTCTCTAAATGAAGAGACCTCATGTCTCATGTCCGATTTGACGGAGGAGACGCTTGCGAGCGTGTTGATGAAACATGTGCTCCTCGCAATCCATGTTGATGATCCAAGCAACAGATCCCCTGATCTCGTCCCATGAGATACGATGTCTTATTCACGAGAAAGGCACGCTGAAGTAGACGGAAATCCACGAGAAAATGATGGGGAAGCATAACGACGATGCTGCGGCAATGGAGAATCTCTCTAAGGCATCCATGGTGGACAGTCACATGAGAGAGAGAGAGAGTGTGTAGAGAGAAAGAGAGAGAGACTTGTTTTCTAACTTGTAACCTAGAAGAGCAAGGGTGCCTCTCTTTTTATAATATTTTGGGATCTATGGATCTCAATCCATGGGACAACACAAATCCAATGGCTCACAATTATTTGTGTTTCTTCTAATGGTCAAGATGTTTGTTGGAAAAACACAACAACAATTAATTTAATTTAGATTAAATAAATTTGATAATTTAAAATATAATTCAATCCTAAATTAAATCAAGCATACATGGAGATTATTGGATGGAGATTTCACTCTCCATATCTACAGTGGACGGCTACCAATTTCTATAGAGAAATTGTAGCTGTCCACCCTTCCAATATGGAAGGGTGAGATCTCCATGCAATCTCATGCAATCTTGTTGATATTTCAAGATTCCTTGGAAATCTCCACGATTTTACAACAACACTTGTTGTAAATTATTCTAAAAAATAATTCATAATTACTTTGATAGTATTGCAATCTTGCCATTGAAAATTTGTGAATCACATTCAAAACCCAAAATAAAATGTAAATTACATTTTCAATTTAATGTCCAATGTGAATCCAATTCACATCAACATCTAACTAATAAATGTAAGTTATAATTATCTCTCTCTCATATATTATAAATCACATTTATAATATATATGATAATATGGATATTGCTATCCACGTTATTCATATCTATGATAATTAAATCACATATATTTATCTTAGATCTCTATTCACTTGTTCTCAAATAATATGAATCACATTCACATTATGCATGTCTTTGATAATTAAATCACATTTAGTTATCTTAGATAACTGTCCTTTTAATATGAATCAAATTCATATTACTCATGATAATTAAATCGTATTTAATTATCAATTTTCTCAATGCTTGGATATATAATATCAACAATGAAATTATCATGAACCCTTTCAAGGATAATGTGCTTTCTCTGCAGATACTTGGAGATAAGGACAGGGAAATTGTATTGTTCCACATATAGTGACTCGGATATTGAGATCATATCTCAAATCCAGATATCGGGCCTCCCATAAATGCTTGATTAAATCAAGACTGCAAATCTAATCTTCTCATTGCATATGAATCGCATTCAGATCAATATCCAACAATTTGGACCAAGATTAGATTACTTCTATACTGAGAGGGGTCACTAAAATCAAAACCCGTTTCATCACTCTCTAAGAATGTAAGAATCATGGTTATACAATCATTTTGTTCACATCACCCTCTGGTATTCCCAACACCTGTGCATCCTGCATATTGGAGGACTCAGAATAAACCCGAAGTATTAGATCATCTTTATATTGTCTACTTCAGGGTTTTATCAGTAAGTTTCTCATTTTATCATTGGGAGTCGGTATCGATCATATACTTTCCAAAAGCATATATCATACCTAGGTCTTAATCATATACTTTCCAAAAGTATATGTCAAACCAACAAATTCAGTCAAGCTTCCAAAGCGAGATGACCGTGCACAGAATTTGATTCTTCCCAATATCTCATGAGTGAGCTCAAGTCTTCCGGTTCAGTAATTGAACCTGTATGATCCCTTTGAGATATTGTATTACTCATATGCCCTTATATGCATACCAGTGTGCCAGTGTATAGACCTTGATTAGGTCATCAACCTATTAGTCTTTCAAATGTACATATTCAGACATATAGTAACACATCTATCTCCGATCAGAGGATGTGTGCTTATATCGTGATAGCATACGATATAGGACTTTGGTTATCTCGATCTTGTTAAGTCAACTCTTTTACCTAACTTATCTAACACCTCCGAATCTCTATTCCTATACAGAGGACCTGCATCAAGAAGTCGGTTCGATATCAGCCTTTATGAGAAAGGATTGCCATCTCCTACTCAGGCTGGAGATCATTTATTAACAATCATTTGACGGTGCTTGATGAGTCCTCAATCTAACTCTTTAGATATTCATCCAAGCACCAGCCTCTACGATTCAATTATTGAATCAACAGTTGTATGATTATTAAGATAGCCATGGTACATAACCCTAATTGTACTAAGGGACCTATTATGCAAATTATTTGTTCTTCATTTCAGATCAGGGAATGATATTTGCAATAACATTTATTGCATAATGGCTCGTCGTGGGCTCGCATGTCCAACAATCTCCCACTAGCCCAAAGAGCCATTAATGGACTAATCATTTAAACCCACACTCATGTGACAATCATAGGATATTTAGAAAAATAGCTAGGTAAGCTGATCAGTCACTCTGTTCCCAAAAGACTATGCCAAGTCCTTTTACGATACTTGCATATCTTCTAGTAACAGTGCTCGCATCTAATGTGAATGTTGCATCTCATGTAACTAATACTCAATATTGTTAAAGTAGTTATAGTGACACTATTGCTCAATAATTATTATAACCAGTATTCCCATAATCCCTATCAGAATACCTTTATTCTGGATATCACTATCTCTTAAGGTATCCACAGTTAAGACCTTTTAGATCTCTCTATAAAGTCTTAAGCTTTTGAAGATAAGACTTTGAAATCACTATCTCAAAAAATCTTGTCATCTATGAAGATTTTGTTATTACTACAATCAAGTGTTTTATCTCCATAGTAGGATTATCAGCACTTTACTACTCCAACTGCATGGCAGATATCTGGCTTTTGTACACATATAGCATACACTCAGCTTCTCGTAACTGATGCACAAGTGCAAGTAGTTCTAGCATTCACTTCCTCAACTCTTTGAGGTGCTATCCCTTTAGATAGGTCAGTACCATATCTTTAGGGAAGGAAGCTTTTCTTGGAATTTCCCAGAAATTGGAACATATCGAAGGTGTACTACAAATTTGGCGGTCCCAATACCCTCTTCCCTTTGCTTCTAAACACCTTCAAAACTAAGATCTAAGAGGCATCCTTGAGATCATATCTCAACTTATGGAACAACCATATTATAAAACACTTATTATTATCCTTATATCATTCCAAATGATTAGGATATCATCTACATTTAGCACAATGAATACAAAGGCACTCCCACTAAGCTTCATATGGTTCATCAAGATTCTATTTGAAATTATAACATTTATAATTTCATAAAATCTTATGTTCCAACAACAAGAAGCTTATTTGAGTCCATAGATGGATTTCTTTAGCTTTCGCACCTTACTTTCCTCATTCATGAAGCCTTGGGGATACTTCATGTGAATATCCTCAAAGAGATATTCATAGAGAAATGCAATCTTTACTTCCATCTTGAATGTCAAAGACAAGTAGTGTAGCTATAGTTAGCAATATTCTGATGGGTATAAGCATAGTCACTAAAGAGCCAGTCTCATCGCAAGCAATGTCTTCTTCTTCGGTGTATAACTCATGGCTACGAACCGTGCTTTGAAGGTCTCTACCTTCTCATCCGGTTCCCTTTCTCTTGAAGATCCATTTACACCTTAATGGGTCTAACCCTTATAGGTGGATCCTCGAGGGCCCATATACAACACTTGTATATGAAGTCTATCTTTAGACTTTATTGCTAACATCCATCTTTCCATGTCATGATCCTCAGGAGCTTCATCACATGAAGTCCGATCATTGTCAGACTTAATTGACACATGGAATGCATCCTCAAGCTAGTTTGAAGAGGTATTAATGTTTCATCTTTAATTGTCCTTTTAGTTTCCGATTTCAGGAACCTCATTATCATCTCAAGATTAAATGAGTTCATTTACTTCATTTTCATCTTGATTCTCAAGAGTCTTAACCTCTAAGAATCACATTCTCGGAGATGAGATATTTTAAGAATTTCAAGGTCATAAAATAGGTATCCAATACCATCCTTTATTTTCCTAATGAAGCAGCACTCTCAAGTGTGAGCTTCCAGCTTACATGCATGGAACCCTATTAAGGATATATATTGTACTCTCTACTACACATATATACCTTGAAACTAAGGGATGATTATGATAAAATTCATCATTGATAAGATCATGTCACACATGATCCAATTGTATCTCCTTGTAACTCTATTGAGTTAAGGTTTGTTAGGAGTATTGAGATAGAAATGATATTCATATCTCCATAAGGTATTCTTTGAATTCATCTAACAGGTACAGGCTACCTAGATTAGATCAAATTCATTTTATCTTCCTTCAAACTTTGGTTTTAAACCAAAATAATGAAATCTTTGAACATTTCAAAGGTTTATTAGGTGAAGAGAAGAAATCTCATATCATACATAATCATCAATAGATATCACATATCCTTATTGTTTACTATGATATAGATGATCTGCATACATCAATATGTATTTGATCCTGAAACCATGACATCTTACAACTTTCCCAAAGAAGGGTGTATTTTGCATTTTACTTTGAATACAATATTCATAACTATGTAAGATTTGAAATTTTTAAACATTCTAAAGTTTCATCTCTTACCAGTCTATTGATCAAATCAACAGACGAATGTCCAAGGCTTGATGCTAGATCATTGTCAAATGATCTTAATCCTCCTATTGATCTTATAAGTTTTAACTTTCAATAATAGAAATCTTAATGAACCATTCATTAATTTTCTAATTTAGTAGAGTCTACTAGATGTTAGATTACAATCTGAGATATATCCATCATAACTTTTTATGATAGTTCTATCTTAGAATTCGTATTTATTTCCAACATTTAGAAATAAACTATGAGTGTATTCTAATATCCAGGTCATGGAGACATTCTCTAAGACTAAGGCTCTCCCACTGAAATTGAGAAGTCTATCAATCCAACAGAGATTGTTGCAACAATTGCATCAATATCCATGTAGATGACTATAAACCTTAAGAACAATTTTTCCAGTTTTCTAAAACATATGCAACTC
The DNA here is from genome assembly GCA_037367405.1 of Ottelia alismoides. Taxonomy (NCBI): domain Eukaryota; kingdom Viridiplantae; phylum Streptophyta; class Magnoliopsida; order Alismatales; family Hydrocharitaceae; genus Ottelia; species Ottelia alismoides. The sequence goes on from JAZKJV010005183.1 coordinate 784,589, forward strand.
ATTGCAAGTGTTGTTAGAAGATTGGGATACAATTATTAGACTTTATCTTATCAAATAAGAAAGTCAATTTTAATGATTATAGGTAGATTATTCTGATGCACTATCTGAGTCCTTCTCTAAGGATTAACTACATAGACTTGATAGTTATAATATCAACACATCATCTTATTGCAGTATTAGCATTCATCCAACTCTTTGGATTTCATATGGAAGTCATAGAAGTAAAGTTAACTCTTTTGACTTTCCTTCCCATATGGGTCAGACCTATGCTTCCACTGCGCTCCCTTCATCTATAGACAACCATTGCTCGTGATAAAGGATCTCTTATGTTGAATTCAAAAGATTTCAATATAAGAGTATTTCAACATTTATTCATGCTTCTTTCAATTCACACAATATAAATATTTTTGATTTTTCATGAATGACTAGAGTATAGATAGTAGACTAATGACACTCATCGTATCTACATCCATCTAGACTCTAAATGACTTTAGTTCATGTAGGTACTCAAACATTTTGAATACATCATCTCTTATAGAACTACCATTCTGCCTGATGCAGAGAACCATGTCACTCATGATTAAATGTCAAGATCACATATGTATGCCAAAAACATCTTCTTAGATTTTATAAGGATTAATTGACAATTATGATCATCATCGACATGTCACTTCCAAAGTACATTCAATGAGCTAGGGTTGTAGTCCTATTGTCTATTTAATTCTCAATCCTCATTATTATGAGGAAACTTGCACATTGCAACCACATACATTATGTGTGCAACTACAAGTACAATATCTAAATCATGAGTCCAATCCATGATATTTTACTTGTTATTATTGAGTATAACATTGAGTGGGTTTAATAAGGGATATCTGAAATAAGAAATTTGCATAAGTGTATATATATATATATACATATTTTACTTTGATTTAGGAGTTTTATATCAAAGTTGGCTTGCCTTGTCAACAATGAAAATTCATTCCATTAATCACTTTTAATGTAAGATATATACTTACCATTTTATCTCAAGCAAGATCTAAGATCTCCTTCCTTATCTTTGTCACATCCCAATAATATGAGTACATGTGACTCCGATAAAAAGAAGCGGGAACTCATTCCGCCTTGCAAGTCCAACTCGCATTTCCCAATTCGGTCTTAACACCCGAGCCCACCACCCCTAAAGTGATGTTGACCCACCATTAATTGAACCAACCGTCAACGGGAATACAACTCGCTATGCGTAATCCAATATTGCCCCAATAATACGAGGACCAGATATTAGGTTCACTATGCATGCGTCCTTACTCTTTCGAGAAGCGAAGAGCCTGATCCAAATGTATTGTATGCAGGAGCTGTCACTTCAGGCATGTGCCTCGTGCATATAATATCTAGCGTCGGAACCCTTCGCCTTGACGGGAGACCATGGATGTCACTTATGTGATCCTCCATATCATGTTCAAATTCTAAATAATTATTATGAATCATATTCACATAATTAATTCTTCCGAGGGAAATAATATCTCTATTAAAAATAGAGTATTTAATTTTAATTGGATTCCAATTAATATAATCATATTAAATTAATGATCCAATTAATATCCAATAAATAATCTATATTGTTACTTGAATTATGGTATTATCTCAAATATGTATTATTTCGAATTTTAATAATTAGAAATACATCATGATTTCTTAAGCATTATACCAACCCTACCTGTTGTCATGGCCAGTACCGACGGGAGTAGGATAGACCTCACACGGTGCAGCCTGCTACCCCAACGCTCCCAGACTAGAGACCATATCCGCCTCGGGAAAGGATAATGCAAAATAGATAACTTTGTACTTGAGATGATCATCGGTTTTTAAAATCAAAATTATACCATATAATAATAATCAAAATTATTTCTATTAACATTATAATGAGATTTTCTAAACAAACCTCAAATCCTATTCAAGCAACCATGTTTGGTGGAATGTAGATCATGTAGATCATATAATCAATTTTGTGATCTAGATCACATCTAATCAATTATTGGTTAAGGCAATGTCATTTAAGGAAATAATTATCATCAAACATTTCACAAATATTTATTCATAATTATTCCAGGAAATTAAACCATTTAATTTCACTAATTAATTAAATGACAATCACTAGGTTCTTGATTAGGAAAGTATTTCTAGCAGTGACCCTCACTTACTAAAAATACCATATCTCAATCAATTTAAATTCAAATTAAGAAAAAAAGTTTTTAATATTTGCTAATTTGATTTACAACAGAACTTATGTAATTTTCACGCATTTCAAGGCGTTTCAAATCCACAATTAACTCTTTAATTACGTTGAGATTCGCAGTCCCCGAAACTGTGAATACATGTTCCCAAAAATGAGCATATCTCGAGCATACAGAATCAAAATTATGTAAACTCAGATCCTACAGTTTCCTTATTGAATGAGGAACATATTCCAATTATTATTTTCTTGTTTAAACAATTTAAACAGGGTCATTTAGAGATTCGAAAATGAAATGCAAGAAAACTTTCGCAAACCCTAATGAACCCAAGTCGTCCTTGGTTTATGGATCGCATCCAAAACCTTAGACCTAAGGCTCCGATACCACTTCAAGGATATGGTAAGATCCTTAAGCATATCACGGAAGCATGAGGATCGCATCGTATGCGATCAGGAGCAACTAGTCGCACTAGTGGCTCGATGCAGCGGAAATTAAAAATTTTTCATTTGACGAAACCACATGATTCCAGAACACTTATCGAATTGTTTCGTCTAAACCACAAACAAGTAATAGGATTAACTCTTGAAGCATGGTTGCGATCAAGTCTCTAAACAAAGAGACCTCCTGTCTCATGTCTGATCCGATGGAGGAGACGCTTGCGAGCGTGTTGATGAAACACGTGCTCCTCGCAATCCATGTTGATGATCCAAGCAATGGATATAATGATCTCGTCCAACGAGATATGATGTATTATTCACGAGAAAGGCACGCTAAAGTAGACGGAGATCCACGAGCAAACGATCGGGCAGCATAACGACGACGCTCCGGTGATGGAGAATCTCTCTAGGGCATCCATGGTGGACGGTCACATGTGAGGGAGAGAGAGAGAGGGCATCTAGAGAGAAAGAGAGAGAATCTTGTTGTCTAACTTGTAACCTAGAAGAGCAAGGGTGCCTCACCTTTTATAATATTTTGGGATCTATTGATCTCAATCCACGGGAGAACACAAATCTAATGGCTCACATTGATTTGTGTTTCTTTTAATGGTCAAGATGTTTGTTGGAAAAACACAACAACAATTAATTTAATTTAGATTAAATATATTTGATAGATCAAAATATAATTCAATCCTAAATTAAATCAAGCATACATGGAGATTATTGTATGGAGATTTCACTCTCCTATTTAGAGTGGACGGCTACCAATTTCTATAGAGAAATTGTAGCCGTCCACCCTTCCAATATGGAAGGGTGAGATCTCCATGCAATCTCATGCAATCTTGTTGATATTTCAAGATTCCTTAGAAATCTCCACGATTTTACAACAACACTTGTTGTAAATTATTCTACAGAAATAATTCATAAAATTTTAAGAATATTGCAATCATGCCATGGAAAATTTGTGAATCACATTCACAACTCAAAATAAAATGTAAATTACATTTCCAATTTAATGTTCAATGTGAATCCTATTCACAATAACATTTAATTAACAAATTTAAGTTACAAATAACTCTCTCTCATATATTATAAATCACATTTATAATATATATGACTAATATGGATATTGCTATCCACATTTTTCATATCCATGATAATTAAATCACATTTAATTATCTTGGATCTCTATTCACTAGTTCTCAAATAATACGAATCACACATTATTCATGTCTTTGATAATTAAATCACATTTAATTACCTTAGATAACTCTCCTTTTAATATGAATCAAATTCATATTACTCATGATAATTAAATCACACTTAATTATCAATTTTCTCAATGCTTGGATATATAATATCATGAATGAAATTATCATGAACCCTTTCAAGGATAATGCGCTTTCTCCGCAGATACTTGGAGATAAGGACATGGCAATTGTATTGTTCCACATATAGTGATTTGGATATTGAGATCATACCTCAAATCCAGATCTTGGTCCTCCCATAGATGCTTGATTAAATCAAGACCGCAAATCTAATTGTCTCATTGCATCTGAATCGCATTCAGATCAATGTCCAACAATTTGGACCAAGATTAGATTACTTTTCTACTGAGAGGAGTCATTAAAATCCAGACCCATTTCATCACTCCCTAGGAATGGAAGCGTCATCGTTATACAATCATTTATGATCACATCACCCTCAGGTATTCCCAACACCTATACATCCTGCATACTGGAAGACTCAGAATAAACCCGAAGTATTAGATCAACTTTATACTGTCTACTTCAGGGTTTTATCTGAAAGCTTCTCATTTAATCATTGGGAGTCGGTATCGATCATATACTTTCCAAAAGCAAATATCATATCTAAGTCTTGATCACATACTTTCCAAAAGTATATGTCAAACCTACAAATTCAGTCAAGCTTCCAAAGAGAGACGATCGTGCATGGAATTTAATTCTTCCCAATATCTCATGAGTGAGCTCATGTCTTCTGGTTTAGTAATTGAACCTGTATGATCCCTTTGAGAGATCATATTACTCATATACCCTTACATGCACACCAGCGTGACGGTGTATAGACCTTGATTAGGTCATCAACCTATTGGTCTGCCAAATGTACATACTCAGACATATAGTAACACATCTTTCTCCTATTAGAGGATGTGTGCCTATGTCACGATAGCATACGATATAGGACTTAGGTTATCTCTATCTCGTTAAGTCAGCTCTTTGACCTAACTTATCTAACACCTCTGAATCTATATTCCTATGCAGAGGACATGCATTAAGAAGTCGGTTAGATATCGGCCTTTATGAGAAAGGGTTGCCATCTCCTACTCAGGCTAGAGATCATTTCTTAACAATCATTTAACGGTGCTTCATGAATCCTCAATCTAACTCTTTACATATTCAACTAAGCACTAACCTCTATGATTCAATTATTGAATCAACAGTTGTATGATTATTAAGATGTCCATGGTACATAACCCTAGTTGTACTAAGGTACCTATTATGCAAATTATTTATTCTTCACTTCAGATCAGGGAATGATATTTGCAATAATATTTATTGCATAATGGCTCGTTGTGGGCGCGCATGTCCAACAGAGACATCGTCTCCTACCTCCCAAGGAAGCCTTGCCCACGTTGTCCACCTCATGAAGGCTCTGCCCTTTCCTATTTTTTGCTTTACTCCAGCCACCTTCTCCACCCACTGTGACCTCCACGACATAGCCCCGACCTCCACCTTCCTCGCCGTCCTCCATAATCTCCTTGACACTCTCCCACGTCGCTCCACACGCTCCACTAACATCACCTACCCATCACTTGCACCTCTACCTTCTCCCTTTAAATATTCTGCCTCCAGCCACTTTCCAGCCCATCCGCCATTACACGATAGTTCCTAGAGATCGAGTCTTCCTATCTGTGATAGAGATTTGGTTGGAATCAGAGCGACGACAGAGAATCATCTCCGACGGATCTACGGCATAGCACGCTGTGTCGCAGACTCTTTGACAAGATGCACGAGCTAGGGCCAGCTGCCTACCCTCGAGCGACGACCAGGATCTCTTCCTAGATCTTCCGACCCCAGGTAGCATCCTCCATTATCCTCTGATCGCATTTCTTCTTTCCTCTCGATTTTCTATGAATTTATTTCGCTTCTCCGATCATCTCCACACCTCTCTGACCATCCACCGAACTCCACCTTGGAGCTCTCACCTCCGTGCCATCATCAGATCACCTCAACGACGCTTTGAACCATCTTAGCTCACAACTCCGCCTGTCACGGCGGAGAAGCTCAACATCCGATCACCACTTCACGCTCTTTCACACACCCCACGAGCATTGCACTCGATTTCTAGCACGAACTAACCTTGTAGTACCCATAATCTTCATTGGCCAGACTTCACGTCGGAGCTGCTTCGAGTTACATATTCACCGGTCTCCAGACCTCCCCAGCTGCTTCTAGAGCCTCCAGCGGCCTCCATGCTCTTCCACGATCGATCCTCACTATCCAGGATCCATCAACGAGCGTCCACGAGCACGGGCGAAGGTGGCGGAGCCAGAGCACCATCATCGGAGCCCCGCCAAGTTCACCGCAGGAGGCGGCGGACCGGAGAAGACAACACCCAGATATCGTTGGATCACCTTTATCCGACAACCCTCTACCCACCACGTCGATCGCATCATGCCTCTGTCGGATCAGGAGGATCCAACGCCCATTACACTGCCACATCGCCATCATCTTCAGCTCCATATATTGTCTGATCAATATTGATCTGACGGCTCGAGTCATGCACGCCAGTAGTACCCACTACCATTATATATATCTGATATATTGGTCTTTGATCGAGCCACGTATCCTGCTTCTGCCGCCGTTGGATCGCTCTTGATCTAGTGGCCCAGCCTTAGTGTCTAAGCCTCCAGAATCATTCAAACATCCAGAATCTTCTGAGCCTCTGCCCGAGCCAGCATCGGCATCCGAGCTCAGCTCTTCACGTTCTCTCACGTGAGGGCTTGGTAATTTGCAACGAGGCCCTTACAACTTTCAGAAATTGCATTTCAGTCCCTACTAGGAGCGTCACGAGAGGAGTACGTGTCTCAGTGGGAATTTTACATCCATACCCCCGCAATATAGGTGTTTGCACTTCAGTCCCTGTATGCACATTTTATTTTAAGAAATTTTATTTTCTGTATTGTATTTTGGTCCATGTGTTTGCACGCATATTTAGGCGTCCATTTCTCATCATTTTTAATTCCAAAAATTGCATGTTGTAGTTTAACTTGTCCTTTATCTTATAAGACACATGTCCTATTTTTGTGAGAAGCAATGAATTTAATAATATTATTTTGGTGGAATTTGATATATTTTTCCCGCTGTGTGCCTTTTATTTTTATTAAATTATTTGTTGCTCCAAAAATCACCATAAAATCTCATTATACTTAGGTTAAGTTTCTCTTCATTGTGCCTAAAAATCATTGCATTTGCACGCGTCACGAGGCCTGAATAGATCGAATAGTCTTTTGCCTAATTAGTTTTTAGTAGGTCCAATTTACATAGATTTTTAGGTTTATTAATTTTCCTAAATCTCTCTCAACTAGAATAATTTTTATATCTAAAACTAATGTGTTTTGGTATTTATTAGAATTAATTTTGCAAAAACTGCCATGCATTCATATTTTATTCATTTTTAATTCATTTAGAGTATAAAAATTCCAAAAAAAATACAGTAACTTAGTTTCGTAGCATACCATATTTTGGTCGAGTTTCATTAATTTTTGACTTTATTTAACTTAAAATTTGGCTTGAAATTGCATTGTCTTTCTTTTAATTGCAAAAAAAAGTATAAAAAAACCAAAAATATTCTTCTGAAAATATGATCTCTAAATTAACTGGAAATTTACCTAAGGAGACAGTTGCCTCCCTGAGTTTGACCTTGGGCTTGCCCAAGAAAAATAAATTTGCCGCTTAAATTTAATTGAACATTAAATATGAGTGGTTTTTGACAAAATATCGATTACCCGACTGCAACGAACGACAAACCTAATTCGATTGATAACTCGGTTGAATTAACAAGGGTAGACGAGGTCGCATCATAAGGGGTACCTCTTCTTATATAGTATTTTGGGATCAATGGATCTCAATCCATGGACAACACAAAATCAATGCATGAGATTGATCTGTGCTTCTTTTAATGGTCATGCAAAAGTAGAGTCAGCCAATGCATTTATGGAGTTAGCCTCATTGCCCTACCCTATGTATTATATTAGGCTTGGTGGTTTTTCATGTGGTTCTGGTCTTCCTCTGTAGTTCCGGGTGAAAATGCGGTGATGATTGTTCCTTGGCAGTCTTCGCTAAGTGACGCAGCGGCGAATATTCGCAATTATATAAATATGTTATAAAAAGTCTGAGTTGCTAAAATAGGGGGAGACAATAGATGAAGGGGAGGCAAAAGAAAACTAGTTTTTTAAATACTTGATGTGAGGATCAAATCATGTGGACTTCTCTATGCTTCAACTTTGTCTCATATCTTTCCTGGTAATAATGGTTGCCCCTCGCCAAAAGAGCCTTATTAGGTCGATCCCCGAGGGACGTGAAGTGAAGCTGACTGTGAAGAGGTGGCTGGGATGGGATCTAGTCAGAATCGACAGGCCTCTCAACATCTAACTGAACTCTTGTTCCCAGGGCAGTGGAAGCCTTCCTCTGCCAGGTGGATTATTAGCTAGTAGAGCTGCAGAATAGAGTGACAAGCTTTTCCGGAAAGTGACCTTGCAAAATTCTCCTATTAAATTCTAGCAAAAGATTTAGAATCAGATTTGGAAAATGCTTCTTCCTGCTGACGCTGCCCGGACAACATAGAAAGCAGATGAGCAATAGGAAGATCAAAAGCAAGGTCGATGCCAATATTAGAGTTTGCGAAGCGGTCTGATTCTTTTCTTGGGTCCTATCGGGAGGGAGAGATCTTATTGGGAGGGAGTTTGACTTATCGGCTGAGGGTGAGCTAGTCGGTGGGTTGGCGGGAAGTTCTATCTACATACTCGGCAGGCTAGGTCAACTCGCTCGTCTATTAACAATTGCACGCAGTTCCTTCCTTGGTCCGAAGCCCTCAGCAGTGGGAATCACTAATTATTGAAAATATACTATCACGAACAGTTATCCAATTTCTAATTATATAAAAGAATCTAAATCAAATAGCTGTCAAAAGAACTATGTTTAAGAAGTACCAAAAGAAGAAGTTCACTCGTACGCTGCCTCTATCATTGTCTGAGGTCTCTGGAGCGGATTTGACCTTCAAAGAGTATGATCTTGTTGTGAAAACACAATAATAAATAATTTAATTTAAATCAATATATATTGGTAAATCGATGTAAATTACTTTCAAATCAAATTAATTAATCAATCTTGGAGATAATGAGAAGATTGACCATATCCCCTAAAAAGGGGGGACAACCACTCAATCATCTCATGAGATCTCATTATCTCATGATATCTCATTATCTTCAACAAAATTTGTTGTAAATTATCTCAAAAAAATCATAATTATGTTGTGAAGGTTGCAATCATGCCATTGGAAATTTGTGAATCATAATCACAACTCAAAATAAAATGTAAGTTATATTTTCAATTAATCATCCAATATGAATCCAATTCACATCAATAATTAATTAACAAATATAAATCACAATAAGCTCTCTCTAATATATTATAAATCACATTTATAATATATCTAATTAATATGTATAGTACTATACACATTACTCATATCCATGATAACTAAATTACATTTAATCATCTTGGATCTCTATTATCATGTGTCCAAATAACATGAATCACATTCACACTATTGACATCATTGATAACTAAATTACATTTAATTATCTCAGATAACACTCCTTATGATACGAATCAAATTCTATTATTCATGATAAATAAATCACATTAAACTATCTATTTTCTCAATGCTTGAATACATATCTCAACAGTGAAATTATCTATGAACTCTTTCAAGGATAATGTATTTTCTTCATGGATACTTGGAGATAAGGATAGAACGATTGTATTGTTACACATATAGTGACTTGTATATTGAGAGCACATCTCAAATACAGATCTTACGGACCTCTCATAGATGGTTGATTAAATCAAGACTGCAAATCTAATCTTCTTATTGCATCTGAATCACATTCAGATCAATGTCCAGACCAAGATCAGATCACTTCTCTACTGAGAGGAGTCACTAAAATCTTTACCTGTTTCACCACTCCCTAGGAATGGAAGCATCATAGTTATACAATCATTTATGATCACATCACCCTCAGGTATTCCTAATACTTGTACATCCTGCATATTGGAAGACCAAGAACAAACCCGAAGTTTTAGATCTATTTTACACCGTCTACTCCAGGGCTTTATCATTAGGTTTCTCATTTGATCATTGGGAGTTAGTATCGATCATATACTTTCCAATATCATATTTCATACCCATGTGTCGATCACATACTTTCCAAAAGCATATATCAAACATACAAATTCAGTTAAACTTCCAAAGCAAGAAGACCGTAATGAATTTGATTCTTCCCAATATCTCATGAGTGATCTCATGTCTTCTTGTTCAGCAATTAACCTGTATGATCCCTTTGAGAGATCATATCACTCATATGCCCTTGCATGCACACCAGCTTGTCGGTGTATAGACCTTGGTTAGGTCATCAACCTATTGGTCTTCCAAATGTACATACTCGGACATATAGTAAGACATTTATCTCCAGTCAGAGGATGTGTGCCTATATCATTACGACATACGACATAGATCTTTGGTTATCTCAATTTCGTTAAGTCAACTCTTTGACCTATCTTATCTAAAACTTCTGAGTCTCTATTCCTATGTAAAGGACCAGCATCAAGAGGTCAGCTAGATATCATCCTTTAGAGAAAGGATTGTTATCTCCTTCTCAGGCTGGAGATCATCTCTTAATAATCATTTGATGGCGCTTGATGAGTCCTCAATCTAACTCTTTAGATTTTCATCCAAGCACCAACCTCTATGATTCAATAATTGAATCAAGAGATGTATGATCATTAAGATGGCCATGATACATAACCCTAATTATACTAAGGGACCTATTATGTAAATTAGTTAATCTTCATTTCGGATCTGAGAATGATATTTGCAATAACATTTATTGCAGAATGGCTCGTTGTGGGCTCGCATGTCCAACTATGAGAGGGTTGATGTGTAAAGAGAGAGAGAGCGGGAGAGAGCCTTATGTTCTTATTGTTACCTTTTTGAAGAGAAAGAGGTGCCCTTCTATTTATAATATTCTGGGAGTCAATGAATCACAATCCAAGGACTACACAAAATCAATGGATGAGATTGATTTGTGCTTCTTTCAATGGCCAAGGTTTTGTTGTAAAAACACATTAAAAATTAATTTAATTTAGATTAAATATATATATATATTGATAAATCAATATAAATTAATCCTAAAATTAAATAAATCATACATAGAGATAATGGAAGCAAGATTGCCTCCTTACATTAAGAAGGGGGGATGGCCACCTTTTCCTATTGGGATTGGTGGTCATCCACCCTCCCTAATTTGGAAGGAGAAATCTTCATGAAATCTCATGAGAGTACATTATTCCATGGAAATCGTCAATATTTACAACAACATTTGTTGTAAATTATTCAACAAAAATAACTCATAATTATTTTGTGAATATTGCAATCTTCCATTGGAGTTATGTGAATCACATTCACAACACAAAATAAAAAGTGATTTGCATTTTCAATTAATTATCCAATGTGAATCCAATTCACATCAATAATTAATCAATCTAATATATTATAAATTACATTTTTAATATATATGAATAATTTGGATAGTGCTATCCACATTATTCATAACCATGACAATTAAATAACATTAAATCATCTTGGATCTCCATTCTCATGTTCCCAAATAATATGAATCACATATACATTATTCACATCGTTGAAAAATAAAACACATGTAATTATCTAAGATAACTTTCCTATAATATGAACCAAATTCATATTATTTATGATAATTAAGTCACATTTATTTATCAATTTTCTCAATGCTCGGATACATATATCAACAATGAAATTATCCATGAACTCTTTCAAGGATAATGCGCTTTCTCCTCGGATACTTGGAGATAAGGATAGGGTGATTGTATTGTTCCACGTATAGTGACTTGGATATTGAGATCACATCTCAAATCCAGATCTTGCAGACCTCTCATAGATGCTTGATTAAATTAAGATCGTAAATCTAATCTTCTCATTTCATCTCAATCACATTCATATCAATGTCCAACATTTGGACCAAGATCAGATCACTTCTCTATTGAGAGGAGTCACTAAAATCCAGACTCGTTCCATCACTTGCTAGGAATGGAAGCATCATGGCTATACAATCGTGTATAATCACATCACCCTCATGTATTCCTAATACCTGTACATCCTGCATACTGTAAGACCAAGAATACAAACCCGAAATCTTAGATCAATTTGACACTTTCTACTTCAGGGTTTTATCATTAAGTTTCTCATATTATCATTGGGAGTTGGTATCAATCATATACTTTCCAAAAGCATATATCAAACCTAGGTGTTGATCATTAACTTTCCAAAAGTATATATCAAACCTACAAATTCAGTCAAGCTTCGAAAGCATGACAACCGTGCACAGAATTCGATTCTTCCCAATATCTCATGAGTGATCTCATGTCTTCCGGTTCAGTAAATGAACATGTATGATCCATTTGAGAGATCGTATGACTCATATGCCCTTGCATGCCCACGAGCGCACTGTGTATAGACCTCGGTTAGGTCATCAATCTATTAGTCTGTCAAATGTACATACTTAAACATATAGCAACACATCTGTCTCTGGTCATAGGATGTGTGCCTATATCATGACAGCAGACGACATAGATCTTCGATTATCTCAATCTCATTAAGTTAACTCTTTGATCTAACTTATCTGATACCTCCGAATCTCTATTCCTATGCAAAGGGCCTGAATCAAGAGGTCAGACAGATATTAGCCTTTAGGAAAGGATTTCCATTTCCTTTTTAGGATGGAGATCATCTCTTAATAATCACTTGACTGTGCTTGATGAGTCTCAATCTAACTCTTTAGATATTCATCCAAGCACCAGCCTTTACGATTCAATAATGGAATTAACAATTGTATGAACATTAAGATGCCCATGGTACATAACCTAATTGTACTAAGGGACCTATTATGCAAATTAGTTATTTTTCATTTCAGATCAGGGATTGATATTTTCAATAACATTTATTGCATAATGGTTCGTCGTGGGATCGCATGTCCAATAATCTCCCACTAGCCCAAAGAGACATTAATGGGCTAATCTTTAAACCCTCACTCATGTGACAATCATATGTTATTTAGAAAAATTAGCTAGGAAGTTGATCGGTTACTCTGTTGCTAAGAGACTATGCCAATTCCTTTTACGGAACTTGCATATCTCCTAGTAATCGTGCTGACATCCAATGTGAAAGTTGAATCTTATGCAACCAATACTCAATCTTATTAGTTATAGTGTCCTTGACACTATAACTCAATAATTATTATAATCAGTATTTTCATAATCCTTATTAAAATACCCTTAGTCCTGGAGATCTTTATCTCCTAAGGTATCTGGACTTAAGAATTTTTATATCACTATCTATAAAGTCTTAAGTTCTTAAAGATAAGACTTTGAGATCACTATCTTGGGAGTCTTGTCATCTATGAACATATTGTTATTAATGAAATCAAGTGTTTTATTTCCATCGTAGGATTAGTAATAGTTTACTACTCCCACTACATGGTAGACATCCGGCTTTTATGCACATCAAGCATACACTCGGCTTCTCATAACCAATGCACAAGGGCAATCAAATTTAGCATTCACTTCCTCAACTCCTTGAGGTGTTATCCCTTTAGACAGGTCAGTGCCACGTCTTAAGGAAAAGAATCATTTCTTGGGTTTTTTTGTAAAATGGAAATGTCCAAGGTGCACCACTAATGTGACGGTCCTAGTATCCTCTTCTTTTTGCTTCTGAACACCTTCAGAACTAAGATCTTGAGATCATATCTCAAGGTATGGAATAGTCAGTCAATAAGATACTTATTATTATCCATATTTCATTCCATGTGATTAGGATATTATCTACATTTAGGATTAATCTGACTTTTCCCAATTACAACGAACAATTCAACGGTATTTCCCCAAAATTAACAACAAAATTCTAAGGGTTCTTCAAATGGTGTTGTTTTCGGGGAGGCAAATGGCTTATGATCATTTTAGACAATTGGATTTAAGTTTTCCATTCACTCTGGTAGTCTGACCCTCGAACCACCTTGTAATTATTTCATTTTTCAATTATTTCTCTATTTATTTTTGTATGTATTTTTATATCTCGCTGACATAAATTATCTTTTTGATCTAGGGTCCCATGGACTTGGAGCGATTTTCTTGAAGTCGATGCATCTCGAAGTGCATCAGAGGCCAACGATTCGTGAATCGAGTCGGTTGTTGAGACGCTAAGAAGTTTTAAAAGGAGATATTTTCATTTTTTTGTGAGTTAATTTGTATTAATTACATATTTACAGTGGATTTCATTTGGAATCTCGAGTGTGTACCGAGCTCAGGACATTGGTGTTAGACATGTGAGCCCGAGCCGAACCATTCCTACAATAAATGCTATTGTAATTTTTTATTTATCAATAAAAGTTATTGATTTTTTTCACAACCTATCTAAGATTAAATGAATGAATGCACCATAAGGTCCCTCTATGCAATTTGGTTATGTACCATGGCCATCTTGATAATCATACAGTTGTTGATTCAATAATTGAATAATATAGGCGAGTCCTTGGATGAATATATAAGGATTTAGATTAAGGACTCATCAAGCATTGTCAAATGATTGTTAAGAGATGGTCTCTAGCTTGAGTAGGAGATGGCAATCCTTTCTTATTAGGATGATATCTGACCAATCTCTTGATGCATGTCCTCTACATGGGAATGGAGATTCGGAGGTGTCAAATTAGTTAGGTCAAAGAGTTGACTTAATAAGATTGATATAACCAAAGTCCCATATTGTATGTTGTCACAATATAGGCACACATCCTCTAACCGGAGACAGATGTGTTGCTATATATCTAAGTATGTACATTTGGCAGGCCAATAGGTTGATGACCTAACCGAAGTCTATACATTGGCAAGCGGGTGTGCATATGAGGGCATATTAGTAATACAGTCTCTCAAAGAGATCATACAGGTTCATTTGTGAAATGGAAGACATGAACTCACCCATGAGTTATTGGGACTAATCTAATTCCATACATGTTTGTTGTACTTTGGAAGCATGACAAGAATTTGAAAGTATGATATATGCTTTTGGAAAGCATATGATCAATACCAACTCCCAATGACCACGAATGAGAAACTAAATGATGAAACCCAAAAGAGGATGGTGTAAAATTGATCTATATCTTTTCGTTTGTCATAGATCTTCCAGTATGCAGGATGTATAGGTATTAGGAATACCTGAGGGTGATGTGATCATTAATGATTGTATAACCATAATGCTTCCATTCCAAGGGAGTGATGAAATATGTTTGTATTTTAGTGACTCCTCTCAGTAGAGAAGTAATCTAATCTTGCTCCAAGTGTTGGACATTGATCTGAATGAGATTCAGATGCAATGAGAAGATTAGATTTACAACATTGATTAAATCAAGCATCTATGAGATGTACATGTGATCTGGATTTGAGATGTGATGTAAATATCCAAGTCACTATACATGGAACGTACAATCGCCATGTCCTTATATCCAAGTATCTGCAGAGAAAGCACATTATTCTTGAAAGAGTTCAAGAATAATTACATTGTTTAATTATATCTAAGCATTGAGCAATGGATAAATAAATGTGATTTAACTATCATGAATAATGTGAGTGTAATTCATATTATTTGAATGCAAGAGGATGATAATCCAGTATAATTAAAAATGATTTAATTATTATTGATATGAATAATGTGTATAGCACTATCCATCTATTTATATATATTATAAATGTGATTTATAATATATTGGAGAGAGATTAATTGTGATTTATATCTGTTGGTTTATTTTGATATAAATTGGATTCACATTGGATGATTAATTGAAAACTATAATTACATTTTTATTTTGGGTTGTGAATGTGATTCACATAATTCCAATGGTGTGATTGAAATCTTCACAAAATAATTATGAATTATATTTGTGAGATAATCTTGGAAATTTTATTAGATAATGTAATCTCATGAATTGGAATGAGATTGACTCATTCCAAGTCAATAGGGTGGACGGTCATATTGTCCTAAAGGGACTTGGCGGGCATCCCTCCTTTTAGAGGATGAGGCAATCTCTTCCTACATTATCTCAAAGATAAATGATTTAATTTCAAAATTAATTATATTGATTTATCAATATATATTAATTTAAATTAAATTCATTTTTATTGCATTTTTACAACAAAAATCATGGCAATTGAAATCAACACAAATCAATCTCATTCATTGATTTGTGTTGTCCATGGATTGAGATCCATGGACTCCCAAAACCCTATAAAAGAAGAGACAACTCTTGCTATTCATATGACAACCTCTAAAACATCTCTCTCTCATTCTCATGCCAACCCTTCTCTCTCTTTGAGTGGTTGTCCACTTCATCCGTAGAGAGAATGTCGCCTTCGTCATCGCATCGTTGCTGTGTTGCCTCTTCGACGACTCTTGGGTCTCCGTCTTCTTTGGTGCATCTCGCTTGTAAATAAGGCCTTCAATCTCGTGAGATGAGACCAAGAGATCCATTATTGGTATCATCTATTTGTATTAAGCGAAGCACGCAACTCATCTTCGCACTCGCAAGTGTCTCCTCTGACGGATCGGATTTGAGACAGGAGGTCTCTTATCTTAGAGGATCGATCGCAACCACTCTACAAGAGGTATTCCTATATCTACTATGTGTTTAGATGAAATGATCCAAGAAGTTTTCTTGGATCATGCGGTTTCATCGATTAAATTTTTTAAATTATGTTGCACCGAGCAACTAGTACGATTAGCCACTTTCGATCGTATATGATGCGATCCACATGCTTCTGTGATGCACTTGAAGATTCCTCCATATCCTTCAAGTGGTATTAGAGCCCTAGGTCAGAGGTTTTGTATACGATCTATGAACTTAGGAAGACTTGGGCTTATTAGGGCTTGTGAAAATCTTATCGCATTTCATTCTCGCTACCATGTTTTGTGATTATTTTAGGACCTTTTAAAATGTTTAAATACAAAATTATCAATTTAATAATGTTTTCCATTAAATATGGATATTGTAGGATTTGTGTTTGCATGATTTGTAATCCGATTTCTCGATATATGATCTTTTTAATGAACATATATCTTCTGTTTCGGAGATTGCGAATCTTGAAGTAATTAAAAAGTTTGTTACTGTTTTGAAATGCCTGGAAATGTATGATAACCACTTTATTTCTGTTATAAATCAAATTAACAAACTTTGAAAACTTATTTTGTATGATTTGGATTTAAATTGATTGAGATATGACAATTTTAATGAGTGAGGGTCATTGCTGGAAATTACATACCTAATCAATAACCTCGTAATTGTCATTTAAGAAATTAGTGAAATTAATGGTTAATTTTCTGGAAAATTATGGATAAATATTTGAGAAATATTTGATTATAATTCTTTCCTTAAATGACTATGAGCTAACCTATAGTTGATTAGATATGATCTGGATCAGAAATTGGTTACTCAATCTACTCTCCAATCAATAAAGTTGCTAGAATAGGATTGAGAATTTGTTTAGCAAATTTATTTATAATAAAAATGGTTTTGATTATTATTATATGGTATAACCTTTGTTGAAAAATCGATTATCATCTCAAGTACAAAGTGAACAATTTGGCATTATCCTAATCCGAGACGGATATTGTGTCTAGTCAGGAGCGTAGAGGTAGCAGGTTGCTCTGTAAGCGGTCTATCCCACTCCCGTCAATACTAGCCATGACAGTGGGTAGGGAAGGGATAATGATGAGAGATCAAGATGTATTTTTCTAATTATTAAAGTTCAAATAATACTTATTTTTAAGATAATACCATCCTTTCAAGTAACAGTCGAGTTTATTGGTTAATTGAATTGGATTGATAATTGATTTAATTTGATTAAGTGAATTATCTCTAATTGAAACACTCTATTATGAATAGTTGTGTACTTACCTTAGAAGAATTAATTATATGAATGTGATTCAAGATAATTAATTGAAATTTGAATATGAGGTGGAGGATTACATAAGTGACATCCATGGTCTTCCATCAAGGCAAAGGGTTTCCGTCGCCTGGGATTATATGTATGAGATGCTTGTCTAAAGTGACAACTCCTGCATACAAGTGCATATGGTCAGGCTCTTTGCTTTTTATAAGAGTAAGGTTGTAATATCGAGTCCTCATATTATTGGGACGATATTGGATTGCGTATAACAAATTTTAAACATGTTAACGCTTGGTTCAATTAACAGTGGGTCAACATCACCTTAAGGGTGGTAAGCCCAGGTTCTTAAAGACCGAATTGGGAAATGCAAGTTGGGCTTGCAAACGGAATGTGTTCTTCCTTCTTTTTATCCAAGTTGCAAGTTCTCACATTATTGGGATGTAACAAATGTAAAGAGAATATCCCAGTTCTTGCTAGAGATATAGAGGTAAGTATATCTCTTTCTTTGAAAGTGATTAAAGGAATACACTTTCAAAGTTGAAAAGGCAAGACTAATTTGATTAAAAATTCCTTAATCAAATAAACAAAAGTGAATATATTATTATATTCTAATATAGTGCATTCTTAATTTCAGAAAAGTGAAGTTCATGAACCCACTTAGCAAGCTCCTAGAGGTCAATTAATTGACCAGACCAAATTATTTGTATTGGATCCAAAATTTGGATCATGTCCTTTCCATTGAACGCAACTCTTATGTATTGTCAATGGACAAGTACAATGACCCGAAGATTCTAGAAAAAAATCAATTTTATAAAAAAAAATATGATGAATATCATAATCTGGCAAGATGTTAAATTTTGGGTTCATTGTCCCATATGCTTCAGAAGCAACATATGGAAATGAACACTTACCATGGTATTATGATGAATCTAAAAGAAATGTCCGGTGATGTAAACCTCACATAGAAATATAACATAATGAAAGAACTTATTCGCTGCAAGATGCATGCGGGGACCTCTATTTGAGAACATGTACTTAAAATGTTTAGGTACCTTTCTGAGTTGGAAACCCTAAGAGCTGACATGGATGCAGATATGCAGCTGACTTCATTCTATTGTCACTCCTTAAGTCCTTCAACAACTTTGTGGTTACGTACCACATGAGCAAAGTTGATTATACTAATGCTGGGTTTTTGGATGTATTAAAGTCTGCAGAAGACGTAACGAAAAAGAACAACCCCTCTGGTAGTGCAATGGTGGCATAAGTCAAAGGAAATCCCATTCGGAAGAAAGGTTCTCGGAAGGGCCCAGCTTAGAATAGATAGAAAAAGAGTCAAGGCATTGGCTCATCTTCCAACGCATCCACTTTGATATCATCAAAGAAAACCGATGTCTGTCATCACTACAAAAAGCTAGGATACTAGAAGCATAATTGTCAGATTACCTGAAATCAGTCAATAAAGGTAAAGCTCCAGTATGTATGAAATATACTTTCATCATTGAAAATAGTTTTCTCGTTGTACGAGAAGGAAGTTGGGTTATAGATTCTGGTGCTTCTATTCATATATGCAATTTGTTGCATCTATTTCTGGAAACTAAGAGTGTAGATGAAGGGGAGATAGTCATCCAGATGGGATCTGATGCAGGTCTTGTAGTGTTCGCCGTTAGGACTTGCTGACTATCATTATCTATTGGAAGAGTCCTATTACTTAAAGAGTGTCTTTATGCACCTGAATCAGAAGGAATTTAATATATGTATCTAAGCTTATTAGAAGTGGATATTCATTCCTTTTCTGTAATAGACTGTCATAAGTCATTATGATAAACATATTGCAGATGGTGTTTTAACTTCTGGTGGACTCTATGAATTGTGCATTGATGAACATGTCATAAATGCTACTACCACTAATAAAAACCCAAAAAGATTTAGAGAGGATGGAAATCATTCAAATATGATTTGGCATCAAAGGCTTGATCATTTATCTGTTGATAGGATAAATATATTGATAAGGATGGAACCTTAGATTTTTCTACAGGTTCCTACGAACATTGTATTCAAGGTAAAATGACTAGGATGCCTTTTCATAACAAGGTTACACAATGGGAAGGTATTCTTGACCTAATACATAGATATGTATGTGGTCCCTTCAATAGCGCAAGTTGAAATGAATATCGATATTATTTGAAGTTTATCGATGTTCACGATACAAGTTTATCTTCCACTATGTCATAAACCTGAAACCCTTGAAAAGTTAAAAGAGTTCAAGGCTTTGGTTGAGAATCAAACCAATATGAAGATTAAATGGATTCGATCCGATCGAGGTGGTGAGTACTTTCAGATGAATTCAAGGAATACCTTAAAGAGAATGGAATTGTCTCCAATCTCACTCCTCCTAGAACCCCCAACTTAGTGGTGTTGCTGAAAGATGCAATAGGACCATCATGGATATGGTTTGTTCAATGATGAGCAAAGCACATTTACCAGTTAGTTTCTAGGGATGCAGTAGAGATTGCAATATATATCCTGAACAAGATTCCTAGAAAGTGTGTACCTAAGACTCCTCATGAGCTCAGGTATGAAACCAAACCCAGTATTAAACACTTAAGGATTTGGGATTGCTTCGTCCAAGTGAAGAACATGGATGCAAGTAAGCTAGAATCTCACACTCAAGAGTGCTACTTCATTGGTAATGTTAATGATGGTATTGGATACCAACTTTATGACCTTGAGAAAAAGGTTTTCGTCTCTAGAGATGTGAAATTTCTGGAGGATGACTTCCTTAAAGGTCTAGACAAAAATGAAGTGGAGTAACTCATTGAATCCACTGAGGATTCTGAGTTTCTTGAACTAGAAACTGAAGAGATAAATAAAGATAAAACACACATACCTCTTTGAAGGAGTTCAAGGTGGTTGCGCTGCCTGAAATGTATGGATTCCATGCGTCAGGTGAAACTGACAATGATCCTACTTCATTTGATGAAGCACCCGTAGATCATGACATGGATAGATGGATGCTAGCAGTGAAGTCAGAGATTTACTCCATGCTTAAGAATGATGCATGGACCCTTAAGAATCCACCTAAAGGGGTAAAACCCATTAGGTGTAAATGGATCTTCAAGAGAAAGAGGAGACCTGATAAGAAAGTGGAGGCTTTTAAGGCACGGCTCGTAGCCAAAGGCTACACACAGGGAGAAGGAATCGACTACGATGAGACGTTCTCTCCTGTGGCTATGCTTAAGTCCATCAGGACACTGCTAGCTATAGATGCATCTCTTGACTACAACATCTGGCAGATGGACGTTAAGATAGCTTTCCTCGATGGATACCTCGAGGAGGATATCTATGTGGAGCATCCCTAGGGCTTCATAACCAAGGAAGGTAAAGTATGCAAGTTGAAGAAATCCATCTATGGGATCAAACAAGCTTCTCATAGCTAGAACATCATATTTGATGAAACCATAAAGAGTTATGATTTTGTGCAAAATCCTGATGAACCTTGTATATACAAGAATCATAGTGGGAGCGCCATTGTGTTCATCATGCTTTATGTATATGACATATTTATCATTGGGAATGATGCATGGATAACCAGTGTTAAGATTTGGTTGTCGCATACCTTTGAGACGAAAGATCTTGGAGAAGCCTCTTATATCTTGGGTCTGAAGTTGTTCAGAAATCGAGAAAAGAGGATACTGGGATTATCACAACATGGGTACATTAAGAAAATTCTTGAACTTTTCTGTATGGATGGTTCCAAGAAAGGTTTCCTCCCCCTAAGACATGATATCCACCTGTCTAAAGGGATAGCTCCTCAAACTATTGAGGAAAAGGTCATGGATGGATGCACCTATGCATCAGCTATAGGAAGCTTAATGTATTCTATGATGTGTACTAGGTCAGATATCTGCCATGCAATGGGAGTGGTAAGTCATTACCAATACTGCTATGGAGAACTAGACTGGAATGCAGTGATGAACATTTTAAAGTATCGAAGATGGACACAAGATTACATCTTGGTCTATGAAGGTGGTGATCTCCAAGTCTTGGGATACAAAGATTCAGCCTTCCAGTCATATATTGATGATCGAAAGTCAACATTATGGTTTGTTTTACTGTTGAATGGTGGTGTTGTGAGTTGGAGAAGTAAGAAGCAGGACACTACAACAGATTCAACAACAGAAGCCGAATACATTGCTACATCGGATGCTGCAAAGGAGGCGGTGTGTTTGCGCAAGTTCATCGTAGAACTTGGCATAGTTTTCTCTGATACTCCCATCCCATTGCTCTGTGATAACACGGGAGACATTGCCCAGGCGAAGGAACTCATATGGCATCAAAAGAGAAAGCATGTGGAAAGGAAATACTACATCATTTGGGATATTAAAAAAATGTGGTGACATCATCATCACCAAGGTGGCCTCTACCGACAACGTTGTTGATCCTCTTAGCAAATATTTAACACAGAAGGTTTTCGACCAGCATATAATGAGTATGGGTTTAAGGATTGTACTTGAATGGTTCTTTGGACTAGTGGGAGATTGTTAGCCATGTGAGCCTGAGGCAAACCATTCCTACAGTAAATGTTATTATCATATTTAATTTATTAATATAAGCTATTGATTTTTCACTCCCTATCTGAGAATAAATGACTAAATGCACTATAAGGTCCCTTTATACAATTAAGGTTATGTGCCATGGCCATCATGATAATCAGAAAGTTGTTGATTCAATAATTGAATCATAGAGGATGGAGATTGGATGAATATTTAAGGAGTTAGATTGAGGACTCATCAAGCACTATCAAATGATTGTTAAGAGATTATCTCCAACCGGAGTAGGATATGGCAATCCTTTCTCATTAGAATGATATGTGACCGACTTCTTGATGTAGGTCATCTATATGGGAATAGAGATTCAGAGGTGTCAGATTAGTTAGATCAAAGTGTTGACTTAACGAGATCGAGATAAACAAAGTCCTATATCGTATGCTATCGCAATATAGGCGCACGTCCTCTGACCGAAGACAGATATGTTATTATATGTCTATGTATGTACATTTGGTAGACCAATAGGTTGATGTCCTAACCAAGGTCTATACACTGGCGAGCTAGTGTGCATATGAGGGCATATGAGTAATACGATCTCTCAAAGAGATCATACAGGTTCACTTGTGAACCAAAATACATGAGCTCACTCATGAGGTATTGGGACCAATCAACTTCCATGCATGGTCGTGGTGCTTTGGAAGCATGATAAGAATTTAAAGGTATGATATATGCTTTTAGAAATCATATGATCAATATCAACTCCAATGACCAAGAATGAGAAACTTGATGATGAAACCTTAAAGATGACAGTGTAAAATTGATTTTTCTTTTAGTTTGTCATAGGTCTTCTAGTATGTAGGATGTACAGGTATTAGGAACACTTTAGGGTGATGTGACCATAAATGATTCTATAACCATGACGCTTTCATTCTGAGGGAGTGATGAAACAAGTCTGGATTTTAGTGACTCATCTCAGTAGTGAAGAAATCTGATCTTGGTCCAAGTGTTGGACATTGATCTGAATGAGATTCAGATGCAATGAGAAGATTAGATTTACATCCTTGATTAAATCAAGAATCTATGAGAGGTCTATAAGATCTAGATTTAAGATGTGATCTCAATATCCAGATCACTATAAGTGGAATGTATAATCGCCATGTCCTTATCTCCATGTATCGGAGGAAAATGTGCATTCTTCTTGAAAGAGTTCAAGAATAATTCCATTGTTGAATTATATCTAGGCATTGAGAAATGGATAATTAAATGTGATTTAATTATCATGAATAATGTGAATTTGATTCATATTATTTGAATGCATGAGATTGACAATCCAATATAACTAAATGTGATTTAATTATTATGGATATGAATAATGTGGATATCACAATCCAATTATTCATATATATTATAAATGTGGTTTTTAATATATTGGAGAGAGAATAATTGTGATTTAAATTTGTTGGTTAATTATTGATGTGAATTGAATTCACATTTGATGATTAATTTAAAATATAATTACATTTTATTTTGGGTTGTAAATGTGATTCGCATAATTACAATGGCATGATTGTGATCTTCACAATATAATTATGAATTATTTTGATATAATCTTAGAAATTTCATGAGATAATGTAATCTAATGAATTGGACCGAGATTGATTCATTCCTAATCAAGAGGGTGGATGGCTACATTGTCTAAAGGGACTTGGTGGCGATCCCCCCCTTTTTAGCGGATGAGGCAATATCATCCTCCATTATCTCCAAGATTAAATGATTTAATTTAGAAATTAATAATATTTATTTATCAATATATATAAATTTAAATTAAATTTATTATTTTTTGTATTTTTTACAATAAAAATCATAGCCATTGAAATCAACACAAATCAATCTCTTCCATTGCCCTATAAAAGAAGAGGCACACCTTGCTCTTCAGATGACAACTGAAACAACATCTCTCCCTCTATCATTCTCATGCCAACCCTTCTCTCTCCTTAAGTGGTCGTCCACTTCATCTGTATATACAAGGTCACCTTCATCATCACATCGTCATTGTGTTGCCGCTTTGATGACTCTTGGGTCTCTGTCTTATTTGGTACATCTAGCTCGTAAAGAAGGATGTCGATCGCATGAGATGAGATCAAGAAATCCATTGCTTGGATCATCAACTTAGATTACGAGAAGCACGCGACTCATATCTAGACTCGTAAGCGTCTCCTCCGATGAATCTGACTTGAAACAGGAGGTCTCTTCTCTTAGAGGCTCGATCGCAACCACGCTACAAGAGGTATTCCTATATCTACTATGTGGTTAGATGAAACGATCTAAGAAGTGTTTTTAAATCATGTGGTTCATCGATTAAATTTTTTAAAATTCCACTGCACCGAGCAACTATTGCGACTAGTTGCTCTTGACCATATATGATGCGATCCACATGCTTCCGTGATGCACTTGAGGATTCGTCCATATCCTTCAATTGGACCTTAGAAGCCATGTGGTTGATTGATGTAGACTAGGACCTACACTCACGACTCTTAGAGAAAATTTTTTACTTGTGCTCTTACTCTATAGGGACCACACATCATATTTAACGAGAGGCACTTAGACCGTGGATATATTAGTCCAAATTAAATTCATCACTCGCTAATAGAACTTCCTGTCTAGGAACGGTTTTCTCATTTGCATTTCACATAATGTAAAATTTCAATTCAGTGTTGCATCCCCCATGTAGAGAGATGGAAGCACTTAAGTATCCTTACCAAGCATTCATCATTGTTTTCTCGATCGCATCGGCTTTTTTCAATTCCCTCTCTAAATTTTTCTAACTTGGGATAAACGAATTGGGACTGGACGGTAGACGTGATTGCTTGTGTGAATTAATTACGGTGACAACTAATCTCTAAAATCAGGACTGTTAGTTGAATTGGACCAAAACAATTGATTAAAATTACCCCTTGTTTGCGGGAGAGCAACCCCTTCATTGTCTAAATATATTTGCAAGAGAGAGAGAGATGACACTAGGATAGAGCCAAGCCAGGATTTTCATATAGACTACTATTTCTACAAAAACGATTAGCCACTTTTCAGTGAGGATCTACGAGTTACCAATAAATGGTCTGGATTTCCTTAGCAGAATAGGAGGTTTATAGGACACCATGAGACTCTAACCACAAGTAATGGGTAGTCATATTTATACAGTCTGTATTTACTCCTATACTAGATGAAAGTGGGTGCAAACTAGTCATAAGAATCGGGATAGACTGTAGGTAAGTACACGCACCTAATAGCTCGTTAATCTTTCAAGACTTGCATTTATCACCAACTAAAACTGACAATATAATTCGACCAAACCTTTACGACCCTCACATGTAGAGTTGGTGAATTTGAAGTTTGCTCTTGCATTTGTTTTGTGTTTGTCTATGTGTGTTATCCTGTGTACTTGCACATTTTCTACCTCGATCCACTTACATTAATTCATAGCTCTTGAAGATGTTGGGATATTGGTCATCATATCCAGGTCACTCCTTTTCGACCATAATATGATCATCTTCACCTTCTTATTCCACATCATACCCCCATCCATACTGTGAAGTCAGAACTTCGACTGACATCTCCACTTCTTCAAACTTCTCACCCACCCCACCTTTTTACACCCATGACCCACTTCCAACCTGGGATAACTCACCTTATAGTCAGCCACTTGCTGGAATCAAGAAACAATTCGAAGAGCAAGCCACTGATGAGACAAATGATTGGCAGAATTATGTGCCCCCATATACCTCCTTAACTCATCACATGAATGTTGGGACAGGTCAACAATTTACACGTCCACATACTGACTTGACCTTAGGACGCAACCTCATCGATCGAACAAACACGATGGAGAGGCCTGGACTATATGATCTTCCTTACTTGATTGACCGTAGTAATCAAGCCCACATTGACTAGCCTCGATATCACACATTCATAGGGCCTCCACATGCACGGGCTTGGACTAATGAGCTAGACTTACCATACCCCCATTCATTGATTCCATTATTCGAGGCTCCGACCAATATATGTCATTCGGATGGTCCATACTCGACCCAACAGTACATTGATGAATCTTAGATTCATCATTCAAAATCTCATTAATTAAGCTCAAATCCCTCAAAATCATTGGCATTTCTGCATTTATTCTGCATAATTAGCATTCATGCATGTTTTAATAAGAATTGCATTTTATCACTCATTTCTGCACAAAATAAGAAGCCAAAAATCCCAACAAAATTGACCTATAAATAGCCTAACTTCCCCGATTTTTTACTAATTCAAGCTAACTCCAATTGACCCGAAACCACCTCCACTGTTTACATATCACTAATAAGATTAAATAAAAAATACAAAAACAATTACTAACCCAAATAAGTGGACCAAAAACCCAAACTCTAGTTCTAGGATTTCCGGACTAAAACCCCCATATCTTCCTCATCTAGTGTCCAATATGATCCTAGACATTTTGAACTAATATACATTAAATACCTTCAAAACAAGATCAAGTTCAAGTGAATCGGAGCTCATTTGTGAAAGTTGGATTTCGGGCCTCTTTTGTACATTTTGTATTTTAGCGGTTTTTGACTTGTTATTTTATGTACATAATTAACCTATTTGATTTTATTTCTTTTTTATTTATCTTCTTTGATAAAAGTGTTATTAAAATGCGTAAAAATCCAAACCAAACTGAGCCTGAAATCAAAGAAATTGACTGAGTCTGAGTCGTCACTAATTGTTTATACAAAAGTTGTCTTTTTCATCTTTTATTTTATTTCTTCTTTTTCTTAATTAATAAAAATCCAAAAAAAATAGATTAGTATGTAAATATTTATCTTTGTTATTACTATAATTTTTCCGGATTTTTATCTGGTTTAAAAATAACAAACAAAATTATAAAACCCAAAATTCATGGTATTCTATGTGCATAGAATACCCCAAAAATATCACTTTATGCAAATAATCGATTTTGGTTTTTATGTGTTTATAAGAGTTGAAGATTTCATCGAGACTAGCAATTGTTGTGAAGAAACTTTTTTGATCTGAGGTTGTTTGTTGTTTCTTTCTATTTTCTTTCTATTTATTTTCCGATTTTTGTGGAGCTAACACGTGGCAGCCCCTAAAGCCGCCAGGTGTCACCCATTTATGAATTTATTTTTTATTTCGTTAAAAAAATAATTGAAAATAAATAAATAAATATCCACACGTGCGAGGCACGTGCCTCCTGCGCACGAGCCCAGCAAGTGCGACCCCCTTCGCCCTTTAGTCGCCACGTGTCTCCCATCTGGCCGCCCGATCTCGGCCGATCGGACGGCCAGTGCTCATAGTCTCCAGCCGCCTTCCCCCTTTGGACAACCGCCACCCCAAACCACGAAATCTCTGCTGCTTTCCCTCTTTGTCTCCTATGAATCCTGCCGATCTCTGATCGCCTCTCCCCATCAAATCCGATCCCACGAATCTCATCAACTCCACCTTCTCTAATCACCCCCGATCGCCAATCGGAAATCTGTCAAATCCCTAGGATTTCGACCTCCCCTCTCCGGCCAAGTCCCTCCTCTATTTAACATGTCGCAACCCCCCCCCCCTCTCATTCCAGGCCATACACCTGTTACGTTCCTCAGCCATGGAGCTCGGTGGTGACAGCCCGAGCTCCGCCCTCTTCCCGACGAGATCCAAAGCACGTCGTTGTGCTTCGATTGTAGCTGGAGATTCATCCGCTCGATGCCTTGCTCCGAAGCCTCTCCGTCGAGCATGTTATCCACCGACTTCTTCGACAAAAACTTCGCCTTCTTCATTGATGCTTCGTCATCGAAGCTGCTTCGGCAACCATCTTCTCCGACTAACGCCTACAGCAGCTACCCACTATGCCATCAACGCCGCCTTATTCACCAACTCTCCACCACCCACTCCGGCTCCAGGAACACCGCCTCTCTGCCTAGCGCGAAGCTCCTTCAGCCACTTCTCCACAGCCACCGAAGGACCACGATCATCCATCGTCGTGCCAGGGGAAACTGTCACGAGCAAGGGACCTGCCATCCTCCGCTCCTCGACCGGCCGGGCGGTCAACATGAGACCCCTCGTGCACGTGTGAGGCACATGCTTCCCAGGGGAACATATTCATCCCCACGGGTCATGTGCGGGGCACGTGACCGTGTGGGTATATTACCAGCATTTCCCTTATTTGTGCATCAGCCCCCACCGATGAGGTTACGTACTTGGCACGTGACCTGTTGGTAATTTTGCAGTTGAACCCCCAAGGGTTTAGGTATTTACATTTCCATCCCCGCTTTGCATTTTTTATATTTATTCAAATATTGCATTTATATTGACAACCATGTATTTCCTCTTTGTTTTGGATAGCTACATTGCATTTTTTATCATCCAATAATAGCATTTTGTTTATCAATTAACTATCTACATTATAGCATATGTCTGATATTTTTGTGATCAATGGTTAATTAATAATTAATTGTTTTGTAGAAAATTGCATATTTTGCACATTATGAGCTCTGAATTTTATAATTGATTAACCGTTGCTCCAAAAATTGCCGAAAAATTACGGATTGGAGAATTCATCATGTGTAATATTGTGCCCAAAAAGAATTGCATGCATAGTTTGCCTTGTATAAATCATTTCGCATATTTCAATATTTGATTTTTAATAGGTATTAAATCTCACATTTTTGAGGTTTACCTCTTGAAAATAACTACGTTTAATATTTATTATAATTAAATATTGAATATCACATAATTTGCATTTAAAAATTCATAAAAAAATTCAACTTGCATCCAAAATGTCCAAAAAAAATTAGAGTACTTTCATTTCATCATAATTATCGTCGGGGACAAGTTTCATATTTTTTTGAACATCGTTTGATCGATATTTACATTTTAGTCCCTAAAATAGGCCAAAATTGTATTTTTCATCTCTAGTTGCATAAAAAATAAAAACAATACCGCCTTGAAAACCATGCACAGACATTGATAGACAAAATTTTTTAACACACGATAATAAAAAACATTTTAACATAGGCTATTTCGGAACCGTTAGATGGCGTCATTGCCGACGAGGCAAACGGCTTAGTTTTTTGTCAAAAAATTTTTATTCGATTTTCTGCATTCAGGTAGTCTGACCCCCAAATCTTCCACTGTAAATTTCATTTTTTTTCCTACATTTTGTTTTATTTTTAGCATTTATTTTCTTGTTTATTTTATTATTTTTGAGTCTCTTCCTTACACTCTCTCTCTCTTATTTTTTTCGCGGGGTACCCGGCGTACATGGAATGGTTTTCCAAGAACCAACGCATCTATACTGAATTCCGAAAAAACGCAAATTAAGATCGAGTCGAGTTGTGAGAGAGTGTAGAGTCTAGGATTTATTTTTCTGCAATTGTAATTTTTGTAATTAATTGCTCATTTCTAGAGGTGTCCATTTGGACTCTCGCGTGTGTAAAAAGACCTTGAACTTTTTTCTGATGTGTGTCGTGGCTTGTTTCACTCTCCAGTGAGGGTGGGGCCCAATTTGAGTGGCGCTTGGGATAGACCTGCACATACGGCTCTTAGAGCATTTAAAGTTTTTATTGTGCTCGTAGGACCTGGGCACACACTTCACTTTAATTGAGATGCACATTAGATCGTTTAATTTAGCCAAATTCAACTCAATTCTTCCCCACTAATAGAACTTTCTGCTAGGTGTGGTTTTTCATCGGATTGCATCCGTTTGGAGTAATCTTTAAATTCTTGTATTGCATCCCACATGAAGATTGTGAGGAATCACTGTAAGTCTTCTATCTGAGCATACATCGTCGTTTTTCAGGTGTATCGGCTTTTCTCAAATTTCTCCCTCCTATTTTGTCACATAATTTTAAAGGAAATTGGGACTGGACAGTAGACGTGCCTTTGTGCTCACCTTAAATTTTCAGTGATCACCTAATTAAAGTTGAGACTGCTAAATATAGCCGACTTTAAATAACCCATAAAATCGAGAATTTTTGCGGGAGAGCAACCCCGACCTTGGATGCTTTTATTTTTCTAAGTGAGCGAGAGACAACACTTAAGGTTAGAGCCCAGCTCCGACATTTTCATTCAGACTACTGATTTTTAAAACAATTAGCCACTTCTTAGTGCGGAATATGGGTAGCCGGTAAACGATCCGTATCTCCTTAGCGAAGTGGGTGGTTTAAAGGACACTGTGTAAGGCTCCGCCCTTAAGTAACACGGGTAGCCGTTTTACGGTGCTTACACCTATACTAGCTGAGAGGATGCAACTAGTCGTAGGAATTTGGGACATTCTTTAAGAAAATCTTCGGCCTCGCTAATTATTTTCCAAGATTATCTTATCACCAAATAAAATTGAAAAGACAATAATCGAACTCGTACGGCTTCATTGTGTGAGTTGGTGAACTTCAGGTTTGATTTATGTTTGCATTGGTGTGCGTGACCCGATTTTGAAAATCAAAGTTGCACATTTGTGCCCTCAACCTCCTTAGTAAAAATTTCTTTTGACTATCCCGTGTACTTGCACCGAGATCAACCATGACGATTCATAATCATCAACCTCCTTTGACAAACACAGGACAATGGTCCGAGTACCCATCTGATCTATATTATGAAAATGAATTTGTCTCAATTAGGCCCAAATACTCTTCTTTCAATAATCCTCCGACATTTGAGAGAGATTCTGACTCTCAAATGAATCCATTGACTTCCAAACCATACTAATCGAATGATCCGACCACACATGATCACTTACCATCTTGGACTGAACCGTCTTATTCTCGATTTCTCGCAAATGAACCATTTCATGATAAAATCACTTTTGAGTCTCATACTGGACGAGAAACCAAGCCCAGATGGAGAGACCCACACTTAATAATCATTAGCGTTGGATTGACCATGACGATCAGATCCCTATTGACCAACATGAATACCACTCCTTCGACCAACCTACATATACAGAGGACCAAGTAGATAATATCGACACATATGCACCCTATATGACTCCATTATTCAAGGATACAATCAATCATGACCATGGAAGTGGACTCTACTCAAACCAGCATTGCATGCCTGAGTCACGGCATGTTGAGTATGAGACCTACATATTCCTGCAAAATCTTTCCACTGAGCAGCCTCCTTCCATAGTTTTTGAGGAAAATTTTTCAGAAAATAATGACCATATATCATATATTCCAAGAAACTCTCCTTTCAGCGCATATGGGAAAATGGAAGATGAAATTATTGAATCTCAAATGCATAAATACACACTGATTACTCCCATGATTGATCATGAACAGAATTTTGAGGATGATATTTCGAGGATAAATAAGAGATTCGATTTAATAGAGGATAGATTTTAAAAGTGTTGCCTACCAATTAATTTCACTCTCTGGTAGATCGGACATAAAAATGAATGAGGAAAAGATTGGATCTCACGTTGATACTTTTGAGGATATTCAGAAATCTAGGGATGATTCTGATAGCGGCACTTCTGCATAATACTCCCCTAGGGATGACTACGCCTCTGACTCTTACTCAGAACACCAAAGTCTCTTCTCATCAATGGAAGACACCACATCATCACACCACACAGAAAATAACAAAAAATGGAAATATTCAAAAACACCAAAAAATGAAAATCCAGAAAAATACATAAAAATTGAAACTGGAGAAGATCTGAAGAATTTGGATCATGCTTTACGGGATGCACTGGAGAAAAGATTAGTTTTTGAACTTCCCTTTATACAAGCCATTGAACACTTCCCCGACCTGAAAGGATTTGTAATGGATAAATTAATGATGACTCTTACTCAGAACACCAAAGTCCCTTCTCATCAATGGAAGATACCACATCATCACACCACACAGAAAATAACAAAAAATGGAAATATTCAAAAACACCAAAAATGAAAATCCAGAAAAATACATAAAAATTGAAACTGAAGAAGATCTGAAGAATTTGGATCCTGCTTTACGGGATGCACTGGAGAAAAGATTAGTTTTTGAACTTCCCTTTATACAGGCCATTGAACACTTCCCCGACCTGAAAGGATTCGTAATGGAAAAATTAATGATGAAAAGGTCGAGCAAGATAAGAATAAAGACTAAAAGAAATATCTTGTCAATGGCCTCCTACTTGGTGTTGACGAGAAAAACCAAGATCCGCATAGTGAAGCGGTTGCTTAGATTTGATTGTGGAATCAAAGACACAATTTCACCCATGCTCGAATTGATGACGATTCACCGATCAATATCCTCCCGACCTCTGTATTTCACAAACTCAAACTCTGATCGATCAGGAAGATACGAGAGATCATTCAATTGGTTGATCGATCGATAAAGTGGGCGAGAGGAATCATTTCTATCATCATTACATTCCAAGGTGCTCCGTTCAAAGTAAACTTCATGATCATTGATATTGAACATCAAGGAGAATTCACCCAGTCTCCAATTATTCTCAGAAAGCCATTCTTAGCATTGGCTAAGGCAATTATTGAGTGTGAGACTCGCGAAATCAATTTTACAGCATTGGAAGCACTTCCATCTCACCCAGTCTTTGAGGAACCACGATCTTCTGAGGCAACCCATAAAGTCCTCGAAAACCGTAACCATGAAGAGGTAGAAGAGCCCTACCATGTTGCTACATCTGAGATAGCGGTTGTTGATGAGACTATTGGTTTAGAGACTCTCCCTCATGCTCCATTCCTAGCTGCTCTCACCATGTAAAATCAAATATATGAATCATATGATCCGGATACTTATGCATGGTTGCATCCTGGATCAACCTATTCTTACTACCTTGATCACATCAACTCGACACAGGAATGCTCTAATGTCAAATCAATTGAGAACGAATATGCAGAGACTCTCCCCACTATTTCAATTCCTGCGGATCTCACAATTAAAGAATGTTTCTTATATGATCCTGAGACATATGCCTGGTCACACCCTGGGTCAACCTACTCTAAATACCTTGACCAAAACTTTCCAAACCAACAGTGCACCAACATTAAGAAGATTAAGAACAAGCAAGAAGGCGAACACCGACCAAGGAGAAGAATTCCAATGGTTATTCATCTGGAAACTCAAGTGGACCAACACCTTCACGAAAACAAAAGAACTACTTCATCGAAAAAGAAAGTCACCTTTTATATCCTGAAAGAGGAATCAGCTGATGATCCCTCATCAAGTCCGGAAAAGGTAATCTACATGAGTGAGGTCTGCTCGATAGTTCTAAAACCATATCTTTGCAAGGATCCAAACTTCGATTCTCGTTGGAAAACTCCCATTCCTCACTACTATTCATCCAAAGCCGATGCTCCTGCTCTCATCAAATACACTAGAATTGTTTCTTATGAGCTGACTGAGACTGATGTTTCAGAGTATTCATTCGAGGACTAATTGCATGATCCTAAGTAGGAACGAATTCTGAGAAAACAACTGAAGAAATAAAAATACAAGAATATATGGAGTGTGTCCACTTTCAAATATTATTCCTTGAGGATAATTCCGATGATGGTTAAATTTCATCTGACTCATACACATCATCTACTACCCTGCACGATTTCTCAGAGGATAACACTGATAATAGTTGGGAATCATATGCTTCATGTCCTTCTAGTCATTACGATCTCCCACCATAGGCTCAGAAAAAGATCGGTCAAAAACCATCTTAATCATCGGCTACCCACCCTCCCTCCCAACCACATTGGTCTCCTTGTACATCTTCTTCCTCTACTTAGGCCAAGGCCTAAGTACAGGGGGGGACCGATGCATACCACCCTCCCCATCTCACGACCATTCCATTTCCACCCTTCTCCTATACTTAGGCTGACTAGAGCCTAAGTATAGGGAGAACCGATACCCATTTGTATATAGTCTCTTCATCCACATATCCTGATCGCCTCATTTTCGCTTTTCTTCTATACTTAGATTGTTCACAGCCTAAGTATAGAGGGGTGGACCGATGTATCTATATTTTTCTTTACTCTCTTACGCTTAGCTCGAGCTATGTCTTCTTTACGCTTCATGTGCTCTAAGGACACTGCACTCGCTATGTATAGGGGAGTCTGTATATATATTCTGTATATAATTTACCCATGTCTCATACTTTCACGTAAGTCTATATGTATTTACGGGGTGGGTAACTAACTTGAAAAAAACAACAATAAAACAATAAATAAAAAAGGATAAAAAAGTTTTGCTACTAACACTGACTGTATCCAACCAAAAATTTTTGAAAAAAAATGGTTTCTTATTATTTTTTGCATAAAAAACTTTTCAAAAAACTTAAAAAAGTCCCTTGCAAAAAAATGTCTATATTTCACACACATGTACTTCATCCAGCATTTCATTCATTTGCATCTATGAAAAGTCATTGGGTTCTGAACCGAGTTATTAGAAGAAACCAAGAGTGGTCTAGACTTGACCGTAATCCACCTAATTTTTAGAGGAACTTCACCAATAAATAGGATTTTAGAAGCTTCAGGTCTTTGACTTAATTCCTTAATTTCAACATGACAATCTGCAGCATCTGACTCTTAGTGTCTAACCCGGTCTCTTCATTCTAGGTACAACTCTAGAATAAGGAATTAATTTGTATTCTCGCACTATGCACTTATCTCAACTCAGACGTGGTGTTGGAAGACTGTTTTAGTTTCTTTTCTGGTAGCGTGGAAATCTAAAGACCAAAGTACAGGTTGAAATAAATCTTCGAAAAAGGGATGGACGGCTAGGCACAATTTTTTTCTAAGACCCTACAACATGTATGGAAACAAAAAGATTCTATATCTGTAGGGGTACAACAATATCCATGAAGAACCACCAAAAATCCAAATACAAAGAAGCATTCTACCAAATAAATATCTGACCAAAAAGGTCCAAGCTTCAAGAAACCTGCAGATCTTGGTGGAGACTCAGCTACATTGGCCAGCTTCACAAGGAGAGGTGACTACACTAGCCACCCTCCAGTTCTTTGCTCCTTCTTCTAACTTCTCCCCCAATTCGATTGTGAACACAGCGTGACAGACCTAAGAAGGAAATACCCGACTCCCTGAGGACGAGTTACTGGAGAGGAGGTTTGCATGGTAGTCCCACATTCTGGATGGGAATATCTAAAACCTTTCACACACATGAGTCAATTGTTCAATGTCCATAGGGTATGCTTTGGGAAGAGGATTGATCTAAGATGACTTCTAAGCCGAAATTGTGACAATGATGTGTAGAACATGAAGTATGTTGAGTTTAAAATTCTAAGGCTCACAGAAGTTCCGCTAAACTAATAATCCAAAGGTCGAGTCTAGTTTCATTTTCACCTTCAGCTCATGGTCTTCTTATGGAACCAATCTCATTTCACCTCATGGCATTTCTTTTAATGCTCAGAGACGAGCATGGTTTAAGTAGGGGGATGATGAATCTCATATTCATCACTCTAAATCTCATTAATTAAGCTCAAATCCCTCAAAATCATAGGCATTTCTGCATTTATTCTGCATAATTAGCATTCATGCATGTTTTAAAAAGAATTGCATTTTATCACTCATTTCTGCACAAAATAAGAAGCCAAAAATCCCAACCAAAATTGACCTGTAAATAGCCTAACTTCCCTAATTTTTAACTAATTCATGATAACTCCAGTTGACCCAAAACTACCTCCATTCTGTACATATCACTAATAAGAATAAATAAAAAATATAAAAAAAATTACTAACCCAAATAAATGGACCAAAAACCCAAACCCTAGTTTTAGGATATCCGGACTAAAACCCCCATATCTTCCTCATCCAATGTCCGATTTGATCTTACTCACTTTTTAACTAATGTACATTCAATTACCTTCATAACAAGACCAAGTTCAAGTGAATCGGAGCTCATATGTGAAAGTTGGGTTTGGGCCTCTTTTGTACATTTTGTATTTTAGCAGTTTTTGACCTGTTATTTTATTTGCATAATTAAAAAATTTGATTTTATTTCTTTTTCATTTATCTTCTTTTATAAATTTTTTATTAAAATGCACAAAAATCTAAATCCAAACTGAGCTTGAAATCAAAGAAACTGACTGAGTCTGAATCGTCACTAATTGTTTATACAAAAGTTATCTTTTTCATCTTTTATTTTTTCCTTTTTTCTTAAATAATGAAAATCCAAAAATATTAGATTAGTATGTAAATATTTATCATTGTTTTTACTATATTTTTTCGGATTTTTATCTGGTTTAAAATTAATAAAATAATTATAAAACCCAAAATTCACGGTAGTCTATGTGCATAGAATACCCCAAAAATATCACTTTGTACAAATGATCGATTTTGGTTTTTATGTCTTCATGTGAGTTGTAGATCTCATTGAGACAAGCAATATTTGTGGAGAAACTTTTTCGATCCGAGTTGTTTGTTATTTCTTCTCTATTTTTCTTTCTATTTTATTTTCCGATTTTTGTAGGGCTAACACTTGGCAGCTCTTGAAGCCGCCACGTGTCACCCATTTATGAATTTATTTTTTATTTCATTAAAAAAATTTAAAAAATAAAAAGCCGCACATGTGAGGCACGTGCCTCCTTCGTACGTGCCCAGCATGTGCGACCCCCTTCGCCCTCCAGCAGCCACGTGTCGCCCATCTGGCCACCCGATCTCGGCCGATCAGATGGCCAGGGTTCATCGTCTCCAGTCGCCTTCCCCGTTTGGACGAGTCTAGTTTCATTTTCACCTTCAGCTCATGGTCTTCTTATGGAACCAATCTCATTTCACCTCATGGCATTTCTTTTAATGCTCAGGGACGAGCATGGTTTAAGTAGGGGGATGATGAATCTCATATTCATCACTCTAAATCTCATTAATTGAGCTCAAATCCCTCAAAATCATAGGCATTTCTGCATTTATTCTGCATAATTAGCATTCATGCATGTTTTAAAAAGAATTGCATTTTATCACTCATTTCTGCACAAAATAAGAAGCCAAAAATCCCAACCAAAATTGACCTATAAATAGCCTAACTTCCCTAATTTTTAACTAATTCATGATAACTCCAGTTGACCCAAAACTACCTCCATTCTATACATATCACTAATAAGAATAAAAAAAATATAAATAAATCACTAACCCAAAATAAATGGACCAAAAACCCAAACCATAGTTTTAGGATATCCGGACTAAAACCCCCATATCTTCCTCATCCTGTGTCTGATTTGATCTTACTCACTTTTTAACTAATGTACATTCAATTACCTTCATAACAAGAGCAAGTTCAAGTGAATCGGAGCTCATATGTGAAAGTTAGGTTTGGGCCTCTTTTTTACATTTTGTATTTTAGCAGTTTTTGACCTGTTATTTTATTTACATAATTAACCTATTTGATTTTATTTCTTTTTCATTTATCTTCTATTATAAAATTTTTATTAAAATGCACAAAAATCTAAATCCAAACTGAGCTTGAAATCAAAGAAACTGACTGAGTCTGAATCGTCACTAATTGTCTATACAAAAGTTGTCTTTTTCATCTTTTATTTTTTCCTTTTTTCTTTAATAATGAAAATCCAAAAATATTAGATTAGTATGTAAATATTTATCTTTGTTTTTACTATATTTTTCCGGATTTTTATCTGGTTTAAAAATAATAAAACAATTATAAAACCCAAAATTCACGGTAGTCTATGTGCATAGAATACCCCAAAAATATCACTCTGTACAAATGATCGATTTTGGTTTGTATGTCTTCATGTGAGTTGTAGATCTCATTGAGACGAGCAATATTTGTGGAGAGACTTTTTCGATCCGAGTTGTTTGCTATTTCTTCTCTATTTTTTTTCTATTTTATTTTCCGATTTTTGTGGGGCTAACACTTGGCAGCTCTTGAAGCCGCCACGTGTCACCCATTTATGAATTTATTTTTTATTTCATTAAAAAAATTTAAAAAATAAAAAGCCGCACATGTGAGGCACGTGCCTCCTTCGTACATGCCCAACACGTGTGACCCCCTTCGCCCTCCAACAGCCACGTGTCGCCCATCTGGCCGCCCGATCTCGGCCGATCAGATGGCCAGGGCTCATCGTCTCCTGTCGCCTTCCCCCTTTGGACGAGACTAGTTTCATTTTCACCTTCAGCTCATGGTCTTCTTATGGAACCAATCTCATTTCACCTCATGGCATTTCTTTTAATGCTCAGCGACGAGCATGGTTTAAGTATAGGGGGATGATGAATCTCGGATTCATCACTCTAAATCTCATTAATTAATCTCAAATACCTAACATCATTGGCATTTCTGCATTTATTCTGCATAATTAGCATTCATGCATGTTTTAGTAAGAATTGCATTTTTATCACTCATTTCTGCACAAAATAAGAAGCCAAAAATCCCAACCAAAATTGACCTATAAATAGTATAACTTCCCTAATTTTTAACTAATTCATGCTAACTCCAATTGACCCAAAACCACTTCCATTTTGTACATATCACTAATAAGAATAAATAAAAAATACAAAAAATTACTAACCCAAATAAGTGGACCAAACACCCAAACCCTAGTTCTAGGATTTCCAAACTAAAACCCCCATATCTTCCTCATCCAGTATTTGATTTGATCTTACTCACTTTTTAACTAATGTGCATTCAATTACCTTCAAAACAAGACCAAGTTCAAGTGAATCGGAGCTCATATGTGAAAGTTGGGTTTGGGCCTCTTTTGTACATTTTGTATTTTAGCAGTTTTTGACCAGTTATTTTATTTACATAATTAACCTATTTGATTTTATATTCTTTTCATTTATCTTCTTTTATAAAATTTTTATTAAAATGAACAAAAATCTAAATCCAAACTGAGCTTGAAATCAAAGAAACTGACTAAGTCCGAGTCGTCACTAACTGTTTATACAAAAGTTGTCTTTTTCATCTTTTATTTTTCCTTTTTTCTTAATTAATGAAAATCCAAAAAATAGATTAGTATGTAAATATTTATCTTTATTTTTACTATATTTTTTTCAGATTTTTTTTCTGGTTTAAAAATAATAAAACAATTATAAAACCCAAAATTCATGGTATTCTATGTGCATAGAATATCCCAAAAATATCACTTTGTACAAATGATCGATTATGGTTTTTATGTCTTCATATGAGTTGTAGATCTCATTGAGACGAGAAATTTTTGTCAAGAAAATTTTTCGATCCAAGGTCGTTTGCTCTTTCTTTTCTATTTTCTTTCTATTTATTTTTCGATTTTTGTGGGGCTGACACGTGGTAGCTCCTGAAGCCGCCACGTGTCACCCATTTATGAATTTATTTTTTAATTTGTTAAAAAATAATAAAATAATAAAAAGCTGCACATGTGAGGCACGTGCCTCCTTCACACGTGCCCAGCACGTGCGATCCCCTTCGCCCTCCAGCAGCCACGTGTCGCCCATCTGGCCGCCCGATCTCGGTCCATCAGTTGGCTAGGGCTCATCGTCTCCAACCGCCTTCCCCCTTTGGACGACCACCACCCCAAACCGCGGAATCTCAACCGCTTTCCCTCTTTTTCTCCTCCAAATCATGCCGATCTCCAATTGCCTTTCCCCATCAAATCTGATCCCACGAATCTCGTCCACTCCACCTTCTCGAGTCGCCCCCGATCGCCAATCGAAAATCCGTCAATTCCCTATGATTTCGACCTTCCCTCTCTGGACAAGTACCTCGTCTATTTAACACGCTGCACCCCCCTTGTTCCAGAGCATCCGTCGGTTACGTTCCTGTGCTATGGAGCTCGATGGTGATAGCCCGAGCTCTACCCTCTTCCAGACGAGATGCGAAGCGCATCGCCATGATTCGATTGTTGCTCGAGCTTCATACGCTCGATGCCTTGCTTAGGAGCCTCTCCATCGAGCATGTTATCCACCGACTTCTTTGACAACAACTTCACCTTCTTCATCGACGCTTTATCATCGAAGCTGCTCTGACAACCATCTTCTCCGACCAACGCCTACAGCAGCTACCCACTACACCATCAGTACCGCCTTCTTCACCAATGCTCCACCACCCACTCCGGCTCTAGGAACACCGCCTCGCTTCCTGGTGTGAAGCTTCTTCATCCACTTCTTCACAGCCACCGGAGGACCACGATCATCCACCACCGCACCTTGGGAAACCGCCACCAGCAAGGGACCTGCCATCCTACGCTCCTCGATCGATCGGGCGATCAACCCGAGACCCCCACATGCAAGTGTGAGGCACGTGCATCCCGTGGGAACGTCCTCATCCCTACGGGTCACGTGCGGGGCATGTGACTGCATGGGTAAATTGTGAAAATACCCTCATCATTTCCCTTGTTTATGCATTGGGACCCACTGACCAGGTCACGTGTTTGGCACGTAACCTATTGGTAATTTTGCAGTTGAACCCCCAAGGGTTTAGGAATTTACATTTCCATCCCCGCTTTGCATTTTTTATATTTATTCAAATATTGTATTATCATTGACACCCTTTTATTTCCTCTTTGTTCTGGATAGCTACATTGCATTTTTTTCATCTAAAAATAGCATTTTATTCGTCAATTAATTCTCTACATTATGGCACATTTCTGATATTTTTGTGGTCAATGGTTAATTAATAATTAATTTTTTGTAGGAAATTACATGCTTTGCACATTTTTAGCTCTGAAATTTATAATTGATTAATTGTTGCTCCAAAAATTATCAAAAAATCAGGAATTGGAGAATTCATCATGTTTAACATTGTGCCCAAAAGAACTGCATGCTCAGTTTTCCTTGTATAAATTATTTTGCATATTTTAATATTTATTTTTAATAGGTACTAAATCTCACATTTTCGAGGTTTAGAATTTTTCTGAGATCGATTACCTAGCGGTAGATCTTGGATAATTTTATCTCTTGAAAATGACTAGGTCTATTATTAATTATAATTAAATATTGAAATTCACATCATTTTCATTTAAAAATTCATAAAAAGATTCATCTTGCATCCAAAAATTCCAAAAAAATTACAATACTTTCATTTCATCATAATTATCATCGAAGCCAAGTTTCATATTTTTTCAAACATCGTTTTATCGATATTTATATTTTAGTCCCTAAAATAGGCCAAAATTGCATTTTTCATCTCTAATTGCATAAAAAATAAAAAAAGACTGCCTCGAAAACCAGGTACGAACTTTGATAGACAAAATTATATGTTGTTCCTTTCCTCCTTGTGTTCGACCTTGGGACTTGCCCAAGTAAAATAAACATAAAACCGCATCGATTAAAATGAACTAAATTTTGTGTGGTTATTTTTTCACTGATTCTGATTGCTGTCTACAACGAAACGACACATGTATTTTTAACGCACGATAATACACGACATTTTAACGTAGGCTATTCCGGAACTGTCATACATGCCAGAGTCTAGGCGTGTTGGGTATGAGACTTCAAGATCCCAGCAGTACCCTCCGAGTAGACAGATTGCTTCAATGATTTGCTATGAGGACTCTTTAGAGGATAACATTTCTAAGATTGTGAAGAGATATGAATTAATTGAGGATAAACTTAGAAATGTTATTGACCGAATTATTTCAATTTATTCTAGCTCAGATATGGAAGTGAAAAATTGAATAAGCTTATTCAATATTGAAAACTTAGAAGATA
Organism: Ottelia alismoides; assembly: GCA_037367405.1. Taxonomy (NCBI): domain Eukaryota; kingdom Viridiplantae; phylum Streptophyta; class Magnoliopsida; order Alismatales; family Hydrocharitaceae; genus Ottelia; species Ottelia alismoides. The sequence continues at coordinate 826,767 of JAZKJV010005183.1, forward strand.
CAAATAAACGCACACACTATGTGCAGCTGGAGTACCTCCCTCTTCTACTAACCACTTACCTTCCCATCTAGAGTATGTACATCCTTCCCCTCTTTTGCCTATTCAAAAAAACAAAAAATAGAAAATATTGAAAACATTGCAAAATCAAGAAAACTCATAAAAATAGAAAATGAAAAAGAGATAAAAAATTAGATCCTTCCATAAGGGAAACACTCGATGAAGAATTGAATTTTTAATCTTCCCTTAATAAAGGCCATAGATCACTTCGCGAACCTCAAACAATTTGTGAGAAGTAAATTGATGTCTAATAGGTCGAGCAATAAGAGGACATGGACTGAGAGACCCATAGTGTCTATGGCCACCTCCTTGGTGATAGGGAGAAAGACCAAGAGCCACCGAGTGAAGCGGTTGCCCAAGGTTGAATGTGAAATCAAAGGCACTACCATTACCCATGCCAAAATCAATGATGACTCACCGATAAATATCCTCTCGACCCCTGTGTTTGACAAGCTCAAACTCAGGCCAATCAGAAAGTCGAGAGAGACCGTTAGGTTGGTTGATCAATCTATAAAACGGTCAAGAGGAACCATTTCAGTCATCATTACTTTCCAAGGTGCTCTACTCTGGGTAGACTTCATGGTCATTGATATTGACACTGAGGAGAGTTTACCCAGTCTCCTATTATTCTCGGGAAGCCGTTCTTAGCCTCGACAAAGGCAACTATAGATTGTGAGACTTGTGAGATCAATTTCACAGCAATGGGAGCACTCCGACCGCATCCCTTCTTTGACACACTCTACTCTAAGGTAATCAACAAAGCTGTTGACAGTCGTGACCATCGAGAGGAACATGAGTCCCACCTCTCTATTACATCTGAGATACTTGCTATAGAGCAGAGCATTCGATCAGAGACTCCCCACACATCATTGACTCCAACTGCTTGCATCACTCTTAATGCCAAGCCTTCTGAGATCACTGGAACCTCCCCGAGACGTGTGTTGGTGTTTTAGGAATTTACAATCTCTATGGTGACTCGTTTGATGAGGAACACATGGTCAGCATCGTACCACATCCTGCACCTTCAAAGCAGGCAACCAGGACAGAATGACCCCCCCGAAAAATGATTGCTCCTTCCTCTAGTTAGTTATCCAGTGAGAGGAAGTCGAGAATTGATTCCCCAAGATGTTCCCTCTAACCCATCATGGAGCGTCACTCTCCTCTCCCTCTCAATGATTCGAATTCTAGAAAACCGACTAAGAAAGTTTCCTTCAACATATCGGAGAAGGAATTTTCAGAAGAATCTTTATCAGGTCTAGATGAGGTGGTTTATATGAGTGAGATCAGTTCGATTGTTCTTACATCATATTTACGAAAGCAACCGTGTGTCGGCCCTCGTTGGATGATACCTACACCTCCTATTATTCAACTGAGGATGATTCTGATAGTGACACATATGTATATTACCGACCTCCTCGCTCCCTCAAGAAGTTTCATCACAAACCTTCTTGATCCTTCTATATTCTCACTCATCCTTGTATATATTTTCTTTTTTTATTTTGCTCCCTCCCCGGTGATTCGTACCACTTGCCCCAACACCATATCCTTTCATTTTATGGCTATACTTAGGAAAACTAGATTCTAAGTATAGGAGGGAGAGTGACCCGAGTCTCTTTACCATTCTCTGTATATTCTACAGATCTCATCGGCTCTCACACTCATTCATGTCCTAGACTTAGGCTGAACAGATCCTATCGATGCCTGCCATGTATATATATTCATCCATTTCCCATCCTGACCTCGACCGCCCCATTTTTTGATCTTCTTCTACACTTAGGCTGACTAGAGCCTAAGTTTAGGGGGTAGATCGACTTCTATACGTCTTGTTATCTTAACTCTCCTATGCTTAGCATGAGCCATATCTTTTCTTTTCGCTTCTTGTGCTTCGAGGACATAGAACATGCTAAGTTTTGAGGGGCATGTATATATGACATATATACTTTACCCATGGCTCGAACTTTCGCATAATATTTTGTATATATTAAGCAATAATTACAAGGTGGTAAAAATTGAAAAAAAACTTTTTGTAAAATACATGTATACTTGTATAGTATATTTTATAATTTGTATAATACGTGTAAAATTCTTGTAAATAATAATTTTGTAAAATTTGTTGTAAAATATGCGGTATATCAGATTTTTTGGAAAAAAAGAAAGAAAAACATAAAATATAGGTTTCTTGTTTACTCTTGCATATCGTTCTTGCATTTAAAAAAATTATGTCTTGCAATTCATCTACATTACAAGTCATCTGCAATTCATCTTCATATCTAGCATATAAAAAGTAAAAAGTTTGTGGGTTTTGAACTAAGTTATGAATAGAAGTCGAGGATGGATTTGATTTAACCTTGGTCTACCTAATTTCTGAGGAACCTTATAGGAACTGGAGTTAAGATTTTTAGGTTGAGTAACTTAATTCTTTGAGTCCAAATAACTATGTTCACATGTCATCCTGATTGGTATAAGTAGAATATTTCGTACACACACTTGATTATTTTAGACAGTGACCTAACTTGTACGAGCATAATGCACATAGATCTTCATTGATGAATTGGTGAGGAGGTGGAATCCTTTAGCTTGGTCCATCCTCCTCTAGGGAGGGTAGTGCATCTCAACCTAGTCTTGTGTCATTGACGTCTAACAATGGGATGTGGTGGGTTGTAGTACTGCTTCAAAAGAGGGATAGTCTACTAGCTCAAGAAGAAAAACTCTTGATGTACATCCTACACCATGTATATAGTCAAAAAAAAGATTTAAAAAAGGGGGAAAAGGAAAATTCTTCAAAAAAAAGTAGATGGCAAAAAGTTAAAAAATTTACTATCAAAGAAAAAACACGAATAAGCAAGGCATATGCTTCAAAGTCTCATACCAAGGAAGCCTGCAGTTGGAGACTTGGCTACATTAGTCAAGCTACACGGATATGTGACTACAGTGGTCAAAGTCCATTCTCGTCTCTACCCTATCTTTTTGAGTTGATTGCACTTGAACTTAGAAGGGAATACCCCGCTCCTAGAGGAAAGAGTTTCTAGATCGGGGAATTAGAGTTACCTTGTTAGAGGAGGCTGCTTCTTTGTCATTTTTGATGTGGATACTTCACTTACACCGTACAAGTAAGATTCATAGTCATCAGAATTTACGTATGAGGATCTGTTCTGACCTGACTGTTGATGCGACTTGAATAGAGACTTATGGAACTTAACGGTTGTTATATCTTAAATTCAATTCCCAATAAGGTTCCGTCACACTATTAATCAAAAGGTTGAGTCAAACTCCAGTTTAACCTTTTATTCATGACCTTGGTATGGAACCCAAAATCATTTCACTATTGCATTCCATTTTAGTTGCTCAAGGATGAGCAAGGTTTAAGTATAGGGGGTTGATCAATATGTGATTCATCACTCTAAAAGTTAAAAATAAAGCTTTGTTCCTGAGTAATTAGATGCATATTTCCATTTATTGTGCATTATTCACATCCATGCATTTAGAATTAATGTTCTCATTTTAGCATCCATATTTGCATTAATTAAGGCCATAAATTCACTTGTACATATTCATGTGTATATTAGCCAAATTCACCTATTTGTATCTATTTTATAATAACTCCAAATCCAATACTCTATAATGTATATATTATTAACATTAATAAAAGAAAAATATCAAAAAAAATACTAACTTGTAAAATTATCAAATAAAACCTCATTCCTAGTTTGAGACTAAGGACCTTAAAATGTGAATATTTCTCTCATACAAACTCCTATGACCCCTACTTACTTTTGAATTAATGTACATACAAATACCTTCAAAACAAGACCAAATTTAAAAGAATCGGAGTCCATAAGTGAAACTTAGGTTTTCTGCCCCTATTATATATTGTACATATTGACCAAAATAGCTTTTATTTTAAAAAAATATTAAAAATCCCAAAAAATATATTAAGATGTAAATATTCCTTTCATATTTTTTCTATTTTATTTTGATTTTTCGCTTATTTAAAAATGATAAAAAAAATTGCAAGAGATAAAAATGTGGTATTTTATACCTATAAGACACTCCTGAAAATACTTTTTGTACAAATGACTTCTTTTGATTTTCGATCCTCGATAAAGATTGTAGAGTTTGTCGAGACGGGGCAACTTTTGTGTTAACCACTTTTTTATTTGACCCTTTTTGTTATTTATTTTATATTTTTTCTTTCAATTAATTTTCAATTTTTCTAGGAGCACCATGTGACAGCTCCTAGAGCCCCTTTTATTATCTATTCTTTAATTATTTATTTTTTTACATTAATATTTATTTAATTAATTTCTATTTATTTATTTAGTAATTTATTTATTAGTTATTTATTTTAGTTATTAATAATTATTTTAGTTTAATTATTATTTTTTATTTATGTATCTTATTTTTTTATTTATTTATATTTATTTATATTTTTATATTTCTTTATATTTATTTATATATTATTTATTTATTATTAGTATTTTTATGTAATTTTAATTTTATATTTTATTAAAATTCGTGTCCATGTAACCGGTCCCCACGCACGTGAGGTGGCCCACTCTTCCTCTCTCTCTCTCTCTCTCTCTCTGTCACCCATGCAACCCCTCTACCTTGTGCCAACCACTTTCTCTCTTCCCATGCTTACAACCCATTCCATGCAACCGGCCCCTTCCATGCGACGGTTGGACAACAGACCCCTACGCCTTCCTTCGCTTAGCCCTCAACTCCACCTACGACAAACCCACATCGTCCCTCGCTCAATTGCACCCCCCCCTTCCCATGAGCGAGCCTGCTCATATCGCGTACCTCGCCCACGATTCTGCTAACCACCTATAAAGGAACACGATCAACCCCGATGGCAACCCATCTTCCAATACAGGACTGTGAGCGAGCTATGGAGTGTGTGTCTTCGGTGACAGTGACTGCCACCCATCTAAGAGTTGAACTTCTCGCATCTCGACGAGATCCAAGGCCTTCCAGGTCTTGTTGCAGCTGTTTCTCATGAGCTTCTCGAGCTCCTTCATCACCGTGAAGTTGAGCGAAGACTGTGTTCTTCAATAACACGCCCCAGTTACACATCCCAGGTACCTCTTTTCTCCCTCTCCTTCACCTTCCTTCTTCCTCTATCTCTCCTCCTCTCTTCTTCCGACGTTCTTTCTCTTCCCCATATCTACTCAGTATCTTCCTCATCACTGCCCATCGTTGCACCTTACAACTTCACCATCCCTGATTTACACCATTACCTCTGCCTTCGATCACGAACAACCACTCAGGTTCCGTCTGAGCCATTGAGCTCCTCAGTGCACCGCCTTGGCTCCCCTACTTCATTAAATCGCCACATAACTCCATCAGCATGCATGCCTCTACTTGGAGAATCATCGTCGTATGCATCCACCCTTAGGGAGGAATCACCACCACCTTCTAAAGATCCGAGATGAACACCAAGCTCGTCTATCCTCTTTCATCCCAAATCTCCGCCACATCGACATATGAAGCCTTCGTCGTGCCTCCAGTCCATTGTGCAAGGACCATCCATAGACTCTGACCTCCAGAGCTCCTTACCCTCCTTCGACTTCATCGACACATACCAATCTCGCTTCTCTCCAGGGCTTCCCTGCTCCAGGTCGTGCGCAGCAATGCCCATGGTCGTCGATCACCTTGGCCCTCCGCCAATGCCACTCTACCTCCTGTTTGTGTCGACGAAGGTGAAAATCATCGTGGATGCCCTTCGCGAGCTCCTCCTCCGAGATCACAGAGTACATGCTTGTGCCACCGCCTGTGTACCACGCCATCAAGTCTTCATCTAAGGTTGTGAATATGCTCCCTCAGATGTCTGTCCTATCCCTATCTCCACGTCACATGCACACCACGTGAGGATGGGGGATAAATGCATCAACCCCCCATATTAGATATTTAAGCACATACCCCGTCGACATCCCATAATATGCAATTAATCCCAACCAACTAGAATCCACGTACACAACATGCGCAAGGAAGGAAAAACTGCACTGATGCCTTTGTATACTCATCAAATTACAAGAAAATTCAGCTTTAAAGAAGGCACGTGCAATGCAGCCACCTGCTTGGGTAATTACACAAAAACCCCTTGCGGGTTTAGGTAATTAAATAAGCGCATTTATTGTGTTATTTTCATTTCGTTTATTTATTTCTATTTGTAACTAGGCCCCTGTCTTTGAGCATCATTTTGAACCTTCATTTAGCATCATTTTCTAATTCTAAAAATTGCCTATTGTAGAACAACTTATGCTTAAGATTGTGGATATTTGTTTATTTTTTATGAGACATGATTGAATTAAATAATTATTTTGGTGAAAATATCAATATTTTACCCACTACCTGCTATTAATTTCATGTTAAATTAATCTTGATCTAAAAAATCCCAATGTTGTTTTACTTTGTGCCCAGATTTCATCTCATTCGCACGCATATCAAGGTCATATAAATGAAATTGTTATTCTAGTAATTGATTTTTAACTAATTCCTCCTTAGTATTTTTAGGAATTAAAAATTGTTCTAGATATCTCTTATATAAAACTATATAGAATAAATTAATTTCAGAAAAATATTGACGCTTGGTATTTATTAAAATTAATTAACTTAAAAACACCTAATTTGCATTTTTTTTAATTCATAATTAATTCATACTGCATCCAAAAATTCCAAAAAAAATACAGTAGCCTAATCATCATATTTCACATTCTAGACAAGTTTAAGGATTTTCAGACTTAATTTGATCGTAGTTGCATTTTAGTCCCTAAAATTCGTAAAAATTGTATTTTGCTCATTTATTGCATTTATAAATAACCAAAAAATGCCTCTTTGGAAACCTAACCTCGAGATCGACTTTAAATAAACCTAAGGAGATAGTTGGCCTCCCTGAGTTCGACCTTTGGCTTGCACAAGTAAAAAATTGACAACTCACTTTAATTGGACAAACAATTTTAAATATGTATTTTTTTATTAATCCGACTTTGCCGGACTGCAACGAACGATTCAACGTTAATTCTGCCAAATTAACAAGGAAATTATAAGGGTTCTTCAAATGCCTCGGTAAAGAAGTGATATGATCTTGGTCCAAATTTTTGACATTGATCTGAATCTGATTCTCATGCAATGAGAAGATTAGATTTGTGGTCTTGATTCAAACATCTATGAGAAGTCCGCAAGATCTGGATTTGATATGTGATCTCAATATCCAAGTCACTATACGTGGAGTAATACAATCGCCTTGTCCTTATCTCCAAGCATTCGCGGAGAAAATGCATTATCCTTGAAAGAGTTCAAGGATGATTTCACTGTTGATATATGCATCTGAGCATTGAAAAAATTGATAATTAAATGTGAATATTATGACTAATATGAATTTGATTCATATTATATGGAGAGTTATCTGAGATAATTAAATGTAATTTAATTATCAAATATGTGAATGATATGAATGTGATTCATATTATTTGGGCACTTGAGAATAGAGATCCAAGATGATTAAATGTGATTTATAATGCATTACAGAGAGCCTATTGTGATTTATATTTACTGATTAATTATTAATGTGAATTGGATTCACAGTGGATAACTAATTGAAAAATGTAATTTACATTTTATTTTGGGTTGTGAATGTGATTCACATATTTCCAATGACATGATTGTAATATTCATAAGATAATTATGAATTATTTTTGTGAGATAATTTACAACAAATGTTGCTGTAAATCTTGGAAATTTCATGAGATAATGTAATATCATGAACTGAAAGAAGATTGCCTCCTTCCAATTCAAGGAGGTGGATGGCCACGAAGTCATAAAAGAATTGGGTGGTTGTCCCCCCTCCCTTTTTAGGGATGAGGGCAATCTCCTTCCTCATTGTCTCCAAGATTAGTTAACTTAATTTAGAACTAATTTATACTGATTTATCAACATATATTTAATTTAAATTAAATTAATTGTTGTTGTGTTTTTACAACAAATCATGACCATTGAAAGAAACACAAATCAATCTCATCCAATGACTTGTGTTGTCTGTAGATTGAGATCTAAGGACTCCCAAAATATTATATAAGAAGAGGCAACCCTAGATCTTCTTTACACAATGGAAATATGCTCTCTTTCTTTCTCTCTCTCTACATTCCACGTCTCTCTTCCTCTCTCTCTCTTGTGGTTGTCCACTTGATGCTCTAGAGAGAGATTGTTGTAGTCACAGCGTTGTCATTACATTGCTAGAACGGCTACTCATGGATCTTTGTATCCTTCGGTGTGCCCCGCTCGTGAAGAATATGTCGGATCTCATGAGACGAGATCAGGAGATTTGTCGCTTGGATCATCAATATGGATTACGAGGAGCACGCATCTTATCAACATGCTCGCAAGTGTCTCCTCCATTGGATCAGACTTGAGATGAGAGGTCTCTTCATTTAGAGACTCGATTGCAGCAACTCTTCAAGATATAAACCGAATACTTTTTTATGGTTTAGATGACACGATCCGAGAAGTGTTCTTGGATCATGTGGTTTCATCAGATTAAAATTTAAAATTCCGATGCCCCAAGCAACTAGTACAACTAATCGCTCACGATCTTATACAATGTGATCCTCACGTTTCCATTTAAGGATTTTTCCATATTCTTAAAGTGGTATCAGATTTAGGTTGGAGGTTTCAGATACGATCCACAAACCTAGGATGACAATGGCACTTTAGGGTTTGTGAAATTTTGTCGCATTTTATTCATGTAGCCCTATTTTGTGTGATTTTTCCATCCTGTTTAAATTATATAAACTAGAAATTTTTGGATAATATTCTCCATTAAATAAGGAAATTGTGGGACTTGAGTTTGCATGATTTGGTATTTGATTGCTCAAGTTATGATCTTTTTAATGAACATGTATCCACTGTTTTGGTGATGGTGAATCTTGAAGTAATTAAAGAGTTAATTATGGTTTTAAATGTCTAAAAATATGTAAAAATCACATGAGTTCTGTTTTAAATCAAATTATCAAATTATAAAAAGTTATTTTTCTTTATTTGGATTTAAATTGATTGAGATATGCTAATTTTAGTAAGTGAGGGTCACTGTTGAAAATTACTTTCCTAATCAAGAACCTTGTGATTGTCATTTAATCAATTAGTGAAATTAATGGTTAATTTCTTGAAATAATTATTGATAAATATTCGTAAAATATTTGATGATGATTATTTCTTTAAATGGCATTGCTATAATCAAATAGGATAAGATAATTGATTTTGATCACAAATTGGTTACAATAATTCCAATAAACAAAGTTGCTTGAATATGATTGGGAATGTGTTTAGCAAATTTCCGTATAATATTATAAAAATGGTTTTGATGAATATTATATATTGTATAACTTCAGTTGAAAGACTGATTATCATCTCAAACACAAAATGACCAATTCGCGTTATCCTGACCTGAGGCAGATATGGTGTCTAGTTGGGGAGCGTTGGGGTAGCATGGGCTATATTGGATTGTTCATAGCGAGTGCTATTCCTATTGACGCTTGGTTCAATTAACGACGGATCAACATCACCTTAGGGGTGGTGGGCCTGGGTGTTAAAGACCAAATTGGGAATACAAGTTAGACTTGTAAGGCAGAATGTGTTCTCACTTCTTTTTATCTGAGCTGCAGATTCTCATAATATTTGGATGTAACAAAGATAAGAAAGGAGATTCCAGATCTTTCTTGAGATAGAATGGTAATTATCTCTCTTACATTAAAAGTGATTAAGGGAATGAACTTTCATTGTTGATAAAGCAAGACAACTTCGATATAAAAATTCCTAAATCAATGTAATATATATACATATGAAAATTTCTTATTTCATATAATTTTCATTGAACTCACTCAATATTATACTCAATAATGACAATTAAATAGATAATAGGATAACAACCTAGGGTTTGTATGTCTCTATAGTATTGATCTCTCATCGAGTGTCCTTTAGAAGTGTCATGTCGGTGATGATCGTAATTGTCAATTAATCCTTATAAAATCTAAGAAGATGTTTTAGCATATATATGTGCTCTCGACATTTAATCATGAATGGCATGGTTCACTACATTATACAGAATGGTAGCTCGATAAGAGATGATATAACTCAAAAATGTTTGAGTACCTACCTGAACCAAAGTCTTTAAGAGTTAAGATGGATGTATATACGATGAGTGTCATCATTTTACTATCTATACTCAAGTAATTCATTAAGCTTCATAATATTCATATTGTATGAGTTGAATGGAGCATGATGAAATACTCTTACATTGAAATCTTTTGAATTCAACATAAGAGATTCTTTATCTTAAACAATGGTTGTTTATAGATGAAGGGAGTGCAGTGGAAGCATGGTTCAGAACCAAGTAAAAAGGGAAGTCAAAGAGTTGTCTATACATCTATGACTTCCCTAGGACATCCAAAGAGTTGGATGGATAACAATACTGTAATAAGCGTATGTATTGATAGTATGACTACTTAGACTATCTAAAATCTTTGAGAAGGACTCAGATAGTGCATTAGAATAATCTACATCTACACAACATCATTGAAATTGACTTACTTATTAGATAAGATCAAAGTCTGACAATTATATCTCATTCTTCTAATGACATTTGCAATTGATTGCATATGTTTTAGAAGACTAAAATTTGATCTTAAGGTTTAATAGTCATTCACATGAATGTTGATGCAATTATTGCAACAATCTCTATTGAATAAACAGACTTCATATTTTCAGTGGGAGAGTCCTTAGTCTTAGAGAATGTCTTTATGACCTAGATATTAGAACACATTCATTGTTTATTTCTAAATGTTGGAAATAAACATGGATTTTGGAATATACCTATCATAAAGAGTTATGATGGTTGAATTTCAAAAATCAATCTGACATCTAGAGGACTCTACTAAATTAGAAAATTAATTAATGGTTCATTAACATTTCTAAATACTGAAAATTAAATTGCATAAGATCAATAGGAGGATGAAGATCATTTGATAATGATCTGGCATCAAGCCTTGGACATATCTATTGATGAGATCAATAGACTAGTAAAAGATGAAGCTTTAGAATGTCTGGAATTTCAAATCTATCATACTTGTGAATATTTTATTTAAATTAAAAAATGACCAATGGACTCTTCTCTGGGAATGGTGTAAGATGCCAAGGTATTCAAGATCTCATACATATTGATGTATGTGGATCATATGCATCATAAGAAACATCAATGATATGTGATATCAATTGATGATTTTTGTGATATGAGATTTATTTCCTTCATATTAGAAACTTTTGAAATGTTCAAAGATTTCATAATTTGGTTTAGAACCAAATTTTGAAGGAAGATGACATGAATTTGATCTAATCTAAGTAGTCAGTACCTATTGGATGAATTCCTGAAATACCTTTTAGAGAAAGGAATATCATTCCTATCTCAATCCTCCTAATACACCTTAACTCAATAGAGTTGTAGGGAGATACAATTGGATCAAGTGTGACATGATTTGATCAATGATGAATATTAGTATAACTACCTCTTAGTTTCTAGGTATGTATATGTAGTAGAGACAAGAATATATATCCTAATAAGATTCCATGTAAATCTGAATCCTAACATCCTCATAAGCTATGGTTTGCAACCTAGCCTAATGTTGGACACTTGAGGATTTAGGGTAGATGGGTCCATAACTTTGTCATGTATGCAAGTAAGCTAGAATCTAGCACCAGAGAGTGCTACTTCATTAGGAATATATTAGATACCTACTTCACCACCTTGAGATTCTTAAAAGATGTCATTTAAAATTATGTTATTCTTAGAGGATGATTCTCTTGAGAATCAAAATGAAAATGAAGTGAAGGAACTCATTTAATCTTGAGAAGATAATGAGGCTCCTGAAATCAGAAACTAAAAGGATAATTAAAGATTAAAACTCATACCTCTTCAAATTACTTTGAGGATGGATTCCATGTGTCAGTTAAGTCTGATAATGATCTAACTTCATGTGATGAAGCTTTTGAAGATCATGACATGGAAAGATGGATGTTAGAAACAAAGTATAAAGTATTCTTCATATACAAGTGTTGTATTATGGACCCTCAAGGATCCACCTATATGGGTAAGACCCATTAAGATGTAAACTGATATTCGAGAGAAAGAGGGAAGCAGATGAGAAGGTAAAGACCTTCAAAGCACAACTCATATCCACAAAGATACATAGAAAGAAGACATCCATTATGATGAGACATACTTTCTAGTGACCATGCTTATACTCATCAGATTATGGCTAACTATAGCTACACAACTTGATTATGGCATCTTCAAGATGGAAGTCAAGATTGCATTCCTCTATGAATTCCTCATCGAGGATATTCATATGAAGTATCCTCATGGCTTCATAGATGAGGAGAGCAAGGTGTGTAAGCTAAAGAACTCCATCTACGGACTTAAATAAGCTTCTTGTATTTGGAACATCAAATTTGATGAAATTATAAAGGTTATGCTTTTAGATAGAATCTTGATAAACCGTATGAAGCTCAGAGGGAGTGCCATTGTGTTCATCGTGCCAAATGTAGATAATATGCTAATCATTTGGATTGATATAAGGATGATAATAAATGTCTTATAATCTGGTTTTTCCATACCTTGGGATATGATCTCAAGGATGTCTCTTAGATCTTAGTTCTGAAGGCATTCAGAAGCAAAGAAAAGAGGGTATTGGGACCGTCACATTAACTGATACACCTTGGACATGTTCCATTCTTGGAAAAACCTAAGGAAGGCTTCCTTCCCTTAAGATATGGTATTAACTTATCCGAAGGGATAGCACCTAAAGGAGTTGAGGAAGTGAATGATAAAGTTGCTTGCCTGTGTGCATCAGTTACGAGAAGATGGGTGTATGCTAAAGATGTACGAAAGCCAGATATCTACCATGCAGTAGGAGTAGTAAATTGTTAGTAATCCTACAATGGAGATAAAAAACTTAGTTGCATTAATAACAATATCTTCAAAGAAGACAAGATTTTTTGAGATAGTGATCTCAAAGTCTTATCTTCAAAGAGCTTAAGACTTTATAGATGGTGATCTAAAAGGTCTTAACTGTAGATACCTTAGGAGATAGAGATTTTCGAGAATAAGGGTATTCTAATCAGGATAATATAAATTACATAATGGTTATAATGATTATTTAATCATAATGTTAAAGACACTATAATTAGCAAGATTGGGTATTGGTTACATAAGATGCAACAATCGCATTGGATGCGAGCATTGTTACTGGTGGATATGTGTAGTCTCTCAGAGTGACTAATCAGCTTACCTAGATATTTTTCTAAATAGCCTATGATTGTCACATAAGTGTGGGTTTAAAGATTAGCCCGTTAATGGCTCTTTGGGCTAGTGGGAGATTGTTAGACATGTGAACCCACAGTTAACCATTATGCAATAAGTGTTATTTCAAATATCATTCCATGATCTAAAATGAAGAATAATTCATTTGTATAATAGGTTCCTTAGTACAAAAGGGCTATGTACCATGACCATCTTAATTATCATACAGATGTTCATCATAGAGGTTGGTGCTTAAATGAATATCTAAAGAGTTAGATTGAGGAGTCGTCAAGCACCATCAAATGATTATTAAGAGATAATCTCTAACCTGAGAAGGAGAAGGCAATCCATTCTCTAAAGGTTGATATCTAACTGACCTCTTGATGCATGTCCACTACATAGGAATAGAGATTCAGAGGTACTATATAAGTTAGGTCAAAGAGTAGACTTAACAAGATCGAGATAACCAAAGTCCTATGGCCTATGCTATCACGATATAGGCACACATCCTCTAATTGGAGACATATGTGTTACTATATACATTTGGTTGACCAATAGGTCACATTGATGCATACATGGGCATATGAGTAATATGATCTCTCAAAGGATCATACAGGTTCATTTACTGAAGCGTAAGACATGATCTCACTCATGAGATATTGGGAAGAATCAAATTCCGTGCATGGTCATCTCGCTTTGGAATCTTGGTTGAATTTGTAAGGTTTGATATATGCTTTTGGAATGTATATGATAAACACTTAGGTAAGATATACACTTTTAGAAAGTATATGATCGATACCAACTCCCAATGATCAAATAACGATAAAACCCTGAAGAAGACAAGCTAAATGAGATCTAAAACATCCGATTTATTCTAGGTCTTCCAGTATGTAGGATGTATAGGTATAAGGAATATCTGAGGGTGATGTGATCGTTAATGATTGTATAACCATGACGCTTCTATTTATAGAAAGTGATGAAATGGGTCTGGATTTTAGTGACTCCTCTCAATAGAGAAGTGATCTGATCTTGGTACAAATGTTGGACATTGATCTGAATGTGATTCAGATCCAATGAGAATACAATATTTGTGGTCTTGATTTGATCAAACATCTTTGAGAGGTCAGCAAGATCTAGATTTGAGATGTGATCTCAATATCCAAGTCATTATACGTGGAACAATACAATCTCCATGTCCTTATTTCCAAGTATCCGCAGAGAAAGCCCATTATCCTTGAAAGAGTTCAAGGATAATTTCACTATTGATATATGTATCCGAGCATTGAAAAAAATGATAATTAAATGTGATTTAATTATTATGAATAATATGAATTTGATTCATATTATAAGGAAATTTATATAAGATAAATAAATTTGATTTAATTATCAAAGATGTGTAAGATATGAATGTGATTCAGATTATTTGGGCACGCGAGAATAGATATCCAAGATGATTAGATGTGATTTAATTATCGCGTATGTGAATAATGTGGATAGCATTATCCATATTAATGATATATAATATAAATGTGATTTATAATGTATTAGAGAGCATATTGTGCTTTATACTTGCTAATTAGTTATTTATATTAATTGGATTCACATTGGACAAATAATTGAAAAATATAATTTACATTTTATTATGGGTTGTGAATGTGATCCACATATTTCCAATGGCATGATTGCAATATTCACAAGATAATTATGAATTATTTTTGTGAGATAATTTCAACAAGTGTTCTTGTTAATGTTAGAGATTTCATGAGATAATGTAATCTCATGAATGGGAAGAAGATTGCCTCATTCCAATTCAAGGAGTTAGACGGCCACCAAGTCCTAAAGGGATTGGGTGGTTGTCTCCCCTTTTTAGGGATGAGGGCATTCTCCTTCCTCATTATCTCCAAGATTAGTTGATTTAATTTGGAATTAATTTATACTGATTTATCAATATATATATATATATTTAAATTAAATTAATTGTTCATGTGCTTCATGGCTATTGAAGTAAATCAATCACATCCAATGATTTGTGTTGTCCATGGATTGAGATCCATGGACTCCCAAAATATTATAAGAAGAGGCAACCTAGCTCTTATTAAATCGTCAGTTTCCACCCAAGATCCCAACATCACAATTCCATTTATGTCTAAATCACAGAGTAAATTGTTCTTTAAATGTGATATTTTAGTGGGTAAATTAACACATCAGCCGACGAATGAATCATCCTATGCTCTGGAGGATAAATTATTACGAGCCAAACTAGGCATTCAGGTATCCACTACGAACGTATTAGGAGTAATAGAACTTAGTAGTAGGAGAATGATGAGCACTGATTCGAGAGTGGTTCTTTCGTTCAACTCCTTGTCTAGGCATACGCCTTTTTTCTTGTCCTCTTTTCTCGTTCTTCTGGCTCAAGTGGGCCAATGGTCTCCTCTTGCTTTCATCTCTTGAAATCCTTTTCTTATAGAATTGGAAAGTGCCTAACTTCTTGTCAACTCTTCTTTAGTCTCGTGTCTAGCCTCTTTGCTTTGCTTCGAGTTCAGTGTCCCCACTCTCTGCTTGGCTTCTTGTTTATCGAAGGGATCGGGCGGGGAAAGTAACAACTGATAGAGAGGTCTAATGCTAAGTGGAAAGAAGATAGTCAAGAGGAAGGTAATAATAATAACAGCTCAGACTGAGCTCGAAATGGTTTAGGGGAGGAAGTCTTTACTTAACTCGACCCAACGCTCTCCAGTCCCACGTCATTCTTTGTCAGACCAACCAACCAATGATTTCTATCAAGTCTTTCATAACAAAACAAGTCCAAAAAAAGTAAAATAAGAAAAAAGGTGGTCGACTCTGGCATGATTGACGTGTTGGGATAGTCTAGAAACTCTGTTGCAATTAGGTCCAAAAATCTACTTTTTGCAAACGGACTTCATTTTTGATGAAATATCCTTCATTAATTAGAGAATTTAATTTTATGAACTTTAAAGTGAGTAGAGTGAATTTGGTGTTCGTATGAAGAAGTTATGAGGTTCATAAGTTGGGAGATTAATAATTTGGTATTTTTTTTATTTAGCATATTTAAAAGTTGGAATTTTTATAATTTTTATGTACATTTTTATAAACACATTAATGAATAAACTAGTGAAAATATGTATAGATGAATTAACTAAAATTAGGTGAAGATTATATGTATAATAAATAAATGTGGATTAGTGTATTATATACATGTTTAGTTATTTTTGAGTTTCTTCCTTATCTCCCCCTACTTTATTCTTTGTTGACCAATCCAAGATGACTTGGTCTCGGAGGTTAGGTTATATAAATATATCTTACAGCTATATTTATATGGCCTTAGTCATCATGTACAATATATACATATTTACAGTTAGTCTTGTTTCTTTTCTATATTTTTATCTATCTTATTTTTTTATGTCTTTTTAAGCATAAAAATTCACCTTTTATGAATGAGATTTTTATAAAAGATGTGAATTAATGCATATTTACATATATTTATTAAGGGTTTTAAGACAAAATGTGACAGAAATGTTAATAAATCATGGTTTCATCACAAGCCAAGCCCATTGATTTCGTACATTATGATCCTCGATAAACCCCATTGTATAAAGTCTCCTATACTTGGATTAATTGATCCTAAGTATAGGGGGATGACCGACTTCCCATTCTTTATTGGGTCATTGTAGTGTACACTTTCCTATACTCAATACGAGTCATGTCTTTCTTTTTCTCTTCGATCACTATGAGAACATAAGTCAAGTATAGGGGGTTGTATATACGTTGTATATGCTTAATCCATAACTCATACCCTTTTATTTTCAAAAATATGGCTAAAATACCATATGAGTAAATATACGATTAATTAGTTAAGAATACACAATATATGTACATATAAAAAAATTCAATATGACTAAAAAATCAGTTCAAAAATGTTTTGCAAAATGATTTGAACTAGTTGTAAAATTCCTTGAAAATCCTTTGAAAATCATTTAAAAATTTTATAAAACACTTTCAAACCTTTGTAAAAATCTTCTCTAAATGTTTGCAAAATTTGTTTCATTTGTTTGAATAAAATTTTTGAAAATTAAATTTTCAAATGATTTAGAAAATGGTTTTAAAAATATTTTGAAAAATCTATGTATACTTTTGAACAATCTTTGCAAAATGATTTTGAATATTATAAATGTTTGTAAAGATTTTATCAAAATTATTTTCGAAATAAAGTTTTCGAAATGTTTGTAAAAATGCTTTTAAATAATTTTGAGAACCTTATACATAATTATAGCAAATAAAATTCTTTTCAAACCTTGTATACATAAAAGCATGTAAATTACAACTAAATCTTGTATAAATACCCAATATAAATCCTACAACCAGATCTTGTAAATATTGATGCACTCCTATGTCAATATTTATGCATACTTCTTTTAGTAACCCTTATCAAAAATCCTTAAAAATTTCAAAATTTTCAAAATCATATAAAAATTTACAAAATGTTTTCAAAAATCTACAAAAAAAATTGTAAAGCTTTTCAAAAAAAAACCATAAAAAGTTAAAATAAAAAAATGCTTCACAAAAAGATTTTCTTGCATTGTATAGCATTAATATTTTTTGGAACGATCAAGCTTGATCTAGACTTTAATCCACTTAATTTGAGATGAACCCATCAAGGATCGGAATTGAGATGCTCCATGTCACGTTGACTTAATTATTTAGGTTCCATGACACTATATTCATGAGTCAATTCAATGTGTCTAACTAGAACCCTTTATGTCATATGTGTGACTCTTGAGACAGTGGATTGACTAGAGACATCGCACTTAGCTCAACCTAGATGGATTATTGAAAGATCTTATAATCTAAGTCGGGATGATACTAGGTCGCTTCGTCAAGGGTATCTCGAAACCATTCTTGAGGATTGTCGAAATCATTGCTTCAACCCACTTCCTCTAGTAGCATGAACATCTAATGATTGTAGATTGGATTGAAACAAAGCTTCGAATAAGGAATGGTCTACTAGCACGACCTTTTCCAAGACCGCAAAACATGGGTGGACCAAAAAATTCTATATCCATAGGTGCAAAACAAGAATGCAGAGCAATACAATACAAAGAAAATATATAAAAAGAAGCCTATACCAAAAATTCCACAAAAATTCCAAGCTTCAAGAAAAGGCATGCTTCTTGGCGAACACTCGATTACATTGGTCGAGCTTCACAAAGAAATGTGACTACACAAGTCCATTTCCACTTCTTTTCTCATTCTTCTAGCTTCTCCCCCTTTCAGTTGTGAACTAGAACGTACTTGGCCATAGAAGGGAATATCTGTGTCCCTAAAGACGAGTTGCCGAAGAGGAGTCTATATGATAGTTCAGTGATTTGTATGGGAAGAGTTGACCAAATTCACATGCGTGGTACTTGTCATTTAAAGGTTGTGAGAGTACATGACTAAAATGATGGTTCTAACCAGATTGTGAATTGAACTAGATAGAGGATTATGTAACCTAGGATATTGCATCACACTTCCTAATCTTAATGTGGTTCCGAACACATCAAGAATCCAAAAGTCTTAACTAAGCTCCAAACTTTGATTTTATTAAGATAAGTTTTAAAGTCGAAATAATTACAAGTTCTTTCTTTTTCTTTTCATCATTTTCTTTTTCTGCACTTGTTAGCATAAGTGTTAGCAAGAGACTAGCAAAGGCAAGTAAAGGTGGGTGATGAATCTCTATTTCATCACCTTTATTCTTTCATTTTAGCCTTGAATACCTAGCCAAATGCATGTATATAGCATTAAATTGTGCATAATAACACTCAGTATTTGAACTGAAAATACTATATAAATACATGTATTTAATACCAAAATAAAAGAATAAAGGAAATAAAATGAAAAGAATGAAGTGTCAAAGGCACTGAATGGCCCTAGACCCTGAGACTCAGTCATCATAATGACTTATTAACAAGGAATAAAGTAGGGGGATAGGGCAGGTGAATTGTATAGAAAACACTAAAAAACCCTAATTTCGTTTGACAATAAATATCCTTTCTATATTCCTATTTTCATACCTTAAGTGATAGAACTCTTACCATGAACATTGTATATGAAAATTCAAAGAAAAATACAAAATTTATTTCAATTAAAAATAATGCACAGTGTGCTTGGGACATACAAAACAAAAAAGATGCAAAGAAAACTTCACAGACATGTCTCCATACAAACTCAAAATTGACCAAACTCATTTTATTATTCTTAAAATTTACATATTTTTTTAATGAAGGTAATTTCACTAAAAATGGAGTTAGGATGCAAAAGCTAGCTCTTGGGTCCCGAGTATATTGTATATATGTATAATTATTCAAAATATTCATTATTTATATTTTATATTTCTTATATTTTTTATGTACTTGCAAATAATATTTTAAATAAATTTAAATAATAAACATAAATTAAAACCATGAAATTTCACAGAAATAAATATTGTTTTAAAATATATATGTAAACTATACATTTATAATACACACATATAATTATTTAAGTAAATAAATAAAATCGAAAAAATGAACTAAAAATATGTAAATGTGTATTTAAATATGTTACTAATATATAAAATACATGTACGTAATAATAATATGTCAAATAAAAATGAAAATAAAATATCATAAATATAACTATATATGCATATATATACTTGTAAAAATTAACACCTAAAATTAAGTTGTAAAAATAAATAAAAATCATCAAAATTTAGTACATAAAATAATAAACAGTTTTCATGTTTTAAGATTTTTAAAATAAAATTAATTTTTATTTTGTATTAAATTTACAATGTTTTTATTTACTTTTTGTCATGTATGGTCCTACGTAGACCACTCACAGGTGAGGGACTCTTGACTTGGGGTCAACAGCCCCTCTCGCCTTACCTTCTCCTCAGACTCAATCCACTCATGCTTTAGCTTGGCGTGTTAAACAAAAATTGGAGATGTGATCTCCCTTAATCACACCCAATTTTAAGATCAAATCGATATGTATTGGTTCATGTAAACTCCTTATCACAAGATGCCTCTTCGGCCATGTCTATAAATAAATCCCCCTGACCCTCTTACTAATTTTTTTGTTTCCTCATCGTAACCCCATTAGGAGATCATCATGTCGAAGCTGGTGGTGACAGCATGTGCATCTAGGTTGTTTGGTGTGGATAAAGGGTGGAATATGACGGTCCAAGATCGACCGGAGCATCTCAGGAAAGCCTTCCTCTAGTCATTAGAATAGCCAGGATTGAGTTGCTTTTTATTTCATTTTTTATCGGATTTTAATTCCTTGGCTTAGTTTACTCCTTAGTTTATACAATCATCAGTAGGTTAACTTAATTTTAAGAATTAGTTTTGTTGGAGCATTCAGATCCAGCTTGAAATTCATCGCTCCCCGCCAGATATCTGCCACCATTTCACTTTTCCTTCGCTCCCCTTCATATTCTCCACAATCCCCCCGTTTCTACCTCAGAATATGCATGAATATAAGTCCCCAAGCTCCACCTCTGATACCTTCACCATATCTCTGTTGTACATCCGCTCCATGTGTGTAGCAGCTTCATGGTATGGTCAGATATGACCCCCTCACCTCCCTCTTTCTTTTGGCATAGGAACGGGAGCACAGAAGTACCTAGAGCTCGATTCAGAAGCTCATCTTGCATCTCAAGGTGACTCAATGTTCCTGGTCCCTTCATATGGGTCTCGGATCCATTTGAAGTAATGTGCTGATGCGAAGGAACCCTAGGAATGAGTTGTACTTGTCGAAATGGAAGGAGACTGAAGGACGAAGAAATCAAAGATCGAAGTTAAGAAAGACCACCTTCCTCCTCATTCTTCCATATAGACTTCTGGCCATTGGATGAGAGAGGCAACCCAAATCTAATCTGGGCCATTGAATTAAATTGAAGCGTCGTGTGCTAGGGACCACACGATCAAGCTGTGTAGAACGCGTAGAGCCCTCTGATGAAGCGTTATGGGGTAATTACATTAGTAACCCCCACATTTTTGTATTATATTTGAGTCCTGTAAATATTTAGAACAGTTTAAAAACTTTGCGTATTTATGAAAGGACCCCCTACTTCTTGAATATAGTTGACAAGTCCTTTGCCTAGTCACCTCACATGGCCATCGACGTGAGGCGCCTGGTGCATTTGCATATAAGTTTTATCGGATTCTTGTATTTAGTTTTAGTATTAAAATTATAAAACAAGTGTATTTTTTTTGGTATTTTGCATAGAACACCTAAAATTTATTAATTGCAAAAGTACCCCATTATGCTTATATTTATTTTGTTGTTTTCTATTTTTCTTAAATAACTCTTGTGCATTTTAAAACTTGGGAAAATTGTTGTACATGTTTTACATGATGTTTGTTCACACCATAATTTTTATTTAGAATTTTATTGTATTTTCTTATTTATTAAAAATAGAATAGGAGCTATTTATCCACAATCTAGGCATAAAAATACAAAAAATAGAAAACCACCTTTAAATTTTCCAATAAAAATACATAGTATATATTACTAGATGTTATAACTCCAAACCAAAAATCATAAAAAAATATAAAAAGAAAACACTGGAAATTGAAAATGCCTAAAACCCATAAAATCAATAAAAATTCTTTAAAATTCAAAAAAAATAGTTTTGTGTCATATACTTTTTACTAATATTATATAGTACATAATAAAAAATAGTTTTGGCAATTTTTGAACTTAATATCTATTTTTAAACCTAAACAATTCGACCTATTTATTATTGTTATTATTTTGAATATGTAAATCAATTTAAAATACTCAAAAATTAGTAAAAATGTAAAAAAATCACATAAATAGAGAAAAACTTAAAAAACACATAAACATTTTATTTTGTAAATTTTGACTGTATATTACAATATTCAAATATATAAAACCTTATAACAACTATGTATTATAATACATTAATACTTATTATTAGTAGTATTAGTATTTATAAATACTTATTACATATTTAAAACCTTTAAAAAATAAAAGGACTATTACTGTATATATTTTGCTTCATTTATATATTTATGTTATCTATATTATTATTAGAAGAGAAAAGGGAAGCTACATCAGGATATATCTAGCCTTTGTTACATCAGGGGTATTTTCATCTCTTCTTTATTTTTTTGTAGAAAACACCATAATGGATTTTCATAACTATATTCCTCTAATATGTCATTTAAATTTCATCAGAAACAGAGACTCCTACAATCTCCATCCAGACAATCATTTTTTAACGGTTATAAATTTGTTGTATTTTACCCGTTCTGGATGGGGGTTGTAGGAGTCTCTATTTCTGACGAAATTTGAATGACATATTAGAGAGATATAGTTGTGAAAATCCATCATGGTATTTTCATTAAAAATAAAAAAATAGACGAAAATTCCACTGATTTAGCTAAGGTTCGCTACATCTTAATGTAACTTCCTGTTCCTCTTATTATATATATTCAAAATGGAAAAGAAACCAAAAATCTGCAAAAATAAAATATAAAAATATAACTATAAAATATAAAACATCAAAATCCATAAAAAATTAAATATAATTAAAACCCATAAAAAATCAAAAATCAAAACATATAAAAAGAATTGTTATTTTTTTTATTAGTTGACAATAATTACCCTATCTCCATTGCTCTCTATAGTTTGATACTTTACATACTTATACACAGGACACATATATTTTGTAGAGTTAAAATAAATTTTTACTCACACATTGTATTGAATTATTATACATTGTGGATTAACTATTTGTAGAATTGATTGATTACGTGCTGAGTCGAGAGAGGGTCGATATAGTGATTATCAGATCCGACTTCTCAGACACTGCAGGATCTCCAAGATCGATTTTTAGGCATCCCTGATCAATCTCTTCAATAATCTTCTTCATCTTCAATAAAATTTATTGATTGTTTGATTCTTGTGGATATTCATCGAATTTTATGTGCATTCGTTCTTCCACGAGTAGAGTATTTTTTATTAAAAACTCTATACACTTTACTACGTCTGAGTAACCAATGAATATACATTCTTCACTTTTTGCATCGAACGTATGGAAGTTATCTTTTTTGTTTAATGAGAAACATTTACTTCCAAACACTTTGAAGTTGCTTATCTTAGGAATTTTACTTTTGGAAAGTTCTTATCTTGTTTTTTAAGGATTGGTTGTATTAGTACTATATTTAGTACATAGTAGGCAGTATTAGTAGCTTCTACCCAAAAGTATTTAGGTGGAGTAGAATCTATTAATAAAGTTATAGCACATTCTTGTAAAATTCTATTCTTTATTTATACAACTCTATTTTGTTGAGGTGCTCTCGGAAAAGAATATTCATGTTTTATTCCATATTTCTCACAAAACTTAAATTGTTCATTTTCAAACTCTCTTCTGTGATCTATACAAATAAGGATTTCTTCATTATCTTCTTTTTGAACTACTTTTGAAAAGTTTATAAAGATATTCTATAGTTTGATATTTTATTTTTAGGAAGATGGTCCAAGTGAATCTAGAGTGGCCATATACTGTTACAAGACAATATCTATAGCCACCAAGGCTTTCTACTCTTGTTGGTTCAAACAGATCTAAGTGAAGTAGTTATAGGGGTCTAGATGTTAAAACTAAGTTATTTCTCGTGAATGAGCTTTTGTGAAGTTTTCCTAATGAGCAAGCATCATAGGGTGTTTGGAGGTTTATCTTATTGATAGGTTGTGCACTTACTAAGTTATTCTTTATTAACTTATTTGAGTACTTAGGGTGTAAGTGACATTGCCTTTTGTGCCAAAGTTAATCTTATTATTACTAGCAACTAAGCAATCATAAGTATTATCGTTGTTAAACTCAATAAAATAAATATCTTTAGATCTTTTTTTCAAATAACAAGGGTACATACTAGAGTCATCTAGAATTTTAAAGCACTTTGATGGAAACAAAATATTAAAATCTTTATCACAAACTTGGCTTTTAAGTAAGTTATGCTTTAAACCATTAACTTAAGAGACATTATCAGTAGTATCTTTACCATTACCAACTTGAACAATACCTATGATAAGGCCTATGTGATTGTTCCTAAATGTGATTGAACCTCCTTCTTTGTGTTATAGGTTGTAAATAACTTCTTGTCTCCTGTCATATGCTTGGAACGTCCTGAATCCATGACCCATCAACTTCCTATATCTTTTTCCTACAACATTTGAGGTTGGCATCATTCTTAATCAAAGACTTTGAATCTTTTATTCCAGTTTGAGATCGGATCATCTATTTTTTATTACCTCTAAGTTTTGAGAAGATATTTTGGTACCCATCTTTAGGATCCACGGGCATTATCCTTTCTCTCTCCAATTTGACTAAGTAGTTGTTAAGAGGAGTTGAACTACCAACAAATCTTATGCCCTTTTTATCATCAGATTTTATTTTAGAACCAAGCTTTTTATCTAAATTCTATTTTCCCTCTGATAATTCTTTTTCAATAAAAATAACATTTTCTTTTAATAAGATGATTATTCACTAAAGGTTTCTTCTTCAAGAACAAACTTATTTATCTTTTTAACTAACTTTTGATTTTCTATTTTAGACTTTATAGTTATGCAAATACTTCATGAAAAGATCTAAAATTTCAGCATAAGTTTCTTGAATTAGCTCACCTTCCAGAGCCATTAATCCGAGGCATGTTGATTCCTCGTTGCCAAAGTCTAAGTCTGAGTCACATGAATTCGAGTTACTCTACTAGCTTGCAATGCCCTCTACTTGTGAACCATCTTGAACTTCTTGTTTGATCATTTCTTCTTTTTTTCCTTTTCATGCTTCAATAGATGACAAATTCTCCTCAAATGTCCCTTCTTTTTGCAGTCATATCATATGGGTGCATCTTCACTGTCTTCTCTCTTTGACATGAAGCTTTTCTTATTTTCCATAAACTTATTAAACTATTTGGCGAGTAGGACAAGATATTTATCATTGATCTCTTCATCAGATGAGTCTTGATTGCTTATCTTGAAAGCTAGAACTTCTTCTTTGACTCCTCTAAGCTTCTTGGTCTTCTTCTTGACTTCATAAGCCATAATGTTCCCTATGAGTTCATCCATCTCGATGTATTCTATTACATTTGCTTCTTTTATAGTTGTCACCTTCTGTTCCCATTCACTTGACAGTGAGTCAAGGATTTTCTTTTCGGGTCTCCTTTTATGAAGTTCTTTCCCAGAGCTTTGAGGTTGTTCATGATGGTCATGAACCTTATATACATCTCCTTAATTGATTCTCCTTCCTTCATCTCTAAATTTTTCGTACTCCATGGTTAGCATAGTAACTTCAGAGCTCTTGACTTGGTGTGTACATGAAGGATATTGTGAATCCTTAAGCGCATCACGGAAGCGTGTCGATCGCATCGTATGCAATCGGAGCAACTAGTCGTACTAGATGCTAGATGCAGCGGAAATTAAAATTTTAAATACAAAGATGAAACCACATGATCACGAGAACACTTCTCGGATCGTTTCATCAAACCACAAAGTACAAGGGTTACCTCTTGAAGCGTGGTTGTGATCGCGAGATCCCAAAGTAGAGATCCTCCTATCTTAAGTCCGACCCACGGAGAATGCGCTTGCGGGCACGATGATGAGTCGCGTCCTTCCGCAATCCTTGACGAAGATCCAAGCGTCGAAGGCGAAGCAAGATGCTCTCCTCTTCAATATGCAAAGTGGACGTCCACTTGGATATTAAGAGAGACCACACGAGAATTAGAGAGAGAGAGAGAGTAGTAGTCTTTTACAACTCTAGATCATGTACCTTGGAGAGGCTACCCTAGCCCTCCTTTTATACTAGTTTAGGATCCAATGGATCTCAATCCATGGGACACATGGATCCAAGGGCTATGCTTGGTCCATGATAAATCAATGGCTAGGATTTGTTGTTCAATAACAACAATTTAAAATTAATTAATCAAGAGATAACATGATAAATGAGATGGAGTTAACCACCCTCCTAAAAAGGGGGGGGGCGTCACCCATGAACAATTCATGGGTGACGCCACCCATGGAGGTGGTTTTCTCTATTTTATTTTATCACATTATTCCTTAATTAATCACAATAAATATTCACCAAATTAATTCCAAATTAATTTGTGAATATTTCAATCTTGCCATTGAATTGTGTGAATCATATTCACAACCCAAACTAGTTAGTAAATTGCATTTCCAATTAATTAACAAATGTGAATCCAATCCACATTATTAATTAACA
Organism: Ottelia alismoides; assembly: GCA_037367405.1. NCBI lineage: Eukaryota > Viridiplantae > Streptophyta > Magnoliopsida > Alismatales > Hydrocharitaceae > Ottelia > Ottelia alismoides. The sequence goes on from JAZKJV010005183.1 coordinate 853,457, forward strand.
AATGCTATTTACACAAATTCTCTCTCTTATATATGTATATTATAAATCATATTTATAACACACATATATCATGGATAGTGTTATCCACATTCTCTTAATCCTTGATAATTAAATCTCATTTAATTATCTTAGATAATCATTTTCACAATATGAATCATATTCATATTTAAGCTTGATAATTAAATCACATTTAATCATCAAGTCCTTGCTTGGATATTTCATCAAAAGAATTATTCTTGAACCCTTTCAAGAATAATGTGCTTTCTCCGCAGATACTTGGAGATAAGGACAGGGCGATTGTATTATTCCACGTATAGTGACTTGGATGTTGAGATCTCATCTCAAATCCACATCTTACGGACCTCTCACAGATGCTTGATTTAAATCAAGGCCGCAAATCCAATCTTCTCATTGAATCTGAATCCCATTCAGATCAATGTCCAATACTTGGACTAAGATCGGATTGCTTCTCTACTGAAAGGAGTCACTAAAATCCAGACCTGTTTCATCACTCCCTCGGAATGGAAGCGTCATGGATATACAATCGTTTATGATCACATCACCCTTCAGGTATTCCCAATACCTGTACATCCTGCATACTGGAAGACCCATGATCAACCCGAAGATCAAGATCATTTTATACTGTCTTCTTCAGGGTTTAATCATTAAGTTTCTCAATCTTGGTCATTGGGATTTGGTATCGATCATATGCTTTCCCAAAGCATATATCATACCTTCAAATTCATGTCATGCTTCCAAAGCATGACGACCATGCATGGAATTTGATCGGTCCCAATACCTCATGAGTGAGCTCATGTCTTCCGGTTCACAAGTGAACCTGTATGATCCCTTTGAGAGATCATATTGCTCATATACCTTTATATGCACACCAGCTCGCCGGTGTATAGACCTTGGTTAGGTTATCAACCTATTGGTCTGCCAAATGTACATACTCAGATATATAGCAATATATCTGTCTCCGGTCAGAGGATGCGTGCCTATGCTGTGACAGCATTCAACATAGGACTTAAGTTATCTCGATCTCGTTAGGTCAACCCATTGACCTAACTAATCTGACACCTCCGAATCACTATTCCCATGCAGAGGACCTGCATCAAGAGGTCGGTCAGATATCAGCCTATGTGAGAAAGGATTGCCATCTCCTACTCAGGCTGGAGATCTCCACTTGACAATCATTTGACGATGTTTGATGAGTCCTCCATCTAACTCCTTTGATATTCATCCAAACACCAGCCTCTATGATTCATTTAATGAAACAACAGCTATATGATCATCAAGCTGGCCATGGTACATAACCCTAATTGTACAGAGGGACCTTATAGTGCATTCATTCATATAATTTCAGAAAGGGAGTGAAACATCAATAACTTTTATTGATAAACTTAAATATTACAATAACATTTATTGTAAGAATGGTTCGCCCAGGGCTCACAAGTCTAACAATCTCCCACTAGCCCTCAGAACCATTCAGGTACAATCCGTAAACCCATACTCATTACATGCTGGTCAAAAACCTTCTGTGTCAGAGGATTGGTAAGAGGATCAGCAATGTTGTCGGTAGAGGCCACCTTGGTGATGATGATATCACCACGCTTTTGAATCTCCCGAATGATGTGGTATTTCCTTTCCACGTGCTTGCTCTTCTGATGGCACCTGGGCTCCTTTGCTTGGGCAATGGCTCCAGTGTTATCGCAGAGTAACGGGACGGGAGTATCAGAGGAAACTACGCCAAGCTCCAAGATGAACTTGCGTAACCACACCGCCTCCTTTGCAGCATCCGATGCGGCAATGTATTCGGCTTCTGTTGTTGAATCCGCCATAGTGTCCTGCTTCTTGCTTCTCCAGCTCACAGCACCACCGTTCAACATGAATACAAACCCTAATGTCGACTTTCGATCATCAATATCTGACTGGAAGTCTGAATCTGTATATCCCAAGACTTGGAGATCACCATCCCCATAGACCAAGATGTAATCTTGCGTCTGTCTTAGATATTTGAATATGTTCTTTACTGCATTCCAGTGTTTTTCTCCATAGCAGGATTGGTAACGACTTACCACTCCCACTGCATGGTAGATGTATGGCCTAGTACACATCATGGCATACATCAAGCTTCCTACGGCTGATGCATAAGGGCATCCAGCCATGGCCTTCTTTTCCTCAACATTTTGAGGAGCCATCCCTTTGGACAGATGGATACCATGTCCTAAGGGGAGGAATCCTTTCTTCGAACTATCCATACGGAATCGTTCAAGAATCTTCTTGATGTATCCATGTTGTGATAATCCCAATATTCTCTTTTCTCGATTTCTGAACAACTTCAGGCCTAAGATGTAAGAGGCTTCTCCAAGATCTTTCATCTCGAAGGTATGGGATAGCCAAATCTTCACACTGGTCATCGTTCCTGTATCATTCCCAATGATAAGGATATCATCTACATAAAGCACGATGAACACAATGGCGCTCCCACTAAGCTTCTTGTACACACAAGGTTCATCAGGGTTTTGCACAAAATCATAACTCTTTATGGTTTCGTCAAATCTGATGTTCCAACTACGAGAAGCTTGTTTGAGCCCAAAGATGGATTTCTTCAGCTTGCATACTTTACCGTCCTCAGCTATGAAGCCCTGGGGCTGCTCCATATAGATATCCTCCTCGAGGTATCCATTGAGGAAAGCCGTCTTGACGTCCATCTGCCAGATGTCGTAGTCAAGATATGCAGCTATAGCTAGCAGTGTCCTGATGGACTTAAGCATGGCCACAGGAGAGAATGTCTCATCGTAGTCGATGCCTTCTCTCTGTGTGTAGCCCTTGGCTACGAGCCGTGCCTTGAAAGTCTCTACTTTCCCATCAGGTCCCCTCTTTCTCTTGAAGATCCATTTACACCCAATGGGTTTCACCCCTTTAGGTGGATCCTCTAGGGTCCATACACCATTCTTATGCATGGAGTCAATCTCTGACTTCATTGCTAGCATCCATCTATCCATGTCATGATCCGCAAGTGCTTCATCATATGAAGAAGGATCATTGTCAGTCTCTCCTGACACATGGAATCCATACCTTTCAGGTGGTGCCACCACCCTCGAACTCCTTCGAAGAGGTATGGGTGTTTGATCTTCATTTATCTCTTCAGTTTCTGGTTCAGGAATCTCAGAATCCTCAGGGGATTCAATAAGCTCCTCTACTTCATTCTTGTCTTGACCTTTAAGGAAATCATCCTCCAGAAATTTCACATCCCTAGAGACAAAAACCTTTTGGGTCTCAGGGTCATAAAGCTGGTATCCAATACCATCTTTAACATACCCAATGAAGTAGCACTCACGAGTGCGAGATTCTAGCTTACTTGCGTCCACGTTCTTCGCATGAACCAAGCATCCCCAAACCCTCAAGTGATTGACACTGGGTTTGGTTCCATACCAGAGCTCATGAGGAGTTTTTGGTATAGACTTGCTAGGAATCTTGTTTAGGATATATATTGCAGTCTCTACTGCATATCCCCAGAAACTAAGAGGTAAATGTGCTTTACTTATCATTGAACGGACCATGTCCATGATGGTCCTGTTGCGTCTTTCAGCAACACCATTAAGTTGGGGAGTTCCAGAAGGAGTGAGATTGGAGACAATTCCACTCTCTTTAAGGTATTCCTTGAATTCATCTGAGAGGTACTCACCACCTCGGTCAGATCGAATCCGTTTAATCTTCCTGTCTGCTTGGTTCTCAACCAAAGCCTTAAACTCTTTGAACTTTTCAAAGGTTTCAGATTTATGACGTAGCAGGAAGATAAACCCGTATCGCGAATGGTCATCGATAAACGTCAAATAATATCGATATCCATTTCTAGTCGCGGTATTGAAGGGACCACATACATCAGTATGTATTAGGTCGAGAATACCCTCGCATCTCGTAACCTTGTTACGGAAAGGCATCCTGGTCATTTTACCTCGAATACAATGTTCACAGGTAGGTAAAGTTTGAACCTGTAGAAAATCTAAAGGTCCGTCCTTTATCAATCTATTGATCCTATCAACAGATAAATGACCAAGCCTTTGATGCCAAATCATATTCGAATGATTTCCATTCTCCCTGGATCTCTTGGGGTTTTTATTATCAGTGGTAGTGACATTTATGACACATTCATTAATGCACAATTCATAGAGTCCACCAGAAGTCAGAACACCTTCCGCAACAAATTTATCATATTGATTAATGACTAATTTATTACAGAACAGGAAGGAGTACCCATATCTAACAAGCTTAGACACAGATATCAAGTTCCTCCTGACCTCAGGTACATAAAGACACTCTTTAAGTACTAGGACTCGACCACTAGATAACGACAGTCTGCATGTCCCGATGGCGACTGCTGCAACACTTGCATCAGATCCCATCTGGATAACTATCTCCCCATGCTCCAGATTCCTAGTTTCCTGAAACAAATGCAATGAATTGCATACATGAACAGAAGCACCAGAATCTATAACCCAACTTCCTTCTCGTCCAACGAGAAAGCTAGTTTCAATGATGAAAGTAGATTTCATACCTGCTGGGGCTTTACCTTTGTCAGTGGACTTCAGGTAGTCTGGGCAGTTACGCCGCCAGTGCCCCGGCTTCTTGCAGTGGTGACAGACATCGGTCTTTTTCGATGTCATCAGTGTGGAAGCACTAGAAGATGAACCAACTCCTTGATTCTTCTTCTTTCTCTTCGAGGCTGGGCCCTTCTGAGAACCTTGCTTCCGCCCGCGCTTTCCTCTCACCTGTGCAACCATTGCACTAGCAGAGGGGCCGTCCTTCTTCAAGATGTCTTCTGCAGACTTCAATGCAGCTAACAGCCCAGCGTTTGTGAAGTCACCTTTGTTCATGTGGTAAGACACAACAAAGTTGTTGAAAGACTTAGGGAGCGACAGGAGAATGAAATCAGCTTGCATTTCAGAATCCAAGTACGCTCCCAGGGTTTCCAGCTCAGAGAGGTACCCAAACATTTTGAGTACATGTTCTCTGACAGAGGTCCCTTCCTGCATCTTGTAGCGAATAAGCTCTTTCATCACATTGTAACGCTGTGTGCGGTTTATGTCACCGAACATTTCTTTCAGATTCAGCATAATCTCTTGGCAATTGTTCATTTCCACATCTTGCTTCTGAAGCACATTGGACAATGACCCAAGGATGTAACACCTTGCCAGATTATGGTCTTCATCATATTTATCATTATATGATTTATCTTCATCAGTCACAGGGTTTGCTATCTTGTCCTTGCTAAGCACGTAGGAGATGCGCTCTGCAGAGAGAACAAGATCCAAATTTCGGATCCAATCCGAATAATTTGGTCCGGTCAACTGGTTGACCTCTAGAAGCCTGCTAAGTGGGTTCATGGACTTCATTTTCTGAAATTAAGAATGCACTATATTAGAATAATTATATATTCATTTTAAGAATAATTTGATTAAGGCATTTTAAATCAAATTTGTCTTGCTAGGTCAACTTTGAAAGATTATTCCCTTATTTTTCTTTCAAAGTAAGAGATATACTTACCGCTATATCTCAAGCAAGATCTGGGATCTCCTCTCTATCCTTATCACATCCCAATAATATGAGAACCTGTGACTCGAATAAGAGAAGCGGGAACACATTCCGCCTTGCAAGTCCAACTTGCATTTCCCAATTCGGTCTTTAACACCCGGGCCCACCACCCCTAAGATGATGTTGACCCGTTGTTAATTGAACCAACCGTCAACAGGCTTAATACTCGCTATACGCAATCCAATATCGCCCCAATAATATGAGGACCCAATATTGGGGTCACTACGTATACGGCCTTACTCTTTCGAGAAGCAAAGAACCCGATCCAATTAAATCATGCACAGGATCTGTCACTTCGGACAGGCGTCTCCCATACACAACAACTGGCGACGAAATCCTTTGCCTTGACGGGAGACCATGGATGTCACTTATGTGATCCTCCACCTCATATTCAAATTTTATAATTAATTATTGTGAATCACATTCACATAATTAATTCTTCCAAGGGAAATACACATCTATTCAAAATAGTGTGTTTATTAGGTATGATTAATTTAATCATATTAAATTAATCATTTAGCCCAATCATCAACAAACACGTCTTTTACTTGAATAGTAGGTATAATCTCAAAATACATATTATTCGAATTTTAATAATTAGAAAAATACATATTGTCTGTCTCCGGTATTATACAATCCCTACCCGCTGTCATGGCCAGTACCGACGAGAGTGGGACGGACCACATACGTTGCAACCCGCAACCCCAATGCTCTCCGACTAGGCACCACATCCGCCTCGGGAAAGGATAATACCAGATAGACCATCATGTACTTTGAGATGTTCATCGGTTTTTCAACCGAAAGTTATACCATATAGTACAAATCAAAACATTTTTGATTATAAGGAGATTTGCTAGACAAATCCCCAATCCTATTCAAGCAAAAGAAAGGGTTTTTCATGTAAAAGTTGTCCTACAACTATTGTAGGATAAACTATTGTTTTCATGAAAGCAATGTTTGTTGATGAAACAATGATCAAGATCTAACATCTTATCATTGTGGTTTAGGCAAGTGTCATTCAATGAAATAATTATTTCTTTAAATATTTCACAAATATTTATCACTAATTATTCCAGAAAATTAACAATTAATTTTCATCATGATAATTGAATGACATATCACAAGGTTCAAGATCAAAATTGTTAATTTCCAGCAGTGACCCCCAATCACTAAAATTAACTTATCTTGATCAATTTAAATCCAAAAAATGCAAACTCAGTTTTCAAAGATTGCCTATTTGATTTATTAGAGAACCCAAGTGATAATTCACGCATTTCAAGGTGGATTAAAACCGTAATCATCTCATTAATTACGTTCAAATCCGCAGTTCCCGCAACAGTGAATATAGTCATATTCAAAAAGCCATATCTTGAGCAAATAAAGTCCAAATTTAGTAAACTCAAGTCCTATGGTTTCCTTGTTTAATGGGGAACAAAATCCAATTGAAAATTTCGTGTTTAAACATTTTAAACAGTACAGATTAATTCAATTAGACAGAGGTGCGAAAATTGAAATGCAATAAGAATTTCGCAACCCTTTCAAGAACCAAATCGTCTAAGGTGTATGGATCATATCCAAAACCTTATTCAACCTGGCTCTGATACCACTTGAAGGATATTGTGAATCCTTAAGCACATCATGGAAGCGTGTCGATCGCATCGTATGCAATCGGAGCAACTAGTCGTACTAGATGCTAGATGCAGCGGAAATTAAAATTTTAAATACAAAGATGAAACCACATGATCACGAGAACACTTCTCGGATCGTTTCATCAAACCACAAAGTACAAGGGTTACCTCTTGAAGCGTGGTTGTGATCGCGAGATCCCAAAGTAGAGATCCTCCTATCTTAAGTCCGACCCACGGAGAATGCGCTTGCGGGCACGATGATGAGTCTCGTCCTTCCCGCAATCCTTGACGAAGATCCAAGCGTCGAAGGCGAAGCAAGATGCTCTCCTCTTCAATATGCAAAGTGGACGTCCACTTGGATATTAAGAGAGACCACACGAGAATTAGAGAGAGAGAGAGAGAGTAGTAGTCTTTTACAACTCTAGATCATGTACCTTGGAGAGGCTACCCTAGCCCTCCTTTTATACTAGTTTAGGATCCAATGGATCTCAATCCATGGGACACATGGATCCAAGAGCTATGCTTGGTTCATGATAAATCAATGGCTAGGATTTGTTGTTCAATAACAACAATTTAAAATTAATTAATTAAGAGATAACATGATAAATGAGATGGAGTTAACCACCCTCCTAAAAAGGGGGGGGCGTCACCCATGAACAATTCATGGGTGACGCCACCCATGGAGGTGGTTTTCTCTATTTTATTTTATCACATTATTCCTTAATTAATCACAATAAATATTCACCAAATTAATTCCAAATTAATTTGTGAATATTTCAATCTTGCCATTGAATATTGTGTGAATCATATTCACAACCCAAACTAGTTAGTAAATTGCATTTCCAATTAATTAACAAATGTGAATCCAATCCACATTATTAATTAACAAATGCTATTTACACAAATTCTCTCTCTTATATATGTATATTATAAATCATATTTATAACACACAAATATCATGGATAGTGTTATCCACATTCTCTTAATCCTTGATAATTAAATCTCATTTAATTATCTTAGATAATCATTTTCACAATATGAATCATATTCATATTTAAGCTTGATAATTAAATCACATTTAATCATCAAGTCCTTGCTTGGATATTTCATCAAAAGAATTATTCTTGAACCCTTTCAAGAATAATGTGCTTTCTCCGCAGATACTTGGAGATAAGGACAGGGCGATTGTATTATTCCACGTATAGTGACTTGGATGTTGAGATCTCATCTCAAATCCAGATCTTACGGACCTCTCACAGATGCTTGATTTAAATCAAGGCCGCAAATCCAATCTTCTCATTGAATCTGAATCCCATTCAGATCAATGTCCAATACTTGGACTAAGATCGGATTGCTTCTCTACTGAAAGGAGTCACTAAAATCCAGACCTGTTTCATCACTCCCTCGGAATGGAAGCGTCATGGATATACAATCGTTTATGATCACATCACCCTTCAGGTATTCCCAATACCTGTACATCCTGCATACTGGAAGACCCATGATCAACCCGAAGATCAAGATCATTATATACTGTCTTCTTCAGGGTTTAATCATTAAGTTTCTCAATCTTGGTCATTGGGATTTGGTATCGATCATATGCTTTCCCAAAGCATATATCATACCTTCAAATTCATGTCATGCTTCCAAAGCATGACGACCATGCATGGAATTTGATCGGTCCCAATACCTCATGAGTGAGCTCATGTCTTCCGGTTCACAAGTGAACCTGTATGATCCCTTTGAGAGATCATATTGCTCATATACCTTTATATGCACACCAGCTCGCCGGTGTATAGACCTTGGTTAGGTCATCAACCTATTGGTCTGCCAAATGTACATACTCAGATATATAGCAATATATTTGTCTCCGGTCAGAGGATGCGTGCCTATGCTGTGACAGCATTCAACATAGGACTTAAGTTATCTCGATCTCGTTAGGTCAACCCATTGACCTAACTAATCTGACACCTCCGAATCACTATTCCCATGCAGAGGACCTGCATCAAGAGGTCGGTCAGATATCAGCCTATGTGAGAAAGGATTGCCATCTCCTACTCAGGCTGGAGATCTCCACTTGACAATCATTTGACGGTGTTTGATGAGTACTCCATCTAACTCCTTAGATATTCATCCAAACACCAGTCTCTATGATTCATTTAATGAAACAACAGCTATATGATCATCAAGTTGGCCATGGTACATAACCCTAATTGTACAGAGGGACCTTATAGTGCATTCATTCATATAATTTCAGAAAGGGAGTGAAACATCAATAACTTTTATTGATAAACTTAAATATTACAATAACATTTATTGTAAGAATGGTTCGCCCAGGGCTCACAAGTCTAACAGTACATTCATAAGTAACCAGGAATGTCTTCCATATTGTTGGACATGCTAGCCCACGGCGAGCCATTATGCAATAAATACTATTGCAAATTTTTCCCTCATCTGAAATGAAGAATGATTGGTTTGCATAATAGGCCCATTAGTACAATTATGGTTATGTACCATGGCCACTTAATGATCATACAACTGTCGATTCAAATGTTGAATCATAGAAGTCGGTGCTTGATGATATCTAAAGAGTTAGACTGAGGACTCATCAAGCATTGTCAAGTGATTATTAAGGGAGGATCTCTAGTTAGAGAAGAAGATGGTAATTCTTCTCTAAAGGTTGGTATCTAACCGACCTCTTAATGCAGGTCCTCTACATAGAATAGAGATTTGGAGGTGTTGGATAAGCTAGGTCAAATATTGACGTATCGAGATCGAGATAACCAATTCCTCTATCGTATATTGTCACGATATAGGCATGCATCCTCTGACCGGAGATAGATGTGTTATTATACGTTTGAGTATGTACATTTGGCTGCTCAATAGGTTGACGATCTAATCAAGGTCTATACACCGACGATCTAGTGTGCATATAAGGTCATATGAGTAATACGATCTCTCAAATGGATCACACATTTTCATTATTAAACCGAAAGACATGGGCTCACTCAAGAGATATTGGGATCAAATTCCATGCATGGTCGTCTTGCTTTAGAAGATTAACTAAATTTGTAGGTTTGGTATATGTTTTTGGAAAGTATATAATCAATAACTAGGTATGATATATGCTTTTCGAAAGTATATGATCGATACCAACTCCCAATGATCAAATGAGAAACTTAAGGAAAAATCCTTGAAGAATGCAATCTAAGATCTAAAACTTTGGGGTTATTCTAGGTCTTTTAATGTGTAAGATGTATGGGTATTAGGAATACTTTAGGGTGATGTGATCATAAATGATTTTATAACCATGACGCTTCCATTCCGATGGAGTAATAAAACAGGTTTAGATTTTTATCATTTTACGACTTTGGTTTACATTAAGAGGTCCTCGATATCAGGACTTCAGATATAATCTCAATATCCAAGTCACTATACATGTGTCGAATCTGCATTTCATCATCTTTATTCATTTATTTTAGCTTAAAATACCTTATAAAAACACCTTTAAATATCAGTAAATCCATTCTTTTACTAACCAACATCCTTCTGTAAATATTGTATTTTTATCACTATATTAAAAATAGATAATTAAAGAAATAAAAGAAAAATAAAGAAAATAAAAGAGTATATATATGTAATAGATACAGGATGACTCTGACTCTGAGAGAAGGTCAAGACTTGATCTAATCGGCAAGTAATAAAGTAGGGGGAGATAAGGCCTAAATACCAAAACAAAATCAAAAAATCGACCATCACTTGTATATATTCATCATTTGTACACTGCTGCATATAATACACATTCTTTTCATTAGTTTATTCATACCAAATTCAACTCAAACACAATTGTTTACTTCATGAAAATTGTGCATAAAAATCTTTTGTAAATAATAAAACTAATTAGAATAATCGTTGTATATTGTGTAAATGACAACACTTTGAAAAAGTCGCAAAACTCAACTTGTAAGATCAATATCTTCTCCTTCAAAACTCAAAATTCATCAAACTCACTTTCATTGTACTCAAATTAAATAATATCTAAAATGAAGGTGGTTTCGTAAAAATCTGAGCTAAGGTGTGAAATGTGGCTTTTTAGGGTACTATTGTATATTATACCTATGAATATTATTTGTATATAGATTATACTTTTAGATAATTGGAAATATTGTATTTGACTTATATAAAATACAAATAAAAATGACCAAATCAAAATTCAACAAAAATAAAATCATGTAAATATTGTATGTGTATCACTATGTATATGCTTTAACTACCTCTATTTATTTAACCTAATAATTCACCTCTTAAAAACAAAACAAAAAACATCACTAAAATCCCTGTAAAATATTGTAAATTAATAAATTATAATTTATATATATTTTGTAAAAAAATAATTAATTTAAAATCATATTCTTGTATACATAGGTATATATTCCTATATATAACAAACTTTAATTATTTTCACACATGTATATACCTCATTTACTTATTTAAAAACTACCAAAATTAATTATATTTAGTCCTTCACTTTTTTCATTTACATTATTTAATTATTTAAAATCATTTTATTTTTTACCTAGATTATTTAACATTTTATTGATTTTTCTCGTTTTCTATATTTTATCTTGTAGTTGTGTGCCGCCTAATTGGCAGGCCCAGGTTTGTTGACCTGGGTCAACTGGCCATTCCACCTGCCATTTCCGCTCATCTCACGCACCAGTCGCTCTTCTCCTAATTTTCCCACGCGTACCTATCACTAACGTCCCATGATTCCTTCTTCTAACTTTCGACCCTGGTCATTAACTCCCTCGCCATCTTTTCAGATCCATCGTCTCTACCTCGATCCGCTCATGATTTAAATTCAAAACCTCGCCAGACTTTGCTGCACCTATTTATACATTCTAATTATCCCCAATCGTGTTTTCATATATTTTGGGAGAGGATTTTTCACCCAAGATTGAGATCGGAAGATTGAGCCGTGACAGACCTTTTGATCTCCACAGTCGGGAGTGTGAGGAACCCTTGAGGAGACGAGATCCACCACACTGCCAGAAACCTCTACCGCATGTTTTGCCTTTCTGCCTTACGCAACAGATCGAGGCCTATTTTCATCCTCCATCCTCTGTAGCGTAATTTAGTATAGCTTAGGGTTAATTTTGACTTTTAATTCATTAAGTTTTACTCTAAATTCGATATATCAAATCATCCATATTCTTCCTCCGATCTGCAAGATCATAGGTGTTCAGTTCATCCATCCTTCACTCCATCTATTCCCACATCTTCGCACGATCTTTCTCCATCTTCTTCCACATATAACCCCCATCAGATCGCTCGATATCTGAGGATCGACCTCCTCTCCGACCACCCTCGCAGAGGTCATCATCCCCTCACCATTTCCCATCTTTTCTTCTTAATAAGAATCGCCGGAGCATCTCTTCCAAGCATGGAGTTCATTGCAGGTCCTAGGAGCGCATCTGGGATCATGTAGTGCTATCTGGAGTCCCACCTGGATCTTCAAAACATCCGACCTCCAGATTACACCTCACTATTCTACGACCATTGTGGAGCCACCATATCATCAAAAGGTCATCGTAGGAAGTTGTAGTACCACTCTGAAGTAGAATAAATTAGAGACCAAGAGAGCCTCGCTCGATTGAACTTTGCTAGAGGCTGCCTTCAGTCTGTACTTACAACGTCATCTGGAGTCGCACGATCAAGAATAAGAGTTCCAGATAGATCTCGGTCGTTGATAAAGATCTAGATTCGATCCTCACTTCTTGAGCAAAATTCATCTGCAGCCATCTGATTAGAGATCCAATGCAATCCAACCGTCCAAGATTCTACATGGATTAAGGGTACAATTGCACCCTCATCCTCGTCTTTATTTATTTTACAAATAAGTCCACAGAGGGACATGTATCTACATGTAGTCCATTGAACTTTTGCACTATTTTCCCTAGTATTTATTTTAATTGCATTTCATTCCTATTTAAACTAAGAACAAGCGATACACGTGTTTTGTGTGAAAATTGCAAAAAATGCCTATATCTTTTATGTAATCTATTGGTCCTTGAAAATATCTTATTTACAAATGGGTCCAATCCAGTGCGACTCGTGCATGTACGCATATGTTGGACATTTTACAAGCTTTATCTAACTATTTCTTTCAATTTTATCATTTAGTCTATAAAATATGTTTCTTTATATACATACCCTTGTGCATCTACATATTATTTTGCATGATAAATAAAATTAAAAAATAGCAAATCCTCTTTTCCAAATCCACAAAAACTATGTTAGTTCTCTGAAAAGTAGTTCTTGCATTATTAATTTTTATTTTGCATTTTTTGTTATTTTTTACTATTTTTAGAAATTCAAAAACAATATAAAAAGTCCATTTCCACGTTTTAAAATCAAGAAAAATGTGAAAACTTTGTGAAAAAATTTTAAAAAAAACATGTCTATTTATTTTCATTTCTTTTAATCATAACACCATTTTTACATTTTAATTCCTCATAAAAACCAAAAAAATTCACAAAATATCTAAACACTAAAAATATCATATAAATTCAGAGGAAATTCTAAGAAATTATAAAATTGCTTTTTGAAAACATAAAAACTTATCTTCATATTCATGCATTTTTCATCCATTTTAATCTCATCTTCTTTTTTTTTAAATCCAAAAACGATATTGTATATTCTCTCTGCTTTATTTTGTGTTTTTCAGTTATTTGAAAATCCAAAAAAGTTTAAAAAATATGGGAAATCATTAAAAAGTAGTAGCAAAAATTCAAAAACCCAAAAATAATTTTAATTTATTTTTTTGTATATTTTCATATAGTTAAAAAATAAAAAAGGAGTCGTTGGGTGTATTTATTCATTTTCTCTACTTATTATTCTATTGTTTTAAAAATAAAAAATCAATTGCAAAATTGAAAATCATACAAAAATATATAATCAGGTATAAATTTAAAATTTTCAAATAATATAAAAATCAAAAATACAAAATCAAAGAGTAGTGTTCATAGAAATTCATCCTTTGTTTCATTGATTTTTCAAAGATTTAATGACCCTTGGGATTTTTGTATCCTCACCAAGTTCGATCGTGTACAATATATAGGTAAGTAAATAGCACTCATAGTTCTTGTGCTTACATTCTTTTCTTGCTTGTTGGCTTGAGCTGTGAATAAAATCAAATAATTTTTGTTCAGTAGGGTTGCAGCGAGATGCAAATAATTTACACTTTTTTAACCCCCTTGAAATTTCTATGCTCAACAAAACGGCACCATTGCCGGGGAGGCACAATGAGGGAAGCTTGGTTTTTCTCTTGACCTACTATTCTTGGTTGTACATATTTGATTATTTTCTTTTATTTATGTCTTATTCTTTTTGTCATATATTTCTTTTGCATACCTTCTAATGCTTGTTCATATTCATTGTCTATATTCGTGTTATCTTCTCATTATTTTTTCTATATTTCGATATATATTGTTGTGTGGATTGCAACTTGTTGAGTGAGCACTCACTTTGAATTCCATGTATCGTGAGGAAACATACACAATGCTTACAGGGTCTGATTCGTCGGACACCGAAAGCTCCCTATGATCAGACTTAGGGATTCATTTAAGATCCATTCACTTGTTCTTCTAATTTTTCCTCTAATCCACCCTTGTGTTTGCTTCTTTTGTTTGTCTATGTTCTTTGTTTTATTTTCTTCTTAGATTTGTGCTCATATTACTATAATTGTGTTTCTTACACATTATTTTATTTCATCGTTATTACGAGGGACCAACGAGCAATGGATTCATTCTTAGGAGTGGTGACGCGCCCAAACGAAGCGGAGGCGGTACATTTCTTCACAGGGTTGTAAGAGAGCGTAGTTAGAGGAGTAGAAGAATTGGAGGAAGTGGATTCTTGGAGCATTTTGCACTTATATTTTTTGTTTTCCTTTAAGCATTTTATTTCACATTATCTTTGTAAAATTTTTTAATAATTCCTTTTTAGCATTTGCCTCTTTTTCTGTTTTCTAAAATGCCATTATATACCTTGTGTGTGCGGGGTCTGTTTCACCAAGTGTCGGTGCACTTGGGGGACCTTACAGGTTTTATTTTCATCAACTTCTTGTTATTTATTTTCTCGTAGTTTTGTGTGCTTGAACCCTTAGAAATAGGTTTTATTATCAAGCTTGAACCAGGTAAATGATTACGTCCAAAGCTCCTAAAAGAATATATGTTCCTATAGACTAGATTGTAGAATTGGACTTAGTCAGATTAATTAGTTTTTCCCGCTAATAGAACGTGTTTTTAGGACGATTCTCGTGCATCTTTTAGGTTAGTTTTATTCATATACTTATTTTATGTGTGGATCACTATGCATGTAGAGTGCTGGCGAAAGGTATGCATCTCTTCATTTGCATGCACTATTGCTTCATCATGCATCAACTTTTCCAATTTTATTCCCCAGATTCACTCACACAAAATCAAAATGAATTGGAAAATTTGTTAGACGGATTACTTGAGAAAACTCAAAAAAGTGATAATTGTATAAAACTGGAAAGAAAACTCAACCCTAAAAGAAAAATAGGGACAAAATCATTGTTTGGGGAGAGTAATCCCCTCATTATTTGCAGGTACTTACCTCCAGACAGAGTGGGTGAGGACGTAGCCGTAAGGATAGAGCCCAAATCCCTGAACTTGTGCTATATGCTCCTGTGCATTACTCTTTGGTGCAAGAGATGCAAGAACTTGCCTCGTACTATATAAAATCATTTTGGTGTGTTAATCCTCTTATCTACCTTTTTTGCCTGATATTGAATAAGACAGCTCAAGAAAATGGTACCATCGATTGGGGAGGTCTAAGTATGCATGATGGATGATAGTGATGACTCATCCTGTGTGCTTGATAGAAAGTAACTTCTAATTGATTCATTAAACTTAAAATTGAAAAGATAAAATATCAAACTCTTACGGTCTCCACCTGTGTCTAGTTAGTGAATCATTGGTTTGTATTGTATTTGTTTGTTAGTGTAAAGATCCTTACGTGATCTTCATACCCTTTCTTCCTTTTTCTTCTTGTGTTGACCTTCATGTTCTCGCTCCTTTCTTATTTACATTGAAGATGTCGAATTGGAGCATTTCTCATTCGGATTTTGAAAACTCATTTCACACTCCAATTCGATCGTCTTCTATTCGGGAAGACTCACTTCCTGAGTATTCCTCTTCACCATTCACCACATCGATCAATCCATTGTTCAAAATTAACTCTCATCTTGAATTACCATTTGAGACTCCACCGTTTTCGAGAACTAATCCAGTGCCATATACATTTTCAGAAACTGAAATAGAGCACTTGATGCCACTGAAAGGAAAAGGTTCTATGACTGAGTAGAGCGGGATTAACAACACGATGGTATCCTCCATAAAGGCAATTTAGGCGCAGTTGGTTGAACAGGTTGACATCCAAGACGGATTGAGAGATGTGATCTTAGAGTTGAGAAATGACAGATAAGATAGGAGAGAGGAGGATAGAAACCCTAGAGGAGGTGGGAATGGGGAGGAGAAGATCCACTTATTGATCCAGTGGCTAAGCTTACACTGAAGGATGCGTATGATCAAGGGATAGGACAGGCGAACACATGGATTAGGATCCCTATGATTTCATGGGCATTTTGAGCTAAAGCCCACAATCTTACTACTCCTTCTAATATTCCACGGACGGAATAACGAAGAACCATATGTGCATCTCCAATAGATTGATCGTATTTGTGGCACAATACACTACCTGAATATTCCATTAAAGGTAGTGAAGATGACAACCTTCCCATTCAGTCTCATTGACAAGACACTATATTGGATTAACTATTTTGGAAGGGTTGTCACAACTTGGGAAGAGTTGAGGTCCTATTTTTTAAACAAGTATTATCCACTTAAACGTATCAACCAAATGCGATCTTTGATTGCCAACTTCTCCTAAATGTCTTATGAGACTATTCACGAGGCATGGGAAAGATCCAAAAACTTGACGGACAAGTGCCCCCATCACGATATTCCAAAGACAAGCCTTATGCAGAACTTCTTTGGGGGTTTGAGCATTGAGAACCAAAAGATGGTAGATGCCACTTGTGGGCGGTCCCGTTTCAACAAGGACGAGGATGTCCTTAATCAGATTTTTGAGGAGATGGCGGAGAACTCTACAGCTCTTTCTTCTTCACATACATTTTAGAAGCATCATGTTACCTCTCCTTCAGTACCCAACAAGGTTGTCAATGTGATGGCATCACATTATGTAGACAGGGTGGACAATTCAAGTCTGGCCATCATAAGCAATCATCTATCCAAAGTGGACATAATTGAGAAATAATCCAAGGAGCTTGATAAGCTACATGTGATCGAACAAATGACAAAGAAACTGGATAAGCTCGATGAGATTAAGAAGCATTTGGAGCTTCTTTTTAGTGTGATCAGTACATGTCAGAGTGTGATTGCAGCAACCGATACTTCTACTCGTGAGCAGACTTCTTCCACTTCAGCACAGTAGAGTACCAGAGGACCATCTATAGTTCAGCATATTTACTATGTGCATACCCCTAACAAGGTCCAGTAACAGTCGCATCAGATTGTACTGTACCTGCTTAAGCTTCCATATATTCGTTAGCAGCAGTCTCCACCTCCACCTCTCATTTAGGAGGTGAATAGTATTTGGTTCTACCGAGGGCTCAACTAGCCTCGTCTATCAGTGTAAGGTCAGTTAAATTCCAGGTAGAGTCAGAGACACGTCCACCATTTTCAGGAAGGGATACCACATCTCCAGTACCAACAGTTAGCCCCACTTCTCGTCTCCACCACACTTCCAGAACTGGAGACATGGTGATCAAGAGATGCAGCCTACGTATCCTCACCAGCCTTACTATCAGCAGCAGTCTGTATCTTATGGACAGTTTTTGCATCCTCCTCCTCCTCATTATCAGCCACGGTCGTATGGATACCAGCAGCCTCCACACTACCTATCTCAGCAACATCCCATCATTGAGAATCTCGAGGCACCTTCTGTGAATCCCACACTACTTTACTGATGAAGAATATGAATGAGCAAACTTAGAGTCTTTACAACCCGACCACCAATAAGACACTGATACCAGCCTAGTTCAAGGCCAATCCCAACAATTTCATGCACAAGGAGCATGTAGCCCATGATCCATCCACATCCGAGATAGGTATGGCCCTTGATTTTACATGTTATCTAACGCCATTCATATCAGGAGTGGTAGGAAATTGCAACCACCCGCACATCATTTGGGATTGGAGAGAGATGTTGAGAGAGCTTCACCGACTACATCATCTTCTTCACAAGTTGAGCAACGATCTTGTGTACTAGAGCTAGATCTTGGTGTTTCACCACCTTCTTCTTCACTATCATCACTAATGAACCTGTGATTCATCACTCTAAAAGTTGAAAACAGAGCTTTGTTCCCGAGCAATTAATAGTATTTCATCACTTATATAGCATAATTAGCATTCATGTGTGTATAAATAATATATGCATTTTAGCATTCATATTAGAAATAAATAAGAAGTCCAATTAACTTCTAAAAATCACCTGTAAATACCATATTTGTATATAAATAATATATGCATTTTAACATTCATATTAGCAATAAATAAGAAGTCCAATTAACTTCTAAAAATCACCTGTAAATACCATATTTATATATATTTTATACTAACTCCAAAATCCAATTAAATCAACTCTATAGTGTATATATTACTAATACTAATAAAGAAAAAATATCAAAAAAATACTAACTTGTAAGATTTACCAATAAAATCCAAATCCAAGTTTGAGATTAAGAACCTTAAAACGTGCATATCTCTCGCATACAGTGTCTGATTTAGGTCTTCACTTTCAAAGTAATATACATTCAAAGACCTTCAAAACAAGACTAATTTCATAAAAATCGGAGATCGTATGTGAAACTTGGGTTTTGGGCCCCTATTATATATTGTACATATTGACTATAACACCCTCCATTTTTATCTTTTTTTATTTTCTTAATTATTTAAAATACAGAAAATAGATTAATTTGTAAATATTATTTTCATATTTTCTCTAACCTTATTTTTTATTTTTCTCTAATTTAAAAATAGCAAAAAATTTGCAAAAAATATAAATACGGTATTTTATACATATAAGATGCCACACAAAAATACTTTTTGTACAAATGATTTCATTTGATTTTTGATCATTCATAAAAGTTGTAGATCTCGTCGTGATGAACAACTTTTGTGAAAAAAATCAATTTGAGGTCGTCTCCTTTTTTATTGTTTTTCTTTAAATTTCTAATCTGTATTTTCTGGAGTTGACACATGGCAGCTCCTAGAGCCGTCACGTGTCGCCTCCTCCTTCCACCACTTATTCCACTTAGCTCCTTCATCCAGGACTGTTGGATGAAGGGGTAATTCATCAACGACTCGGATTTTCTCTCTTTTCTATCTCTCCACTTCTCTCTCTCTCTCTCTCTCTCTCTCTCTCTCTCTCTCTCTCTCTCTCTCTCTCTCTCTCTCTCTCTCTCTCTCTCTCTCTCTCTCTCTCTCTCTCTCTCTCATCCATTTCTTGCATACCCTCTAACGACCCATGCAGAACCGCCACCTGCGCTTCTTGCTGCCCAAGCAGCCACCACCTCACGCACACCGCGTCTCGTGCCTAACCTCCTGCGGCCAGCAGCCCTTCCCCGTACATTCTCCCATTCCCTCGATCATCTCCTTCCATCTCGCGCACTCGCTCAACGGCATGTTTCCTCCGCCTCCATCTCCTCTTCTCCTTTAAAACCAAGCCCTCTGCCTACATGCATCAACATCTGCCAATTTTCCGAAGAGGGACGAGAGAGTTCACGGCAATCCTCAGGTGACAGCAGTAGGCGCGGCTGCTCGAACAAAGACCTCCGAAATCCAAGGCCCTTCAAAGACTTGTTGCAACAGGTTTTCTGCTTGCTATTCAAGCTCGATCTCTGTCGTGATCTGAGCGAAGATTAGAGCCGCTATGAGCTCCCTCCATAGGAACCTCATCCAGCAAATCTCCCAGATGAACACCTCCCTTCCTTTTCTGTCTATTGCTTGTCTTCCTCCTCCATTTATTTTTCTCTGTGTTTCTGCACTCATTCCTTTTCTCCTCGATTCACCATCATCCATTCAACAAATTGCAAAAATAATTGTATTTCAACGGATAAATCACTCATGGAGGGTCTAATGATGATTTTTAATTATTTTTTCACATTGGTTTTATGAATCGATTAGTCGATCATTTACCTCTGCTAAACAAATGCATGAGAATCTCATGTTTGCAACGGAGGATCTTTTGTGAATTACGTCTTCCTCTTCATCTTCTCTTCTTCTTCTTTCCTCCACCATAGCCGGTCTTGACTCGAGTTCTACACTTCTACACTTCATCACAGATACTTCAAGCACGTCCCCGTGCATCTCTACCACACGGTCGAACAACCGTGGGTCGACATCAGCACTCCCCCTCGCGTTGCAACTTCGTCATCAGCCTCGATCCTAGCCGTCGCACTCTAGTTCGAGGACGCATCACCTCCCGGCATTCCACTCTAGCCTGCTTGCCACCTGACGCCTTCTTCACCGCCCGCCATCAGGAGACCCCCCACACCGTTTAGCCTCGCACGACCGATCCACCATTGCACAATGTCGTTTTCATCTCTCCGCTCCACCTCCCGTCGTATGTCGACGGAGGTGGAGACCGCCGCCCAGAGCCGCTGCTTTGCAACTCCTCTATCGGCCTCGTTCCCAAGCTTCGCTAGCGCGAGCCATATGCTCCTCCATAGCTACTGCAACCATGTCGTATCATGTGCACTCCTACCGTCGTGTGCGCCATCGGGACCTCCACGTCACCCCCACGAGCAGAACCACCGTCGGTCTCCCCACCAGCCCCCACTCATGCCTCTAGATGCGAGGTCCAAGCTACGCACGCAGCCCCTTCCACTGTTGTCCGCCCTCCACTTGTGGCTACAGGCCTCACAACTCCGCCATCCTCACGTCGCGCACCATGCGCAGACTCCGCAACTTCGACTCCGCACGTGCCCTCTCACCCCAGGGCCGCTTGCCGTGCGCGGTCCTCCTGCCTTGCAATGCTAGTCGCTTCCGGTCGCTCCCCCAAGATCTGAACAAAGGAGAAAGGGATTTAACCCCATCACGTGAGAGACACAAGGACTCGAGAAGATTGCAGTGAAATTCTCCTTGTTTTCCCAAATTACCGAACCACCCCGCGAGCTATAGACCTTAGTGTGTAGGAGGCTCCGTTTGGAAACATCGTAAAGCAGCCCTCACAGCTTCACCAATTCACGCCAACGTCCCCCACTTCCAGACGCACGTGTCTTCCTGAGACAATTGCATCCACGCCCTCTGACATATAGATAATTGCATTATAATCCGCAAGCATATTTTGTTCAATCAATTTTAATTTTGTATTGCATTTTACACCCATGTGTTCGCATATTTATTTTGACTTTCATTTCAATCATTTTATTATTTCCAAAAATTGATAATTGTAGAACAATATATGCTCTATCATTTGAAGAATTGTTATATTTTTGTGAGAATTGGTTTATTTAATATAATTATCTTGGTGGAAAATGGCATATTTTACCCACTGTTCACTATTAATTGGTTTTTAAATTAATCCTTGCTTTGAAAATTACCACAAAATCACAGGAGGTAGAATTAAAGTTGTTCTATTTTGTGCCAAAAAATAATCACCTTTACACGCATAACGATGTCTAAATAAATTAATTGATGTTTCGTTTAATTGATTTTTAATAATTCCGAAATTAACTATTTTTTAGCTCTAGTAATTTTTCCAGATTCATCTCACATAGAAGTATCTAGGATAATTTTCATCTCTGAAAATAATTTAATTTAGTATTTATTAAAATTAAATTTGCAAAAATCACCTTATATTCATATTTAATTCATAATTAATTCATATTGAGTCAGAAAATTCCAAAATATTGCAGTAGCTCAATTTCATCATATTTCACATTCTGGCTAAGTTTGAGAATTTTGGACTTAATTTGATCATTCTTTACATTCTGACCCTCGAATTTGGTCTGAATTGCATTGCATTTATCGCTTGCATTTAAAAAAGAAAAAAATAATCTTCTCTGAAACCCTAACATCTAGATCGACTAAAAATTAATTTAAGGAGACAATGGCCTTCCTGAGTTTGACTTTGGGCTTACCCAAGTAAAATAAAAATCGTCGCTTGTTATTAATTGAGTAAATTAAAGTGGTTTTTGATAAATCCAAATTTGCCTGATTATAATGAAATCGTTAATTCAACATAATTAACAGGATAAAATTCGGGGTTTTCAAATGGCACCGTTGCCGGAGAGGCACGGCTTAGGATAATTTTTGGATCATTTAGATTTTAGGTTTTCCATCCCCGAGTAATATGATTCCTGGTTTTTCTTGTGAATATTCTGTGTTTATTTATTTGTTTATTTTGTATCATTCTCTCTGATCATTGTTTATTTTTGTGTGAGGAACATGAAGCATCGAAGGCAATTCGCCAGGCGAGCTGAAGAACCAGCATCGATTTGAATTGAGTGGCTTTGAGAGAATTTGTAAAAAAAAAGGAGCTTCCATTAAAGCGGTTCCCGTTTGGTTTCTCGCACGTCTAATTGAATAATAAAAAGACTCTCTATGTTGTGTGGTTGCTTGACGTAGACTAGGACCAGCACTCGTGGCTCTTCGAGCTTTCTTAGGACTGTTTGTGCTCATAATATCTAGGACCACACTTCAACATTAAAAGACGCACTTAGATCGCAGAACTTAGCCAAATTTAAACTCGTTCTTCACTCGCTAATAGAATTGCATGTCTAGGAGAGGCTATTCATCATTTGCATCCATTTAGTGTAGAAAAAATTTCAATTCTATTTTGCATCCCGCATGTAGAGCGTGAGGATCATTGTAAGTCTTCTGAACTTGGCATACATAATCGTTTTATCGTGCATTGGCTTTTCTCGACTCCTTCCCCCTTGGCTTTCTAACTTAGGATTAAAGAAAATTGGGACTGGAAGATAGGCGTGCCTTGTGTGTTAGACTGATCAAGTGGTCATCAAACTTAAATCGGGATTGCTAAACAAATTGACCAAAAAATGAACACAAAATTGGAAATTCTATTTGCGGGAGAATAACCCCAACCTTGATTTCAAGCTGAGTGAGGGTACTGAGTGTGTTTGGACATCTTAAGATAGAGCCAAAATCCCTACCTTCCCGATCACGTACCCTGATCCTAGCAAATATCATAGGCTGAACTACTATAGGTTCAACTTACCAGCACCAAGTAGCCTCCTCCTACTTTGACAGGTAGATAGGGGTGAAGCAGCGGTGCACCGCGACAAGTTTCTAGTAACCCTTCGGGGTGAAGTTATAAGCCTTGTCAGCCTCCACCTACTTTGGTAGGTAGATAGGGGCAGGTCCTTAAACCTCTCAACTGGTGATAGGAGCGAAGAGAGGAAGGGGGTTGGTATCTTAGGAGACAGGTTAAACAGGGGAGACACATCCGACATTAAGCCAACTTCCCTTTAGGCTATCACGTAATCCTTGCTATCTGCTTGAAAATCACATTCAAATCAACCAGATTAATCAGACCCAGCTTTGGGTCCATCACCGAGTTGACTGTGAACTCAGGGTTTGTGATTCAGTTGATTGCTTTAGGTAGGAGTCAAATCCTATCTTTACACACTTGTTGTACTCCCATTTCTTTTTGCCATCGAAGATGACTAACTAGGTGGGTATTTATTCAGGATTCACGGATCTCTCATTGAACCCCTCAAGAAGTATGTCTTCAAAGGTCCAAGCGCAACTTGGGCCAACCCGGACTCATGACCCTCTTGAGTTTGGGATCTCTCACTTTCGGGATGGTCACCCTCAAACCATTCCCTTTCTCTCCTCATACCTCACTGAGGAAGACCATTGCCTCGGTGAGAATATTTTCATTCATGAATCCTCTTCTAATAAAGTGAACATTGTTGGTCCAGGACCTCCAAAAGATTCAAGCAAAATGCCTCCTAAAAAGAAAGAAGAGTAAGAAGAAGAACCCGAGGACCCTGTGAGGATGATACTAGACAGACTCGATCCATCTGAGCAGCAACACGCTTTACTCCGAGCTCAGATTAGACAATTGAATGTTGGGTGGAACCACCGATGGACGTGGCATACAATCCCGGACAGTATCGAATTCGGAATTATCTGAGTCTGATTGAACCAGAAGTCGATTTTGAGTTGAAATCGTAGTTCCTAAATCTACTACCACACTTTGATGGAATGCTTATGAGGAACCCTATGCCTTCCTAAGGGACTTCGAGCTCATTTGTGCTAACCTTAGACACCCTAATGTTAGCCAAGATTATATCAGGCTCACAGTCCTTCAATTTGCCTTGGGTGGCAAAGCTGATTATTGGGTGAAGAACTTAGGAATTATAGTCACTACCTATGCCCAGTTCAAGGACCTATTTTTGAAGAAGTTCTACCCCCTAAGTAGGACTAACATGATGAGTACACGCATCACTAGCTTTTCTCAGCTAGCCCATGAAGCCTTTTGTGATGTCTGGGAGAGGTATAAGTACATCCTGCAGAAATGTCCTTGTCATGGTCTAGATGACAGCATTTTGGTCTAGTCATTCTTCACCGGGATCAACCCTGAGATGCAAGATTTAGTGAGTGCTGCTTGTGGAGGCAGTTAAACTTCACACGGAGCGGATATCATCTATAAGGTATTCGAGCAGATGGTTGAGGCTATCCGCTCACAGACCGCCAGCAGGGCATACGTACAATCCCCCAGTTCACTCTCATCTAGAGGGAGGAAGTCAGCTGTAGTTGATCTATCTGAAAACATGATCCCCAGTATGAGACTCCTTGCTGACAAGCTTACTGTAGTCAAGAGGATTGACAGGAGGAGTAATGAATTGGAATGAAGCGCCACCAAATTTCGCAAACGGATAGAGGAATTGACTGAAAAGGTGTCTAAGATAAAGATACCTACTATGATTTCACCCTCTGCTCTTATTACTGAGTTCACCATGTTCAGGAGCAGCCACTATCAGGGCAACCCTGGCCGTGGGAGCAGGACCAGTCCTACACCCACTCGTCCCAGCAACAACCCCCATCCATCGAGACAGTTCAGGAGGAGCCTCCGCCGGTTTGGGAGGTGAATGGAGTATGGTATACCCTAGACCCTGCCAGGCAGGGAAGTACTGGGGAATGACAGACCCACCAATATCCCCCCGACTTCTCACAACACCGCATTCACCTCCGCACCCCCTCCTTCACAGTAGAGCCCTGGATTTCAACCACCCCAGCAGCAGAGGCAGCAGTACCAACAATATGACCGTCAGGGCCAATATCAGGCGGGCGAGCAGTTCCAGCAGCACCAGCATCAGCAGAAGCAGCATCCCGACCAATAGGTCCAGTCTTCCCATTCATCTCAGCCTTTGCCACTTCATTCTTCATCTAGTCCCATGGACTCACAGTTTCACCAGATACTCGATACCCTTCGCTCTTATCAGAGCGAAATGAAGAATGAAATTCATGATTTGTAGCCTATGTCAACCGCCTATCGAGATGGAGAGATGAGTAATCTGCACCCTCCACCTCTATCCCAGCCCAAGTGCAGGATAACCCTAATAGCCTGAACCGTTTCAGTTCTCAGCAGCATCTTGGTCAGGTATATTATTCAGCATCTCTTGCATATGAACACGAGATTCTTTCGTGTGAAGAGGCTAACAATATGTCACTCAGGAGCGGAAGAATCGTGACCGTACTTGACCGGGCGAGGTCCGGAGCTCTCTCTAAGGAGTCTCCGGAGGACGAGGAGTAGAGGCCGCACATTTAGAGGGCTCATCAACAACAACTGAGGATTCTCTTTAGAGGAGCCGAGAAGAGAAGGAGAGAACAAATGCAACATAATCAACGTGGTGATATCCTAGATGCTATGGAGGACCTTGTACTTCCAGTTGTGGTAGATACCACTGTAGCTTCTTTTCCACAACCTTTAGTAGATAATTTTGATTTCGATTCCATGTTGCATAATAAAAATTCATGTAAGAAGAATTTTGTTTCAATTAATTCCAAGAATGATCTTTCAGTTTCCGATTCAGATTCTTCATCTTCTATTTCCCTTCCTCCCATCCCTTTCCCTCATGCTCTTATGGGAGGAAAGCGCAAAGAAAGATTCAGAAGGATGACCTCGACATGGCATGGTTTTGCAAGAATAATATCACTGTCAAAGTTCCATTCGATGAGTAGGACCACTTCGCAAATCCAGAGCTCTACTCCAATTCATTGATTGTTTAATGAAAAGAACTAAGGGAGAGGTGAAGAACATCATTATATCGATTGAGGGGAAACACTATAAGGTTGACTTCATAGTCTTAGACATGACCCCCAATCACTTGAAAGAATCTCAAATCATTCTTGGGCAGCCCTTCCTTAGGACCGCAGGTGCAGCTTATTGTATGGGAATGATGAAGTTCCATTCTCCAAACGGAGAGATAAACCTTGAGATGAAGCAGACGAAATGGCATCGACCCGATTGAGAGAGTAGTACCGAGTACTCATCTTCAGAGGCAGATTGCAGAATGATCAACACCGCTGGGATTCGGAGGCAGGCTCCTTTGGAACAGAGCGAGACCCTTTCATATGGAAAGGATATAGTGCATGACGCAGTTTTCCTGGTGTTACGAGATTTTACAAGAGATCCATCCTCATATTCCCATGATAACATAGGGATCCATCATGATCTGTCTGTTCCATCTCCCTTGGAACAATCATGGGACATAGATGATGAGTCGGACGTAGCTTTGGCCGAAATACCGCATTTCTTTGACAATCTGACTCCTGATATTTCTGAGTTGGTGGCAAGTACCACGTAGCTTAGCCCACTTCCAT
Organism: Ottelia alismoides; assembly: GCA_037367405.1. Classification (NCBI taxonomy): domain Eukaryota; kingdom Viridiplantae; phylum Streptophyta; class Magnoliopsida; order Alismatales; family Hydrocharitaceae; genus Ottelia; species Ottelia alismoides. The sequence goes on from JAZKJV010005183.1 coordinate 880,638, forward strand.
ATAGCACACAACCGGATTCAAACTTCGTTCAGCCCGATATGCTTGATGACACCACACTACCAGAGCTGAAGTCCTTGCCTCCTACACTGAAATATGCCTTTCTTGTGGGACCCAAAGAAAGATATCATGTTATAATTAGTTCATACTTGACTTTAGAACAAGAGTCTAGGTTGTTAGAAGTCTTAGAGAGGAACCGCACAGCAATAGGTTGGACCGTGTCGGATCTCTTGGGGACCAACCCCGCTCTCTGCTCACACCACATTTATATTGAGGATAATGTGAGACCTTCCCGTGAATTCCATAGGAGACTTGACCCCAATCTACGGGAAGTAGTGAAGAATGAGATAGAAAAATGGTACAAGGAAGTGTTTATATACCCTATTTCTAACTCTAAGTGGGTGGCCCTACTTCATGTTGTCCCGAAGAAGTCGACGATCCAGATGGTCAGCAACGAGGAATGGGTAGAGATCGCGACACGAGTACCCACATCATAGTGCGTCTATGTCGACTACATGCGCTTGAATTTTGCGACCAAGAAAGACCACTTTCCCTTACCATTCATCGATCAGATCTTGGAGAGACTAGTGGGGAAAGTGTTCTTATGTTTTCTTGACGGCTACTCATGTTACAACCAAGTGGCCATAGCCCTTAAGGACCAGGAAAATACCACATTCACATGTCCATTCAGTACTTACGCGTTCAAGCGCATGCCATTCGAGCTCTGTAATGCCCCAGGAACTTTTCAGCAGTGCATGATCGTCGTATTTGCCGAAATGATGGGGGATTTCCTGGAATTATTCATAGAAGACTTCTCGATTTATGGTGATTCCTTTGATACATGTTTATCACACTTGGATCGAGTCCTTAAGGAGTGTAGGGAGGTGAATCTGGTACTTTCATAGGAAAAGAGTCACTTTATGGTGACGAAGGGTATTGTGTCGGGACATGTCATCTTCAGAAGGGGAATGGAGGTAGACCCTGTCAAGGTGGAAGTGATCAAGAAACTTGATCTACCGACCAACAGAAAGTCGGTGCGGTCATTCCTATGGCATGTTGGATTTTATAGGAGATTTATTCGGGATTTTTAGAAGATTTCCCACCCACTAACTGAGTTTTTAGAGAAATACACAGAGTTCATTATAGATCACAAGTGTTAGGAGGCCTTTGAGCTCCTGAAGATGAAGATCGGTGCCTCGCATATCCTACAAGCTCTTAATTGGTCTCTCCTTTTTGAGATCATGACAAACGCTTCAGATTTTGCTATAGGAGCAATGTTAGGACAACGAAAAAATGGGATCCAATTTGTGATCCACTGTGCAAGCAAAGTATTAGACCCTACATAGAAAAATTATCCCATGACTGAAAAGGAAATGCTCGATGTAGTATGGGCCCTCGAAAAGTTTAGGTCGCATGTTTTGGGCTCTAAGGTGACAATCTACACTGATCACACATCTATTCGATATTTAATGGAAAAGAAGGATGCAAAGACACGTCTTCGTAGGTGGATTTTGTTCCTCCAAGATAAAAGATAAACCTAGAGAGAAGAATGTTTTGGCTGATCATCTCTCTCGGATTGACCTTAAGGATTCTCCTAATTTTGAACATATAGAGAGAGACTTTTCCATACGAGTCAATTTGTGTTATTGACTCACTCCCGTGGTATGTGATGAATCCACATTTTGTCATCTTTATTCTATCATTTTGGCATCAAAAACCCTGGCAAATGCGTGTAAATACCTTTAATTCCAGCATCTTAGCATCCATGCATATGCATGTAAATAGTGTATAAAATACTGTATTTAAAGCCAAAATTATAGAATAAATAATAGAAAATAAAAATAATAAAATAGTATAAATATTTTGTGACCCAACACCCCCGAGACCTAGGCATCTTGATGAATAGGTCGACAAGGAATAAAGTAGGGGGAGATAAGAGCCAAAATACAATAAAAACACCTCTTATTTAATTCATTCTATCTTCATTTTGGGACTTATTTTTGGCTCCACTTTTTATACTCCAAATCAAGAAACTTTGTACATGAAAGTTGTAGATAATTAAACATATAAAAATACAAAATTTATTTCACACAAAAATAATGTACAGATAAAAGTTACGATCTGAATAAAATTCCAGAATCCTAACTTCCCAGACCAGTATCTCGCAAATAAAAACTCGAAACGCATAAACTCACCTTTAATTGTATATAATTTAAAATAAGCTATTTATGGCGGTGGTTTCACGTTTGGTGGAGTTACGGTTTGAAAGTTGAGTTTTGGAACCCTATTGTATATTTGTACAGATTAAAATATTCAATTTATTATTTATTTATTATTTTTATAATTTTATATTTTTATAATTTTGTAAGTATTATTTATAATATATATGTACATTGAAACAGGAATGAAACAAAAACAAAACACAAAAATAAAATACTTGTCTAGAATACATAGGTATAATACCTATACCTATACCTGTATAATTACTACTTATATTTTATTAAGTGTATAAAATACATCAGAAAAATAAAATAAAAATATATTTATGTGTATAAAAATATTTTATAAATTTATAAAATAATAAAAAAATAAATAAATTAAATATACAAAATAAAAATAAAATAATAAAATATATAGATATACATACCTATACAACCCTAAAAAGGTAACTTGTAATTATAAACCTTATAAAAATAATTAAAAATCATATTAAAATATCTTAGAAAATAACAAATATTTTTTACTTTTTTTGAGGATTTTTCCTGGTTGGTCCACGTGGACCAACCAGGTGACTCTGAGAGTTGACCGGTGGGTCAACTCTCTGACCCGCCCCATGTGTGCCTGTTAGGGCTGAGTTTTGACCTATGTTCACGATTTTTTCGAGGAGTCCTCTTGCACCAAATCACCCCACTTCCTTCACAACTTTTGTTCCTTGGGCAATGGTGATTCACGCCCTTAGCTTTTCTTGGGCGTTGAATCACTGATCCACCTCTGACACCTCGTTCTTCCTAGCTTGACCGTCAACCCTACTTAAACTTCCCCTCCTCGTTTCTCTCTATTTTGAAACCCATTTTGTCCTGATCTTCTCCCCCTTTGGTGTGCTTTGGGTACCTGGAGGTGACAGCTCCAGATTTGGCTCGTCAAGGCGGAGATTTGTCGCGGATTAGGGCGAGTTCCACCACCTCCGGCGTGCTCCTAGACATCCTCGCAGTGACGGAGGACGGCGGTGGAAGGCGAGCGCGGCGATCCAAACTCGTCGGGCCCGTGTTCTACCTCTGTTCCGTTGATATCCTCCCGAAGATCTAATCTGGGCCGCACAAGCCGAACGGGTATCGGCGCACAGAAGCTCGACACGTGTCAAGTGGGAGAAATCCCACCGTCCGATAGCGCCACGGTGAGGGTATTTTGCATCTCATCCCTCGCCCATTTTTGTATATCTATTTAGTCCATAAACTGTTGTTTGTAGTTTAAATATTATTGTAATATTTGCATCCAAGCCCCCGAACTTTACTTATTTGCACTTAGGTACTTGTCCACGTCACCTCACGTGCATGTACGCATGAGGGGATTGGACATTTTGCACAGGACCCCTCGTGGGTTTGGTTATTTCGTTTTGGTCCAAAAAGTTCCAGATCTAGTGTAATGTTTTTGGAGTATTTGCATTAAAGCCCTCGCAAGTTTTGTTATTTGCATTGGTGTCTCTGCCAGGAGCGCGTGCGTACGCACGTGGGCTTGGCATTTTTGTAAGAATACCCTTGTGTGTTTTGGCATTCGTATTCAGTCCATTAAATGTGATATTTAGTTGTGAAATTTTATGAAAAATTGCAAGGAATCCCTTGGATGTTTTCTTAATTACATATATGACCTTGCTAGGAGTGTAATTTCTTGTTGTTGTATCTATTTATTGCAAGCATTTATAAATTGCGAAAAATCATCGAAAAATTAGGTTAAGCTCCTATTTTTGTTCATTCACGCCATATTTTTGTGTTGCATTTTTATTGCATTTTCATAATTATTAAAAATAAAAAACATTCATTTTCAACACTGTTTGCATTAGAAAATCCATAAAAATTAGTAAAAGTTTTTGTAAAATTCCAAAAAAAATATATTTTGCATGTCTTATCATCCTTTAGTGACGTTCCAAAAACCATTAAAAATTTCAAAACAAAAACCTTAAAAATTAGAAAACTCCTAAAAACTTCATAAAAATCTCAAAAATTATAGAAAAATCCTAAAAGGCAAACTCAGTTTCTGTAGTTTCCTTATTGTATTGCCTTTATTTTAAAATTAATTTGAGGAATTTTGGGTACTGTTTGTTATTTTTAATCCTCGTTTTAATTTCAGCCAGTAGCTAAGTTCACTGTTTGCTAGTGTTTTGACTTTTAAAAATACCAAAAACATTCAGAAAAAACTATAAAAATCACACAAACACTAGAAAATTATAAAAAGACCAAAAACATTTGATTCCCCGATTGTTGACATTTTTCTTTATTTTTATAAATCCTCCATCCTCTCTTTCCCTATATTGTGTATATCTCCTATTTAGAGAAAAAAGAATATACAAAAAAGTAGAAAATATAAAAGTAAATAAAAAATCAGTAAATTAAAAATCAAAATACAAAAATATAAAATCACAAATTAAATAAAAAATATAAAATTTAAAACCCACAAAAATTTGCATACTTGTAGACACTTGATCGCATATCACATTCTTGTGCATCTTTGCTTGATTTATCCTGCTTGCTCCCTGAGTTCGACACTCTACACATACTTGCACTATACACACATATTGTAGAGTTGTAATAAATTTGACTCCACATTTGTTTCTCATTTCTTGATTTATATTGTGGGTTCATTGTTGATTAATACGAGTTTAGTGAGGGGTCATCGCAGCGACTCTTGTCTCTGCCTTGTGTGAGATATTTAGACCCTCGCCAAATCCACGTTATCAAATGGCGTCGTTGCCGGGGAGCAACATCGTATAGATCGTATCTTTGAGTGATTGTGATTGCCTACATTATTGCTTTATTTTATCTCTCCATTTTTGATATATATTGTTGAGCTATCTGACCACTTTCTTTCTTGTCTTCTTGCGAGGGACCGCTGATCGAGGAGGATCGCCTAGGGGATCCTGACCATCCTTGGGAGGCAGAGTCGGCTATTCTACCGTAGCCGTCAGGAGAGAGCAGGAGGATTTGAGAGAGAGAGGGTAGTTAGTGATTTATTTTTGTGAGAGAGAGGCATTATTAATTTGTAATAATACAGGTACATTTGGACTTGGACACTCGGGACCAATTTCCAAGAGTTTGTACACTTGGGAGCTCACCGCGGTTTTCATCGGTTTTCTACCGCTTGTCATTTTCTTGTTTTGTTTTCTTGTCTTTACATTTTTGTGGAATGAGCCCTTAGTTTTTAGGCTTGCTTGATCGTGTAGTCTAAGGCCAAACCCCTAATAACCTTTGCATGCACCTATAGATTTGTCGTTTGGACTTAGATTTAATTAATTGTTAAACACATAATCTGAAACCACCGCGCAGGGAGGGGTCGTATACAGCGTGTGCAGGATCCATTGTGGTGGACACCGATCGGCCCCCAAGACCAGACTTCTAGGTTTCGCTTTGTGTTTAGCATTTAGTTCTTCACGCTAGCAGTTGCCTGCTTAGGACGATTTCCATGTGCATATCAGCATATAGCATAGGTTTACAAATTCCTGTTTCACATCCCGCATGGAGAGAGCTGGGAAGCACTGTAAGTCTTCTAACTTAGCATTCATCATTTAGGTACTAAGGTGAGATTTCTATCTTAGTGCCAACTTGCATTGTCTTTTCCGACTCTCTTCCCCTGTTTTTGGATCAAATAGGAATCAAAGAAAAATACAAAAACGTTAGGCGCTTGTATTGAATTGACTCAAAGCAAGTGATAACACCAAAAAAATTAAAAAAGGGACTGCTAATAAAAACTTGACCTAAATAAAATTGACTAATTGGACTCATTGCTTGGGGTGAGTAGTACCCTCATTGTATTCAGGTTGCATGGGAAGGTCTCCTTCCAAGTGAGAGAGCGGCTTCGTAAGGATTAGAGCGCAAAACCCAGTCCGTGGCTGCCTTGTGTATCGCCTGGATTACCGAAGTATTGGCGCTTCTATCGTACGTACACGAGTAGGGCTTGGTAACCATTGATGACTCTCTATTGTGTAGAGCATCGACCTTGTCCGACGTATTGAGACTAGGCCACGCCTTCACGGGGGTGTCTGTCTCATCGTCTTGCATCTGAGTAGGTTCTTGCACGCTCATGGGTGATTCCGTTGCGAGCGAGATTCGAAGTATCGGTTTCGCCTATCGGCTTCCTCCATCTATTTCTTTGGCTGAGTAGGGATCCAAGAAGGGTTACAAGGACCTCAAAAAGTGTAGACTACAAGTTACACAGGAGGAGGACAAGTACGGGGTACTTATCTGGCAGTACTCTCTCTCCTATAGGCATAGCGCTCTAAGGACTCGTTCAAAGATAATTGCCTGAATCCAAAACTAAAAACTACAAAGATAATAGTCGATCCCTTGCGGCTTCACGAGTTGAGTTGGTGAACCCCTTGTATTGTGTTTGATTGATTAGTTGATTTAGGTCAAGATCAAAAACACTACACAATTGTGCACAATTTTGCCCCCCCCCCCCTCTTTCTTCACTTCTCAAAATCTTGCTCTTCTCAATAATCACGATGATGGGAAGGAGATCTCTTAGGCCTTCTCTGACGGCACCGCTATCCAGCACTCCTCCCTATTCATCTAGGACGGCTTCGGGGAGTCTAGACCCACTCTCCGAACCTAAGTTCACTTCCACCCTGTTCCCCCTCGACCACCCTTCTTCCTCCATCAGTCCAGTAGTTTCAGAGAATGAGGTCCTTTACTTGGGGATTGATTGACGGTACGGGATTAGGATCCTACTTCTTTCACCAGAAGAGTGCAACACAGAGCTCAGAACATTTGACGGCACCTGAGATGGGTTCTTTTGCCTTTTCAGAGAATCCAGCAATGGCAGACAGAGGAGAACACCCAAATGAGCAGGAACACCCTCCATTCTTATATGATCAATCTACCATCAACAATTCATTACTAGCCTCCCTGGAGACCATGCAGCGACAAATCAGAGACCAGCGAGTATTCATGGGTGATATTATGAGAGAGCCGGTGCAGATGCGAGAGGGGAGACGACAGACATGAGGGTAGTGGTGGAGATATACCAGTAGCCGCAGACAAAGGAGGATGACCTGACCAGGAGAGGCTGCCACAGATGACCATGAGGTAGTTGCACAACCCAGCTGCAACCCTCACTCACCGATGGATTCAGCATCCTCCCATTGTTGGGAACTTTGAGCTTCGCCCGCAGACGATCCAATTGTTGCCCAAGTTTCATGGGTTAGCCACCAAGGAACCTCATCTCCATCTGCAGGAGTTTGAGATGATTTGTAGCACTGTCCATGACAGATTTGTGGACGAGGATACAATCAAAATGATTGCCTTCCCATTCTCTTTAGCTGACAGAGCAGCCTACTGGCTGAAACACCTTGGGAGGTACGTCACATCTTGGGCACAACTCCAGACCGCATACTTGAATAAGTATTATCCTCTTGGTCGGACGAACGCAGCACGCGCGATGATCAGTAATTTCATAATGATCCCAAATGAACAATTCCATGAGGCTTGGGATCGCTTCAGAGAGCTTATCGACCGGTGTCCACATCATGAGATATCCAAGCCCAACTTGGTTTAAAGTTTTTTCTGTAGGCTGACACCTGAGCTGCAGGGGCTTGTAAATGCCTCTTGTGGTGGGTCCTATTTTTCCAAAGGTGAAGATGACATATGGGCCATCTATGAAGGAATGGCAGAAAACTCAACAGTTATGGCCCAAGCCCGAGTCTACACGCAGCAGAAGCCCCCCAAGGAGCAAGAACATTTCAGAGGATCGCCCGCATCAATGATGATCCCCACACTCCGTCGGCAGCCACAACTCAAGCCGAATCCGCAGCAACCGACATGAGAATAATTAGCGAGAAGTTGGACTGCCTCGAGATCCTCAAGAAGAAGCAGAGTCAAGGTCTTGCCCAGATGGACCTTATCACGAAGACCATGAGTGACATGAAGATGCAGATTCTTTGCATCCAGGAGGCACGGACGTCTACTCAGCAGCCTCCCAGGTCACGGGTTGATCCTAGCCTTCTGCCTCACACCGCCATGTTAACCACATCCAAGCAGATCTGGTCCAGCAGCTACAGTATTACCTGTCGCAGCCACCATCTCAGGACACTCAAATGGTGGTCTATCAGCCTGATCAGCCACTGGCAGTTCTTCATCCACCATCCTTCGAGCAGGAGCCATTAATGGAAGTCAATGGGATATGGTACGACTGGTACCCACAGCCACTCGGGATTCGACGTGATCACCCCGGATTCCGTTGGACCACTAGTGGCACCTCATCTCAGCAGCAACCTCCGGCTCAGGGACAATAGAACAGCCAGCAGCAGCACCAGCCCCAGTATGCCCACCAGCAGTACCAGCATGGTCCTCGTCCAGCCTATCAGATACAACAGTGGTGGCAGCGTCAGCAACCTCACCAGACACACTCCCAACCATCCCAGTATTATTCTCACCAGCAGCAGCCTCATTTTCAGTAGGGGAACACTTCTGGTTCTCAGACGCCAGCATTTGAGAACCCAGCACTAGATGATCTCACCCGCTTGATTTCTGACCAAGCAGGCATCATTCCGACAGGAAATGGATGAGTTCCAGCAGGAGATGAGATATATCATCAAAGGCAAAGCCGCCATACCTACAGATCGAGCCCAATCCGAACAATCTAAAAAGGAAGTCTGAGAAGGTACAGTTTACAGAGGATACTTCTCCTGGTGATTATTTGAGTGACATGTCTTCTTTGTATGATGCTGATTTCGTGACTACTAGAAGCGGTAGGATGCCAGCCGGCGGTGCCTCGTCTGAGAGACAACCACACGATGAACCAGGAGCACCAGATGAGCAGAGTAGTGGTGTTAATGCCGCTGATGATGTTGATGACGGTGGTGCTGATACCACCCAGGATGGAGATCCAGATGACGGTGTTGAGGCCGTCAAGACACCAGATGTAGACGGTGGTGTTGATGCCACCATTTTTGATGCAGAGCCAGAGCACGATTTTGATGTCGCGAAGCCAGATGCCGTTGGTGGTATTGAAGCCACCACTTCCACTTCTGTTGAGCTCCCATCTGTAGTGTTGCCACCTTTTGTATCTTAGGACTGTGGTAACAAAAAGAACAAAAAATGAATAAAGTAAAGGTTCCTATATCTACCTCGAGTCCATATGTGTTGCATGATGATCATTATCTGGATTCTATTCCCTCACAAGCACAGGAACCTATCCCTAGTCCTCCATCTGAGGAGGCCCCTACCATCCCCTTCCCCGAAGCACTCCGCTTGGCGAAGGGGAACAAAAGAGAAAATCCAAAAAAGACTCAACAGGTAGAGTTCAGCAACCAGATGATTGATAGATTCCAGATCCAGCTGACTCTACAGGAGGCACTTGAGCACATCCCCCTCTTCCAAAAGAGCTTGAAAGAGAAGACTACAGTCCGCAGGAAGAGGAGGAACCACAGAGATCATATCCATGTGCTCACCCATTCTACTTGTTGCACCATTTAGAACCGATTGCCAGCCAAGAGACCTGATGCATGAGCTCCCTATGTCAGATGCGAGATTCAGGAGTAGCGGTTCGATCGTACCCTATTAGACAGTGGATCTTCGATCAACCTCCTTCCGGCAGCCATACTCGACCGATTCGAGTTTGGTCCTCTTCTTTGGAGCAGGACGGTCCTTCAGTTTGCTTATAGGTCAACTAAGAGGCCGAAGGGGTTGTTAAGTGACGTGGTCGTTACCATTCAGGGCCTGAAATTCCCCATGGACTTTGTTGTATTGGACATGGAGATCCCTGAGTCGGTAACAGATGCCCCTATCATACTTAGACGCCCATTCTTGGCCACTGCCAAGGCGGTGACCGATCATGATAATGGGACGGTGTGCTTTCACGTAGAGGGCGAGAGTATACAAATAGAGACGATCGACGAGACTAGAGCGAGAGAATTAGCATACTCAGAACAGTTCAGTGATACCGAGCAGATGACAGAGGCTGAGCAAGACATCCACCAGGAGTGTGATTTTGTGATGACAGATGATGAATCCATTTGAACAGATCCAGTAGCACAGACTTTCGCCTTGCCTGCAGATTCACCCTATTTATAGCATATGGCAGTTGAGAGCATGGATAGCACATCCATAGACGAGGATACCTTTCAGGCTAACAGTTCGGTGATGAATGGCGATGCAGAGTTCCATTCTTGTTCTTCTAGTTTTAATACCTCGGATTCAGACATCGATTGGGATGATTTTGACGACTATTTGCCGTGTCTGATTCCTTATGAGCTGATAGCCATGAAGGAGTGTGAGCCAGTACAGTTTATTGATGATTCAGCCAGATTCCCTTCGTCAGATTCTCATGCGCAACGAGAGTTCTCACATGCAGACGTGGTAGCCTTTACACAGATATATCAGAAGCCAGATCTGCCACCTCCCAGTTGTCCAGAACTGAAACCCTTGCCGCAGTCCCTGAAGTATAGATTCCTTGCGGGGAGCCAGATATGCACCCAGTCATTATCTCAGCAGGTTTGACTGGAGAGCAAGAATCTCGTCTGATGGAGGTTCTTGCAAGAAACTGCAAGGCGATAGGATGGAGTATAGCTGATCTCCAGGGGATTAGTCCGGCTAGGCCTTCGCGTGAGTTCCAGCGACGGTCGAACCCGAATCTTTGAGATGTGGTCATGAAGGAAATATCGAAGTGGTGGAGTGCCGATTTTATCTACTCCATCTCCGACTCCAAGTGGGTTAGTCCATTACATGTGGTACCCAAGAAGATAAGTATCACTACAGTTGTGAATGAGCCTGGAGAGGAGATAGCTACCCGGGTACCCACTTCTTGGAGGGTCTGTGTAGACTACAGATGATTGAATCAGGCCACCAAGAAGGATCATTTCCCACTACCATTCATTGATCAGATTATCGAGAGGTTAGCTGGGAAGAGTCACTACTATTTTCTTGACGGGTACTCCGGTTACAATCAAGTGGCCATTGCGCCCGAACACCAAGAGAAAACGATATTCACCTTTCCGTTTGGGACTTACGCTTTCAGATGGATGCCCTTTGGTCTATGTAACTCCCCTACGACATTCCAAAGGTGCATGTTGTCCATTTTCTCGGACATGGTGGGTGACTGCTTAGTGGTCTTCATGGATGACTTCTCGGTCTATGGCGATGGGTTTGATGCTTGTCTTGATTGCCTAGACTGTGTGCTTCAGCGCTGCATAGAGGTCAACCTTGTTTTGTCTTGGGAGAAGAGTCATTTCATGGTGACTCAGGGGACGGTCCTTGGCCATATCATCTCCGACAGGGGCATGGAGGTCGAACCAGCTAAGGTGGATATCATTAGAAAACTCAATCCATCGTCCAATTTACGTCAATTGCGATCTTTTCTGGGGCATGTCAGTTTCTACCGACGGTTCATTCAGGACTTCAGTCGTCTCGCCCGACCGCTTACTGATTTGCTGATGAAAGACACCGAGTTCATTGTAGATGATAAGTGTCTTGCATCTTTTGAGACTCTCAAGAATATGGTTGTCACGACTCCTGTCCTTCATCCACCCAATTAGTCTCTTCCATTCGAGATCATGACGGACGCTTCTAATTTTGCCGTAGGGGTTGTGCTTGGACAAAGGAGGGATGGAATGTCGTATGCCATTCACTACGCCAGCCGGACTTTGGATGCCGCTTGGCGGAATTACACTGTGACAGAGAAGGAAATGCTGGCCATAGTCTTTTATTTGGATAAGTATCGATCATATATTCTCGGATCTAGAGTGACTATCTATACAGATCACACCGCCATCTGATACCTCATGGCCAAGAAGGATGCCAAAGCTCGCCTTACCATATGGATCCTTCTGCTCCAGGAGTTTGATATTGAGATTAAGGATAAACCTGGAGTTAAGAATGTGGTGGCGGATCATCTCTCCCACTTAGAGAACCTTGAGGAATCTGAGCCCAGTACACCTATTACTGAGACATTCCCAGATGAGGCGATCTTGGCTATCACCTCGCTCCCATGGTATGCCAACGTTGTGAACTATCTTGTCACCAAGACGGTTCCCCAGGGTTGGCCCAGGCAGAAACTTGAGACCTTCTTAGCTAAGGCCAAGTTTTAACATTGGGAGGATCCCGTCCTTTATCATGAAGGAGGGGATAGCATCTAGAGGATGTACATTCCTCAAGAAGAATAGCATAGCGTCCTCACCTACTGCCACAAGCTTGAGGTAGGAGGACATCATTCTGGGAGACGGACAGCACAGAAGGTACTCCAATCCAGCCTTTGGTGGCCTACTCTCTTCAAGGATTCAGATGAATTCGTGAAGAGATGTACTGACTGTCAGAAGATGGGTACTTGCGGACACAGAGACATGATGCCCATGCAGTCCATTTCACTTTTGTGAGGTTTTTGATGCATGGGGAATTGATTTCATGGGCCTATTTACTAAGAGTCAGGAGTTTGAGCACATTTTGCTCGCTGTGGATTATGTCAGCCGATGGGTTGAGGCCATCCCTGCTCGAGCCGCAGATGCTAAAACCGTGTGCCGATTTTTAAGGAAAAATATCATTTCACGGTTCGGGGTACCTAGAGTTCAGATTTCAAACGGGGGGTCTCACTTTATTAATGATAAAGTGAGGGCCCTTGCAGACAAGTTCGGCATTGACCATCGTGTTGCCATGCCATATCACCCTCAGACTAATGGTCTTGCCAAAGTATCGAATAGGGAGATCAAGACTATCTTACAGAATGTTGTCCGCCCAGATCGAAAGGATTGGTCACAACTTTGGACTCGGTCTTGTGGGCCTATCGGACTTCCTTCAAGACACCATTAGGGACATCTCCCTTTCATCTCGTCTATGGCAAGTCATGCCATCTGCCAGTGGAAATCAAGCATAAGTCACGTTGGGCAGTTACTAAGTTATTATTGGATCCCGAGAGCATAGGAGAACAGAGGAAAGCAGAGTTGGCAGCCCTGGAGGAGTTGAGAGATACAGCCTTTTCTAGCAGCCTACAGTATAAGGAAAAAGTGAAGACATGACACAATTCTCATATCAGCCACAAACAGTTTGAGCCCGATCAACGTGTATTGTTGTTTGATTCCAGGCTGAAGTTATTTCCAGGGAAATTACAGAGTAAGTGGAAAGGTCCATATGTGGTCAGGAAGGTACATGACAATGGTAGCATTGATATATCCAAGCTGTCATCTTCCTCTACCTTTCGTGTTAACGGTCAGCGCTTGAAGTTATATCTAGACCATGATCCGACGACTGTTGACGTTGCCCCCATCCTTCTGGTATGAGATGTGTTCTTCGACTCGGATCATTTGCATCTCATACATGGTTATCACTTCCATCTTCCGTTGTATAGATCCATCTATCCATATCACTCTTTCATTCTTTGATTTGTTGATATCTTTTCTTCTTTTCTTCTTTTTCCTTTTCTATCCCCTGTATCTATCAAAAAGGTGTTGCCCCTTGTAGACAGTTTTCTATACTTAGGACGTACTTTGTCCTAAGTATAGGGGGTATGCACCCCGAGTTGTTCTATTCTTTTCGATCCTCTCCATTGTCTTCTCTTCTTGTCTATACTTAGGGTATCTTACCCTAAGTATAGGGGGAGACAGTCTGAGTACGATCTGTTCATTCCCACCCTTGACCCTCCCTTTGTGTACAGTCTGTTATACTTAGGATTACTTGATCCTAAGTATAGGGGGGACGGTCAACTTCTCATTCATTCATTCATCCAATCATCTCTTATTCATTTATTAGTTGGTCTTGCCTATACTTAGTATGAGTTATGTCTTCTCTTTTCTCTCCGATCTATGAGGACATAGCTCAAGCTAAGTATAGGGGGTCGCATATACTACGTATATAATTTAACCATAACTCGTACTTTCGTATTTTTAGTAATAACTATGGCTAATTATACCAATTAAATTCATTAAAAATACTTAATAAAAAGATGTGATTATTCCTCAAATTTTTCTTGTACTTACTGATTAATAAATCAGGTGAAAATATTTTTTGCAAAATGCTTGAAAAATAGTTTGAAAATCCTTGCGAAAATCTTTTGAAAACTATTTGTAAAACAATTTGTTACATGTTTTCAACCTTTGTAAAAATATCTTGATTGAAAAATGATCTTCTTTGTGTGAAATAAAATGTTTGAAAAACGATTTGCAAATGATTTGAAAAATGCTTGCAAAAACATGTGAAAAATCTATATATACTATTTGGAAAACCTTTGCAAAATGATTTACAAATGTGTGTACATGTTTGTAAAAAACTATTTGTAAAAATTATGTTGGACTATAGTTTTCAAAATTGTTTGAAAAACCTTTTCAAATAAGTTGAGGAATACATACATCTCACCAAAATTCACTATATATAGTTATAAAATTGACCACTTACCCTTGTAAATTCTTAAAATCTACTTCTTGTATATATAAGATGCACCCCCGTGTAAATATTTGTACCTAGTTTTTAGCCAAATTATTTTCTTTTCAAAAATCCCAAAAATATTTGCAAAATTAAAATACAAAAACACTTGAAAATTTCCTCAAAAATACAAAAAATGCATATGAATCATCTTTTCAAAAATCTATAAAAAGTTCAAAATCTTGAAAATTGCATCACAAAAATATTTTTTGCATAGCATGGCATTCACATTTTTCGGATTGAGTTTGATACTTGGACGAGTCTAAGTAAAATCCGAAGATTGGAGCTTGGTTGGACCTTAAATCAACCTAATTAACAGGAACCTTATAGGAATTGGAATTGAGGTACTTCGGGTCTAGTTGACTTAATTCTTTGAGGATCACGAGACTTGGTTCAATGGATTCGTGACTGCCTAAGTAGAGTATTTCGGAGCACACGCATGACTCTTGTTGATAATGACCTAACTTGGACACCTGCACCTTTCACATGGCTCAACTCAGTTGGAGTGGTGAGGGGGTTGGATTTGCTGGTATGAGACCCACACAGGTGGAAACACTTGTCCTCCTCTACGGAGGGAAGTGCACCCCAACCCGTCCAGTGATGATGAGTTTCGAGGATAGGAGATCGTGGGTTGCAATAAAGCTTCAAAAGAGGGATAGTCCGCTAGCTCAAGAGGAAAACCTCCCTATGTAAATGTTGTTGTGTAGAGTATTCAAAAAATGCAAAAAGCAAAAACTCCAAAAAAAATTGGACAGGCCAGTACAAAAATAAAAATGCCTGCCGGACTGTACATAGGTGTAAAGTATAGGGGGATGTTGAGTCCACATTTCATCATCTTTATTCTATCATTTTGGCATCAAAAACCCTGGCAAATGCATGTAAATACCTTTAATTCCATCATCTTAGCATCCATGCATATGCACGTAAATAGTGTATAAAATATTGTATTTAAGGCCAAAATTATAGAATAAATAAAAGAAAAGAAAAAAGAATAAAATATTGTAAATATTTTATGACCCAACACCCCCGATACCTAGGCATCTTGATGAATAGGTCGACAAGGAATAAAGTAGGGGGAGATAAGGGCCAAAATACAATAAAACACCTCTTATTTAATTCATTCTTTCTTCAATTTGGGACATATTTTTGGCTCCACTTTTTATACTCCAAATCAAGAAACTTTGTACATGAAAGTTGTAGATAATTAAACCTAGAAAAATATAAAATTTATTTCACACACAAATAATGTACAGATAAAAAGTTACGATCTGAATAAAATTCCAGAATCCCAACTTCCCAGACCTGTATCTCGCAAATAAAAACTTGAAAGCACCAAACTCACCTTTAATTGTATATAATTTAAAATAAGCTATTTAATAGCAGTGGTTTCGCGTTTGGCGGAGTTACGGTTTGAAAGTTGAGCTTTGGAACCTTATTGTATATTTGTACATTTTAACATATTCAATTTATTATTTATTTATTATTTTTATAATTTTATATTTTTATAATTTTGTAAGTATTATTTATAATATATATGTATATTAAAACAGGAATAAAACAAAACACAAAACACAAAAATAAAATACTTGTCTAGAATACATAGGTATAATACCTATACCTATACATGTATAATTACTACTTATATTTTATGAAGTGTATAAAATACATAAGAAAAATAAAATAAAAATATATTTATGTGTATAAAAATATTTTATAAATTTACAACATAATAAATAAAAATAAATAAGTTAAATATACAAAATAAAAATAAAACAATAAAATATAGATATGCATACCTATACAACCCTAAAAAGGTAACTTGTAATTATAACCTTATAAAAATAATTAAAAATCATATTAAAATACCTTAGAAAATAACAAATATTTTTTACTTTATAACCTAAATGTAATAAAATCATTTGTTATTTTTAAAATAATTAATCAAACTTTTTTCGGGGATTTGTGCCTCTGAGAGTTCACCGGCGGGTCAACTCTCTGACCCGCCCCATGTGCGCCTGTTAGGGTTGAGTTGACCTATGTTCGTTATTTTTTCGAGGAGTCCTCTTGCACCAAATCACCCCACTTCCTTCACAACTTTTGTTCCTTGGGCAATGGTGATTCACGCCCTTAGCTTTTCTTGGGCGTTGAATCACTGATCCACCTCCGACACCTCGTTCTTCCTAGCATGACCGTCAACCCTACTTAAACTACCCCTCCTCGTTCCTCTCAATTTTGAACCCCATTTTGTCCCGATCTTCTCCCCCTTTGGTGTGCTTTGGGTACCTGGAGGTGACAGCTCCAGATTTGGCTCGTCAAGGCGGAGATTCGTCGCAGATTAGGGCGAGTTCCACCACCTCCGGCGACCCCCAGTCGTCGAGGTACTTTTTACCTCAGGTTCACTCCTTTGAGGTGTTTATTGTCCTCTTTTCCTTGTCCCAGTTACTCACAGTAGTCCTAGGATTCATTTCCCATCTTTACCCCCGCATTTCACCTATCGATTCACATAATCGATACCCTCGCCGGAGCTACCTCCGACCAACTGTCATCTTCGCCATCCCGGCGTCCATTTGCTCCCCCAACCATCGATCACTTTGCCCTCGAAGGTTTAATCCTTTTTGTGCAGGTCATAGGTGTATAAAGAGCTCCTGGAGCCATTTTGCTCGAGTGTTGGAGATACCTGGAGGGCACCAGCTCCTCCGACCTTGCAGGTGAACGCCAGATGATCTCCGGCCCTTTTGAAGCCTTCAGAAGATAAAGGGAGCCACCGGCGTGCTCCTCTACATCCTCGCAGTGACGGAGGACGGTGGCGGAAGGCGAGCGCGGCGATCCAAACTCATCGGGCCCGTGTTCTACCTCTGTTCTTGCAACACAGCTCGGAGTCGTCGGATTCGCCCTTTTCTTCCAGACCATGCATCCACCGTTTGATCACACGCAGCCTCAGCCGTTGATATCCTCCCGAAGATCTAATCTAGGCCGCACAAGACGAACGGGTATCGGCGCACAGAAGCTTGACACGTGTCAAGTGGGAGAAATCCCACCGTCCGATCGCGCCACGGCGAGGGTATTTTGCATCTCAACCCTCGCCCATTTTTGTATTTCTATTTAGTCCATAAACTATCGTCTGTAGTTTAAATATTGTTGTAATATTTGCATCCAAGCCCCTGAACTTTACTTATTTGCACTTAGGTCCTTGTCCACGTTACCTTACGTGCATGTGCGCATGAGGGGATTGGACATTTTACACAGGACCCCTCGCGGGTTTGGTTGTTTCATTTTGGTCCAAAAACTTCCAGATCTAGTGTAATATTTTTGGAGTATTTGCATTAAAGCCCCCACAAGTTTTGTTATTTGCATTGGTGTCCCTGCTAGGAGCGTGTGCGTACGTACGTGGGCTTGGCATTTTTGTAAGAATACCCTTACGGGTTCTGACATTCGTATTTAGTCCATTAAATGTGATATTTAGTTGTGAAATTTTGTGAAAAATTGCAAGGAAGCCCTTGGATGTTTGCTTAATTACATATATGCCCATGCCAACAGTGTAATTTCTTATTGTTGTATGTATTTATTGCATGTGTTTATAAATTGCGAAAAATCACCAAAATAAAGGTTAAGCTCTTGTTTTCTTGTTCATTCATGCCATGTTTTTGTGTTGCATTTTTATTACATTTTTATTGCATTTTCATAATTATTAAAATCAAAAACATTCATTTTCAATGCTGTTTGCATTAGAAAATCCATAAAAATTAGTAAAAGTTTTTGAAAAATTCCAAAAAAAATATATTTTGTGTGTCTTATCATCCTTTAGTGTCAACCCAATCATTAAAAATTTCAAAACAAAAACCTTAAAAATTAGAAAACTCCGAAAAACTTCATAAAAATCTCAAAAATTATAGAAAAAACCTAAAAAGGCAAACTCAGTTTCTATAGTTTCCTTATTGTATTGCCTTTATTTTAAAATTAATTTGAGGAATTTTGGGTACTATTTGTTATTTTTAATCCTCATTTTAATTTCGTCCAGTAGCTTAGTTCAATGTTTGCTAGTGTTTTGACTTTTAAAAATACCAAAACATTCAAACATCTATAAAAATCACAAAAACACTAGAAAATTATAAAAAAGACCAAGAACATTTGATTTCCTGATTTTTGACATTTTTTATTTTTATAAATCCTCCATCTTCTCTTTCCCTATATTGTGTATATCTCCTATTTAGAGAAAAAGAAAATAAAAAAAGTAGAAAATATAAAAAGAAAATAAAAAACCAGTAAATTAACAATCAAAATACAAAAATATAAATCAAAAATATAAAATCAAAAATTAAATAAAAAATATAAATTTTAAAACCCACAAAAATTTGCATACTTGTAGACACTTGATCACATATCACATTCTTGTGCATCTTTGCTTGATTTATCCTGCTTGCTCCCTGAGTTCGACACTCTACACATACTTGCACTATACATACATATTGTAGAGTTATAATAAATTTGACTCCACATTTGTTTCTCATTGCTTTATTTATATTGTGGGTTCATTGTTGATTAATACGGGGTTCGTGAGTGGTCGTCGCAGCGACTCTTGTCTCCGACTTGTGTGAAATATTTAGACCCTCGCCAAATCCGCGTTATCAGTATGCCAACATGGTGAGCTTCCTTATCTCCAAGCAAGTTCCCTAAGGTTGGAGTAGGAGCAGCATTGACCGACTGAAGTCGGATTCAAGGAGATACCACTGCGATCTGTTCCTTTTCTTTGAAGGGTCGCATGTTGTTTAGAGAAGGTGGATTCCTCAAGAGGAATACCTGAGCATCCTCGCATATTGACATTCTCTTGAGGCTGTAGGATGCCATTCGGGGAAGAGAACCGCCCACAACGTACAACAATGCGAATTATATTAGCGACCCTATTGTTGATGCGGTTTTATGCGGTTTAAAAAGTTGGCTTTACCGCGTCGTTATTGTTCCATGAAAAACCGCAATCAAACAAATAAGATTACAACTACAAGCATGTTGGAAAAATATGAGTTGTATAGTGCAAGTAGAGGATCGTATCCACAGGGACTAAGTAAACTTGCGATATTTGTTCTTCTTTCAAGCCTAATTAGAATTTTAATCCATGGCGACGAGAGAAAGATGTGAATTCTTGGAGAGACGATGCAATCTACGGTGAAAATACTTTCAAGAACTTAAAGTAAATGAATGAGGGCATGCGTGCAACTAACTAAGATAACGGGGGCCGAATTGCAAATTAAGATGAAAGAAATAAGAGGTCACTTACAATGTTTCAATAAAAAATAGTGGAATGTAAAACTTGCAATGCATATATTTAAAGAAAACTTAGAGATGAAAAGAAACCTTGCAAAATAAAAATGCTTTCAAATTCAATTCAAACAAAACCAACTAGTGTAAAAAATGCAAGATAGCTTATAATATTAGAGATGTTCCCTTCCAAATTCAACTTAAACAGGTTAACTAAGGGAATAAAAATGCGGGAGACAAATAATAGGGAGGAGAAATGCTTCTGTATCTGTTTACGGAATGAAGACGATGGTGACGACGACGGAGACAGATGCGTGGGCTGCTAGATGCGTGAGTAGGGAGGTGCGGGCTGAAGTGGCGGAGATGACCGCGGGCTGGAATACGCGAGGAAGAAGAGGGTGTGCAGTGCTGCGAGTTGCTGGACGTCCCTTGGAAAGTGGCCGGAGGTGGGCAGCTGTTGGAGTACCACGAGGAGGAGGGAGTGCGCGAGGGGAGATGGCCGCTGGCGCTGCGCTACTTCTATACCTGCATGAGAAAACGAGAGGGAGAGGTGTGCGTCCAAGAGAATAACGTGAGGGAGAGTATGTGCGTGAATGGCAAGTGGGGAGAGAGGGGGCATCATTTTATAATGGTATATGCTTGGAGACATCCCATGCAAGTGAAGATAAAATACCATTATTAGTGTATGGAGAGTTAATTTTTTTTGCATGGGGAAGACATATGTGTAGACGGCTAGAATGCATGGGACTGGGAGAGGCATTTTTATTATTTGCATGAGGAAGACATATGTTGGTGGCTCTATTTATGAGAATAAAGAATGAGACTTTTATACTATCACTCCTCCCCATTTCTTTCCAACAAAATGTAAAGTGAAATGTGATGGTTGTTGTTGGATTTAATGTTACATAAGTATATGCAATAATTCTTCATTCTCTCTGGTAACAATAAGTCTGAATTTTATAGATGATAATTAATCTCAGTTTAGAATATGATTTTTAAATGTGAATGATGATTTTATCTACTCTGTGTATAGGAAAGAATTTATGTGAATTTGGAGTTTATACATCAAAGATTAATATTGTACTTCACATAATTTAAGCATGTTATACTAGTATATAATGTAATCATCACGCCCCCCATACTTAAGTCTTGCTAGTCCCGAGCAAGAATAAGATAAGAAATTATTAAGGATAAGGAGAATAGCCAAGATAGGTTGGGTGAGGGTTTACAGCAGACGTACCCACAAAGTCTTTAGTTTTTCAGATCCTAACCACGCAAATACACAAACTTCAGTAGAGTTGACCCATGGATTAATGATTTGTTTCGAATAGTCGACTTGACTTGATTTTTGTAGTTTCAACAGCCTCTCAGTTCAAACAAAATCAGACATGGTTTCAGAAGGTCGATCAAGTCAGCTCATCCCTAAGAAACAGGTATTCTCTTTGACCTTGAGTGGATATAAACAGTGTTTAGTGATAGTTTTATCTTTCGTGAGTCAAGTTTTAGCTTTCGTGAGTCAAGAGAACGAGCTATCAACATAATCTATCGAGGTACCGAATGATTCCCTATACATATAGCCTCAGTCCTCACCTGGATTCAGGCATATTCTCCTTTCACCCAAGTATGTCAGCATAGAAAAAAAGGCCATAGTTATTGGAGAATGGGACTTGATTTTTGGAGTTTTTCGTAGACCGCTTTGGTCCGTTGCTCTCATTTTTTTCCTTTTGCAGAGCATAACCCTGGGTCTCTTTGGGCCTCTTTTAAGAATTTGGGTAGCATCATTAGGCTACTACCACGACTTTTTGGTGGAGGAAGGTTATTTGGTGGTCTTCTTTGTTTTGTTTTGCATGCTTGGTGGTTTTTGGCATTTGTATTGTGATATGCCTTTTTGTGGTGTTTTTGTTTTGGGTTGGGCATCAAAAGGTAGTATCGGCTTAATATTGACTTTGGAGGCATGATACTGGCTTATTTGCTGACATACTTAGACTAGAGGGATCATGTTGCTCCTGAGTCAAGTTCCTTCATTAGCTATAGATAAGGTTCAGGTATTGGCACAACCAAGAGGACAACTCCTCACCTCAACTAGATTGTAATTGTATCTCGTAAAATAAACTCAATCAAGCTAAGTGCAATGTGTAGTTGCTTAATATCCACTGAAGAGTTTAAGAGTGCTACTAGTTGCTCAGGTGATCTAGTTAGATACAGAAGTTCATTCACCAGTGGAGTTAGAGGAACTGAGAGAATAAAGTCCACATGGACTTGAAGAAAGCTTAAAAACTCATGCCTAGTGAAATTCTGATGAAGTTAAGTGGATTAGGGTCAACTCAACCTCAATCTATGATCTATGTAATGAAGGGCCGATTTCTCAAAAGATAGGATAAAACTAGGAAGGACGTATTTTTGGTGGTTTTTTGCTTTTTGAAAATATATTTTTAGGGGAAATTTTGCAAAATTTTTGAATTTTTTTTGTTTTGAAAAGTATGCAATTTTGAAAATTATGCAAACACGTCCCCCCATACTTATCAGAAACCATGTCCTCATGGTGAAGACAATGTGTAATAGGAGGATCAGAAGGGATGTGAAATGTATTTTTGTTTTTTTTGGAATGTAATGCAGTAAAGAAAAGGATACAAAGAAAGGAAAAGATACCTATGGGTATGGACCCACAAAATGTTGTTGGTTTAACGTCCCAACTCGACGATTCAGCTTATCAAGAGTATCCAGTGTTGCGTGTGAATGCAGAAGCAGTATTCAGAAAACCCAAATGAAACTCTTGATATGATACGGATATCTTGACCCATATGTGAGAGTGTGGTTGATGAATTTGATAAATGTGTGCTCTCATTAATACGGTGAAGACATTAATTGGTTAATGAATCAGAATGAGAGATGAATCAGTTTGATCTTGAATTGGATGTGATGGGAGGGAAATACGTGGACTGGTGAAGGGCTCATGGACCAATTATGATGTATTGAAGTTGAGCTCTACATGATCAAGAATTGATTACTCCATGAGGTCCTCTATATATTGTGATAAATCATCATTTTCCCTCAAATAATCATCATGGCTATCCTCGGTGACATCTATTGTGAATTTCATTTCAGTTCTCTTCCTGATCCACAAAGATGATTCTTTCCAAGACATATGATTAGGAGATTCAGAGGCCATGAGCGGGGGAATAGTGGCTAATGGATGATTTTCTTCAATTGTTTTGAGTAGTTCCTCAGTATCATCCCAAAAAGGATCAGAGAATAGAAAATCACTCTGATCAGACTCGGTAGTAGAAGATGTATTCATATAGTTATCGACTGAATTGATTTGATCTTCTTTCCTTGTGGTGGGGGTAATGGAATTGGAAATTTCATCTTTGAATGAGTCACCGCAAAAAATCTTCAGCATATCATCATGTGTTGGTTGGAAGGGAGTTTTGGTGCATGAAGACGTCAATTCATTGTCTGATATGTCCGCAGATTTCAACTCTAAATATGTACTTTCCATAATTGAAAAATCACATCGGGAATCAACATCAAATGGTATATCTCCTTCTGTTTCTTCTTCCCATTAAACATAAGTGCCATCCTCAATTTCAACTTTTGTATCATACCAATTGATATCATTAATACACCGAGGTTCATAACATTCAAAATCGTGTGAGGAAGGATCAATGCTATAATCAAAACTTGTCTTCATCTTTGGCATACTTTGGGCTGAAGTTAATTTGAGATCAGTATTTAGTGTTTCCCAGGTTTCATCTAATTCAAATTTTTTCCGACCAATGAGAGGAGATGGTGGGGCTTCGAGTGTAGAGTCTAGATGAGACATGTCCTTATGAGTGAGTTGTGAGGTGTTCAGACTAACCTCCAGAGGGTCTTTGGAAAGATAGACAGAGGCAAAATCATCAAGAATAGCACAGTTCTCTATCCCTCCTACACTGAAATATGCATTTCTTAATGGACTCAAAGATAAATTTCCTGTGATCATTAGCGCATCATTAACCGTGGACCAAGAATCCAGACTACTAGAAGTCCTTGAGCGAAATCGAAAAGCCATCGGTTGGACTATATTGGATCTCGTAGGAATCAACCCCGCTCTCTGCTCGCACCAAATTTATGTTGAGGATAACGCAAAGCCTTCCCGTGAACTTTAGAGAAGATTAAACCCCAATCTTCGGGAAGTAGTTAAGAAAGAGATAGAGAAATGGTGCAAAGCAGGTTTTATATACCCCATTTCTGACTCCAAGTGGGTGGCCCCCCTTCATGTCGTCTCGAAGAAGTCGGGAATCCAGATGGTCACCAACGAGGAAGGGGTAGAGATCGCGACCCGAGTGCCCACATTGTGGCGTGTCTGTGTCGATTATATGTGCCTGAATGCTGCGACCAAGAAAGATTACTTTCCACTGCCATTTGTTGATCAAATCTTGGAGAGACTTGCAGGGAAAGCATTCTTCTATTTTCTTGATGGGTACTCTGGCTACAATAAAGTAGCTATCGCTCCCAAGGATCAGGAAAAAACCACATTTACATGTCCCTTCGGTACCTATGCATTCAAGCGCATACCATTTGGGCTTTGTAATGCCCCAGGCACATTTCAGCGGTGCATGATTGTCGTATTTGCCGAAATGTTGGGTGATTTCCTGGAAGTCTTCATGGATGACTTCTCGGTCCATGGTGATTCCTTTGATACATGTTTAGCGCACTTGGACCGAGTCCTCAAGAGATGCAGGGAGGTTAATTTGGTGCTCTCTTGGGAGAAGAGTCACTTTATGGTGACTGAGGGTATCGAGTTGGGGCATGTCATCTCCAAAAAGGGAATGGAGGTCGACCTTGCCAAGGTGGATGTGATCAAGAAACATGAGCCACCGACCAACGTCAAGTCAGTGAGGTCTTTTCTAGGGCATGTTGGATTTTATCGAAGGTTTATCCCTGATTTTTCAAAGATCGCCCACCCACTGACTGAGCTCTTAGGAAAAGACACCGAGTTTATTGTGAATCACAAGTGTCTTGATGCCTTCGAGCTCCTGAAAAAGAAAATATGTTAAGCTCCAATATTACAAGCTCCCGACTGGTCTCTTCCCTTTGAGATCATGATTGATGCATCGGATTTTGCTGTCGGAGCTGTGCTTGGACAAAGAAGGGAGGGAATCCCTTATGCGATTCACTATGTGAGCAAAGTATTGGATCCTACACAGAAAAATTATACAGTGACTGAAAATGAAATGCTCACGGTTGTTTGGGCCCTTGAAAAAATCAGATCGTACATATTGGGCTCCAAGGTGACGATTTTCACTGATCATACGGCAATTAGATACCTCATGGATAAGAAAGATGCTAAGACACGGCTTTTAAGGTGGATTTTGTTAATCCAGGATTTTAATTTGGAGATCAAGGATAAACCTGGAATAAAGAATGTTGTTGCTGATCACCTTTCCCGAATTGAGAAAAATGATTATCCTGACACTGGACCTATTAAGGAGACTTTTCCAGACGAATCTGTTTGCGTTATTGATTCAACCCCATGTTATTCCAACATCGTGAACTATCTTGTCTCCAACAAGGTTCCCTTTGGTTGGACCAAGAGAATGATTGATCGGCTGAAGACGGATTCAAGAAAATACCATTGGGATGATCCTTTCCTTTTCTATGAAGGAGCGAATTGTGTCTGGAGAAGATATATTTCTCAGGAGGAATACCAGAGTGTCCTCACACATTGTCATTCTCTCGAGGCTAGAGGACATCATTCGGGAAAGAGAACCGCACACAAGGTACTCCAATGTGGATTTTACTGGTAGACCTTATTTAGAGATGCTAATGAATTTGTACGGTCTTGCCCGATTTGCCAAAGGATGGGGGGACTGTGTGTTATAAAGATGAAATGCCCATGCAACCAATGATTTTCTGTGATGTTTTCGATGCATGGGGGATTAATTTTATGGGTCCCTTTCCCAATAGCAATGGATTTGAGTACATCTTGTTGGCAGTTGATTATTTGTTTAGATGGGTAGAGGCTATTCCAATCCGAACCGCAGATAGCAAAACTGTCTGCAAGTTTATCAAGGGTAATATCATTGCAAGGTTTGGAATACCAAAAGTTTTGATTTCTGATGGAGGTAGCCACTTCGTGAATAAGGAAATGAGATCTTTGGCTAAAGAGTACAAATTTGAGCATAGAATAACCAACCCATATCATCCACAATCTAATGGCATGGTAGAGGTTTCTAATAGAGAGGGGAAGGGAATTCTTCAAAAGTTGGTTCGTCCAGATAGGAAGGACTGGTCAAAACTATTGGACTAGGTTCTGTGGGCCTATAGGACAGCCTATAAGACTCCACTCGGTACTTCACCTTTTAGGATGATCTATGGCAAGCCATGCCATCTACCTGCAGAATTGATTCACAAATCTGAATGGGCGATAAAAAGTTGAATTGGAGTTGTTACTTTGGGAAATTATGTCGAGACTTAAATTTGAATGAGCTAATTGAAATCTGAAATCGAGCATATGACAACAGTGTGATCTATAAGGACAAGATCAAGAGATGGCATGATAGACACATTCAAGATAAAACCTTTGTCCCTGAGCAGAAAGTGTGGTTGTTTAATGCTCGGTTAAAGATTTTTCATGGGAAACTGAAATCAAAATGGACGGGTCCCTATGTTGTCATCGATGTGCATACCAATGGAAGTGTGGATATTGCCGAACTCAAAGATGATGCACAACCTTTCTCAGTGAATGGACAATTACTGAGCCATATATAGAATCACCCAAAGAGCAGACAGTTCAAGTTGAGGTCATTTACTTCACGCAGAGCAAAGACATTGAAGATTTATCATATCAGTCCCACCCTCCCTCCCGACCACATCGATCTCCTTGTACAGCTTCTTCCTCTACTTAGGCCAAGGCCTAAGTATAGGGGGGGACCGATGCCATCTGTACATACCATTTTCCCGCATCACACTTCTTCTCATGATCGCTCCATTTCCACCTTTCTCTTATACTTAGGCTGACCAGAGCCTAAGTATAGGGGGAACCGACACCCACCTGTATATACTCTCCTCATTTACAAATCCCGACCGCCTCTTTTTGCACTCTTCTTCTATACTTAAACTATTCACAGTTTAAGTATAGGGGGGCAGACCATTGTATATCAAAAATTTTACTCTCTTACACTTAGCCCGAGCTATGTCTTCTTTACGCTTCTTATGCTCTGAGGGCACAGGACTCGCTAAGTATAGGAGGGACTGTATATATACTGTGTATATATTTTAGCCATACCTCGTACTTTCACATAAGTCTATATGTATTTACAGGGTGGGTAAATAAAAAACAATAAAACAACAAAAAAACAAAAGAAAAGAAAAAGAAAAAGAGTTTTGCTACTAACACTAACTGTGCCCAAAATTTTTGAAAAAAAATGGCTTCTTATTCATTTTTGCAAAAAAAAGAAAAAAGAAAAAAATTTGTGTCTGCATTCCACACACCTGCACTTCATCCATCATCGCATTCATTTGCATCTGTGAAAAGTCATCGGGTTTTGAACTGAGTTATGAGACGAAACCGAGAGTGGTCTGGACTTGACCTTAATCCACCTAATTTTCAGAGGAACTTCACCGAGAAATAGGATTTTAGAAACTTCATGTCTTTGACTTAATTCTTTGAGTTCCACATGACAATGTGCAGAGTTTGACTCTTAGTGTCTAACCTGGTCTCTTCATTCTGAGTACAACTCTAGAATAAGGAATTAATTTGTACTCTCGCACTATGCACTTAGCTCAACTCAAACGGGATGTTGGAAGACTGTGTGAGTTTCTTTTCTGGTAGTGTGGAAATCTAAAGACCGGAGTACGGGTTGAAATAAAGCTTCAGAAAAGGGATGGACGGCTGGGTGCAATTTTTTCTAAGACCCTAAAAAATGTACGGAAACAAAAGGATTCTATATCCGTAGGGGCACAACAAGATCCAAGCAGAACCACCAAAAATTCAAAATACAAAGAAGCATTCTACAAAATAAATATCTGACCAAAAAGGTCCAAGCTTCAAGAAATCTGCAGATCTTGGTGTAGACTCGGCTACACTGGCCAGCTTCATAAGGATAGGTGACTACACTGGCCACCCTCCAATTCTTTTCTCATTCTTCTAACTTCTCCCCCAATTCGATTGTGAACACAACGCGACAGATCATAGAAGGAAATACCTGACTCCCCGAGGACGAGTTACTGGAGAGGAGGTTTGCGCGGTAGTCCGGCATTCTGGGTGGGAAGAGCTAAAACCTTTCACACATATGAGTCAGTTATTCAATGTTCATAGGGTATGCTTTGGGAAGAGGATTGATCTAAGATGACTTCTGAGCCGAAATTGTAGCAATGATTTATAGAACTTGAGGGTTGTTGATTTTTAAAATTCTAAGCCTCACAGAAGTTCCGCCACACTATTAATCCAAAGGTTGACTAGTTCCATTTTCAACTTCAGCTCGTGGTCTTGGAATGGAACCCAATCTCATTTCACTTCATAGCATTTCTTTTGATGCTCAGGGACGAGTGGTTTAAGTATAAGGGGATGATGAATCTCGAATTCATCACTCTAAATCTCATTTATTAAGCTCAAATCTCCTAAAATCAACAACATTTTTGCATCTATTCTGCATAATTAGCACTCCTGCATATTTTCGTAAGAATTGCATTTTAGCACTAATTTCTGCCCAAAATAAGAAGCCAAAAATCTCAGCCAAAAATGACCTGTAAATAGCCTAACTTCCAGGATTTTTAACTCATTCATGCTAACTCCGAATAAGGCAAAACCTATCACTAACAAGAATAAAGGAAAAATACAAAAAAATAACTAACCCAAATAAGTGGACCAAAAACCCAAACCCTAGTTTCAGGATTTCCAGACTAAAAACCTCATATCTTCCTCATCCAGTGGTCGATTTAATCCTACTCCTTTTGAACTAATGTAGATTCAATTGCCTTCAAAACATGACCAAGTTCAAGTGAAACGGAGCTCATATGTGAAAGTTGGGTTTTGGGCCTCTTTTGTACATTGTATATTTTAGCGGTTTTTGACCTAATATTTTATGTACATATTTAACCTATTAATAAAAATCAAAAAAAATAGATTAATGCGTAATTATTTATCTCTGATTTTACCATATTTTTTCGGATTTTTATATGGTTTAAAAATAACATAAAAATTATAAAACCCAAAAATCAAGGTATTTTATGTACATGGGATAACCAAAAATGTCACTTTGTGCAAATGATCGACTTTGATTTTTAATGTCTTCACAAAAATTGTAGATCTCATCGAGATGAGCAATTTTTGTGAAGAAACTTTTTCGATCCAAGGTTGTTTACTATTTGTTTTCGATTTTACAAAATATATATATATATTGAATTTTCTGGTGCTGACACATGGCAGCACCTGGTGACGCCACGTGTCAGCCATTTTCCGCCTTTTTATTATTCGTTTTATTAATATATATATATACCCGTACGTGCCGCCCGGGCACGCGCCAAGCACGTGCCCGCGCCCCCCTTCTCCCTTCATTGCCACATGGCTCGCATATGGCCGCTCGATCTCGGCCGATCGGACGGCCAGGGGTCTTCGTCTTCATCAAGCCGCCTCCCCCAAAACTGCGTCACCGCTCTTCGATCCCCTGTACCTCGCCACGAATCTCACACCGCCGCGCCGCCTTCCATCGCTGATCCTCGCAATCAATCGCCCTCCATCTTCAATCAAACCTCATCCCGCGCATCTCGCCAATCTCAAATCTTAACCCCTATACTTTCTATCTCCGGTGAGCGACCCCCTGCCCTATAAAAGTAACAGCCTACCCCGGCGAACGATCATCCGTCGTACATCTCCTTTCGGCCGTAACACCCAAGGATTGGCGTGATCCGAGAACTACTCGCTTCTCGTCGCGGCCCAGTCGTTAGTACCGCTGCTCCGCTCTGGCCGACGCCGTTGAGCCCCTTTCCTCCAGGTACTCTCCTCTGCTTCTCCTCTCTCTCTTTCTTTCGACCTCCATCTTTATCTCCCAATCGACATCGCAACTCCGCCTCAAAGCTTCCTGTGAAGCTTCGCACCTTCGCACTCAGCCTACACCTCTTTCGCACTCCGCTTGCCACCTTCGCACCACCGTCAACGTATCTTCATCACCAGTCACTTTCGGCTCCCTCCTCATCGACGTATCCGCAAGCCACCGAGCTCCTTCGTCACTTCCGCCCCAACGACAATGTAACTTCCTCCGCCTGCAGTCGAGCTCCATCTACAGCAGCACCTCCACCACCTTCGCTCGCCGGCCGCCAACGACCTTCAAAGCTTCCCGAGAAGCTTCGCCCCTCTGTCTCACCATCGACGCCCGACGGTCGTGTGTCGGCTAGACATCAACCGTACGATCACCAAAGCCCTATTCCATCAGAACCGTTGGCGAGATCACGATCCAGAGCGTTGGATCAAAACCTCATCGGCGGTCCAGATCATTTCCGAAGATCGCCACGAACCACCGTCCAAGCCAGGAGCTTTGGTCAGTTCGAAGCACGCAAGGATCGACACATGGAGGCATGCACCGACCCTTTATCCGAGCCATCCACCGCGCGTGCGCTTCACGTGTCTACATGTGATAATTGCATCCCAGCCCCCGGAGATCCTCATATTCATGCTCAGGTCCCACCGACCAAGGTCGCGTGCTTGGCTTGTAACCTTTTGGTCATTTTGCAGACGATACCCCCTAGATTCGGTATTTATATTTCAGTCCTTTCTCTGCACTTTTATTTTCACATATTGCATTCATACCCCTGTATTCCCCCTTTGTTTTGAACCTCTTTTATGCTTTATTTTATTTATCCAAAAATATCATGATGTTTGATATTTAATTCTCTACATTGTGACATATTGTGGGCATTTTTGTGATCGATGGTTAATTGATAATTAATTATTTTATGAAAAATTGTATATTTTTGCCCATTTCTTGCTCTGAAATTCATACTTGATTAATCGTTCCTCTAAAAATCCCCGAAAAATCACATATTGTAGAGTTAATTGTGCTTGACATTGTGCCCAAAAAGAATTGCATTTGCATGCATAGTTTGCCCTGTAAAAATAATTTTGCATATTTCAGTTTTTAATTTTTAATAAGTATTAGATCTCACATTTTCGAGGTTTAGGATTTTTTGAGATCAATCACCTTGTGATAGATCTTAGATAATTTTGATCCTTGAAAATAAAGGGGTATAGTATTTATCATAATTAAATATTGAAATTCATCCTGTTTTCATTAAAAAATTATAAAAAAATTCATATTGAATCCAAAAATTCCAAAAAAATATAGTGCATTCAATTCATCATATTTTATATTGTGGCCAAGTTTCGTATTTTTCGGACATCGTTTGATCGACTTCAACATTTTAGTCCCTAAAAGAGGCCAATCTTGCATTCTTTATCGCATTAAAAATTACCAAAAAAAGACGCTTCGAAAACCGTGCAGGAATTTTGATAGACTTGATTCTAAGTTGTTCCTTTGCCTCCTTATCTTCGACCTTGGGACTTGCCCAACTAAAATAAACATAAAACCGCATTGATTAAAATTGATGAATATTTTGTGTGGTTATTTTCTTGACCGATTCCAATTGCCGCCTACAACGCATGACAAATCATTTTAACACTAATGACAAATAAACATTCTTAACAAGTGCATTTCCGGATCCGTCACCCCTATACTTAGGCTTTGGTCAGCCTGAGTATAGGACATGAGTGAGTATGAGAACCAATGAGATATGGAGAATATACAAATCAAATGGACACTAGAATGATGAGTAAATACAAATGGCATCGGTCCCCCCCTATACTTAGGCCTTGGCATAAGTTTAGGAAGAAAAAGTACAAGGGAATCGATGGGGGCGGGGGAAAGGGTGGCCGATGATCAAGGAGGTTTACGACTGATCTTTTTCAAGAAATGTGGGGGAAGGGAATATTGATATAAATAAGATGAATCAGAAGATTCCCTGCCATCGTCAGAGTTGTCATCAGAAGAATAATACTTAAAGGTCACGTCACTCCAACTATTCTTATTTCTAAGCTTTTTTCTTAGAGCTCGCTTAGTTTTCAAGTTAATATGTTCTTCCTCTGAATATTCACATGAACAAGTATCAGTCTAGTCACACAAATTGTTTTAGTGTATTGAATGGGACCAGGGGTGTCGGCCTTAGAATAATAATAGAGAGGTACAGGGAAAGTCCAACGTGGGTCGACATATGGTTTCTTATTCTGATCTTGCTCCAAATTCTCCGAATGGAGCTCCCTCATACTACTCACATACTCTGAACCTGAAGAGGAATCCTCAGAAGATTCCTGTTCTGAAATGTTGCAGGTGTATTCTTAGTTGGTTCAGGAGGTATTCTTTGTGAGGTATTAATCATGGGTTCTTTATCAAATGAGTCTCCATATAAAGTGTAATATTCTTGTAAGGTCAGCACATGTATTGAGTATTTGCTCCCTGTTGACTTTGCGTGTGTGATATCATGGAGATCTGAAATAACTTTGTCCGGGTATGGTAAATCGGATGCGTCTCGGTTGATTTCATTCATTGTAACCTCGTCAACCATTTCATAATATGTCTCTCCTTCATTTGTGTCTGTGATAAGTGGAGAGGTCTGAGCATATGAGGATTCCTCTATGTCATGACTGTCAGTTTCTTATTCGGTTGTCTCAGTGTTTGTTGCATCCTTGAGAATTTGATCAACTTGATTTGTGTTTGGGAATATAATGTCTTGAGTCTCGCATTCAATAGTCACTCTGGCCGAAGCTAGAAACGTCTTTCCCAAAATAATGGGAGACTTAAATAAATCTCCTCGATGTTCATCCTCTAGGATAATGAAGTCCACTCTATGTATGACACCTTGGAAAGTAGTGATGACAGAAAAGATTCCTCTCGATCTTTTTGGGGATTGGTCGGGAAATTGAACGATCACTAGGGTCTTTCTGAGTGGTCCGAGTCTGAGTTGGTCAAACACAGACTTAGGGAGGATATTCAAGGTAGAATCGTCGTCAATCCGAATATTATTAAACTTTGTATTCTCAATTTCATAGGTCACCCTGGCCAACCATTTGACTTTCCAGATCTTGTTTACCTGGGTCAGCACCATTGAACTGGCCATAGCAATTAAATGATATTCAGTTCGAGATCTTTTCTTTCCTATCTTCTTTGGCGATAATCAACTATTCATAAATCTTTGAATCAAGTACATATTATATGGCTTTGATTAATGGAATCTCTAAGATCAGACTTTTGCAAAATGCTTCCATATTGATCTTTTTGATTGTTTTGAATTTGCTGATTTTTTTCCATTTTTTTATAAAATTTTTACTAGATTCAGTAAGATGGTCAGTGGATTGGTCAGGTGTTTGTGGTGTCTGCATGTGGACATCCTGCACATGATGAGTTTCGAGTTCGCTTTGTGATCGTCTTGATTCCTCTTGGTTGATTATCATGTCCTTTACTATTTGGATGACATTATCAAATTGTTCTGTCAAAACCTCGATTCTTTATTGATCTGAGCTATGTCATCCATTATTGTCTCATGATTCAAAGATGAGTGACGATGCTCGGTATGTTGCAACATTGGCATTTTCTCCTGAACCGAGATATAGTCAGTCTCTGTGATTAGGGTCTGGTCATGAGTCCTATTTCCTTGACTTTGGTTTTCATTTGTGTAGTCAAAGGAAAAGTGATCATAGTTGTGTTGTGAAACATCCTCAGTAGAGGATGGTTTAAATAGTTAATTATCCTATGTAACCAGGAATCGTGTTCCTCTATCAAAGTCAATTACGTCTATATTCGTCCTTGAATCTGTTCGCTCCATATAGTATGTGTTCGGTTCTATAAGCAGCTCATATCTTGGAGTTTCAACCAAGGGTGGGTGGGAGGGTGAAAAGAATGATGGCTGGGGAGAAACTACCTTAAAGAGAGAGTTCCTCTGAAAAGAAGGTAGAAAAGAAGATTGGGAATTGGCCATGGAGTCTGGGTATGAATACCAAAATTATGTCATCTTCGAATAAAATGGAAAAATAGATTTGTCAAATCACGATCTGTGTTTACAAGTGCACTGTCACACAATTCAATACACAAATGCAAACCCCAAATTCATCAACTCAACTCAATGAAGGCCGTGAAGGTTCAGTCAAATTATCATGTCTATTTTCGTTGTTGATAAATACAAAATTTTTAAAGAGTTAATGAGTTGTTAGGTGCATGTATTTCCCTACAGACTATCCAGACACTTATGACTAGTTCACCCACTTTCAGCCAGCATGGAAGTAAATACGGATCATATCCGAACCATTTACTGGGTACCCATAGATCCTCATTGAAAAGTGGCTAATCATTTTTTGTAGAATCAATAGTCAATCTAGAATCCAGGCTTGGCTCTATCCTAGTTTTCATCCCTCTCTTACTTGCAGTAAAATAAAACAATGACGGGGTTGCTCTCCCAAAATAATGATATTCAGTTTTATCTGATTTTAATCAATCAATAATGTTAGCAGTCCCTTGTTTTAGTTTAGTTATCACTTTGAATTTGAGTGGGAATTAAGCACATCTACATGAGGATTCCAATTTCCTTTATTCCTATGTGAATAAAAATCGAGGGAGAATCGAAAAAACCGTGCAGCGGGAAACACGATGATGAATGCTGAGTTAGAGATACTTATAGTGCTTCCTCGCAATCTTTGAGCAATACGCTAAACAGAATTGAAATATCCCCAGAAAAATAATCTAATGCATGCACGGGAAATAGCACCCAGAACAGGAATTTCTATTAGCGAGTGATGGAACAATTTAATTGGGCCAAATGAGAATCAATCTAGTGTATATAGTTAAGTGTATTGTGGTCCTAAATTCTACTAGAACAATCAAAAATTCTAGTAGCTCTAATAGCCATATGTAAAGTCTTGGAACTACGAACCACTCAAATCGAGCCCCATCTTTACCGGAGAGTGAAACATGTCTGATATACCACAAAGAGTCCGGTCTTTTTTACACACACGAGAACCTGATCGGAAAAAATTGAAAATGAATAATTAATTACAAAGTAGAGAAAAAATACACTCTCTCTATCCAAAAATTAAATTCCCCGAGTGTCCGATAACTTCGAGTTGCCTCGGCTTCCAAGAGAGCCGCTCCAAATCCACTGAGTACCTCACATAAAAAATAAGATAAAATATTAAAGAGATTCACAGAAAAATATTCACAAATAAAAAATAAAAAATAATGAGAGAAATAAGGAGAGAAATAAATACAAGAAGAACCAGGGGTCAGACTACCTAGGGTGGAAAACCTAAAAACTTGATTTTTTAGAAACAACCTAATCCCTGTCTCCCCGGCAGCAGCGCCATTTAACAAACTATGAAATTACCTTGGTTAATCTGTCGAAATTAAAGTTGAAATTTGTTTGTTGCGGTATGGTAATTTAAGATTAATCAAAAAAGACTTCTTATTTATTATGTAACAATTAAAGTAAGCGAATAACTTTTTTTACTTGGTAAGTCCAATGTCAAACTCAGGGAGGCGATTGTCTCCTAGTTTGGTATTTAGTTGATCTCGAAGATAGATTTTTAGAGTTATTTTTTATATTTTTATGCAATTAATAAATGAAATGCAATTTTGGCTAATTTTTAAGGACTGATCAAACATGGTCCAAAAATTATGAAACTTAACTGAGATATAAATATGAAATTTGCACAATGTAATTTTTTGGAATTTTTGGATGCAATATGAATATTCTATGATTAAATGAATGTAGCCAATGATATTTTCAATAATTAATAATAATAAATATTAAATATACTTTTTTAGGTGATAAAATTGTATAAGATATATCACTAGGTAATATATCTCAGAAAAATCTTAAAACCTAAAAATGTTGAATTTAATACTTATGAAAAGTTAATTAGTAAAATGACAAAATGATTTTATAGAGCTAAATATGCATGCAAATGTAATTCTTTTTGTACACAATGTAATTAGCAATTAATTCGACGATCCATGAATTTTTGATCATTTCTGGAGTAATGCTTAATTATCTATGAATTTATAAACCCAGATTGGGTAAAATACATAATTTTCCACAAGAATATTATTTATTAATTAACCACGAAGAATAAAAATATCACAAGAATGCAAACATGTAGACAATTAGTTGATAAACAAAATGCTAATTTTGAATATTAAAAATGCATGCAAAAAGAGGTTCAAAATTATAGATAAATAGAGGGGTCTGTTTGCAAAATAAAATAAAATAAAATGGAAGGACCTAAATATGATTACCTATACCACAGAGGGTATATATGCAAGTTTTTCAGTGGTCATGTGCACCTCACGTGACCATAGAATGGCTGGACACTAGCGCAAATGGTAGTCCTCGGGGGGCTTCTCGTAAAAGTCCAATCGGTTGCGTGCAAAGCATGTGACCCTTGGATGGCTGAGGGCGGCCTTCAGTAATTATCGATCCTTTGAGAGCACGCTTGCAAACTTCCCCCAAGGGAGGTACGGGTCACGTGAGCACTTGGGAGAGTCATGGCCTTCTTCTTCATGCAAACCACGGGCATCTGGATGCGAGTAGTGGCACGGGCACGACGAGGGAGGCACTGATGTGGAGGAGTGGGAAGTATGGAGGTCAGAATGATGATGAAGGTGAGTTACTGTCAAAGTTGGTGAAGGACGATTGGGAGAACAGAGGAATAAAATGGAAATGTAGGAACAAAGGTTGGAAGAGGGAGAAGAGGATTCGCCTAGGATTTCGGAGGGTCGGGGACCTCTCCTTGGTTCTCACTTCGATCAGAGCTGGCGAGGGGCTCCGAGAAGCTCTCTGGGATCACGCCATGGAGGCTTTGCCTGAGATGGGAGGCCCCTGTCATCAACCTCTCTCTCAAACTCTCTCTCTCTCTCTCTCTCTCTCTCTCTCTCGTTCAGATGGTGAAGATTTAAACAGGAAGAGAGTAGCGAAGGTTACGCGAGAGGAGGGCGACGGTTGTGGTGTTATGGTCGTTGGAGGTGGTGGCGAGATAGGTGGCGGTGGTTGTAGAGAGAAACGGGCGGACTGCTTGACCAGAGAGGGTAATGGAACTTTTTATTTATTGTTTTTTACTTTTTTATTACTATTTTATTTTATTAGTTATTTTTTAATAAATTAATATAAATAAAAAATTACCAAAAATGGGTGACACATGGCAGCTCTTGGAGCGACCATGTGTAGCTCCCAAAAATTTCATCGAATAAAATTAGAAGATAAATAGGAAAAAAATATCAAACAGCCTTGGATCAAAATGTTCTCTTCAAGTATGTTTCTTGTATCAATACGATCTACAACTTTCATGAAGGGAACAAGAGCGAAAGAGGTCATCTGTACAAAGTGACTTTTTTGGGGGTACTCTATGTACATATAATATCTATGTTTTGGGGTTTTATTATTTTTTATGATTTTTAATTAAGATGTATGATATTAAGATGACCATGGTACATGACTCAAATTTTTTATAGGGACCATAAATTAGCACAAAAATAACTATGATTTCATTCAAAAAATAAAAATGAAATAATTCACAATAATTTCATTATATAATACTTGTCGTTGGTTTACCTGTCTAACACATTATACGATAGTTAAAGAGCTGACCAAGACATGTGTCCTAGTCGAAAATGAAAATTATAAAAAATTAAAAAATAATTATAACCTCACATTTAAAAAGTCAAAACATGAAAGTTGTATATTCGTATATTTACAATTTCATGAAGAAAGTGAACTCAAATGAGATCATTTTAATATAGTTATTCTTTTGGTATGTGTTTTATAGGTGTAAAATACATATATTTTACTATTTTCTACTTTTTTGTTTTCTCAATAAGATATGTGTGGATTATACTATATGAGTATTTATATATTTCCTGTCTTTTGCTTTTTTACATATGTGATTTAAAATTTAAAATACATATTTAGTTAATATACATACTATATTTATCAAAGCAAAAGGAATTAAGTTCAAAATCTTTATTCTTTTACATAAAATATAGAGGTCATGATCATGTATTATATGTACATATGCAATTTCTTTCTATCACTTTTTATCGTCTTCTCAACCTTTCTAATTTGTAGATTTTTTATTTTATAGTAATTAATGTACATAGTATATTTATAAATGCATAAAAAATAATTTTTAAAAAATAACTTTTTACATGAAATATAAAGGTGTTATATGTGTATCCCTTATACAAATGCACTCTTTCTTTCGCTCTATTTTATTTTTATATTAGTCTTTCTATATTTTTAATATTCTTGACTTTTTAAAATGTTGGTTGATGCTTCTCACATGCATATGCCTGAATTCCAAGAATGATGAATAAATATGTGAATATGTGTTTGTTACGACTTCAAGCACTATTTTTTACTCTTAATCGCATGAAATACGATATCATTAGATAATCTAAAGGATACGAACTTTAGAAATGTGTGTATTAAAATGAATTCCTACATATATCGGAATTGCTTCTTTCTCGATGCTTATCAATGGAATCCCCATAAGTTGTTCAAGGGTTCTCAAGGCCTCCGCCAAAAGATACTCTTAGCCCCTTGATTTTCATGGTTGCCGCAGAATGACTTTGTCATTTGGTGGATAATGATGTGTCTAATGACGTGTTGAAACCCATGGGATGGGGGAGCTTCAAATCCCACATACACCTAATATATGCATGTGTTATCCTTTTCTTTTGAATAGAAGCCATAATTTCCTTATGGTTATAAGTGAAATTGTATTTACCTTCTAGAGATTTTCTAGCCTAAAATAAACATCCTGACTTCAGACTCATTTTAGTTGTGGTCCTCCCAAGAGATTCTCTTCCTTCCCCTTCCCTCTATCAGGGGAGCAAGTCAGTGGAGGTCCTAGAAGATAAAGTGGTAGCAGTTTGTGGGGGTGGTGGGTGGTTGGTATTCTATGATTAGAAAGCTAGAACTTGTACCTTGGAGAGGCAAATTTAGCTTCTTAAATCCATGGTGATAGGATTCTAATTTTTTTTGTCTGAGGAACCATCATCCCTCGTGGTACTATTTTTAAAAATAACTCAATGTGTGCCAATTTCCTTTGGAATTATCGATGACATGAAGTGATTTGGAAGATATTTGCCTCCTAAAAAAGGGCTTTACCCTTTGATCAATAAGTACGTAAATGCATGCTTGTCACAGGATCGCACAATTTACGAAAAAACAGGGAAATATTTCGCGCGGATAATTTTCCACATGACATTCATATCCACAATCATAATTACCAATTTATAGAGACAAATGACACCAAAATCTCATTTCATTAATTTCCATATAATTTTACAACATGTACAGTGACTGACAGTACATAGAGTAGTCCCAAAATTTTTAAGCAAAAGAGAAGGAAACATACTACATTATCAATCGAACAAAAACTGAGACAAAATAAACCATACCGTCTAGTATATACCCTGTCTCCTGGAGTCATCAACCCGCTACTGAGCTAAAGGCTCCTTGCCTGCCATGCATGTACTTCTCAACCCTCCTTTTTCTGCCTCTCTTGCAAGGTGTTGTGTCAGCCACACTGCAAGCAGTTGTTGCATCCTTGAAGGCAATTCCACTTGAAATTGCTTTGCAGTAGCTCTTTGCTACTGCAGGAACCTCTTCAAAGATCCCACTGCATGCATAAGATCTCTTCAAAATTTTGAGATCTCAAGGTACACTCCCTTTCCCCTCCTACTTACTGCCAATGCATGCACATTTTACTTGGTTATATGTACTATCCTTGGCTTCCGTTTTGCTGCCATACATGCTATAACAAATGATCCATTGTACATTCCTACCCCTGCCTTATTGCTGCCATGCATGTGTTGTAAGCACACATCAAATCATATGTTAAATGGAGCTGCATCCCCCCCTTCATCTTCTTTTCGCAACTTAATTTCTAGTACATTAAAATCTGCAAGATGTTATGCATCAGCCCCCTTTTTACTGCACCAAATAATGATGTTGCATGCAAGTGATTATCACTTTGAAGATCTAAAACAATGTACAATCCTTTCTTCCTTCCTTTGCAACCATGCAGGAACTTTTTCACATGAATACTAAATCATTGGGGTACTCCAAATCTGATAAATATACTCATCTTTTGGTTGTCAGTGTCTGGATAATCTTGAGAAGACATTTTGAAAGATGGGGGTTAGATTATCTGTTTCTCTTATAAAAAGTCTGTTCATGTTTATCGAATTGGGTCGGGACTTTTAAAGGATGGATGGCAATACATTTTTATTATTATTCTTTAGGCAAATAGACCAACACTAGTGAGGGATTATTGGAGTATTTTTTGAAGAAATATAAGAAATCATGCATACCAGAACCTTAGCACTTCCAAAGTCACAAGATTTTACTTGATTAGTTGATGGATCAATACACTCTCAAGGATGCTTTATCAGATATTTTCTTCCAAAATTTAGAAGTATAAGTTATACCAAGGCATTTTGTGGCTTTAGGTCTCGATGACATGCCTCAAGAACTGCCTGGATGATTGTCCAGGAACCTAAATATCTAGATTAGAAAAAAAAATAGAAATACATGCATATCATTAAATTAAATGAAAATGATTGCCTAAATATTTATAATATTTCAAAAATTGATACGTCTGTAATTTGACATATGTTAATGGTTCACATTGCGATAGTATTTTAAAAGTAGGTATAGAAATTTTGAAGCATATTTCATAATCAGATTTAGAAAGAATTCATCTCTGTTTGTAAATATATATACATATATATATGCTTTAGTGAAACAATGGTCAGAAGATCCATACAATGCAACAGCTATAACTCTATATTCTTATATCTCTTGTCCTACAACACCTTCTTTGAAGCAACAGTCTCTCTAATTTTTCCAAGCACTAAGATTATTAAGGAAAATACAAACTCTCAACTATAAAAAAATGTATCCGCTAGAAAATTCAGTAAAGCAAGTAGATTATACTTGAAAATAAAACAATTCCAAATGATCTAATTTCTACAACACTTCCCGCCGTATAACTGATAATCTGAAACATCAATAGTTCTACATGTTAACCAATATGTGTTTAGAAACTCCAATCTGAGATTCGTTGTTTTTCCATGGGTCATCTTAAGTGGTCTAGGAAGACTTATTTCGGGTCTGAACAATGTTATGGCTGGAACAATTGAATACATAACCAAGGTACTCTGCTCTAGTGCAATATTATCTAGTCCATGCATCATAGTTGTCATCCCCTGTTATGAGTGCTCCTTGTCTTTTAGAGTATTAGTATTCTCATTTGAGTGTAATCAAAATCTATGATCAAATACATCTATATGGTTGTGAATAATTGATGCCAAGACATTTTGCCAGTTATGATGACCCTCACACCTGACTGTGCGAGGGCGCGGTGACCCTCAACTGGGCGGAAGATAGGAAGCCCATTTCGGGCAGCGGCCGCCAAGTGCGCGGGTCTAGGATCCCAATCCCTTTCACGGTTTTTACGCGAGCTCGCAGTGTTTTTACGCCTCGTTGGGATTCCGACTTTAGACCATTCTGCTGACCCGTTGTTTTAGGATACCCAGGCGGGGGATCCTCGGTTTTTCAGTTTTACGTACGAGCTCGTTCGCCCGTACTAGTCGGATCGTTCTTCTAGAGCGACTTTTCCGGGAAGTCTCTCTCACCCGTCTCAGTGGAGTAGTTTGGGAGTAGACCTATCCCTCCTGACCGAACGTTCAATATGTGATGACTACATGATTCACAAATACCTTCATGCTGACCTTTTCTAGGAAGCATATATCCCCTCTACAACCTCCCCAATATGAAGGGTCCTACTTGGGGGGTGGGAGATCATAAAATTTACGGTTGTAGGGACCAGTCCTGCATACTCTTATGAAATTCTTTTTGCCGAGTTTTGGCTTCTCTTCAACATAGGACCCTGTAGTACAATATAGTTTGGTCACTCATGCAGCCCCAAAGCACTTTTGTTGTCTCTATCAGGTTGCCAATAACAAAACTCTGGCTAGAGACCACCTCACCAAGATTGGGTTGTCTGCTAATCGGATTTGACTTCTTGTAATGTCAAAAATGAATCCAAAGGTCATATTTTTTGTTGCGTGTTCTCAAGGCTTGTGTGAGAGGACACTTGTACAAAACTCTTGCTCCACCAACCTGTATCTATTATTGCTTGACAACATCGTGTGGACGAATTCTTTGCAGTGCCTTCAAACACTATTTGTTGAGAACATTAGTCACCTTAATGGTTATCGCGTGGAGAATATGGTAGGGTCAAGATCTTCGGTACTTACCCAACAATTTAAACAATCACAAGACGGCCACCAACACCCAGCTTAGACATTTTGTTCGCTTAAATGTTTTTTATTGTACAGCTTCTAACCCCTTATTCTTACACTCAAAATGTAACGCAAGAGCTGGATTTAATCCATTTTTGGGGATAGAAAAGATACACTGGGAATAAAAAAAGAAAAAAAAGGCCTGTGATTGCATCCAGTTTTAAGTTTAGGCTTGTTCTACTCATTGTTTTCAAGTTGGGAGTAAAAGTAGACCTGTTTTTAGATTTATGGAGGTAAGATGCAAGCACGTGGGCACTATGCTTTCATCATATGCATCAACAAATAAGGGGTGTTCACGGGACGGGTACCCGACCCGTTTGATCATGACCCGCTCCGGTCCATAATTATCGGGTCACGGGTCGACCCGACCCATTCTAACGGGTACCCGTTTCTAACGGGTACCCAGATTACATGAATGGGTAACAGGTAAGGTACCTGCGGGTACCCGTGAAACAAGTATAATAAATAACCAATTGGGAAATTTGTTTGATGACTCTTATTATTTTAATAAGAGGGTTCTTCTGGAGACTTCGATTTATATGATCTTAGGCTATTAGTTATGTGGGGGAACTATCATTTCAAAGGCTTCTATGTTGAAGCTATAATCAAAGGGATCATGCTCTGAACAGATTATATCTGGACATCATTAATAGAAGCAAAAGTTCTGAGTAGCAAAAGAAGCCATTTCAGGTGCCTAGTCAGACTGTACAGCAACCATTGATGACTAATTTTTTGAAGAATCATCAGCATCAGCCACCCGAGGATATGCAGCAACGACAACCATTGCTGGATGCCATTCCCATGGTTAAGCAAAAAAGGACAAGTCACAAGTTATTGTTTCTTCTTATCATGTGATGGTGCAACAATAAACTTCTAACATGCTAAGTCACATCATTTCATTGAATGGAAGTTGGCTTCCCCTTCCATAGCATCTCATGTCCAGCAACCTTTGTCGGTTGCTTATTTGATGCAACAAGTTCCTCATATACCAATGGCTCCTAATTCTACTGAGGGACTGTAACATCAGAGAGCCAACATTTTAGAACCTCAACAACAGATGAATGATCTAAATGAAGGTTGAAAATCTTGTTTCAAAGGGAAAGTCCATTAAAAGCAACCATCATTCAAGGTTAAAGAAAGTAACAAGCAAGAGAAACGGTTTCAAGAGCATCCAAATCATGATGGAGAAGAAAATGAATCAATTCCATTTGGATAACTCACTGTCTGTATGTATGCCAGTATTAAAAGACAGAAAACCTCAAGCCTTAAAGACAGTGTCCATTTTGAGCACCATAACCCTTTAGACAGATCATTGTGAATGTCTACATAAACTTTAAAAGGTATTAAAAAAATCATAAATTGTATCTTCAACCTTTAATCAAATCCCCGTAACCAAAGATTCAGAATGCACTAGAAAAACCATGACCTCTCAAAAGGAAAAAATATGTAGGTATCTGGACCTTGGTTTAGATGGAACCAAAGATTTAGAAGGCACTAGAAAAATCATGACCTCTCAAGAATACATATAAGATTCAACATCAAAACAGTAATAGTAA
The DNA here is from genome assembly GCA_037367405.1 of Ottelia alismoides. Taxonomy (NCBI): domain Eukaryota; kingdom Viridiplantae; phylum Streptophyta; class Magnoliopsida; order Alismatales; family Hydrocharitaceae; genus Ottelia; species Ottelia alismoides. The sequence goes on from JAZKJV010005183.1 coordinate 924,444, forward strand.
AGCATGCCATTTTTACTGCCTTAACAAATATGTAATAAGGTTCCACTCAATGAGACAAGAAAGGGAACTAAAAGGATCAGTCGGCTGAAAGTAGCAGCAAATCTGTAAGTGGGTGCCTCTCAACTTCAAGCCTTCTATTTTTTTTTCTCCAGCATATAAATTTGCTCTTTGATATGTCGTGGAAACCATATTGACTTGTTTCTCTTTTGTATGATTTGAAAATGTCCTCAACAAGTAAATTCAATCTACGATATAATTTGTCAAATTTAACCAAGTAAAAAATTGAAATATAATGAGAAGTGCTTGATCCCAACATGTTCCTCGATCTTTAGATTGGAAAGACATTTTCTCAAAAATTCTTCTCAACATTAGTCTAGAGATTGAGTGACTGTACATATCAAGAGTCAATGCAAATAGTTAATATCAGTGTATAAGCAAGCACTAAAGAAAATATTTGCAAGTACATACCAATGTTAATCGTCAATGGAAATAGAAATATAGTCCTCACTCGTGTTTGCCAATTCTATTGAAAAGGGAAAAACATAAATATTATAGTAATATTTCAAATAATTAAGCTAAATAAACAAATGGAATAGTTGTAACCTAAAAAGATATTGATTTATACCAGATTCAAGCAATTCAAGATCTTCTATACTCTCCTCAATAGTAAATGGTAAATTAGACTTCCGTAACCAATCTTGACTGCGCATGAGAGTCTCCACCATTTTTGGAGTCAAAGAGCTACGAAATGGATCAAGTACACGTCCTCCAACACTGAAGGAAGATTCATATGCGACCGTTGATGTCGGTATTGCCAATAGATCTCGAGCCATGGATGATAAAATTCGAGATATAGAACAATTCAGTTTCCACCACGACAATATTTGAAATGATTTATTATTACAGTCTTCACATTCTTCAATCAAATACTTGTCAAGTTCACTTTTGTTCTCCAATCCTTTTTGATGTGTATGTTGTTAATCATACAAAGCAGTCATAAGATCTTCAACATTTTCAATGGCATCAACATCAAATTCATTTGTTTCATAAACTTGACTAGATGACTGTAAATTAGAAAGTGGAGTGGTTGAAGTATATAACTCAAACGTAGAGAATAATACTTGTTGTACCTTCTCTTTCAAAACCTTTCCATTTTCCGTGTTATATGAATTATCAATCAACCAATTTACATAGCCCATCTTGTAGCGAGGATCAAAGACAATAGCAACAAATAATATGACATTTATGTTGTCAATATTTGTCATATATTTGTAATATTTTATCTTCATTTTTGAAGCCATCAATTGAATGTGTGAATCACCACTTTTACATCTCCTTGAAAGAATCATCCCAACACCAAGCATGACTTGCATATACTCGTTGCCAGTAACATATTGAGAACCTGATAGTTTCAAAGTTGCATCATAAAATACCTTCAAAAAAGGTAATAAAATACGTGCATGTTCCCAATCATGATGCCCCGGAAGACCTATGTTTTTAGAGCATGTGAGCTCATCTACATATTTAGCATCAATTGTTTCTAACAAATCAAATGCCTTCTCAAATTTCACTGCAACTTCCAACATCAAATATGTAGAATTCCATCTAGTTTCCACATCTAAAGAGACAAGCTTCTTGGATATAATCTTCTCTTTTCCTATGCAAGACTTGAACCTTGATGATCTTGTATCTAAGGATCTCACATATTTCACAGCATTACGAATTCTAAAAATACAATCATCCACTTCCGTCAAACCTTCTTTCACGATGAGATTCATAATGTGTACAGCACATCTCATATGCAAGTATTCACCATTAAGAATCGTTCCGTTCTAATTATTTAGCTTCCTTCGCAAGTATGGTACTCCAACATCATTTGAACTTGCATTATCAACAGCTACAGTCATAACTTTTTCTGTACCCCATTCAAGCAAGCAATTTTCCACAGCTTTACCAATAACTTCTCCCGAGTGACCAGATATTCGACGAAAGTTAATTATCTTCTTATGCAAAATCCAATCAGTTTCAACAAAATGTGCAGTAAGACACATGTAAGGCAAATTCTGGCATGAAGTCCAAGTATCGATTGTGAGACAAATTCTTGAAGACAACTTCGAAAAAAACTCATCAAATTCTTCTTTTCTTCAGAATAAATACGGAGGCAATCTCTAGTAATGGTAGAACGAGAAGGTACATGAAATTGTAGCGCAATAATATTGCAAAAATGACGCAATCCTTCCCTTTCAACACTCCTAAATGGCAACTCATCAACAATTATCATTCTCACAAGAGCCTCTCGACACTCTTCTTGGTTGAACTTGTGAGATGTAGGAGAATGCGACTTAAGCTCCAATGTCTTTTGCTTCTTTTGTTTCACACTACCATCAAACTTTCCACATCTTAATAAATGATTATTTAAACTATTTGTTCCATAAGATGGTGGACATTTGATCTCTTCATCACAATATTTGAAAATTCCTCTTCTTTCTCTCATATCTCCACAATCTTTGATAACAAAATGCTCCCACACCCATGATGATCTTCTCGAAGATGAACTACTAGTTTTCTTTTCTGAGTTGGTGGGACGCGGCGGCTTCTCAGAATGAGCCTCATCTATTGGAATTAGAGGCTCGTGACTCCTAGCTAAGGATCGAACTTAGGATGTCGAATCATTTGTTTCAAACATGTCTGACATCTAAAATATAAGATATGATTTAAAATCGTGGTGTTTCACAATACTCAAACATGATTTAAGATAAAAATAGAAAATGCAATAATCTCAATTGGTTGCAGATGCAAAGTGTTAATAAATGAACTTAAAAACCTCAACAAGATTCTCAATTGGACGTTAGAACAAGATTGTTTTAAAAACTCCATACCCACTTCTTGAATCAAATACATCACCATTACTCTAAAATGGACGTTATCCACTAACACTAAAAAGTACATATTTTGACCTAAAAAGAAAGATGCGTTAAGTGTAATTGTCCCATGCATCACAAAAATGCCGAGTAAAAACCAAAAGTACATATTTTGACCTAGATTGCAGTTTACAGATATTGCACTTTACTCGGTATCTTTGTCACATGGAAAAGATCAGAGTTTCATTCAACATTTCTAGTAAACCAAAAGGAGTGCGATTAAGTGCATACAGGATCTAGGATAACTCTAGAAAACTAAAAGTACATATTTCGACCTAGTGTTGTCATCTCGAGAGGACAAAAAGAAGAGTTTCATAATTTTCATCTCCAAAGCACCAAATAGTAAGTGTAGGCCCATAATTCAAGGGATCTAGTCAGAGTAAGAGTCTTCCCCCATAACTAAGGCACCTGTTAATTTTTTTCGAACCCTTCTTAAAGGACTTCCAAATATTTGAGTCTCTACAATTTTCCTCGGTCAGCAAAGGTATTTGTTGCCCATGAAGGACAATAAATACGTCTCTTCTTAGGTGCTGTTGGACAAAGTTGACATTTTCCGCATGCAATTCTCTTAAAAGTAATCTTTCAATCTTGTGACTCTGTCAATCCAAAAGAAATAGTTCCTCAAATGAAACTTGTAGAAAATACTGGAAGTATAAGCAATAGCTACTATATCCTTCAAACTTTAATTAGTTCCTTCTATCATATAGTTTACTATTTGGATTTGTTTTTGGAAACCTCTGAGCTTTTTCTGATATATTCTCTGAATACAGCATATGGACCATACACAACGTTAATGAATAACATCTGTTAATGAATACACAGCTGGAGAAAAGGGGAAACTACATATTTGCATGGAAAAATTCGAATGGCATACATTTGTACTCAAATAAAAATAAGTTTCCTTTAAAATATCCATGAATAGTAGATTGCTTCCTTAATGGATTTTTTTAGAGAATGGAAATGTTGAAACTTTGTAAGTCAAGGATTCCACACCCATCACAATAATAGGACAAAGATGCTGAGTAAAACCTGGGCGAGTGGAGTCTGGAGGAGGGATGTGGCCTCGTCTAAAATTGTTATACCTGCAGTGCTATGGAGCAGAGAGCGGCACGTCGCGAAGGAGGGGCTGCGTCGGGCGGCGAGGCGTGGAGGAGGGGCTGCGTCGGGCGGCGAGGCGTAGAGGAGGGGCTGCGTCGAGCGGCGAGGCATGGAGGAGGGGTTGTGTTGGCTCGTTGGGCGGCAAGGCGTCGAGGTGAGGCTACCCTGGGCGACGAGAGTGCAAGCCCTAGCCGTGATTCGTGATTGTGTGAAGGAAAAGATGAGTGTTGCTCCCTTTTCTGGTGGGGCAATGGTTCACCAAAGGCGGATACTCCAACCGGTAACCGGTGGGTTTTCCATCGGGTTACTCCCTCTTTCGGGTCAACATTTTACGGGTACCCCACCCGGATGTTTTTTCACGGGTACCCGTGAAATTAGGGTCAAATCACAGGGTCGGGGCGGGTACCCATTTGTCCCTAAGATATTGAACACGCCTATCAACAAGCCTAACAACATGGACCTTTATCCTTGAAGCACGTGCATTAAATATTATATAGCTTGGCAAAAGTGCATGAGAGAATATCAAGGACATGTATGTGTAGCATGGGCTTGATATTATTTGGGTAAACCATGATAACCCAATCAAATCATTAAAAATGAGTTAATAAATTGAATAATTTTCATTCTGGGTCAGATTAGACCCAAAACATATTTCTTCTATAGAGATCAGATTCCTTAATGGGTCTAAATCTAACGCCTTTTTTCAATCAATGCAAACAACCTAAAACTATGCTTTAAATGATCCATCATTTCAAGCTAACCAATATTCATTTGCAATATTATATCTCAAAATTCCAAACCTTCTTTCTTCCATATGATCTCTTAACTAGCTCACCAACCTTGGCTCAGTGAGTCTCATCGCAATAGTTTTCATCCTGACTATCCCTGTAGCAAATCAAGCCTTGTTTTGATAGCCATAAGCCATACCTCGTGGCTCTATAATTGTGCTCCAACCCCAACTGGCTTCTTCAACATCCCTAAACATATCTCAGTCCAATGGACCGATGTCAGCTACTCCTTCCATCGCCAACCAACCAAGTTGTACGTTTGATTAGGAGCCACCTGAGTTTCAAAATCATCAAAAACACTAAATTGAACTGCTCAGAGGTTCGGAGTGTTATCAATCTCCACACACACTTTGGCAAATAAATGTCTAACAGCGTCTTTAAAGTCCAACAAAAAATTGTGCATACATGTATCAATTTTCATGCAAGTATTCTCGAATAATTAAGGAAGTCGTCATGATCTGTATCGAGACTGTAGACCAGGATAAAAATATGAGAAAAGCACGGTCAGCTTGAGATAAATCTATGCTCGTCCAACCTTTTAGCATTCTTTGAGATATCCCCACAACTCATGCCGTGGGCAACCGCAGGTAAATTCCATCTGATTAGTCGGTAATGCAAAGCTGTTGCATAATATAATGGTGTGTCTGGATCGGAGTTTGCTTGCTGAACATGATCAGTGATGTTTCACAGTAGGCTATTAGGCCTGAGAATGTGCAGCAGCACATTAGTGTTGGTTGCCAAGTATCCAAGCCCAACCCATTACCATCCACTCATTACATTAAATGTGCTAGCGCTGGCTGCTCTTCCACTAAGCTTTACGATTTCCAGGATTCCTAAAAAGAAATGGGATAACAAGTCATGCACATGATGAGTTGCTCTCAACGTCTAACAAGATGGCCACAGATTTCCTCTTTACTTTCTTAGTACATATAAGATGATATCCTCGCATTACTTCAACACATATGCTTCCGTCGCCTCTCCCCTAATTATCCTTGTACAGGAGGTGAGTCATGCGAGTAGATTTTTTTTCAGGCAAGCAACAAAAGCTAGATTAATAAAGGGTACACTTCAGCCAAATATAGAAAAACAGGAGTTGAACTCCAAGAAACAATCCTACAGACCTGGATCTGAGAGATTTATAAGTGAATTCCAACGGTGGCTTCAATTAAAGAACATGAAATATATGAATTTACGAAAAACCAATCTAAAGAGGAAGGCAATGACACATGAGAAATGACAAAAAAATGTCCTCAACTTTTGTAAAGGTACAACACTCGACTTCCTCATGCACTTCAAGGAATGCCTTGTAAATCACCAGCACCATTTTAGAACACACTGAACAATTCCTCTGGAAAGGTTTTTGCACCTCAGTGACCTCAGAGCGCAATTCTATTTTCATAAAGGTGCTCAACCTTTACATTTATGACTGCATGAAGGGGGGCATGAGTAGGGTTGGGCATTGGGCTGGGCCGGGCCGACCCGGCCCAAAACCCGACCCGTATAACCCGACCCAAACCCGAACTCGAAATTTAACGAGCAAGCTGTAGGCCTTAAAATGAGCCCATATTGATTATCGGGCCGGGTTTGGGCCTGAGAAGACCCCAACCCGTTAGCCCAATATCTCGGCACATTCTAAAGCAAGTATATTCATATCTAGTACGGTATAATTTATATCAATTATATTCATGTTCATTCCAAATATCATGTTCTAACTTTAATATCCTTATTCGAGTGTAGAATAAATGCTTAGACACATTAATAATCATATCTATTAGTGGATTGAGGATATTATTACATTAATATGCAAGAATGGAATCTGTGTCCTCAAGTGTTACAGCATGTACAACTGTAAGTAACCAATCCGTATTGGATTATAGTGCCCGCACCTACAATAGAATATGTAATGGTGAATTGAATGGTGGTTTAAGTCGCCATATTTTTACCACATTTGTATTTCCAACATACAACTAATGTTAAAATCACAAATTAGTTAGCATGCTTTATAGTTTTAAACATGCACATATGCATAAGAAACAACCACACAAATGAAAGAATGGAAGACATGATATTGATATACATAGGTGTTAAATTGGGCCGGCCCGACCCGAACCCGACCCATTTTGTTTGGGCCGGGTTTGAGCTTGGGCCTAATTTTTGAAAATAAAATGGGCCTAGGCCCAACCCGTTAGCCCATATTCTAAAATGGGCTTGGGCCGGGCCAAGGCGAACCCGGCCTGAGCCCGACCCATGCCCAACCCTAGACATGAGCATGACACATGCACCATTCTTTGCATAATTATGAGATGAATCAGACTAGCCTTTGCATATACATTATCAAAATCCAGTTATGGAAGACCATGGAGTAAATACATCATGAAATGCAAAATCAGGCTAATGCCGCTCACCTTCCCCAAATTTGCAGAACCACGATGACATCCAAGCCTTGTACAGCCTACACAGCTGGGGGAAAATAATAAATGAATCTTTGTGAAAAATCATGGAAAAATGTACATGGAGCTCCAACCGTATGCAACAACCGGGGGGAAGCATCAAACTATTTCGGATCTGTGGTACAGCCTTACCACGCATATTTTCTAAAATCATACAGGAAAACAAGATGAAGTGCAAATTATCGGTCAGGCACAAGGAATCTTCCCCTATACAAATCAAATCCCATTTCCAGAAGAACTGAACGGAAATGAGCAGTCCCATAGCAGCGACATCTGTGTGAGGGTATCATTGCGGAAGCCCCATAGAAGCGTAGGCTTTAATTGAATGTATGCCAATTAGAAGGCCACAAAAAGTGCCTCTTGGTCAGAAAGAGTTGTTGGGTGAGAATCTATAGTCCGGAGTCGAGGATGGAGTTACGACAGAGCCTCCAATAGTCCCGGAAGCTCAAGCTCATCCATGGCATTGTCGGAGGCATACGGGCCTGCAAAGAAGAAGGAATCCTGCGAGGCTAAGCAGTTAGTCATTGGGAGTAAAAAGGATATGTCGTGAGTATTGTGGCTACAATGGATAGAAAAGGCCTTGAAATTACCTTTGGCCACTAAGCATCCCATAAATAGATGAAAAACCAGAAGATGGGGAAACACCACTGAAAACCTTCCGGAATTTGGGCATTAAAACTTGCCCTGCCCAGTAGAGAAAGAAAAAATATCAGCATTATATTTTCTTAGTGATATTTATCAAATCTCTGAATAATAGAATTCTTTATTAACAGATACATCATTGGTTATTATAATGCACGAGGAATGTTAAAGAAGAAAAATCCAGGCTCATCAATAGGTATACATGGTGTAAAAACAGGCGAAGTTCCTTGCAGACCCTGATCTCATTACTGTGTTCGGAATTACTGCAGGAGCAGTTGATAGTTTTGCATGCATCTGTCAACTGAAGTAGCTTTATAGAGGGAATCAAGCTGGTAAAGGATAATCAAGTTCTACCGAGGGCTTCTTATGAGAACCAGCTTATTCCATTGACCCCCACCCCATTTTCTGCATCACAATCAGTATAGTACAAAGAAATCTGAAAATTGTGGATAAGATGAAGGAAGAACGAAAAGTGGTAGAGGTGCGGAGTCTACTGAAAGCAGGGACCTACATATGGTACCGAGGAAAAAAAGATAAATGCACTTTCTGCCCAGGCAGCCATGGAGATCTGCAATTGGGAAGTCACGTAGAGGAAAACAGCAGATAGAAAGATGAAGATTCAACTGAGGCCTGAAAATGTCAAAACATTTCAAAGCACTGTTACTTGCAGGAAGAATATAGGGGAGTCCGCCACATGAGACATGAACATCAGCGGCAGCCTTCAAGACATACGCAGCTATCAGGAGACAGAGAAATTCCCTTTTTACAACTTTTATTCCCCGAAAAGGAGTCAAAAGAACACCAAAAGAATCTGGAGAATGGACAATATCTGGTAACAAAAAGAAATTGAAACCAGCTTTATTAACAATTATAAAGCTCTCTCTCTGTAGATCCATCTGAAGCTTCCAAGAATAATCGAATTCAATTATTGAATTTATGGAATAATATTAGTGGGGGTCGGTATTTTCAGTACTGCAAAAGCAGAAGCTCCTGGATTCGGGATGTTCTTTCTCATTCAGAAGCCCTGGAACAAATGGATATCAGGTAACTTTTCTTATCAGAGAAGTCGGAAACGGCAAGGGATCAGATCATGACCTCGCCTTGGTGCACTTTTTCCAAACTGCTGCACCACGGGGTCAATAGAAAATTCACTGCCCCCGACTCTACAAAAAGCAAATTTAGGAGTGCTTATGAGATTCAAATCAATAATTCTCATTAATGACTTGTAGAAGATTGTATCGCCAAACTTATGGCCAATGAGTCACAAAAGAAAGCCAATTTCGAACAGGGTTATCCCCATATGACAGCTGCAAATTAAATTCTGCATAATATGACCCCATGTAAGATTGGTGATCAACAAGAATATCAAGGTAAACGTAAATAGATTCTTTAATAGGGAGTAATAAAGGTGCATGCTAGATTTTGTAATTGCGATCCACCTTACCTTTTGAACCCTTGTCACCTCAAAATTCAACAAATTCTATGGGATTTCCCAAAATTCAACAAAATTCTATGGGATTTCCCAAAATTTGCGTTTCTCCATGTCAACGGAATCGAAAGGCTACCTTATTTCTTTCTCCAAGATTTCAGCAAAATATCAGCGAAACATCATCAAAAAATCATAGAAATTGCATGTGATATCAGAAAAATGTCAAAAATACGGGGATCTACACTTTGCTTTCACTGTGTTTTGCCTTTATCAATGAATTTTCACATATTTCTCCGTCGATGTGTTGAGTTCTTATAGCACTTTATAATTTTTGAAGAAGATATTTTTAGCTAGTTTCGAAATTTTAGGTCTAAATCCAAACTAAATCAGTTATAAAAAAGCGTCACTCAAGATTTATAGCTGAAGAGTTTGATTTTGACATATATATTTTGTTTAGTAGTTATTACAAGTGCCACATCATTCTTGTATAAGAGGTCATCATCGTTTTTCCTTCCAGTTCAGACGCCAATGTTGACTTGAGGCAGCATATAGATATTATATATTGACATGTGTACTGATTATGACCAAGGTTCAAAATCTCGATTTCGATTTCGTTTCGGTCACCTCCAATACCGAAATTTCGCCGATATTTCGGGAAATTTCGACGATTTCGGTGGAAATTTCGGAAAGGCTCAAAAAGTCATTTTTCGACCATTTTTTTGCAAATTAAGATCTTTCAAGTTATTTACAACAATAAATAGCTCACATATACATAATTTTATCATACATATTGCTCATATATGCCCCTTATATCGCACATATCGGTCATATCAGTCATATCGGTCATATCGATCATTTCGCTGTTAAGGCTGATTATTGATGAAACATATTGGAAATGGATTCATTAAATCCAAATTCTTAAAACAACAATAGCTAACAAATGCATACTTATATCACACATATCTCTCATTTATATGCCTTATATCGCACATATCGGTCATTTCGTTATTAAGGCTGATTATTGATTGGTACATATTGGAAATGGATATAATTAAATCCAAGTTCTTAAAATAATAATAGCTAATAAATGCACATATCGGTCATATTGGTCATTTCGTTGTATGCATCCCCCCTGTTGCACCATACCCTACCAGAACGGGGGTCAGCGAGCCTGGGGGGGCTAGGGGGGGGCCCAGGTTGGCCCCCCCTTGCGGGGGTGCAGGGGGCAGCGCCCCCGTCCCAAATTTTTTTTCTAAATCGTGATGTGTTTTGATATATAGAATTGGTAAATACTAAATAGTTAGTATTAGTAAAATGATTAAAATTAAGATCACATGATTAATATCGTTAATTTACATAGGTATCGGCGAAATTTCGCCCATATCGGTCGAAATCCGAGAAATTTTGAACTGAAAACGTGAATTTCGACCGATATGGGTCGAAATGTCAAAATATCACCGATATTTCGACCCATTTCGGTCGAAATCCGGGAAATCGATATATATTTATAGGTGTTTCGAAAGACCCTCCCTGTCGAAATCGAAATTTCGGCGAAATTTCGCGAAATTTAAGACCATGATTATGACAACAATACTACTTTAAAAATTATATCTACACATCTATGTTACAAATAATCATGTGTTTCTATTTTATTTATGTGGAGATAAAAGAATCAATTAATTTATTGAGAGGCCCTAGGGTTCTCTTATATAGGAGAGTCACTTGTTGGGTAAATTACAAGAAGATAAAGAAAATAGAAATCACATAAACAATATGAAAGATAACTAATATCTCAACACTTCCCCTCAAGCTAGAACGTAGATATCAATCAGACTCAGCTTGGAGTAGCATCTCTAGTGAGGTCCTCTGGCTAAGGCCTTAGTAAGGACATCTGACGTCTGGTCTGCATAGCCGACGTGGGTAGTGGCAATGAGGCACTTATGTATCATGCCACGAGTATAGTTACAATCCACCTCTACGTGATTGGTCCACTCATGGAAGACATGGTTGTTTGCAATGAAAAGAGAGCCTGGTTGTCGCATTGGAGGTGCATGCAAGGATACACCTCGATAATCAAGTCAGTAAGAACAAATCTAACCCACGTCATCTCTGTGCTAGCTTACGTTGTAGCTCTGTATTCTGACTTAGCACTAGATATGGCAACCACGGTCTGCTTCTTGCTCTTCCAAGACACCAGAGCCATATGAACACTGCGAAGCTTGAAGTAAGCTTCATGTCCTTCGGACACCCAACATAATTTGCATATGTACATGTTGTGACTGAAAGGGATGTACCTCTGCTAAATAGAAGTCCAGTGCCAAGTGATGCCTTTAGATACCTCAGAATTATATGGATTGCATCCATATTTGCATGTCTGGGCTATTCCGTAAACCAACTCACTTTGCTTACAGTAAAGGATATATCTGACCCGATAATGGTCACATATAGGAGCTTGCCAACAAGCTCCATGTACCTCCTCTTGTCGACCTCCTCAGTGTCATCATCGTAGAGTTTCATGCTCAGGTCTATAGGAGTAGTGGCAGGTCTGCAATCTGCCATACATGTCTCATAAAGATCTATAACGTACTTCCTCTGGGTCATCACAAAACCTTGTTGGTTCCTGGAAAACTCCAATCCAAGGAAGTAGCGTAAACTACCAAGGTCCTTGGTCACAAACTGTTGACTTAGGAAATCCTTGGCAACCTGAATGCCCTACTCGTCATCTCCTGTAACAATGATATCATCAACATAGACAAGAATGACACATATACCTCTTTGAGTCTTGTGTACAAAAAGAGAGTGATCGACAGTAGATCGCACAAACCCCTATTGCTCTATCAAATTTGAGAGCTTCTTGAACCATGTTCTTGGACTCTGCTTAAGACTATAAATAGCCTTGTGTAGCCTGCAAACCTTCTGACACTCCCCCTCTGCAGTAAATCTAGATGGTTGTTGCATGTAGACCATGTTGAAATATTTGTATCTCTTGTTATTTATATCTAATTTCTATTTTCTTTATTTACCGCTCATGTAATTAACTCAAGGTTTTTCTCCTATATAAGAGAGCCCTAGGGTCTCTTCTAATGCAAGCAATTCATTTCCACCACCATGGTATCGGAGCAATGGTCCTAGACCGGGGTTCCCGTATCCCATCAACCATAACCCTACACGCCAAGCCCCTTCGGCACCGCCCCTCCTCCGTGCAGCAACCCCTCCAGCCCCCCCTTCCCTTCCCCGCCCCCATGCAACCCCCCAAGTGCAGTAGCCCCTCCCGTCGCATGCGCTCAGCGGCGGCCCCTCCCGTCGCACGTACCTAGCGGCTACCCCGCAGCAGCCTACCTCCTGTCAGTGTGCGTGGTTGGTGAATCAGCCTCGCCCAGCGCCGATTCGCCTTCGTCATTGTAGGCCGTTGCAATTTTGGTCGAGTACGCAAGGAGCTAGGGCCTGATTTTGTTGGGTTTTTCATGATTTTCAACATATAAATCACGTCCTTCGACTGTAGACTACAACATCAAGTGATGAGGATGGTTGTATGAATCTACAGATACAACTAATGCTCCATATGATTGTGTAGCCTCACTCAGATCAATCTACACCCCAATTTTGTTTAGGATATCGACGTTCTTATTACCATGTCAGAGAACAAGGGTAATGTTTCTTGCTCGTCCGACGTCTTCAAGGGCCCGACTCCCATCGTGAAGATGGATGGGACCAACTACGAGTTGCGGTCTATGCAATTGCGCACCCTTATGCAGTGTCATAACAAGGAGCACATTCTGACAGATTCGAAAACGGCATAAAATTGGGGCCAATGCTTCTTGGAAGCAAGACGATGCCTATGCTCGTATTTGACTCTCCAACACACTCACCATGGAGATTGTCAACGATATTGTCAATCAACCCACAACAAAGGCTATGTGGGACATCTTAGCAGATACATATGGACAGACAAAGAATGAAAGCAAGATTCTTCAGTTGCAGTATGATATTTTTTCGACCAAGCATAATGGTCAACCCCTTCACGCACACTTCTCGCACCTTAGAGGCATGTTTGAGCGTCTGCATAGTTGCATGCCTATTACAACATGCACTGAGCAGTAACAAGCATATCAGAATGCCACTATGACAAAAATCTTTCTATCATCTCCTGATTCAGAGTACGATGCAGCACGTACTCAACTACTTACTAGAGAGACAATACCTCCAATGGAGGTCTACAAAAGACTGAGCAGGAACACTACTTCATCTACTACTGTGGCTCAGACTACCTCTGTTATTGCAGCTTCCCGTGGCAGAGGGGATACTTCACAGTTTCGCAGAAGAGGACTATGTGGTCGAGGAAAAGGACATCAGTGTGGTCCATGTTCACATTGCCATCGTCCCGGTCACTCTAAGGACACATGCTATCAGAAGCATGGGTATCATGCATCACGTGTTGCTGAGCAGACCGAGCCTACTTCTGTCCCTGCTCATGATGCTCGGTTTGATGATATTATTTCCAGATTGTCAGAGATGGTGACCACTCCTACCACTTCAGCTATAGGTTCTTCAGATGTAGCAGATGCTGCCAGAGCTTCTTCGAGTTCATCAGCTATTGATTATGTGATTACTAGTTGTAGCCGTTCAGATTTCATTAATTGGATTATGGACTCTGGAGCATCACATCATATGTGTGGCGATCGAGCACAATTCAATTCTTACAGGTCTATCTTGCTTGGTAGATCAGTGATGATTGTTAATGGGGTTCATCCACCCATTATTGGCTAGGGGAGATTGTTTTTGCTCCTTCTATGTGTTTGCAGAATGCCTTACATGCTCCATCATTTCATATGAATCTTTTGTCTATTAGCGAAATTACAAAAGATTCACATTGTTGTGCCATATTTGATCCCTCTTCTCTTGTGTTTCAAGACATACTCACAGACAGGGTGATTGGATGTGGTCATAAGCATAGAGGGTTGTACATGCTTGTTCAACTACCGTGTATTGGAGCTGTTATTATTCCTTCAAGATCTGTTTCTCCTTTCATGTGGCATCTTCGCTTTGGACACCTTCCTCTACAGAAGTCGTGTCATGTTCTATCTCAGATCTCTACTCGTGCTACCTTGGATTGTGAGGCTTGTTAGCTTGGGACGCACCATCGCTCTTCTTTTCCGAGTCGTCAGAGCCGTCACAGTAGTCAGTCTTTTGAGTTGTTTCATTTTGATATATAGGGTCTTAGTCATGTTCCTAGTGATCAGGTACACCATTTTTATATGGTTGTTGTGGATGACTTTTTTAGATTATCCTGGGTGTTCTTATTGAAACATAAGTATGAAGCCGGTGCTATCATTAAATCCTATCTTATTGAAGTTAAAAATATTTTTTCTGCTAATGTGAAGTTCATTCGTTCTGACAATGCCTTGGAGTTTTCTACTTTACATCTATCTGATTTTCTCTGATCTCTTGGCATTGTTCATCAGATCTCTTGTACTTCAGAGCAGAATGGTGTTGCTGAACGCAAACACTGACATCTTCTGAATGTTACGAGGACTCTTTTGATTCAGAGTCGAGCTCCTCATTCGTTCTGGGGTGATGTTGTTCCCACTGCTTGCTAGTTGGTGAACCGCATGCCGTCCACTATTCTTGGAGGAAAAGGTTAACTTCTTGATTATGTTTTCTGAGGACATATTCTCCCTTACTCCCATGGTTTTTGGGTCTGCGACATTTGTCCACAATTTCACTCATGGTCATGACAAGCTGAGCTGTCAAATGTGTCTTTATTGGTGACTCTAGTACCCAGAAAGTGTATAGATGTTTTGATCCTATAGCAAGAAAATATTATATTAGTGTTGATGTCACATTTTTTGAGTCTATTATGCACTTTTCTCCTACAGGTAATAGGTTGTCCAATGCTGATTCTGGTGAGGATGGTTTTGTTCCTCCACCTCCGTTATCTCCATTTGCACCCCATGTTGAGCTCAATCATCTCCATCTCTACCTCTTCCACCACCTCCACCACCATCTACCTTGACACAGTTCCTGCCATGGTTTTACATTCGCAGGCCTTTTACTCGTCCCTCTGTTTATGTGTCATCACCATCATCCAACACGCCTCAAGTATGTAATGAACACATTGTTTCTACTGATGGCACTGGAGATTTGAGTCTTCCATAGGATACTATATTGGAGGAATTGATACCAGAGAATAGAGATGTTGATGACATGGATGTACATATTGCATTGAGGAAGCCGCGTCATTACTATGCCACTTATCTACTAGTTGTGCATGTTTCATTGGACCATCTTTCAAAGGAGTACATGAGGTTTGTAGTGTGACTTTCAGCTGTTACTATCCCACTTATTAGGAGGTCGTACAGGATAGTAGACGGCGACTTGCCATGGAAGAGGAGATGGTCGCTTTGCAGTCTCATGGTACCTGGAGCATTGTTTCTTCTCTTCGAGTACAAATGGATCTTTATGATCAAGCATCGGGCAGATGGCAGCGTGAATCGCTACAAGACAAGGCTTGTAGCACGTGGGTTCACCCAAACTTATGGGGCGAACTATCAAGACACATTTTCTCCAGTGGCCAGACGCTCGACGTTGCGCATTCTTCTATCAGTTGTTGTTTCACGGGATTGGTCTCTTTACTAACTTGATGTGAAGAACGCATTTCTATATGGCGATCTATAGAGAAGATATATATGCAGCATCCATCAGGGTTTGCTACTGAGGGGGAGTCTCAGAAGGTGTGTTGGCTCTATAAGGCGATTTATAGTTTGAAACAGAGTCCGAGAGCTTGGACCCAAAGCTATCAGAGTTGATAGAGCAACAGGGGTTTGTGCGATCTACTGTAAATCACTCACTTTTTGTTCAAAGGACACGAAGAGGTACTGTTGCTATTCTTGTCTATGTTGATGATATTATTGTCATGGAAGATGATAAGCAAGGCATTCTAGCTGCTAAAGAGTTCCTAGGTCAGCGGTTGGTGACTAAGGACCTTGGCAATCTTCGATACTTTCTAGGACTAGAATTTGTCAGGAATCAGCATGGTCTTGTGATGACCCAGAGGAAGTTTGTTACTGATCTTCTAGAGACAGGTATGACTGGATGCAAGCCTGCTACTACTCCTATGGATCCAAGTATGAGATTATATGATGATACACTGAGGAGGTAGATCAGAGGAGATACAGGGAGCTTGTTGGGAAGCTCCTATATGCAACCATAATCAGACCAGACATATTCTTTACCATGAGCAAGATGGGCCAGTTCATGGAGCAACACAGGAAGGTTCATATGGACGCGATCTATATGATTTTGAGATATTCGAAGAATTCACCTGGTTCTGGTTGTATATTTAGTAGTGGTACATCTCTTGAGGTGGTAGTTTATGTAGATGTCGATTATGCAGGATGTCCTAGAGGTAGGAAGTCCACGTTTGGCTTTGCCATTTTTGTTGGGAACTCACTCGTATCATGGAAAAGCGAGAAGCAGACAGCAAGGTTGCAGAAAGTGGTAGTCGGTACTCGGTCGGCAGGGTCTCTGACTAAGGATTAATCGGCAGTCAGGTAACTAATCGGATTTAGTCGGCTATTAGTCGGTTTTGAATTTTTTAATTATTTTAAATATATAAATCAATTTTTATACACATATTCTTATGTATTTGTATTGATTTGTATATTTTATACACTATCATAATGAAATAAAAGAAGTAGTCGTCTTTAAATATAACATTAAGTATATTAGAATAAGTTTGCTTTTAAAAAAACGGAAAACTAAAAAATTAAAAAATCTCTATGTCAAAGTCGGCCTTGTAGTCGGGCGACCAGGCAGACTAGTCGGCCCAATTAGTCAGGTTGACCGACTAAGGGCTGACTAGGACTAGTCGAGTCGGCTACCCCACCTACTCGACTAGTCGGGCCGAGTAATCGGCCTAGTCGGCCGACTTTTACAACAATGGCAGACAATAGTCGCTAGGTCCAGTGCAGAATCTGAGTACAGGGCCATGGTACAAGGAAGCGCAGAGATGATGTAGGTTACATATGTTTTGACTAACCTTGTTGTTGAGGTTCCTCTTCCCACGTAGCTTTTTATGCCAAAAAGCATATATTTCATCATGTATTACATGAACGAACCAAGCATATAGAGGTGGATTGCCATTATACTAGGGACATGATTTGGAAGGGTCTCATATCCAACTCTCATGTTTCTACTGGAGATCAGATGGCTGATATTTTCACCAAGGCTCTTGCTAGAGGGGTCCATTTCAGAGGTGTTGTTCCAAGCTGAGCATGATAGACATATATGCTCTAGCTTGAGGAGGGGTGTTGAGATGTTTGTATCTCTTATTATATATTTCTAATTTCTATTTTCTTTGTGTACCGCTCGTGTAATTAACCCAGGGGTTTCTCCTATATAAGAGAGCCCTAGGGTCTCTTCTAATTCAAGCAATTCAATTCCACCAACAGACTAAAGAACTGCTAAACACCCTGATTAATGAGTCGTTTCTATTGTAGTATTCTGGCACTTTAGATAAATAAAAAAGATCACTAAATTAATTGTTCAATTTAGCGAGCGGTCGGATTTTTATTTTACTTGGGCAAGCTCAAGGTCGAACTCAGGGTAGTTACTGTCTCCTTAGGTTGGTTTATAAGCGATCTAGAATTAGGTTTCCAGAGAAGCATTTTTTGATTTTTTTTATTTTCCATGAAGATAATTATATTAAATAAATCATATTCCACAAAAATTCACTCAAACACCCACATGATCGAGAATAAGTTATTCTAAATGCACTATTTTAAAATGATAAAACGATGACTAAATGAGACTTAAACAGGGACATAAACACAAGGTTCTAAAAGCAATTACAGAAAATAAAATTAGATTAAATAAAAATGTGAATGATGCAATTACCAGGACCCTGGGGGTCTTTATACAATTTTACCACGGAGTCATGAGCCGCGTACGTGGAGATGAAATTACCCAAAGGTGAGGCCTCTTTGTAAAATAGGAAAGCTGAGGGAATGGAGCGCAGTTTCTCCACAAGCACGTGCGCCTCACATGACCTACTGGGGGTTGGACCTTCTTGTGAATGCGGACAATGAGAGGGGGTCAGGCGTAATTTACCATGCTCTTACGTGCCTTACACATGAGGTGGGAATGAGAAGCAGCAGCACATAGGTCGAGGGACATGTCGCCCGAGGGGTCGGGCTGCGAGGGTCGCTCAAGGGTTGGGGCGGATGAGGTTGCGAAGACGACGGCTGTTAGAGAGCTCGGCTGACACACTATCGAGGAGGTGATGGCAGGCGGAGATGCCAATGTCGAAGGCGGTGGCAGCTACTGGAAACCCGCAGCCCGAGGAGTGGGTGGTGTTAGGTGGCGGCTTCGGACGTCGAGGTTGTAGCTGCTAGTCAATGGCAGAGTGGCAAGCAGCGGTGATGGTTGGCGATGCATTGTGATTGCAAAGGGTGGAAGAGGTTGAGCGAGAAGGGAAAGCTCAAGGCAGGCGGGCAGTCAACGGCAAAGGGTTCGAGGCAGCTGAGGAGCTCGAGCATGGAGCGAGTGGATGGTGGGGGTCCTCTGGCTAAGAGCCGACGTGTAGGCAGTGGCGCTAGCGGAGGAGCCAAGGGGCGCAGGGGCACAAGCTCAGGTGAAGATGAAGGGGGTGGAGGCGATTGGAGGAGAAGCAAAGAAACAGAGGAAAAGGGAGAGGAGGAAGAAGAGGGAAGGGACAGAGAAGTACTACCTGGAGGAGATGGAAGGAACTGGCCTGGAGATAGACTCGAAGGTGAATGAAGTGGATCGGGTTCGCCTATGAAGCTAGAGCTCGGAGGAGCTCTAGTTGGTCATTGCCTCTACGTGCAACAATACAGATTCTAACCACGACGGCGGAGCGAAAGATCGACATCGATGGTGATCGCGACTCGCCTCTTTCTCTCTCGCTCAACGGGGAACAACACATGAAATTGTCACCCACACAACCTCGGAACTTAGGACGAAGCGATGGAAAATGCTCGATCCACACGATGATCGTTGTGATCACCCCTTTATGGGTGGTTAGTTGTGCAAGACGGAGGATGTTGCAGGTCGTGGGGAAGAGAGGAGGGGGACATAGGCGGTTGCACAGTGCGCGTAAGGGTCGGAGGTGAGAGAGGGAAAGACGGAGGAGGTTAGGAGATCGGTGGTTGCGCGCCGCACGCAAGGGGCGAAGGGTGCGGGTCGTGCGTAGGAGAGGAAGGGGAGGGGGACCACGTGGTCAGCCCTAGAGTTGCCACATGGCAATAAAAATAAAAATTTAAAAGATAAAATAATGATAATAAATAAATACATAATATCAAAATAAAAAATGATAAATAAATAACATGAAATTAAATTACATTAATAAGATAAATGAAAATAACTAAATAAAATAAATAAATAAAATAGAAGAGAAGACAAGAAAATTAAATGAAACGGAGATAAAGTAATAGTGATTAAATAAAATTAAAAGAAAATAATAAAGAAAATGGACATGACATATGGCGACTCCAGGAGTAGCCATGTATCGCTCTCAGAAAATTTAAAAATTAAATTCAAAGAAAAATCAACAAGAAATAACAAAAGAATTCAACTCAGAAAATGGTCAATATGAAAGTTAACTGTCTCAACGAGATCTACAGCATTCATGAAGGATCCAAAAACAAAAGAAATCATTTATACAAAAAGTATTTTTGATGGTATCCGATAGATATTGAATATCACATTTTTTGTGTTTTATGAGTTTTTTGCATTTTAAATAAGGTAAAAATCAAAATAAAACTAGAGAAAATATGAAATAAATATATACAACTTAATCTAATTTTTTTAGATTTTTAGTAAATAAGAATATAAAGAAATAAAATAAAATGAACATATGTAAAGACTATACATACAAACTCAATGTGATTTATTTTCTTTGTTTTTTGCTTAAATTTTTATTTGCATTTTAACACATTTTATTAAAACAATAATCAAAGAAAATAAATGCGAAACAAATAAATAAAAAAGGTTATTTTATGCATAAAATAATAAGGTCAAAATAGGCTAATATGTACAATCTACAACTGAGGCCCAAAACCCAGGTTTCACATATGAACTCCGATTCTTTTGAATTTGAACTTGTTTTGTAGGTAATTGAACATACATTAATTTAAAAGTAAGGGCCCATAGAAGAGACTATATGACAGAGATATTCACATTTTAAGGCTTTTAATCTCAAATTAGGTTTTGAATTTTATTGGGCAAATTTATAAGTTAGTATTTTTTAGTATTTTTCTTTAATTAATGTTAGTAATATGTACACTATAGAGCTGATTTTATTCAATTCTGAGTTAGGGAAACATTGATAAAAATATGTGGTAATATACGTGTGTTATTTACAATAGAATATGGCTTCTTATTTAATGTAAATATGCATGCCAAAATGCAGATATAATCTAAGTGCGTGAAAGGTAAATATGCAGAATAAATGGAGAAATGCAGCTAATTACTCAAGAACGAAGGTATTTTCAACTTTTGGAGTGATGAATCACATATTCATAAACCCGCTATACTTAAACCATGCTCGTCCCCGAACAACTAAAATGAAATGCAAAAGTGAAATGATTTTGGGTTCCATACCAATGTCATAAACAAAATGTGAAAATGGAGCTCGACTCGATCTTTGGATTAATAATGACATTATTGGTGTTAGAGATTGCAGTAAGTTACGTCTTTCTATTCTATTGTAACTCCACGAGGGTATTTATGTATTTTGTCTTTGTGAGCTCTTTAGGGTTTAGCCCTATATAAGGACCTCTAGACCTCTTGAATAAACAACTCATCATATTCTCTCATCTCCTTTTCACATGGTATCAGAGCGGCGATCCTAGGTCGGTATTCTAACCTGATCCCACCATCACATCCAGCCTCGAGCCCTTCTCTAGCCAGCGGACCCGCGCTGCCAAACGCGCGGACCCTCGTCGCCCACCTGTGGCCCCAGCTGCGGACCGGGGTCTCACGTCGCATCCACTTGTAGCTCGTCGCTCCCCCGCATGCGGTCTTACGTTACCTCGTGCCTCTAGGGGACCAGGTTGAGCGATGCCAAGCGCCCCGTGCGTCACCAGGGTCCAAGCTGAGAGCTATCAGGCGCCTCCGCTAAGCCCGTCAGGCCCTCCTCATGCCGCCAAACGCCACCTTGCGCCACCACCGAGGGTTGCGCGCTCCCTGGTGCTCCTCGTATTGCTGCCACGCACTCCTTGCGTGCCCTAGAACCATAGGGTTCTCCTCCACCGCCAAAGCGTGTTACTAGCGCTACCATCAAGCAAACCCTGGAGCGTTGCCTTGCCATTCTCGTTCTGTGATGTGGGATTAGAAACCTAATGATTAATTGAAACAAGATATACTCTCTAGGTCACTTTTTCTTGACCTAAGCTTCCACAATGACGTCCGTCGAGACCAAGCTTGTCTACCTTACTTCTTTGATGGTACAAGACACTTCTATCAAATTGAAGGGCTTCGAAAATTACGTTTTATGGTCTCGGTCTTTCACAGTGTTTGTCGGTGGCCAGCGTAAAAGTTACGTTCTTACAAAGGTCCCGCCTGCAGAAACAAACAAGGACTATGAAACTTGATTTGAAGACAATTGCCAGATTATCACTTGGATGACAAACAGCGTCGATCCAAACATTGCTGCAAATCTTCTTTACAAAGACACTGCTAAGGCGACGTGGGAAAACCTTGAACGTACATATTCTCAAAAGACAACTAAGTCTCGTCTCTCTGACATATACACAAGGATCTGATCTGCTACTCAGGGAGAGTCAAGTCTTATCGAATATTACAGGCTTCTTACAAGCCTTTTTGAGGAACTCCTTATTTTTCAGCCTGCATGTTGTGATAAATAGGTAGGAGAACGTGATGAATGGCAGGTTTATAGATTTCTTCTGGGACTGAATCCAAAATATAAGCTTGTGAAAGATCGGTTTCTGATGGTTGATACTCTACCTACTCTTGAGACCATCTTCGGACGCTTACAAGAGCTAGAGGCTCCAATTCAGCACTCTACCATCCACGCCTCTACAAATATGACGGCCCACTATACCTCCTTACGATACATAGGGCATCAGAACTATCAAGGAGGACGGGGTTGTGATTCAGGACGTAGACGTGGTCGTGAATCTGAACACAGTCGTGATTCTGGACGTGGACACAATCGTGGATGTGGTCGTAATTCTTCTACCGCTCAGTATCCAGCATGTGTACACTATGGATGCTGGAATCACCCTTCTGACCGTAGTTGGGCTACGTTTGGCATGTAACCTAATGCCAACAATGCCTATTATGAAGCATCGTATGATGCAACTGCAAATGCATCTTCACAGCAAACTGGAAGGGTACAAACCCCATTCGCTACTTCTGAATATGCTCATCTACGACAACTGCAGCAAGAATCTGGTTCCTCTATCAACAACAATAGTGCTTCTAAAATGTACCTCTCCATGACGCGACGGATGGAGCGTTGGTGGAGAGCGAAGGCGAAAGACGGGGAGACGTCCGAAAGGTCAGGTGCAGGTGGTGGTGTTCTTCCTGGTAGGGTTGATGCGAAGGGGAAGGGGGTGGTTTCCGGGGTCGCTGCCGGGTCTCTGTTGAGTGGGGAAGGTGGCGAGGAGCGGAGGGAGGCGGAGGACGAGTGGGTGCAGGTCTCTCACAAGAAACCTGGGAAGAGGTGCTTTCGGTGCGGTGAAGTTGGTCATG
Source organism: Ottelia alismoides (assembly GCA_037367405.1). NCBI lineage: Eukaryota > Viridiplantae > Streptophyta > Magnoliopsida > Alismatales > Hydrocharitaceae > Ottelia > Ottelia alismoides. The sequence continues at coordinate 947,506 of JAZKJV010005183.1, forward strand.
TTGCTTCGTTCTGTCGTCTTCCCGCTCGTTGTTATGCTTGTGGGAAGCCGGGTCATCGGCAAGCATCGTGTTGGCTCGCTCTTGGTCGTGGCTCTCAACCTTCCGGGATGAAATCCTTCTCGGGGAAACCGAGGAGCATGATGGCCTCTCGGCCAGTTTTCTCCGGTCCTGTCGTTTGGAGGGGGGTGCGATCATTCGCTCAGGTGGTGGAACATCGCGTCTTTTCGTCTGGCGATGGTTCTCGTGGAGCGGGTCTCGAGGTGGGTGGCGATGTTGCCGCAGCAGGTGTGGACGTAGTGGGGGAAGATACGCCGTTGGTGGGTGGCATGCATGGAGAGGGTGTGCATGGGAAGGTGGTGCATGGGAAGGCGGTGCATGGGAAGGGTGTGTATGGCAAGGGAAGGTACGTTGCGGCTGTGGGGCTTGCTCGTCGGAGTTGCGTGGATTGGGATGCTGTCAGATCTCACCTTCGTGGCTTCTTGGGCCCCCTCTTCTCTGGGGATATTCAAGTTCTAGATTCTTCTCGCTGCTGTGTTCGTGGCCTATCCCCGGAGCAACGGGAAAGGCTTATTCGGAATGGTGCTACCAAAGATGTTATTTGGAGATTGATTCGTGTTGCGGATGGTGCTTTCTCAGACACTGAGGTCTGTATTGCGGAGCTTCGTGGTGTTCCCTTCCTCTCTAGGACTGTCCCTTGCCTTTGCAAGACATTCCGACGGTGGGGGGAAGTTTTGGCGATCGTGGATGATGGTCTCTCGCCGGATGCGGACTGGAGGGTTACTCGAGTTCTCATGGAGTGCAGCAAGGGCTTCCTCCGCGAAGCGATTGGCAAGATCTTCTTCGGGTCCTTGAAAGTTGGCCGGTGGCGCTTCAAGGTGGAGCTTTCGGTCGTCGTCCTGTCGCCGGCGCCGGTGACTGATCCTAATCGGGCGGCTTTGTTGGCCGGTCCGGTGGGCTCGGGGGCTGGGGATGTCGCCTCGTCTTCTGGCTGCCAGGTGGCGCATTTCGAGGGATATTCCGAAGCGTCGCCCTCCGTGCATGACTCTTCTTGTCCCTTCGAGGTGCATCATCGATTATTGTGCCTATCGTCTGCAAGAGACGGTTTCTTTGATTTGGGGGCGTCCGAGGAGGATTCGTTTCCTCATTCTCGACCGGTTTTGTCGGCTAGTGCTTTGCATTTCCGCTTCTCGGGTCCAGTGTCGGGTCGTGGAGCTATGGGCGTTGGCGGGTCTCTCAATTTCGGATCATGGCCGAGGACGTGGTTGCCCAGTGCCCCGCTTACCCTACCCGAGTCTCATTCGGTTTTGGCCCACCGGATTCAGATGGTGGAATTGGGGACTCAATCGGACATGGAGGTGCTTTGCTCGACTCCGCTGGCTTCGTCTGATGATCGACCCACCTTCCCCTCCACTATAGCAGTCCAGGGGGGTTCGTCGGTGCTGACTCCTTCTGGTTGCCCCTTGGGGGCGTCTTCCGACGAGGCTGCAGTTGCTGATGGGGGGGCTCTCAGACAGGCGCTCGAGGAAAAGATATCGGAGGCGTAACCGCTCCCGGCCGGGTACATTGGTGAAGCATTCTTGTGCGACTCTGCGAGAAGCCGTGGCGGAGGCATCTGGTCTCAGTGTCCTTGGGGGTAGCTCTGATGGTCTTTAATGAAGGTTCTCTCCTGAAACGTTAGGGGCCTTGGGGAGGCCGACAAGCGACGCTCTTTGGGCTCGCGACTCTCCGACTGGGGCTGCGATATTGCTTTTATTCAAGAAACGAAATTGAGGGGGGTGGACGATTCTCTTTGGCGCTCGTTTGGTGCGGGTCCTCTGGACGAGTTCCGGGCGGTTGATGCGGTTGGGTCGGCAGGGGGATTCTTGATTGCTTGGCGTTCTGCGGTGTTCTCTTTCATCTCTGTTCTGGTGGGAAGACATATGCTTTCGATGGTGTTGACCCGGGCTGATTCACTTGTGCCTATTTTGTTCTCCTGTATATATGCTCCAACTTGCCATATTTTGAGGAAGGCCCTGTGGGAGGATCTTCGCGATGCGGCTACTGTGTTCGCGAGGCTTCCATGGCTATTGGGGGGGATTTCAATGTTACGCTTCACTCTTCGGATCGCCCCCGAGGCAGGGGTGGCCAGGACCCAGGCTCGCTTGATTTTATTGAGATTATGGATGAGCTTGCTCTGGAGGGCTTGGTGCCTCATGATATATCCTACACTTGGAGGAATAATTCTACTCGCTCTAGGATCGATCGGTTCTTGGCCTCTGGGAAACTGTTGGAGGCCTTCCCTCTATGCTCGGTGTCTTCTCGCCCACGCTCCTTCTCTGATCACTCTCCTATTATGTGGGAGTCTGGCGAGGGCCATCGGGCGCGGGGCCTCTTTCGTTACGAGAAATGCTGGCTTCATGAGGCTAATTTCAAGGAGGTGGTGACGGAGCACTGGGCTCAGGATTCTTTCGTGGGGTCTGCGGCCCATAGACTTGATCAGAAACTTGCGTCGTTGCGAAAAGTTCTTGCGTTATTCAAGAAGGAGTCGAGGCTGGCGCGTGGTGCCGCCAAGGCGGAAGGATGTAATAGCGCTCCATGATCGGGCGGAGAATGATAGGGACCTTCTGCCTGAAGAACTGCAGGAGCGACTCGCTGCTCAAAATCAGGTTGCGGCGAAGGACAAGAAAAGGAACATTGAGTGGCGTCAGCGGTCGCGTATGAAATGGATCAAAGAAGGTGATGCCAATACGGCTTTTTTTCACCGTGTGGCTAGCGGCAGAAAGCGCGCTAACACGATTCGGGCTATTTCTATTAATGGTGTTCATGTTTGCGGGAAGAGGGAGATGGGGATCGCCATTACTGATCACTTCAAGCGCTTCTCGACGAGTCGCACCCCGCGCAGGTGGCGTTGGCTGGGTCTGGGGGCGTCTTCTTTATCGGCCTCAGACTCTGGGGTCTTGACTCGCCCATTTTCTTTGGAGGAGGTCAAGGAGGTTGTGTGGGACTTAAACGTTGATTCCTCCTCGGGCCCGGATGGTTTTTCCGTGGCGTTTTATCGTGATTTTTGGGGGGCCATGGCCAATGATGTTATGCAGGTGGTGTCCGAATTTTGTGTTGGGAACTTTGGGTTTAATAGGATTAATAGGGCCAACATTGTCTTGATCCCTAAATCCACGGTGGCGCAACGAATCGAGGACTACCGTCCTATCTCCATCTCTATTGGTATTTATCTTATCATTGCTAAAGTCCTAGCCAGACGGCTTGCTCGTGTCCTGGACTCACTTGTCTCTCTGGCCCAGGCTGCTTTCATTAGGGGCAGGCAGATTTCAGATTGCATCGCGGTGGCATCTGAGCTGGTCGCTGATTGGAAGAACAATCACAAGAAGGGGGTTCTCTGGAAGATCGACTTTGCGAAGGCGTACGACTGCCTGGAGTGGCGGTTTTTGTGGTCTGTTTTGAGAAGGCGGGGATTCCCTGAGCTCTGGATTGCGTGGATGCGTCGGTGTGTGACCATCGTATCCCTCTTCGTGTTGATCAATGGGCGGGCGGTCAGGGGCTTCTTCCAGCCGAGAAGGGGGGTGCGCCACGGGTGTCCCCTTGCTCCCCTCCTCTTTGCGTTGGCTTCAGATGTCCTGTCGCGTATGGTGGACCGTGTCGTCGAGGCTGGGCTGTCAATCGGATTTTCCAAGGGTGCCCTGCGCGTACCCTTAATCCAATTCGCGGATGATACTATTTGCTTCATTGAGGATGGCCCTTCTGAGGTCTCCGGCATGGCGATCACTCTTGACTTATTCAGCGAATTATCGGGGTTGTTGATTAATGCCACTAAATCCAAAGTGATCCCCCTTCGGGATGTCGCAGGAGGAGGCGGCGGAGTGCGGCGGGTTGTTGGGGTCTCCTCCTGGTGAGCTTCCTATTGATTATCTTGGCTTGCCTTTGATGGTGGGCCGGGTCAGGCTTCGGGATTGGCGCTTGATTGTTGAGAGAGTGGAATTGTGCCTTGCTGGTTGGCGTGTTGCGCTGCTTTCTAGAGGGGGTCGTCTTGTTCTTCTCAAGGCGGTGCTTTCCTCTATTCCGATTTACTTCCTCTCTATTCGTCGCATGCCGGTGGGGATTCGTTTGCGACTTGAGCATTGTATGCGTCGTTTCTTGTGGGGAATGAAGGGGGAGGGGGTAGGGGGTTGCATCTTGTGGCCTGGGATGAGGTTACTAAGGCCAAGCAGGATGGTGGCCTGGGTGTGCGGAGGCTGGAGGTTGTTAATGATGCCCTTTTACTCAAGTGGGTGAGTAGAATTTGGGGCCAGGGTGATAACTTCTTCATTACTGTTCTCAGGAAGTTCCTGGGTGAAGCGAGGTTGGGGATGGTGCGGGGGGGCGAGATCGGTCGTCATTCTCAGTTTTGGCGTAATGTGTTGGATGCCTTTGCGAGGAATGTTTCGCTCTTTAGGCTGGTGCTGGGGAAGGGGGATTCTTTTAAATTTTGGAGTGACGATTGGTCGGGAAGAGGTTCTTTGATGGAGCGCTTTCCACGTTTGTTTGCATTAGCGGCTGACAAAGATGCTTCGGTTGCAGCTTGCTCGTTGGATGGTTGTTGGTGTCCGCGTTTTCGAGCGAATTTCTCCGACCAGCGGCTTGATGATTTTGTTTCTCTTATGGATGCCATCTCTGACTCAGATCGGCCGAATGAGGGCTTGGATCACTGGACTTGGAAGGATGGCACTTTTTCCACGAGAAAGATGTATCGGGCGTTGGCTCCGCCCCCTCCGGCCGGGGTTGATTCCCTTGCGCGCGATTGTTAATTTTTTTTGAGTCTGAGGCTTCCTGAGCGCATTGGCTTCTTCCTATGGCTTTTTCGCAGACGGATTTTGTTGACGCGTGATCGTTGTACTAAATTCTTGGTTAACGTCGATTCTAATTGTATCCTTTGTGATTCGGAGGTGGAAACTATTGATCACTTATTCTTCGGCTGCCACATGGTCCGAGGGATCTAGGATGATCTGGATTGGGCGAGATCGGATGGCTTGTCCGCTTTTTGCGAGATTTTATTGTGCAACAGGAACAGGGCTAGGAGGGACATCTTGGCTCCGATTGCAAGGCGGTGGTGCATTTGGCTGGGAAGGAATGAGGCCCTTTTCTCCAGCCAACGGTTCTACCGGGATAATGTTCTTATCCATTGTTCGCGCCTGCTGGATGATTGGTGTGCGGTGTAGGCTGCGGGTTTTGTTTTTGGGGGGTGGTGGTGTACTCTTGTTTACTCGATTTCTCTGACGGGTGTACTTATGCTTTCTTCTCCTTCTTCCCCTTCTTTGTAATATTCTTTTCTTCCTTTCTTTTATAATATATTGGGGCGAACACCGTTGAGTGTCTCCCCCTTTTTTGAGCCTCAAAAAAAAACAATAGTGCTTCTACCTCTATTGGTAGCATAGCTACTACCTCAGGTACGGTGGCAAAATCTCTCTGCCTCTAAACATGCATGGAATATTGACTAGGGAGACTCTACCCATCTGACGAGAGAAGGAAATTTGCTCAAATCCTCCTAATTGTCTTCCTCTGTGAAGACTATTCGAGTTGCTAATGGGGGTCATTCCCCAGTGACTGTTGTTGGTAGTATTGACTTCTCTTCCAAGCTGTGATTGATGGATGTTCATTGTGCCCATGCCTTTCCTCTCAATCTTTTATCCGTACAGAAGCTATGTCGTGAACTTAACTGTTGTGTTATTTTTGATGAGTTTTGTTGTTATTTTCAGGACATCCAGACGAGGTAGATCTTTGGTGGGGGTCATGAGAGGAACGGCCTCAATTACCTCAACATCCCTTTTGATTCCAATTTTGCCGGTGTTGTCCCAATCTCCGAAGATCCTTTTCTATGGCACCTTCGTCTAGGTCACCCTTCTGTCAAGGCACTCTCCATGATATTCTCTGAACTTTCTACGCTAAAACCCTTTAAGTATGAGGCATGTCAGTTCGGAAAACATCATGAACATCATTTCCTGCGTGGACCGAACCCCGCCACCATACTCCTTTTGCTCTTGTTCACTATGATATACGGGGACCATGTCCGATCTGAAGTCTAAACGGTCATAAATATTTTGTTGTCTTTGCAGATGACTACAATCAATCATCTTGGGTCTTCTTATTAATGGAACGTTCAAAAATTAATAAGATTGTCAAAAATTCCTTTTACTATGTCAAAAACATCTTCTCCACTACTGTTAAAATCTTTCGTTCTGATAATGCATTAGAATTTACATAAAATGATTTGACATCTTTTTTTGCTTCCCAGGGTGCCATCCATCAAATCTATTGCTCATATACCTCCCAACAAAATGGGGTACCGAAAGAAAACTGCGATATCTCCTCGATATTGTTGTCTCTCTCTTCTTACACAAATGAAGGTTCCCAAGACCTATTGGGGAGAAGTTATACTCACTGTTGTCCATCTTATAAACAGGGTCCCCTCTGCATCCCTAAATGGCTCCACCCCCTTTGCCTTATTATACCCAAATGATGCACCATTTCCTCTACCTCTACGGATTTTTAGATGCACCTCTTTTGTTCACAACTTTCATACTCCAGACAAATTATCTCCACATGCGATTAAATGTGTTTTTCTGGGTTATTCTCAAACTAAGAAAGGATATATCCTTCTGGTAAACACTATTACATATTTGCTGATGTCACTGCTTTCGAACAAACTAACTTCTTTAATCAGGATGTGTCAGACATACCACTAGACCTTCCTCCTCCATCAATTGGTATAAAAGAAAATATGTGTCCCCTCTTGTTCCTGTTTCTCTACCTATTCCTTTGTTGCAGGAAAATATGCCATCTTCAAGTGTCTCCACCAACAATGTCCTGGATGATCCTCGGGAGCTTCCCATCACGCTGCGTAGAATTAAAAGGCAATGTACACTTCACCCTATGTCTCATTTCACATCCACCGATAGCCTATCATGTTCTGACAAAAGATATGCATATGCTCTTATGACAATTTCTATTCCAAGAGCATCATAGTGCATTACATGACTACGGGTGGCGACAAGCAATAAATGAAGAAATGGATGCTCTCAATTCTAGAGGAACATGGGATCTAGTACAGTGTCCCCAGGGAGTCAGGCATGTTGCCTGTAAATGGGTCTTTACTACGAAACATTCTCCAAATGGCTCTATTGATAGGCTGAAAGCAAGACTGGTGACGAAAGGCTTTACACAGACATATGGGGTTGATTACTTCGATACTTTTTCTCATGTTGCAAGGATGGGATCTATACACACTATCCTCTCTGTAGCCGTGAATAAGGGCTGGCCAATTTTTTAATTGGATGTCAAGAATGCTTTTTTATATGGCGATCTCGAGGAAGAAGTTTACATGATGCAACCCCCAGGTTACGAAGTCGAGGGGGAGTATGTTTGCCGACTTCGCAAAGCAATATATGGTCTAAAGCAAAGCACGACGGCATGGTTTGAAAAGAGTTCAGAGTTCGACACTCAAGGATTTCAGAGAGCTACATTTGACTACTCTGTTTTTGTCAGAATACGATCAACTGATACTGTTATACATGTTGTATATGTGGATGCTATGGTTGTTACAAGTGACGATGATAAAGGGGAGATAGAAGTGAATGCTTTTCTGCAAAATGTTTTTGTCACCGAGGATCTAGGGCAATTTCGCTATTTCCTGGGCATAGAAGTTTTACGCACCAAGAAGGGGCTCCGTATGTCACAGAAAGTATTTCTTAGATATACTGATTGAGGCAGGGCTACTTGGGTGCAAATCCTCTGGCATTCCAATAGAACCAAAGAAACACTCTACATCCAATGATCCTGTCTTTGAAGACACTACACGATACAAAAGCCTGGTTGGCAAACATATGTATCTTATTGTTACTAGGCCTGACATATCCTATGTTGTAAGCAGAGCTAGCCAATACATGGAGAAACCATGCTACAGTCACCGACAGGATGTTCTTTATATTCTTCACTACCTGAAGGAATCCCCCGAACGTAGCCTATTCTATGGGGCAAATGGATACACTAATGTTGCTGCTTATGCCGATGCTAGTTAAGCAAGCTCGCCTTAGGATCGTCGTTCTGCGATGAGCTATGCTATGTTGGTAAGAGGTAACCTTGTTAGTTGGAGGAGCAAGAAACATACGGTAGTTTCCCGATCCAGTGCAAAGGCAGAATATAGAGCAATATAGAGCAATGGCCCATGCTACATGCGAAATTACTTGGCTACTGACTCTTCTACAAAAAAACTCAATGTTGCTATCACTACTCATGCTCCTCTATACTGTGATAACAAATCTGCCACTTACATTGCTACAAATCATGTATTCCATGAGAGAACTAAACACATTGAGATTGACTACCATTTTGTTCATGATGTTGTACGAGAAACCAAAATTTTTATACCACACATTTCAACAAATCTTCAGCTTGCAGACGTATCCACAAAGGCCTTATCAAAGAAGCATTTTTCCTAGATATCTTCCAAGTTGGACATGGTCGATGGATATGCATCAACTTGAAGGGGAGTGTTAGAGATTACAATAAATTACGACTTTATAACCCCACGAAGGTATTTATGTATTTTGTCATTGTGAGCTCCATAAGGTTTAGTCCTATATAAGGACCTCTAGACCTCTTAAATAAACAACTCATCATATTCTCTCATCACCTTTTCACAATTGGAAATTGGATTTAAGACCTAACAGCCTTTAAGTTCCACAACTCTCTATTCAAGTCGCCTCAACAATCAGGTCAGAACAAGTCCTGATATGCAAATTATGATAACTATGAATCTTACTTGTATTGTGTAAATAAAATATAGCTTTCCACATCGGAAGTGACAAAGAGCATCTACCTCTTAGCAAAGTGACCCTAATTCCCATGTCTAGCTACTTTTTCCTCGAGGAGCGGGGTATTTCCTTCTAAGTTTAGGTGCGTGTTGTGTACACAATCAAAGGGGGAGAAGATAGAAGAATAAGAAGAGAAGTGGAATGTGGGAAATGTAGCCACATCTCCTTGTGAAACCGACCAGTTTAGACAAGACTCCACGAAGATCTGCAGTCTCTTTAAAGGTAGACCATTGTGGTCAATATACATAACATTGTTCTCCTTTTCTTATTTGAATACGTTTACTTCTCTTTGGTGGAAAGAACTGTTGCATTGCATTGATATTATTGTGCCCCTACAAATATAGAGTCTTTCTTTCTGCACATGTTTTGGGATCTTACAAAAATTGTACCAGTGGTCCATCCCTCGTCCGAAGCTTTATTTCAACCCACAACTCCCATCTTTAGACATCCATGCCACTAGACTAAGTTGGGTTGCACTAGCCACTCGAAGTGACTTTGTATGTTTCCGTTCACGTGCATCCCTTGCCATAGGATTCCACCCCTCACCACCTCATCAATGAAGAGCTACGTGCAAGGTGCTTGTCCAAGTTAGGTCATTGTCTAAAAGAACCGTGCATGTGTATGAAATATTTTACTTAGACCAATCAAAATGACATGTGAATATAATATTGTGGACCCAAAGAATTAAGTCACGTGACCTGAAAAATCTCAACTCCAGTTCCTACAAGGTTCCTCTGAAATTAAGTAGATTAAGGTCAAAACAAGTCCATCCTTGTCTTCTATTCATAATTCGATTTAGAACCCACTAACTTTCCACTTTGCATATGCAAGATATGCAAATGTAATGCAGATGTTATGAAATGCATATGACCAGTGTTCACAAATGCAGCCGCATTTGCAGCTGCATATGCACGTGTGGCACCTTCACCACACCACTTTCATAAAGACCCTAGTTATGCGCCCATGACGCTTATGCGGGTTGCATATACCCTTTGTGCGTCCGCTTTAGGTTAAATGTGATTTTTTATATGTCATTTTTTATGTCATTTTTTATATGTGATTTTTTATGTAATTTTTTATATGTGATTTTTTAAGCCAATTATTCATGTTATTATTCTGAAATGTGTGTTATAGTATGATACTATGATGTGTGCCATGCTTTTTATTTATGCCAAATTTTTTTATTGTATGATTTATGCCACTTATTAGAATTTGATCATTTGACGTAATTTAGATAACATTGCACCCTCATTTTACCTCTACTCCTTGTTTTACATGTATGCCAACCAAGTATTACATCACCATTTAAATCCATCGTCGAAGTAGTCGTACTGTGAGATTGGAGTAAACACAAAAAAAAAGAAAAGGAATAATGTACCAATAATTTACTAAACTAATTTAGTCAACTAATAGTTATTTTGAATGCAATATAGAGTTCGGTACTTTTGATGGAGAATTAATTATAAATATAACGACGGAGATAAATGACATTATAATTCAACAATAGAAGCATATATACAAATATGTATTCATATACATTGGTATACAAGTTGCAACAAAAGTTAGTCCATATAATGTAATATTAAGAAGCACATCATACCATCGTATCATGAAATTAATAGACATACTTAGTTACAAGTCTCACCTCCACATATTGGAGTTAACCAGTTAGAATATTGTCGCTTGAACATTTTTGTTATCTTATGCTACTTTAAGTAGGACATTACTAATGTTATTTGTGTTAAATTCCGGTTTTCTTTCGAATAGTTACATATTTTGGTGATTGTTGTCAATTATTATATGTGCTAACTTTTCTATTGAAGTACTGATATTTGATTGATAAAAATTATGTTAAGCTCTATATGAATGTCATTTTTCTTAGATCTTCTGTTAGACCACAATTATACATAAATTTAATTCATTTGTAGTCACTTTTGTATATATTTATTTATAAATAAAAATTAAGAAACCGCATAGAATCGCATATACATATGCCCCGGCATACGGCTTAATCGGTATTCAGTGACCAGTCCAACGCATTCTGCTTTCATGAACCTTGCATATGACTGAAGTGCAAGATGATTTTCTTGAATGCAAGGATGATATGCAAGAGTAAATAAGAAGCCCTTTTACCAAACAAATAAATTTCTGGTGGTCTATGATATACATCCTATTTTACAATAAATTTACGAAAGTATTATTTACAAGAATTTTACAAGATTATACAAGTTTTACATGGAGGATATTATACACATTATACAAATTTTACACCTTGCATACAATATATATATTATACAAGTATACACAGTTTACAACTTTTTACCAATTTTACCCATCCCGTAATTATTGCATAATATATAAAAAATACGTGAAAGTACGAACCATGGGTAAAGTATAAAATATATACACACACATCCCTATACTTAGTGGGTATTATGTCCTCAGAGCAAAAGAAGCGAGGAAAAGACGTAGCTCATGCTAAGCGTAGAAGAGTGAAAAGGAATAGAAGTATAGAAGTCGACCCACCCCCCTATACTTAGGCTATGGTTAGCCTAAGTATAGAAGAAGAGCAAAAATGGAATGCTCGAGGTCAAGAGGAGAAATGGATGAATGTATATACAGGATGGGCATCGGTCCCCCCTATACTTAGGCTCTGGTCAGCCTAAGTATAGGACATGAGTAAGTATGAGAACCGATGGGGTTGGAAAATAGATATATAAAAAATGAAAAAGAAATGAAGGAGTGACTCGAATCACTCCCCCCCCCATACTTAGGATATGGTCAACCTAAGTATAGGCATAAATAAACAACGATATGGAGACAAGGCGAATGATACGAATCACGGGGGAGGGGGAAAGAAGAAAATTATACAAGATGGAGTAAAAACGTACAAGGAATGAGAAGGTTTTTAACGAACCTTCTTGTGTGAATGAGAATGTAGGGAATATACAAGTGTGTCGTTGTCAGAATTGTCCTTGAATAAATAATAATGAGGTGAAGGGATCGTCCAACGAGGGTCGACACATGGCTGCTTGCTAAGAAATGACTTAAGGACAACCGAACAGAGCTCTCTCATATATATCACCTCATCCAGGCTCGATGATGAATCCTCAGAAAATTCCTTCTTTGGTATGTCGAAGGAAACTTTTGTGGTCGGTCTTCTAGAACGTGAAGCATTAAGAGGGAGAGGAGAATGGCGCGCCATGAGGGGTATGGGGGACACCTCGAGGAATCAATTATTAACTTCCTCTCACTGGATAACATACTAGAAGATGGAGCAATAGTGTTTTGGGGAAGGGTCAACTTGGTCCTTTCTGTCACCTTTGTTGAAGGTTTGAGATGTGGTGTGTGTGAGGTGCTCACCGTGGGTTCCTTATCAAATGAGTCACCATATTGATTGTATTACTCATGTAGGGTCAGTACACGACTCAGGTAGGTGCTAGTGATCTCAGTTGGCTTGGCATTGGTAGCTTCATGTGTCGGAGACAATCAGAAAAAGTTGTGTTCGACTCAATGAAAGCTTCGGGTTGCGAGTCCTTTATTGAAGATGCCACAGTGGTGGTGATGCAAACAGCGACAATCGTGGATGTGTGGGGATTCTCTGATCCAATGGTCGATTCGACAGTCGGTATCTCAAGTGGAGTAGAGAGATTGGATTCAAGTATCTCTCGATGGACATGGCTATCAACGGCTATGTTGGATGCCTTGGATTAGGGTGTGTGCTCAAAGGTTATATGTGGTCGGCGTGTAATCAATGTAGGGAAATTGATCTCCCGAGTCGCGCAATCTATAGTCGCCTTAGCCAAGGTTCAGAACGGCTTCCCAAAAATAATTGAAGACTGGGTGAACTCTCCTAGGCACTCAATATCAATGACCGTAAAATCTACTCTGAGTGGAGCACATTGGAATGTAATGATCACTGAAATGGTTCCTCCTGACCTTTTAATGAATCGGTCAACCAACTGCACGATCTCTCTTGATTTCCTAAGTGGTCCGAATTTGAGCTTGTCAAAAATAAAAATGCGAGGATATTTATCGATGAGTCATCATCGATTTGCACATGGGTGAAAATGGTGTCTTTGATACCACATTCAACTCGGGGCAACCTCTTCACTCTACGACTCTTGGTCCTCCCCATCACCAAGAAGGTAGCCATAGATACTAGGTGTTTTATATTCTTGTTCTCTTATTACCTGACCTCTTAGGCATCAATTTACTCTTCACAAATCTTTTGAGTCGGGGAAGTGATCTATGATCTTTATCAAGGGAAGCTTAAGAATCAATTCCTTAACAATGGCTTCCCTATGGGCGGGATCTAATTTTTTATATCATTTTTAATTTTTATGTGATTTTCTTATTTTTCAATATTTTTGATGTTTTGGGGATTTTCTAATTTTTTTAAATGTTTTTCATAGGTGAAGGATGAGTGAGAGAATGTGTATACTTGAGATTGGAGGGCAAGTGGTTAGTAGAAAAGAGAGAGAGTTGACTCCAGTTGTACGAAGTGTGTAAGTTCCCTAGTGTGCTATTGGTTTTCAACATCAAATCCTCTCATGTCGTTCTCCATTTCCATACCCAGGTTAACAGCATATGAATTCAATAAGGTGATGATATTTTTCAACATATCCTCAATTGAATCATGTCTCTTTACAAGTCTAGAGATATCATCCTTCAAAATGTTCCCATGACAAATCATAGGAGAGATCTGCTCGGTAAGAAGGTACTGCTGAGAATTCGACAACTCATACTCAACATACCTTGACTCTAGTATGTGGTGTTGAGTCAAGTAGAGATCATATATGTGGCAGATATTGGTTGGAGCCTCATATAATAGATTCGAGATACAGGCGGTTTGTAGATTTAATCATGAGTCCAATCCCCTTTATGTATAGGCTTTCCGAATGGATGGTCAATGTGAGCTTGATCATGAGGGTCAATTAAGTCGGGAAATTATAAGGTGTAGTCCTATCCACTCGGCGTGTCCTCTTGACCAAGTTGTACCCTAAGGTCAAGTCAAGATGTGCATGTGTGAATCGTTGATCTATCCCAATATTCGTATGAAGAAGAATGAAGTATGTGAGGGTAGGTGACTCTACCAATCATCTGACTCAGCAATAGCTTGCTCTTAAAATGGTTCTTGGATTCCAACAAGTATCCGACAATAAGGTAGATCAACCCACAATGAAAGTGGATCTGAGAAGTAAGAGGTGGGGTAGGTGAGAAGTGCGAAGAAGTGTGGAAGTCATTAGGAGTTCTAACTTCATCATAGAGGTGGGGTGAAGAAAAGAAGGGCGGTTGCGGAGAAATCATCTCAAAAAGAGGATTCTACTAGAAGGGAAAAAAAGAGGCTATGAAGTCAATCGAAGGTCTGATCTTGTAGTTGGAATGGGGTGGGGGATCTATCTCGAAAAGAGGGTTCACGGAGGATAAAAGTGGTGAAGATGGTCGATACGAGAATCGATATCTTCGAGAAGGAATGAAAGTGGATTGAGGTAAAAACGTGCAATTACACAGAAGGAAAACACACACGGACAGACACAAAAACAAACGCAAGAGCAAAACCCGATTTCACCAACACAACCTAGTGATGGTGGCAAAGATCCCATCGTTATTATTTTCGATTTTAGTTAAGTGATAAAATAATCTTTTTATACAGTCACACAGGGTGAGTGCCTTACGCCCAGCAGTGTTCCTATATTCTCCCAATCAATAAGCTGATCTTCCCAGACTATCATGTTCAATATCACACCCCAAAGGAGACGCACAAGATTAACACAACCAAAATGTAGTATAAGATCAAAGGCAAGTCCTTGTAACTCTCAGATCCGCAAGAGTCGAAAATAGAGATTTAGGGGGCAAGTACATGAATTTGGGCTCTAACCTTAGTGGTTGTGTCCTTGCCCACTCTGTATGGAGGTAAGTGTACTTGTATACAAAGGCAGGGTTGCTATACTGAAAACAATTCCAATTTTAGTGCACTTTTTTGTCAAAGTTATATTAGCAGTCCTGATTTTAAGTTTGATTTTCAATGAATTAGATCCACCACACAAGGCATGACTGATGAACAGTCACGATTTTCTTTTATCCTAAGTTGTAAAATCAAGGGGAATTGAGTCGAGAAAAGTCGATGCAGTGATAAAATTAATGATGCATGTCCAGTTCAGAAGACTTACAGTGATCCACGCGCTCTAGATGCAGGATGCAATACAAAATTGAAAATTTTTATGCTATATGAATGCAGGCGATGAAATCGCAACTAGCAGAAAGTTCTATTAGCAAGGAAGAAGTGATTTCAATTTGACTAAGTAGAACGATATAAGGTGTGTTTTATTAAATGTGAATGTGTGGTTCCTAAATTAAACGAGCACAAGCAATGGATATTTGACCTAAATAAAATTTCTAAGAGCTGTGTGTGCAGGTCTAACCTACGACACACTCAAGTCGAGCCACACCATCACCGGAAAGTGAAACAGGTCTCGACATACCACAAAATAAAATGTCCAAGTGTTCGGGTACACACGTGAGATCCCAAACGGAATCCGCTAGAAATATGCAGTTATCTAAATTATTAGAAAATAACTACAAAAATTAAAATAAATACATAAAATAAAATCATAGATTATACACTCTCTCACGATTCGACTCAATCTTAAATTTAACGTGTTCTTTTAGTCAGCTTAATTCCAAGAAAAAATGGCCTCCAATGCACCTGAGATGCTCGACTACCTAAGCAGCCATTCCGTCGCGTCGGATCCCAGGCACAAAAAATAAGACAGTGGTCAGAGAGATATGCAAAATAAAATAGAATAGAATAAAGGAAACAAAATAAATAAAAAATGCACGAAAACGAAGAGAGTAATAATTACAAGAAAACATGAGGGTCAGACTTTTCGAGAGATGGAAAGCCTAAGATATAAATTTTCTAAAAATCAGCCTAAGTAGTGCCTCGTGGCAACGGCACCATTTGACAAAACAAAAATTACCTTTTGCTAATTCAGCTAAATTAGCATTTAGTAAATATTCGTTGTAGGAAGGCAATTCGGATTAATAAAAAAGACCACTAAATCAATTTATCAATTAAACGAGCAATCAGATTTTTTATTTTACTTGGGCAAGTCCAAGGTCAAACTCAGGGAGGCAGATATCTTCTTACGTTGGTTAAAATTCAATCTAGAAATTAGGTTTTCAAAGGAGCATTTTTTAAATTTTTTATGTAAATAAAAATGGCATGCAATTTCGAGCCAGGTTATTAGAGACCAAAATGCATTTTTTGAAATAAAATACGATGACAAATGAGTATTCGAATAAACATGCAAATGTAGGGTTCACTACGCAATACAAAAAGTGAAATAAACAAAAAAACTAACGAGGACTATTATGTAATTACCTATACCCGCTATGGTATGTAAGCAATTCTCCAAGCATGCTCATGCATTGCACGTGACTTTGCCGACGAGGACTTGCGTGCAATTTCCATGGACGTCAAGTGTGTGGGTGCAAGTTTTCCAGATGGCATGTACCGCACATATGAGCCCAAGCTGGTGGGGTGTTATGCGTAATTGTTTAGAGCTTCAAGGATTTCGTGCAATATCGCCTCGAGCTCGTGCACAACACGTAGTCCAGGATAGCTCGAGCTTAGCTCCGGGCTGTAGCATCACGTGGCGAGCAAGGCTTGCTTCGAGTGTGGCTTAGACACATACGAAGGTTCGTGAAGACACATACGGTGTACGCGATGAGCTCCTAGTTATTAGATCTGGAGGTCTCCTCCAGATCAACGACAATTGTAGGCCACTTCTCCTCCTGATAGATATCTTCAATGAAGGTGATGAGCAGAAGGGAGGTATGAGTCGTCCAACAGTGGTTGTCCTTCGAGTCTGATCAATGTTAGCAACCACGGCGAAGGATGGTGGCTCGTCGATAAGGAACTCAACTATTGTGATCAACTCCAGCAGACGGAACTCAAAGAGGGTTGACACATGACCTTGACCCCTGGCGACGTTGCTCCAGTAGATTAACCCTCTAGTCCTCGGTTGTCAAAACTACAAGATGAGTCCACTCGAGCGCACAAGGCTCGATGATGGTGTTGAAGCATAGGAGATGGAGGGTACGGGCAAGGCAGTGGTGCAGGTTGTGGAGCGGCCGATGGAGGCTACGACGAAGAGCCTTGTGGGTAGAATGGTGGAGGTCGGGTTGTAGCTCCATCGTTGGTTCAATTTGGGGAAGAGAAAACACAAAAGAAGAAGAACGTACGGGAAGGAGAATAAGGAGGAGGAGAGTTTCTTGATGGGTCTCTTTCTTCCACTTGATGGAAGGGCTCGCGGGAGCGGAGCTCCAGGTCTTCGCCTTGAATCGCAGTGGAAAGCGACGAGGCTCCGTAGCAAGATGGGTACCGGTTACAGCTTAGACGGAGGTCCAAGGATCTCGCCTCGAGGATGGCTGAGCATTGTCGTCGCTCAACAATCCTCTAATCTCGCTGACATCGAGATTGGGGGAGGAGCTAGGGCTCATGTCTCTCCGTTGGAAGATGGATGAGGGCAGACGACCATCGGTGGAGCGACAAGTGAAGCGGGCGGTGGTGCGACGATGGGGCGTTCGGTCGGGGGCGTAGGGAAGAGGAAGAGAAGAAGAAAGGGAACAGAGAAAAGAAAAAGGGAAGTTGCCTGAGATTGGAGGAGGGCTCCCCAACTACTGTCTTCGCCTCGCCGTGGGCATAGCACGGCTGCAACAAGAAAGGGGCAGCAACAAGGTGCTTTCAGCACCTTGGATCGCACCTAAGGGAGATCTTCGCCTACGAAGAGGGAGGAGATGTCACCACCCTTCCTGAAGTTCTCTTTATTTCACCTTGTTGATGATGATGATGGATGCTAGAGACCATGACCGACACACAGCCGATGAGATGATGGCGGGCAGAGTTGTCAATGTCGAAGGCAGTGGCAGCTGTTGAAAACCCACAGCCCGAGGAGCAGGCGGTGTTGGGTGGGGGCTTCGGACGTCGAGGTAGTAGCTTCCAGTCAAAGGCGGAGCGTCAAGCGGTGGTGATGGTTAGCGACACGCAATGATTGCGTAGGGCAGAAGTGGCAGAGCGAGAAGGGAAAGCTCAAGGCGGTCAGTCGACAGTGAAGGGTTCGACGCGGTCAAGGCACTAAATGTCGGTTTCGGTCACCATTTCAGTATCGACCAAAACAGAATTTCGATGGAATTTCGGTGGAATTTCGGTCATTTCGGTCATTTCTTGTACTAGGACCCCCATATTTCGATCATTTCGATCAAATTTCAATTTCGACTGGAAATCGATATTCGACCGAATTTCGCTGAAATTTGAGGCCATGGACACAGTCGAGGAGCTCGAGCACGGAGCGAGTGGATGGAGGTGGCCCTCTGGTTGAGCGTCGAGGCATAGGTGCAACGAAGGCAGTGGCGCTAGGCGGAGGAGCCAAGGGGGGCTCGGACTCCGAGGAAGATGAAGGGGGTGGAGGCGATTCGGGGAGAAGCAGAGAAACAGAGGAATACGGAGAGGAAGAAGAGGGAATGGTGCTACTTAGAGGAGAAGGAAGGAACTGGCCTGGAGATAGACTCGAAGGTGGACGAAGTGGATCGGGTTCGCTATGAAATGGGAACTCAGAGGAGCTCCTGCAGGTCCTTGCCTTTGCGCGCGATGAGACAGAGGCTCCACATAACGGCGGAGCGAAAGCTCGACATCGAAGATGATCGCGCCTCATCTCTCTCTCGTTCAACAAGGAACAGGACGTGAGGTTGTCACCCTCACGACCTCGGAGCTCGAGATGAAGGGATGGAAAATGGTTGATTCGTGTCGCGATCGCCCCTTTATTACACGACGCACGCAAGGTGCGGAGGTGGAGAGGGTGAGAAGGAAAGGTGGAGGTTAGGAGACCAGCAGTTGTACGACATGCGCAAGGGGCGGAGCGCGTGGTCAGTGCGCAGAAGAGGAAGGGGGCCACGTAACCAAGCCTACTACGTGGCAATAAAAATTAAAATTTAAAATAAAATTTAAAATAATAATAATAATAATAAATATAAAATAAATAATAATAATTAAATAATAAATATATAAAATGAAAATAAATTAAATAAATAAGATAAATGAAAATAACTAAATAAAATAAATAAAAAATAATAGAATAGAATAAAAAACAAAAATAAAATGAAAAGAAAAGAAAATAAAGTAATAATGATTAAATAATATTAAACTAAAAGAAAATAATATAGAAAATAGGGATGAATCGCTCCAAGAAAATTCAAAAATTAAATTCAAAGAAAAATCAACAACAAATAACAAAAGAAGTCAACTCAAAATGTGAGCAACATGAAAGTTATTCATCTCGACAAGATCTACAACTTCCGTAAAGGACACAAAACAAAAAAAAATCATTTGTACAAAAAGTATTTTTGACGGTATCCGATAGATATAAAATACCTTATTTTTGTGTTTTGCGATTTTTTTAGCTTTTTAAATAAGGTAAAAATCAAAAAATAGAGAAAATATGATAACAATATTTACAACTTAATCTTTTTTTGGATTTTTAGTAAATAAGGAAATAAAGAAACAAAATAGAAAGAGCATTTGTACAGAATAAGGTGATTTATTTTCTTTGATTTTTGCTTCAATTTTTACTTATATTTTTATATATTTTATTAAAATAATAATCAAAGAAAATAAATGCAAAAGAAATAAAAATATAATTATTTTTGTATATAAAAAATAAGTGCAGAATAGGTCAATATATACAATATACAATAGAGGCCCAAAATCCAAGTTTCACATATGAACTCCAGTTCCTTTGAATTTGATTTTGCTTTGAATCTAATTGAATGTACATTAACCAAAAGTGAGGAGGAGTCTATATGAGACTGTATGAGAGAGATATTCACGTTTTAAGACTTTTATTCTCAAACTAGGGTTTGGATTTTATTGAGCAAATTTACAAGTTAGTATTTTTTTTTAGTATTTTCCTCTAATTAGTGTCAGTAATATGTATACTATAGAGTGGATTTTATTCAATTATGAGTTAGTGAAAAATAGATAAAATAAGAAAATATATGGTAATATACATGCGATATTTACAATGGAATTTGGCTTCTTATTTAATGCAAATATGCCTACTAAAATGCAGATATTATCTCTAGGTGCATGAATGGTAAAAATGAAGAACAAATGGAGAAATGCAGCTAATTACTCGGTAATGAAGCTCTATTTTCAACTTTTAGGGCATGTTTGGTTGCAGGGTTGGGCAGGGTTGGCCCAACCCTGGTTACTATTCACAAGGGTACTTCCTCCTCACAGATTACTATTCACCCAGCCCAATCCAGCCCAACCCAACCCTGCCCAACCCTGCAACCAAACAGGCCCTTAGAGTAAAGAATCACATATTCAACATAAACCTCCTCCTGTAGATAACTATATAGAAAAGCATTCTTCACATCAAGCTGATAGAGGGGCCAATCTAGTGTCACAGCAATAGACATATGGATACGAAGAGTAGAATGTATGTCAACTAGAGAAAAAGTATCATGATAGTCCACCAAATATGTCTGTGTGAACCCACATGCCACAAGTCTCGCCTTGTAGCGATCCACAATGCCATCTGCATGGTGCTTCACAGTGAACACCCACTTACACCCAATAACACATGCACCAATTGAAGCTGAAACAAGACTCCAAGTGTCACACGACTGTAGCACGCACATCTCCTCCTACATAGCTAGATGCCACTGATTGTCTTGAATAACCTCCTGATATGTCCGTGGTATCTCCATGGCTAATAGTGCCAAGATAAATCTTCTGAAATCCTCTGAAAGTCTGCTCAAGGAAACATGGGTTGCAAGAAGATACGTAGCACACATATGTCTCTGTTTTCACAGAGCAGTCGACACATTAAGACCACATGCCATGTACTGAACCTGTAAGTTTCCCTCTTGAGAGGGTATATGCTCATCTTGTAGTGTCTCCTGCTGCATAGACAACTCAATAGTGCCATCATTAGAAACAATGTGCTTATTACATACATGAGGTGTGTTAGATGATGGGGAAGTCATGTGAGCAGAGGGAACAAAGCAAGATCTGCGAGTAAACACACATGGTAAAAATCGAGTCAATGTAGGTGGTGGTCCAAGGGCAGCAACAGGAGCATGCGGAGGAGCAGGAGTAGGTATAGGAGATGGTGGTGGTGGAATGGGTCATTAGATGGTGGCTAAGTAGGTGTAGGTGGTGGTAGAATTGTAGGAGGTGGAGACATGTAGATCTCATCATCAAGTCTGATGGGGCCAGTCTGTCAGATGTAGGAGAGAAAAACATGACAAACTCAAAAAATGTAATATCAGTACTGATTAAGTATTTCCACCAAAGCGGATCAAAGTAACTATGTCATTTTGGGTACGAGAGTAGCCAACAAAAACACACTTGACAGCTCCGAAGGAGAGCTGGTCACGACCAGGAGAAAAATCATAAACAAAGGCTAAAGATCCAAACACACACGATGTGAGGGAGAATAGATCCTTCTCATGAAACACAGTCGAGAAAAAGATTCTTTCTTCCAAAACAAAGGAAGGCGTACGGTTGACTAAATAGCAAGCAGTAAGAATAACATCACCGCAGTAAGTGTAAGGAGCACGACTCTGAATCAACAGGGTTCTGGTCACATCGAGTGACGGTTTTTGTGCTCGGCAACGCCGTCCTGCTGAGATGTATGGGCACACGAGGTCTAGTGTATAATGCCAAGAGACTTGCGAAACTCAGAAACCTGTAGAGTGCAAAACTCTAAGGAATTATCAGAACGCAGATATTTGACATTGGCTGAAAAATATTCTTTATCTCATTAATGAATGACTTAATAACAGACCCGGCCTCAAACTTATTCTTCAAAAGAAAATCCAAGAAATCTAATCATCTACAGCAACTACATAAAAATGATGCCCCTGGTGATCAGGAACACGAATCAGACCCAAATATCTAAATGAAGGAGCTCAAACAACTGAGAATTGCTCTGACTCTGACAAGATGGAAAAGAGGAATGGTAGTTCTTCCCAAGCTAGCAAGCTTCACACTGAATGGAAGATCGCATAGAGATCTGGAGGACATGACACAACTTCTACATGCGATGATGGCCAAAACAAAGGTGCCACAGGTACGGTGAGACTGGTCCAGTAGGAATAGTGGAGGCCTCAGCATGAAGAGGTTGAACCAGTCTATAGAGTCCACACTGCTCACAATCACATCCAATCACCCTTCCCGTGAGTATGCCCTGAAAAACAAGAGATGAAGGGTCAAAAATGACATGATAATGATGATCCTTAGTAATTTGACTAATAGAAAGTAAGTTCATTTGAAAATCAGGGGTATATAAATTACTTTGAAGGCACATGAATGGCGTCAGATGCACCTCCCCTTATCATGTAATGGGTAAGTGGACCCCATTAGCAATAACGACCCATCTATTAGGAGGTATAGTCCTGTAGAACCTGAACTAGGCTCTGTTTCCACACAGATGGTGGGATGCGCTAGAGTCCATGATCCATTGTCATATCTACACTGCTACTACTAGTAAAAGCGTAAGTGATGCATGAGGAGAAAGAAGAGGCTCTGGTTGCGGTCGTAGTATATGTGGATCTTTTAGTATAGATGGAAATATCGCGATATGTCGGCAATATATCATCGATATATCAGTATCGAGAAGATGTCGGTACCCATATTTATATAGATATCCTTTTCCAGGATATCGATTGATATATCAGTGAGATATCGGTGAGATATCACCATATTGAACCATATCGCTCGAAATTGAATGGTTTCAGCACAAGATTTCCCAGATATCGATTGATTCTTCAAGTGATGGGGTATGATGGTAGGGTATAATGTTATTGGGGGTGCATACGACGGATCTTCAAGTAGTGGACTTTGCCCTCTTTGGCAATAGATATGAAAACAAGTCTAATGTTGATCAAGTTAGAATCACAAGAGCAGAATACATCTCAACAGTCAGCAGTCATCTCAGCTATCACCATTAACAGCCAGCGATTTGTGCGATATAATGCGTATTAGTGTGCGAAATACACCTCATTCTTGCATATAAATGTATACTTGCATGTTATTTATTATTTTAATAACTAAGATAATCTTAATTCATGAAAAATAGCATTTTACGTCATTTTCGACCAGATGAATATCCTACATGACCCTCCATGGAACTCTTGGTTCTAACCCCCACATGACTAGGTAATCTCTTTTATAATATTGCATTAATTTACATTTTTTCGTTTAATTTTTTTAATAGATAGATCTTTATACCAAAGAAACATTGTCTCATTAATCATTATGCACATTTTTTAATCAAACGACTTATCTCGATGCCATTCATTGTCTTTCATCAACGAAACAGGTGTTCTAAGTATGCTTAACTTAGCTACTTTGATTCTAATTCTAATATTTATTAATCACCTATCAACATTAACAATGATATGTTCAATATGACCGATATGTGCTATATAAGGTTCATAGATGATCTATATGTGTCATCTAAGTGTATATTTGTAAGTTATTTAATGTTTTAGAACTTGTATTAAATCAATTTCCAATATCTATAAGTCAACAATCAATATAAACATCGATAAGTTTGATATGATCGATATGTGCGATATATAGGGTATATTGATATGTGTGATATATGGGGTATAAATAATCGATAATGTATAGTATAAGTGTGTATTTGTACGTTATTTGTTATTTTAACATCTTGGATGACCTTGATTTCTGAGGAACGCGGTAAAAAATGGTTTTAAAGCCATTTCCGACATTTACACCGATATCGACGATATATCCCGATATATCCTTTTCAAAGCAGACCGATACGATATCGATATTGATATTTCCTACATTGTCTTGTAGTGATGGTGTCGGCCATTGGAGTCGTGATCTCTCGTATACAAGAGACAATGTCATCTAGGAGTGGATCTCCTTGCGAAGCTGGAGTATCTGAAGGCTCGATCTGCTCTGTCACACGAGCAAATGCGGGGTATCCATGCTTCAAATAGCATGTGTCCTCTGAGTGTCTTGGACGACGGGAGTATGTGCAAGGATCACGATGGCGTCCATTGCCTCTGCCATGGGGACTACGCGCTCTGAACTGAGTAGTCCTTCCTCTACCGTGAGAAGCAACCATCGCGGAGGAGGGATGTGTGATGGCAGCATGAGGAATAAGAAGCCTACTGAGAAAGATGTAGGCCTCCTCCATGGAAGGTATGGTCACCCCAATGAGGAGTTGTACGCATGCAGCATCATACTCCGAGAGTCCGGGTCGAGCGCAGCCAAGAAAGCTCCAATCATCATGGAGTTTCTGTATGCCATCTGTTTCTTTGTGGATGTCGTAATGGGCATGAAGCTGTAAAGCTTCCCGAACATGCCACGAAGCGAGCAATAGAACATATGCAGTGGACGGTTATTTTACTTGGCCCTGTAAATGTCAAACTAAAGCTGAAGAATCTAGGCATCATTCTTCACTTGGGCATAAGTAGATGTCAAAATATCCTGCATCACCTTGGCGGTGGGTTGATTCACAATATAATTGGCTATCTCCGTGGTGAGGGTCCCGAAGAGCCAAATACGTGTATACGCATTGTCTTTCTTCCACGAAGCATTGTCCCCAATCTTATCTGCCAGCTCTGGCTTCTTCAGAATGTGCTCCTTATTGTTGCAAGGGTAAGAATCTACATGGACCACAACTCATAGTTGGTCCCATCCATCTTCATGATAGGAGTCGAGCCCTTGAATGGAACGGAAGAAGAAAAGATATCACTCTTGTTCTCTTACATGATGAAAGAACAGCCGAAAATGGAACTTGACAGGGAAGTAGACCGATATGAGTGTGTCTATACAATCATATGGAGGAGTGGTTGTACATGTAGACTCATACAACCATTCTCGTCAATCCTTCGTGCGTGCTAGGGTCGGAAAACGTGATTTATAGGTCTGAAATCACGTTTTCCTATCAAAATCAGACCGTTTTCATGTCAAATCAAATTGTTGGGCAGCGCAAAGGAGCACAAGATAGTCTGGTGGCATGAGATGGGATGTCACAATATGCTTGTGGCGGTTGTGGAGGCCTGGAAAAGGGGCCTAGCGGCTGGGGGAGGACCCTAGCAGCGGCTTGTGGTGCTGGAAATGGGCCTAGAGGGGCCTGCAGTGCTGGAGATGTGCCTCGAGGGGCCAAACAGCGGCCTGGACGCCCCAGCGATTGTCGATGGTGGTTGGTTGTTGCCCTAGCAGCGGTGAGAGGGGGCACCTCAGCCGCTTGGTTGCGTAAAAAGGGCCCCGATGAGGTCCTGGAGCTGACCTAGAGGCCGATGACACCACTTAAAGGGGTCGGCGTGAGGCAGCGGCGCAAGTTGGGCCGGCCGTAGGGGGAGGGGATTAGGTCAGAGCTCTGAGTTAGGATTGTCGCTCTGATACCATGCAGAGAGAAAAGAATCAATTAATTTATTGAGAGACCCTAGAGTTCTCCTATATATGAGAGAAACCTTTTTGTCAAATTACAAGAAGACAAAGAAAATATAAATCACATAAACGATATCGAAGATAACTAATATCTCAATAACTTTTTATTTAGGAACATTAAAACCTTAATTTTCGAGAAAAAATCAAGTTTAGAGTTATTTCCATAACATCTATCAATTTCAACGAAACTCTTCAATAATTCTATTTCCAGACTTGACGAAACAAAATCTAAATACATAATTTAAGTCCTTGGGAGAAGCATCATGATGTCTTTTATAAGAATAAAAGAGACATTCAAAATTGTTTCAATTACAGAGGTATCAAACTTATCAAACTGATGGGTCATACTATGAAAATTTGGTGTGATCGGAAGAAGGTTGAGGTAAGTTTCCAAAGTAACAGAAAACCAATTTGAATTCATACCAGGTCGCTCAAGTATTGAGCTATCCACTTGCTGAGGAGAACAATGGAGATTTACAGAGAAAGAACCTCCATATGATTTTTATTGATTTGGAGATGGAATGTGACTCAGTCCCACGAGAGATATTATGGAGAGTTTTTGGAGAAGAGACAAGTACATGTCCTATACATTAACTTTATAAATGATATATATGATGGGGCTTCATCTTATGTACGGATCTAGTCTTGGAAGACTACCTATTTTGACATCAGAATAGGTCTTCATCAAGGTTCAGCTTTGAGTTCATTCCACTTTACTTTGATTATGGACGAGTTGACTACTCACATTCAGGATAAGATACCTTGGTGCAGGTTGTCCGTTGATGATATTGTGTTGATTGATAAGACTAGAGATGGAATAAGTGAGAAGCTTGAGGTTTGGAAGCATGCCTTAGAGACTAAAGGATTTTGCATAAGTAGGGCTAAGACTGAATATATGAAGTGCACATTTTATAGAAGTAGTGGTGAAAGAATTGAGATGAAGATTGGAGATGATAACATTCAAAAAAAATTAGATACTTGGGATCTATTTTATAACATGATGGGGAAATTGATGGAGATGTTATTTATAAAAATAACAGGTTGCCTAAAGTTAAGAGGAGACTCTACTTTTCTCTGTGATAACAAAAATCTTTTGAAAATCAAAGGAAAGTATTACAAAGCAGTTGTGAGACCTTCAATGCTCTATGGGTCTGAATATTGGCATGTGAATCATCGGCATGTAAAGAGAATTTTGATAGTAGTAGAAGTAAAAAAGCTAAGGTGGATGTGTGGTCAAATACGAAAGGATATTTATACCCATAACCCTGAATAATTTCGTAATTACATTCATAACCCTGCATAATCGCAAATTATGCATAGAACCATGAATAGTACTTAGCTCTTACATCCATAACACTGTGTTAAATTCCATCTAATTTTTTGTTAACTATATATCCGTCAAGTATTCTCTATTTTTTACCCTTTAAATTACAATTATTAACAAATGATATCACTCTCTCCTTCCTTAAGCCACCCCATCCCCCTACCAACCTCCTCCTCACCTTCATCCTCCAGCACCTCCTCCCCCTCTTCCTCCTTCCCCTCATCGAAGCCCTCCTCCCCCGTCGAAGCCCTGCCTCCCCCAGCATGCAAGCTCCTGTTTCCTGCAAGGCCACGTAGAAGCCCCCTCCATCGCCGTCGAACCCCCCCCCCCAAAAGTCCCTTCTGTTGTCCCTCACAAGATCCCGAAGAATCCCCCATCTCGGGCTACCTCCGCCGCAGCAGACTCCACCGTAGTCAAAGTCCCCCCACCTCCTATGGAAGGCATACCCCCACCCCTGCACCATTGCACAACTTCGCCCTGCAGTACGCGACCACCATATGCCGCCGCCCTGCAGCACTCATCCTCCACCATCACACGATGTTGCCCTGCAGCACTCGCCCTACGGACTTGCATGCAGGTGCTAAACCAAGGGAGGGATGAGATATTTTCCTTTTTTTTTACTTTTGGTTAATCCCAGCAGTTAGATAGATCGTGGCTTGGTTAGATTAACTCAATCATCAAGTTGAGTTAATGTACTAAACTAACGAAGGGTTATAGGAGTAAAAACGGAGTAATTATTCAGGGTCTTGGGTGTAATTCACGATTACACAGGGTTATGAATGTCATTAAGAAATTAATCACGATTATGGGCATAAATAACCCAATACGAAAAGATCGGATTCAGAATGATACGGTCAGAATAGAAGTTAGTATAGTTCTGATAGGAGAGAAACTCGCTTAAAATGGTTTGTCCATTTACAAAGGAGGTTGGTCGATGCATTTATTAGAAGATGCGAGATTTGGGTTGTTGATCCGATCAAGAGATTTGGGTTGTTGAGTCGATCAAGAGAGGGCGAAGAAGGCCTACAACATGTTGGAATGAGACTATCTGAACAAATCTCAGTTATTTGGATCTAAGCTTGAGAATGGCCGAAAATAGATATAAATAGAGGCAGAGAATCCAAGTAGTCGACCCTACTTAATATGGGAAAGGTTTTGTTGTTGTAAGATTGCATGAAGCGCACTACTTGATCCGAAAAGTTCTCTTCTCACCAACAAAGTCAAAAACATAATAAATAGGTGGAGTGGAAGGCATAATGGAACCCTGATGGGACTATAATATTTGACAATCTTTTTTTCGAAAAGTTGATCAGGTGTGGTTATTCCAAAGAAGTTGGGTTCAGACAAACTAAATAACCAAGTCTTTATTCTCAAAAACCATAGGAAAAATACCCATCAATGTATTTAATATGGGAACACCTTATCAATCCAGAATATTTTCCCAATTGGTTATTTCTGGCTCATCCACAACCTTTTGGAAATAACCATCACAACTTAGGGTTCGGAGCCTTATACAAAAGTCATATGCCTCCATTTTCGTTGCTTTCCATTAGCAGTTTAAAGCAGTATGAAGTTGGAGAATGCATTGATAAGGTTGTGGTTGTTTCTTCATCCTTAAAGAGCATTTATCAAGAATAAATAATATCAGCGGACTTTATGTTTTCTTAACAATTGATTCAAAAAGCTACCAATGCAAGCTAGATATAAATGGTGAAGCCTTCTCTTACTTTATGTAGGATCAACTACATGGATTCTTGCTCAAACCTATGTTGAAAGATCCAACTATTTTTTTACGTTGGTTGTCGGCTACTTAACGCAACCCCAACAAGGAAGGATTTGAACTATGATCTTTTGGGTGGTAGGCACACTACACTACCACTACCACATTATATCAATGCAAGCTTGACATAAATGAGTAAATTAGTTCTTTTCACTGTTGTCTCCTTTAACGACTAACTTTTGTTGAGCATGCAAACTTGCACAGAAGCATTGTTGTAAAAGTCGGCTGACTACTCGAGTCGGGGGGAGGGAGGGGGTAACTGACTCGACCAGGCCTAGCCGGCCAATAGTTGGTCAATCCGACTATTCGGTCGACTTTTACATAGAGCTTTTTGTTTTAAAATTTTTTCCTTTTTTTTAAAGCAAACTT
Organism: Ottelia alismoides; assembly: GCA_037367405.1. Taxonomy (NCBI): domain Eukaryota; kingdom Viridiplantae; phylum Streptophyta; class Magnoliopsida; order Alismatales; family Hydrocharitaceae; genus Ottelia; species Ottelia alismoides. Next base: position 976,323 of record JAZKJV010005183.1, read on the forward strand.
ATTCTAATATGCTTAATGTTATATTTAAAGTCAATTACTTCTTTTGTTTCATTATGACAGTGTAGAAAATGTAAAAATCTATGCAAATATACAAGAACATATGTATAAAATTTATTTATATCTTTAAAATAATTAAAAACTCAAAATCGACTAATGGTCGACTAAATCTGATTAGTCGCCTGACTGCCGATTAATCCTTAGTTAGTGACCCCACCGATCAAGTACCAAAAACCGATTTCTGCAACCATGCATAGAAGTTCGATGGTGAATCTTCCATCCTATCGTACAACTCTTGTGACAGAATGATTATATTGGGTCTCTCCATCACCCAACTGAGATTATTTTAATAGTTGTTGCCGAAGAAGTCCAACAGAAGTACAATGTGGGGAATATAATCAAGTTGTCACCTCCTACAAGCTGGCACGCAAAAATTATTCTAAATGGGGTAAAAGAGTTCAAGATCATTGACTTCATCCACAATCCCTCTACCAATATAGGAATCCCTTGTCCCCCCTCAAGCATGGTTTTGTGAAAAATATAAAATATAAAAAAGTGTAACTAAAGACAAGATGAAAACTTGGATTTACGTGGAACTTTACCCCCTGAGCGGGATGAGATAACAGGAGAAAGTGACAAAGAATTGTATCTTCTATTATAATTCCCTTAATGATTACAAGGGGTGTAAGACTCCATATATAGCCCCAACATTGGCTTCAAAAAATATAGCCCGAACAAAACTGCAGACTCCTAACAACAAGTAATATGGGATTAAGGAAAGGGTAGCGTAATTAGATCCTGGAGAGATTAATTACCCATCTAAACACAAATTCTAATACTTCTACTCAAGTTGGAGAAGAAAAAGCTATAGCTTGTTGCAAAAGAAAGTACCCTACACATCTTCACTTGATACATTTTCTAGAGAGCTGGGAGGAGACGTGCTTGAAGATGCAAGAACTGGGAAGAGACCCATGCTTGGAGTGGATGTTCAATGAAGACGACCAGATAGAAATAAATTGACTAGAGTGTTGTTGTTGTGTTTATTACATGTCTCTTATTTGAGTCATCATCCATCTTTTTTTCATCCTTTTTAGTCCCATTTGAAATAACAACAAAGACTTTTCTTACTTTAAGTAGGTCAGCTACATGGATTTTTTTTGCCTCCATTCAGATCTATCATGGGCCATTCTCGGGCTAAGATCTAAAAAACTAAAATCCCTTCATATAGTCTCATTCCAACACTTCTTGGGTCTCCCATGCCCTCTTTAAGACGGCTCAACATTCCAAAACTCACATCTTCTCACCGGTGCATCAGTTGACCTCCTTTGTAAATGGCCAAACCACCTTAAGTGATTTTCTCGCATCTTATCCTTGATCGGAGTTGGACCCACTTTCATTCTGATGGCATCATTCCGAATTCAATCTTTATGTGTGTGTGTGTGTCCACACATCCACCTTAACATTTTCATTTCTACCACTCTGATTCTCTGCACATGTTTATGGTTCACAGGCCAACATTCAGATCCATATAGCATAGCAGGTCTTACAGCTGCTTTGTAAAATTTTCCTTCGATTTTCAAAGGAATTTTCTTATTATAGAGAACAGTAGAGGCTCCTCTCCACTTTACCCAACCTGCATTTATTCTATTTGTAACATCTCCATCAATTTCTCCATATTGCAAAATAAATCCCAAGTATCTAAAAGAATCTCTCTTTTGAATGTTATCATCACCAATCTTAACATCGATTCATTCACCATTGTTTCCATCAAAAGTACACTCCATATATTCAGTATTAGCTCTACTTATATGAAATCCTTTAGTCTCCAAAGCATGTATCCAGACCTCAAGCTTCTCATTTACTCCCTCTCTAGTCTCGTCAATCAACACAATATCATCAAGAATAACATACACCAAGGTATCTCATCATGAATGTGACTTGTCAACTTGTCCATAATCAAAGTAAAAAGGAATGCACTCAAAGTTGAACCTTGATGTAGACCAGTGGTGATGTCAAACTAGTCAGTCTTCCCAGATTGTATTCATACACAAGATGAAACTCTATAATACATTTCTTTTATGAGGTTAATATATAGGATAGGCACTTGTCTCTTCTCCAAAACTCTCCACAATATGTCGTGTGAGACAGAATCACAAGCCTTCTCTAAATCAATAAAAATCAAATGGAGGTTCTTCCTTTTAGCTATGTAAATCTCCATTGTTCTCCACAACAAGTGGATGGCTTCAATAGTTTACCGACCTGGCATGAATCCGAATTGATTTTCTTTTACTTTGGAAACTTGCCTCAACCTTCTTTCAATTACAGGTTCCCAAATTTTCATAGTGTGACTCATCAGCTTGATACCGTTGTAATTTGATCAATCTTGAATGTCTCCTTTGTTCTTTTTTTTGACGCTCAAAAAGGGGGAACACTCTCAAAGGTGCTCGCCCCGATGCATTAAAAAATAGTTGAGGAAATACTTACAAGGGGAGGGCGTACAGCAAACGATGAAAAACACGAACCGGGAGGTATCGAGAGGATATACCCCCACTTACAAAAAGGAAACCCTACCCAGCACACCAATCTTGAAGGAAGCGCGAGGCCGATAAACGTATATTCTCGGTGTAGAACCTCTGCCGAGCAAAGAGAGCTTCATTTCTTCCGAGCCAAATGCTCCAAAGCCGCGCAATCGGAGTAACCAGGTCCGCCCGAGCTCTGCCCCGGGAGCTAACCAAGCTATCGCAGAAGGAGGCCAATGACGACGTGCTAAGCCAGCACAGGTCAGCCCAGAGCCCATGAATACGGTTACAGTGAAAAAAGAGATGATCAATAGATTCCATCTCCAAGTCGCATAGGCCACAGATGGAAGTCGCGCCGGGAAACAACGAGGCGCACCGGCTACGAGTTAACAGACTGTCGCGCCGAAAGAGCCATAGGAATATGCCAATGCGTTCCGGTAGCTTGAGCCCCCAAACAAATCTACAGTCACGCAAGAGTGATGCGTCAGCCCCGACAGAGGGAGGAAGAAGAGCCCGGTAAGCCACACGGGTGGAGAAGGAGCCATCCTTCCATAGCAGATGATCACGGCCAACAGAAGGCGTGGGGGCGTCCGCGAGAACAGCCAGGAGAGCGATGAAATCCTCCAGCCTCCGGTCAGATAGGCTAGCCGCAAACGTGGGGCACCAAGAGGCTCCATCCCAGCACGAAGCCACGGCCGAGTCTTTGTCCATCGCCAGCGCGAATAAGCGGGGGAATAATTCCTGGAGAGGACCCCTTCCGGTCCAATCGTCTGCCTAGAAGCGAAGCAAATTGCCATCTCCAAGCTTAAGGCCAAAAAGGGATCGGTTGCGATTAAGGGCATCAACCACGCCAAGCGAGAAGGAAGAAGAAAGACCCAGCACACGGCCCCGCGAATCAAAGCGTCGGTCGACTCCCACCGCCTCCCTCAAAAAATTGAGCATGAAATTCTCCTCCCGCCCCCATAATCTAGCCACCCATTTGAGCAGAAGAGCCTCATTCACCACCTCCACCCTCCTCACACCCAACCCCCCCTCCTGCTTTGGCCGAGTAACTTCATCCCAGCCCACCAAGTGCACGCCCCTTCTCCCCTCCCCCTTCTTACCCCAGAGGAAACCCCGCATACACGATTCCAATCTTCGGCGGATCCCCTTTGGCATTCCCCGGACTGAAAAGAAATAGATTGGGATCGAAGATAAGACGGACTTGAGGAGTACTAACCGACCACCACGGGATAGAAGAGCCGCACGCCACCCGGCCAACCGAACCTCCATCTTCTCCACCACCGCCCGCCAATCACGGATGCGAGCGCGACCCACTGTCAAAGGCAAGCCCAGATAATCCAGAGGGAGGTCCCCCGAAGGGCAACCCAGAAGCCGCGCGCACTCCCCGACCTCCGCCAACGGAGTATAAAAAGGAACAAGCCTGGATTTTGAACGGTTGATGAGGAGCCCTGATATGTCGCTGAAAAGTTCCAAAGTGGTAGCCATACTCGCCACGTTGTAGGCACCGCCCTCGATAAAACAGATAGTGTCATCAGCGAACTGTATAATAGGGATATGAAAGGGGCTAAGAGAGCACCCGCGAGTTAGGCCCGCCTCAGCCACATTGTGAATCATGCGAGGTAAGACATCCGCAGCCAAAACGAATAAGAGAGGTGCAAGGGGACACCCCTGCCGCACCCCCCTCCGAGGCTGGAAGGAGCCCCCAGCCAGGCGCCCGTTGACAAGGATAGAAAGTGAAGCCGTGGTCACACACCGACGCACCCAGGAGATCCAAAGCGAGGGAAAGCCCCTCCGCTTAAGAATTGACCATAGAAAACGCCAATCCATGGAGTCGTAGGCCTTCGCGAAGTCAATCTTCCAAAGGATTCCCTTCGTACAGTTCTTCCTCCAAGCCTCAATAATCTCCGAAGCCACCGCATAGCAATCACTAATTTGCCGACCATGAACAAAAGCAGCTTGAGTAGGCGAGATGAGGGAGTTTGTTCTTATAAAGAGGCACTACGATGCTTCTCCTTCATTCTTCAGGTATTTTCTTTCTTCGCAAAAAAATATTGAATAAATTTGTAAGTTAAGGCAAACCACACTTACCTAAAACTCTCCAAACTTCTACAGGAATGTCATCAAGTCCAACACCTTTCCCATGTTTCATAACCTTCCAAACCTCCTCTATTTCCTTTGTATTCGTCTGTAGCTTGCATGATTCAAGTAACTTTCACTACTAGATAAATTTCTCAAAGTGATCTCTCTATTTCCTTCGCCAATGAAAAGCTTATGGAAGAATTGAAATTTTTTTGTTGTTCCTCCTTTTTAAGGGCTAAGGCCCCTTATGCCTTTATAAAGGTTAGGAAAAAAACTTTTTAAAATAAATTGATGGGCCCAAGGCCCCATCTCTTTCTTCCTTCAGTAAAGTTTGGGTACACCGCAAGAACCCCAAACCACTTATGCGGTCATCACTTTGGGTGTTCAAGGATGAGGCACTAGAGAAGAGGGGATGAGATGCTTCTTGGATGTATGGATCTTGATTTTCGTATGGACATGTCAATAAGACCGCTCTCAGAGGTCAGGATGCGGAGTTATCGTCCTTGCAAGAGGCCTTCATTGGAGATGTGTGTGGTAAAATTGATGTTTGGACTTTTCTCTATGGCAACACCAAACCAGTATCCGTCGAAGGAAAGTAATAGGACCTCTCATTAGATATAGTTAACTTAGCAGATGCGATGAGATCTTGATAACAATTGGATAGGAAACAGAGAACCAACACCTTGCTTAGAAAGTGTAATGATGATGGGGAGTTGCTCACATTAAAGATAAAAGATGGCAATGAAATTGATCGAAGTCCTCTGGGTGGTCTTGCAACTTCTCCGACATAAGGCATGTTAAGGTTGAAATGCTGAGCCTAATCAATATTGATGGGCATGATCGACATGTTTGGACGGATGCTTGAGGTTGCTTAATTCTAATGGTGGTTATATTGAGAAGCACGGTTGATAACTATACTGTGAATCTTTGAGGTAATTGTTGGAAATGTGAGCCATGGACGAACCATTTCTATAATAAATGTTATCATGATCATTTTATATATAAATAACAGTTATTGATTTTCACTCCCTGACTGACTGAGATTAATAAATGCATACACTTATAAGGTCCCTTCGTACAATTAGGGTATGTATCGTGGGCATTTTGATATTCATACAACAGTTGATCTAATCGTTGGATCATATTGGTCGATGATGGGATGATATCTAAAGAGTTAGATTGAAGACTAATCTAGCACCGTCAAATGATTGTCAAGAGAGGATCTCCAGCTTGAGAAGGAGATGGCAAATCTTACTCCAAAGGCTGATATCCGACCGACCTTTTGATCCACGTCCTCTGATAGGAATAGAAATTCAGAGGTGTCAGATAAGTTAGGCCAAAGGGTTGACTTAACGAGATCGAGATAGCTAAGACTTATATTGTATGTTGTCACGATATAGGCACACATCCTCTGATCGAAGACAGATGTATTACTATATGTTTGAGTATGTGCATTAAGCAGACCATTAGGTTAATGACATAATCAAGGTCTATACACCAGCGAGCCGATGTGCATACAAGGACATATGAGTAATACGATCTCTCAAAGGAATCATACATGTTCACTAATAAACCGGAAGACATGAGCCCACTCATGAGATATTGGGATAAACCAAATTTCATTGATGGTCATCATACTTTGGAAGCATGGTAGGATTGGTAACTATGATATATGCCCTTGGAAAGCATATGATCAATACTTACTTCGAATGATCGAATGAAAAACTTAATGATAAAACCCTAAAGGAGATAGTTCAAAAGTGATCAAAACGTCGGGTTTATTCTAGGCCATCTAGCATGCAGGATGTACGGGTGTTAGGAATACTCGAGGGTCATGTGATCTTAAATGATTATATACCATGACGCTTCCATTTCGAGGGAGTGATGAAACCATTTTGGATTTTAGTGGCTCCTCTCAGTGGACTACATATCCGATCTTGATCCAATCGTTGGACATAGATCCAAATATGATCCAAATAGATCCAAATATGATTCATGCAATGAGAAGATGGGATATTATGTCTGACATGATCAGACACCTCTGAGCGATCTTCTGGATCTGAATATGAGATAGTACCGTATTATTCACGTCACTATACATGGCATGTAAAGTCTCCCTGACCTTATCTCCAAGTATCTGAAGAGAAGGCACAGAATTGTTGAAAGTTCGAGAATTGTTCCATGAGCAATTTTATCTCAACATTGGAATTGGATAATTAAATGGGATTTAGTTATCACAATTAATGTGGATAGAAGCATCCAAGATAATTAAACTGGATTTAATTATCATGGATAAGATTATTGTGGATAACACTATCCACAATAATCATGGATAATGTGGATATGATCTACAATATCCTTGAGAGTTATATATGTTAATGTAAATTGGATTCTCATTACATAATTTAATACAAATATGATTTACATTAAATATTGGATAGAAGAATTTAATTCTTAATTGTCAATGGTATAATTGTAATTATAACAAAAAATTTGGAATTAGTTGGTGATTATTCAATTAATTAATAAGTTGGATAAATTAATTTGACTCATTCCACTTTGATTTAGAGTGTCCGTCCATGGATTTTAAGCAATGGTGGGTGTCCAACCTAAATATAGTAAATGGATGGAGCGCTTTTTAATTCAAATCCACTTATTGATTAATTGATTTAATTATTGATTAATTATTTTCAAATTATCTCTTTGTGTTTCTTTTGTGTTTTTTGTGAACTAAAAAGAAACACAAATCTATCTAACCCATTGATTATTGAAATCGCATGGATTGGGATCCATGGACTTCCAAAATGTTATAAAAAGAGGCTAACACTAACCCTCTTTACATAAATTATATGCAATTATTGCATAAATTAAATTCTCTCTCTACACACAAATGTCCAATCTCTCTCTCCATAACCCTAGGTCGTCCCCCTATCCAAGGTTGGTGGAGATTGCGATCATTGTTGTGTTGTCATCGTGATGTCGGATTGATTAGTCGAAGAACTCTGTTCTCTTCCATGCATCATGCTCGTGAAGAAGACAAGCGATTTCGTGAGACGAAATCAGGAGGTTGGTTTCTTGGATTGCCACTCGAGATTGCGGCAAGTATATGACTCGTCATCACGCCCACAAGTCCACTCTCGTTGAATCGAGCTTGAGTAAGGAGGTTTCTTCATTTAGAAGCTTTAAGGATTACAACCACACTTCAAGAGGTAAGCCAAAACTTTTGTGGTCTCGATGAAACAGTATAGAAAAGGTTCTTGTGCCATGTGAGTTCATCTTAAAAAAATTTGTTTTTCCGCGATCATGCCAACTAGTATGACTAGTTGACCTTGATTGCATATGATGTGACTGTCACACTTCCGTGATGCGCTAGGCCTAACACCTTGCCTTCAGTAATAAAAAGTACCACCTTGATCCCCATCAAATCCCACAAAATTCGAGAAGGATCGATGAATAAAAAATGTAGCACAAATCTTAATGAACCTTAGTCTTTAAGATCAACTTGCTTAGTTACCATAACAACATTAACAAAGCCTTTTCCCGCATTAAGTAGGGTCGTCTAAACTTGTTTAGTTTCCATGTGAAAAATATACAATATAGGAGGAGAAATAAAAAAACAAGATGAAAACTTATATTTACATGGAACCTACTCTAAAGCGTAATGAAACCACAAAAAAGGCATAGGGTTGCATATTATATAAGGCCTTGTTCGTTTGAGGGATATATGGCATGTCTCCCTCCTTGTCCCACAAAATTTCTATCCTTCTGAAGATGGTCAACATGTGAGTTTTGCCATCAATATGAGGGATAGTATTTGAAACTGTATCCTTTCATCAATCTTTCCAGCCATAAAAATACAAATAACTACCACTTACCTTACAATTTTATCTAACATATTAAACTTATATTCTGTATTCCTTCTTATCCAACCAAACAAAAAATAACAAATAACTACCGTCTATCCCTCCTTATCCCACAAATCATATCCCTCCCGTATCCCGTTATCGAACGGGTCATAAGAGTTCTCTTAATGATTATAAGGATTGTAAAGCCTTATATATAACCCCACCAATAGTGTAGAGTCCCACCAAAAGTAGTATAAGACTAAGAACAGGGTAATGTAATTAGATCATGGAAATATCCAATTACCCATCTAAATACATATTATTTTTTAAGCTAAATTTTATGAATAGAAATACCAATTAATTGGATCTACAATAATTTAAATTCCTAGACAATTATGCAAACCAAAATCATTGTTGGGATGGTCACCAAAGAAGAAAAGGTTGATTAAACTTCACCCTAAAAGGTTTCCTTTTGTCGTATTGACCTATCTTTAATTCACAAAAACAAATAACTCAAGAACTCTAATGACCTTTGTTTACTTTTCCACTAGCAATTCACCTCTTCCAAAATCAAGGTATTTTCATCTAGCATATAGTGGTGAGGAATTCTGATGATCCCTTAAGGATTGGGGGAGGCGGTGGTGTAAGAGTGAGGAGGTGTTGAGAGACTTGCGACCGATGTTGGACCAGGATGGATCATGTTTGTTTAACAAAGGATTTAAAATCACCAGGATAACACAAATGCATTGGGATGAATCGATACTTCTAAGGTCAACTTTAAGGGGATGATACAAGCAAGTTGGAGCAGGTGGCATACCCACTTTAAGTAGACATGCTCACTTAGTGGATTTGTTAGAAATGTAAGCTTTTGGCAAGTCACTTTGTGATCACTATTATTGCATTATATCATTTCGTATCAGCAATAAAACATGTCTTTGCAATATCGATAAATTCCTCTATATGAATAGGGATAAGTATCATGGTCACTTTGAATGACATATAACCGTATGATTTAAAGAGTTATATCATATGAGTTGATGTTTAATTGTTGATATAAGTAGTTGGAACGAGGATAGAACTAACATTGTATAATGATATCTAAGGAGGATCTACGATTTCAGAAGAGCCAGCAATCTTCTCCAAGATTGATGTTTGACTAATACTCCTAATGCAGATCAGATGCATAGAAATTGTGATTTAGAATTGTAGGACTATCTCAATTAAAGAATTAACTTGAAGAGATTAAGATGATGGATGTAGTGAAACATGCAATCTTCATTTGACCATAGATATACATCTATATATTTGAGTATACAATTGGCAAACCACTAGGTTGATGATCTAACAAGATTTATATACCGATGAGTTAGTTTGCATATAAAGCTATGGGGGTGTATAATCTCATGAATCATACGAATACAAACCATAAGACAGAGCTCAATCATGAGTTGTTGGGTAAAGTATATTCTATCAGTGGGCATCCTGTTTAGGATTCTAGGAAATAGCATACACACCATGGTTTCAGATTTCGCGAAATTTCAACGAAATTTCGGTTTCGACAAAAAAACCGAAATCTCGAGCGAAATGGCGATATGAGGGCAGTTTTCGGCCATTTCTTCACAAATGGTGGTCGATATGGGCGAAATGTCATCGAAATTTCGATGAAATATCGTATCGACTGGGTATCGATACCATATCCGAAACTGATATTTAAACCCTTGATACAAACTTGATAATATTAATATACACTTTTGGAAAGCATATGGTTGATATTGCCACTCTATGGTGAAAGGAGGCATCTTCTTCTTAACCTTGTATGGAAATGGATAAATGTGGGAACGTATACTTCATGTTATCCAGGTCTTTCAGTATCTAGGATGCATGAATATTTGGAATATTCAAGGTTGATGGGATCATAAAAGAGTATCTACCACGACGCTTACATTTTGAGAGAATGATGAAACTAGACGGATTTTAGTGACACCACCTTAAGTCAGGTTGGATGAGATTTGATGAGATTACATTCAAGTTTAACAAACCAATTCAAGTCCCAAGTGTTTTGGGAACTTGATATGAAAGTTTTCAACTTGACTAGTGAGGGTTCAGTGTCCAACTTGATAATAGGATAACCTCGATGCTTATTATTACTAATATCATGTTAGACTGATATTATGTCACTATATTTGACATTATATGATCTCCTTATCAAATCTTCAAGTATTTGTGTTTGTTGCACAAATATGAGAAGTATCAAGTCGATTTAGAGTTCGTTATTACTATATCATATTTTGAAATTCGAATTATAATTTAGGATATTCACTTATCCCAAGATCATGAGCCGGTCATGAAATTATATTCTCATGGATCATGAATAATACTGTCCTAGATATCACTTTCACGGGACTATGATTCGAGACAAAATGATATAAATATTTGTGCATCGCTAACTTATGGCTCGAGCATGTGAACTCTATTCACGCTAGATAGTATATATTCTTCTAATTCAATGTTCAATTTGGAATTTTTGAATGATTGAATACAATCCAAGTCCCGAGTCAAATTAAACTAGAATAGGAAGAGAGTCCCACCTTAGCCTACTTAGTGATCACATACCCTATATAAGAGTAGGTGGACATGCCACCCTAGTCTATGTTGGACTCCCAATTGGTGTCGCCTCCCTCTCCTCTAAGGTTGTCCCCCTCTATCTCACATCATCTCCCTCTTTGGCTTTCTGACTCAGAGGAGGAGCATGATTGCTTGTTCCCTGCGTAACAGATGAAGAGAAAGACACTATACAAGGAACATGATTCAGAAAGGCTTTATCTCTACCTCTCGCGTCAACTCTCAGGATCAAACAGTGGATATCTTCACTAAAGCTTTGCTCAGGGGGCCTTTCCAGAAATGCTCATCCAAGTTGAGCATGATTGACATCTATGCTCCATCTTGAGGGGGAGTATAGTGTTATGTTAGTGAGTTTGTACGATTTCCTTATTTTTATGTTCTCTTGTCTACCTTATATAATTTACCTATAGGTCTCTCCTCTATATAAGAGAGCCTAGGGTTTAAGGATAAACAACAATTCACTTTTTCCCAACAATAAGGCTATATACGATCTTAAGCAAAGCCCAAATGCATGGTTCCACAAGCTTTCAATCTTGATAGAGCTACATGGCTTCAAAATATCAAATGCATATCACTCATTCTTTGTACACATGACACCATGAGGTATTATCATTATTTTAGTGTATATTAGTTGCATAGTTATTAATTTTTATAACAGATGATCTTCAAGGGATTATTAAGAGAAGGTGTTCCTTGGACAATAGTTCATCACCAATGACCTTGGAGAACTACGCTAATTTCATGGGGCTGAATTTGCCAAGAACCAAATAAGACTAGTGATGACTCAGAGAAAGTATACTACTAATCTCCTTTTGGAGACTAGGATGGTAGACTGCAGACCTCCTACTACTCCTATAAATCCCAGTATGAAACTCTATGATGATCATGATGATGACACTAATGAGTAGATAAAAGGAGATACATGGTGCTCATTGGGAAGCTCCTATATGTGACCACTATCAGACCAGACATTTCCTTTGGTGTAAGCAAAGACATCAGTTTATGGAGCAGGAGCAGCAATGTCAAGCACACATGGATGCACTCTCCTTGATCTTAAGGTACTTGAAGTTTTTACCAGCTACAGGTTTTCTCTAGGATATCCTAAAGATAAGTCAACATAAGAGTTCACAATCTTTATTGGAACCTCACTTGTCTCATGAAAAAGCAAGAAACAAATTGTTGTTGTCACGTCAAGTGCTAAATCTGAATACAGAGCTATGACGCAAGGTAACATTGAGATTATATAGGTCAGGTCTATCTGAACTAACCTAAACATTGAAGCTCCTCTTCCTATGCAACTGCTATGTGACAATTAAGTTGCATTATTTATTTCCAACAATCCAGCATTCCATGACATAACCAAACACATCGATGTGAATTGCTACTATTATTGGACATGTAAGTCCTTGGCGACCCATTAATGCAATAAAAGTTATGGTGTTCTCATATCTATCTGAAATAAATGTTCGTGAACGTACTTAAATTAAGCTCCCTTTGTACAGTTAGGGTTATGCACCGTATCCATATTGAATATTATATATAATCAATAATGGTCTCTAATCTATAAACGAGATTGCAATCTTTCTCAATATACCGATTTCCGACTAACTTTGATAGATCCTCTGCATAGGAATAGTGATTTAAAGTTGTCGAAATAGTCAAGTTAAAGAGTTGACTTGATGAGCTTGAGATAAACTAAGACCTAAATCATAATGATCAGGCACACATCCTTTGATCAAAGGCAGATATACATCTATATACATGAATGTGCACATTAGATAGACCACTAGGTTGAAGACCTGACCAAAGTTCATATATTGACAAGTTGATGTGCATATGAGGACATATGAGAAATATGATCTCTTAAGGCCATATTTGGTTGGGGGTTTAACCTCCAAAACCCACTTTCTCTCACTTGTGGGGCCCACTCCCCTCTCTTTTGTATACATTAAACAAATCATTTCTCTTTCATTTATTCCATCAACAAATAATATAATATACCATCATACCATCTAAAAATCATAAACTACTCAACTTCTACTCACTTTTCCAAACTTCAATACAATCACATCACAATAACTACTCACTTTTCCAAACGTCAATACAATCACATCACAACAAACCCACTCAACCCCTGACCCTATATCCAAACACCAAAATACAAAAACGGTTTACCCTCCCCCAGTTTAACTCGGGATAACCCGACAGCCAAACACACCCTAAAGGAATCATACAGTTTCATACTTGATAAATCTGGAGACATAGCTCACTCATGAGATATTTTGGGGTCAAAGAATTCCATGCATGGTCGTCTAGTTTATTAAATAAGATATGAAATAAGATATTAATATATGCTTTTAGAAAGTATGTGATTAATATTGTCTCCCAATTATCGAATAAGAAATATATTTATATATCCTGAAGAAGACAGTCAAACTAGAGTTTGAACTTCGGATATATCAAAGTCTTCCAGTATGAAGGATGAACGAGTATTGGGAATACTCTGAGTTCAAATCTACCTTAATAGATCAGCTATCATGACACTTCCATTCTAAGGGAATGATGAAATCGGATGGATTTTAGTGACTCCACTTCTTGGCTTAATGATATGATAATTAATTGGATTAAATCTCATTTCATTTGATTCAGATATCCAATTCCTATTCCAATGTTAATATCCAAATGTTGGAAAGAGATATGGTAATGGAGATGGAGATAAACTCATTCCTTAAGCTTATTTCTAACCTCCAAATGGTTTGGACAATGATTAGAAATGGAGTAGGAAGCTGAGTTCATCGGTGTACTCATTTATTGAGCTCATAGATAGTGTAATTTGTTTCGTTGAGCCCACTTAGAGTGTGAATCATTTCATCTCAAGCTCAACGTTTGTAAGTAATGCATTTCTCCAAAGTAGTATAAATCATCAAATTGGATAGTTATCCAAATTTCAAGTCACTATACGTGGATAGTATGATCTCTCAGACACTATATCCAAGTATCTGCGACTATAACTCACGAGTCCTAATTGGATTAGGACTCATAATATGTGATGTTAAAATTGATACAATAATTGTTATTGTCATAATTAAATTTCTACAAAGGTATTTTTGAGAAGTTGATTCATAAATATAATTCATTAATTAATATGAATAATGATTCATAATAATTAATATTCATATGAATTTGACTAATAACAATTTCAAGGCACTTATGTGAATATGATTCACATTGGAATTTAAATGTAAATTGGATTTATATTTTTCTTTGATTTTATGAATAAGACTCATAAATAATGAGGGTTCTCTCATAAATTACCAATAATGATAATTAGATTATAATGAAGATAATATAAACAACTTCAATAAAAATTAAGACAAAGTGGACGACCATGCTTGGAGAAAATAGACGTCCACCATGAGAGTCGCAATGACATTAGGCTCCTTAATTTTTGTTTATTTTGTTGTTTTATTTTAAATGGTAATTAAAAGAGATAATTCAAGTCCTCGTTCTTGAAGGACAAGGATTTAATCTGTACCTTTGATTAACCATCCAAGGGTAGAGAGAGGACGTCTACTATGAACAGTAGGACTCTTCATAGACGTCCCTTCATGCTATATAAGAAAGGGCATAGCCTCTCTCCAAGAATATGCTTCATTCCACCAAAGTTCTATTTCATTGAGAGTTGAAGAGAAGAGTCTTAAAAATCTCAAATTTTTATATGCGCCTACTCTTCTCTTCAACAAAACCCTACGTGTCTACCATCAAGCATCTTCATCTCTCTTCATAGATGTGGCCTTGTAGAAGAGAAGATCATCTTCTTCTCCGTGCTTCTCTTGCGTGAAGGAGTGATCGATTTCGTGCGACGAAATCAGGAGCTTGAGATCATCTTGATCCCATCCTTGCATGGACAACATCAAGAAGTTGACATCAAAGTTCGTGGGAAGCTATGTGATTCATCATCGGGCCCACGAGAGAAGCATATGCAGATCGTACTCGATTCGGAAGGTTTTTTTTTCGAAACTCACGCTTCAACAGGTAACCCTGATCTTTTCTCTATATTCTTTGAAATATGTGAAACGATTACGAAAAATATTTTCTTAATCAGGTGGTTTCGCAGTGTAGAATTTGTTGTGTTGAAATTTTAAGTTTATGCGATGAACTCTCAATAAATAGTTTGTTATTTTCCGTGTTTATGTGATGTGAAGTTTTTAACTTCCTTCCACTATACCAAGGACATGATAAAAAAGGTGTTCATCTCTATGTCTTATGTCACCTCAATGGAACAAACATCATATGTATTCACTAAGGCTCTAGCCAAGGGGCCATCCCATAAGTGTTCATCCAAGCTAAGCATGATAGACATCTATGATCCAACTTGCAGGGATTGTTATAGGAATATTGATCATCTTATTTCTCTAATATGGTATTTCCTTTTCTGTGTACTTCCTTTCTAATGTTTTGCCCTCTAGAGTTTCTCCTCTATATAAAGAAGCCATATTGCATCTGAATAAATAAGTCATTCATTTCTTTTCGCATTTTGGACTTCAACATATAAAGTTTCAACAAAAGTAAAATTAAGAGAAAATTAATATTTTTGGACCGTAACGGCTTATTTATTTCATCATATGGTTCCACAATTAAAGTTTTTACAATTTATGTACATACAATGGGTTTGTTGTTTGGATTTGATTCGATATTCCACATATTTTCGTGATGCGCAAGGTCAAACCTCCCATTAGGGAGAACCCTTTCTCAATCGAGGATTGACATGTTTCTCGCTTCACTGGATTTTGTTGAGGCTTTTTCAGTGGTGAAGATGACTGCTAAATCAAGACCTTTCTTGGATTACACTTACTAGTTTGAGATTTTTTTTTTGAAAGCTTAGTTTGAGATTACGATGAAGGAAAACTCTTGGGTTCCTAGAAATTCGAAAAGGTAAATAGAGAAGGGTTGTCATGGCAGCAAATATAGCAACCATGACCTTGGTCGCTAGATTGTAGTTCCCGTTAAGTAGAGAAGGTCCATAAAGGAGACATAAAAACAATATCATTCGACAATGTTTTAGTAGATTGAGTTCCTAAACAAGGTTGGCAATGTAAGTAAGCCCACTGGCTAGGAGAAAGAGGATTTGAGAGGTCATGTGAAGACATTTAGGGCGGAGGATCTAACAAGAGAGGGTAAGTGGATGAGACAAAGGTCATGCCACATGTGGCTTAGACAGGTTATTAAAATTGGCATGTTATAAGAGCGAGAGGAATTGGTAGATCAATGTGAGATTGGAAAGGATTTGTTAGGTCATGTTAGGATTTTTAATGCGAAGGACAAATGAGCTTGGATGTGAATTGGAGTGTTGGAATCTAGATTGGACTTAAAACAACATAATTAATCAATGACATGCTGAAGGACATAAGGTGGTGCTTGACACCTTAATGTAAGAGGGCTTGCATGAATTTAATATGTTCTCAATGTTCTATAGGGAATTCAAGGATCTTGTCAGAGGATATGTGAACGGATATGTGAACGTGATTTCAAAGTTTATGGGTGATCCGCATGTTTAGAGAGGATCGATAGATTTTTCTTAATCTTTTTGAGATAGCATGAGGTAGCGAAGAGAATTTGTGACTAGAGATCCCTTGCACTCTCAACTCCATTACATGATTATGGTCAAAGTTCTAGCATCATATAAAGAAGGTATTAGGTGCTCCACATGTTTTGAGAAGCTCGGCAGATATTTCTTATTCCTTTTGTTTTACCATAGTGTGAGGTAGCGAAGATAATTAGTGGCTAGAAATCCATTACATTCTCAAACTCCAATATATGATTTTTAACATCGATGCAAAAGGAGGCATTGCATTATCTAGCTATCTCAGTTCAACCGATCAGTGTTGCTGACAAATCATCAATGAAGAATAATGTTGCAACATCATAACTCTCTCACATTAGAAAAGAGCTGAGTTGAAAGGCTTCATGTCAAAAGTTAATTTTGTGAGGGTCTAGGACACGTTGGAAAGGCTAAAATTGTGTAGCATATTAAGGGCATATAACTTCCCCAGACTATAGTCTGCTTGGATCGATAGATGCAACCATGATGTTCATCGTCCTGGTCAGTGGTAGATCCGAAGGTGGCTGGATAAAACCCAGGAGGGGTTTGACGCACGACTTATCTGATGTCAATGTTGTTGAACCTGGATGCAGATGGTGCTGACTTTCGGAGCAGTGTAGGAAAGTTAGAGGGCCTTTTTTCTTAGAGTTTTCAGCAGAGGAAGGATGTCATTTACAGACCATGACACTCATATGCTGAAAAACAATGATGCCTTTATAGAGGTTTGTCAGATAGATGTTTGTCAGCATCTTTAGGAAGGCTTCTAGGCACGTGGTTAATAATTACAAGTCCTCTTTTATGGTTATCAATATATTATAGTTATCAATATAGGTAAGGACAAGTTAAGAATTGTAGGGACTAGGGAGGCATCACTACTCATATGAGCAAGGGGAATTTAGTGGATATCCAAACAATGCACTCATGTCCTAGTTAAACCATTGGCAGAATAAATAATAAATTCTGAACCTATATGATCCCCTGAAGCAGTCATGTTTTTCTTCTTACAAGCCTTTGTGTGTGTTGCCACATGGATAACCCATCTTCTAAAACAATGCCACCCTTCTCTTCCATTTGCATTCTCCCTCCTCTAATTTTCTCTGAAATAACAACCAAACATGCATACAGAGGAAGGAAGCAAGGAGCCAATAGAAGCAGTGGTCAGGAATGAAAAAAGGTAGATATTGGGATAAATATTTAAGGAGGGACAAAAGAGGGACATTGTTGTGTCTAAATCCATCATCATTTTATCCAAATGACTTAAGCAGTATTGTTTGACCAAGCTAAATATAACTATGAAGGATTTGGTTTTATAGAATGATATTAGAAATATCTGAAACTGCACATGTACCACCAAAATCTACAATGTATCAATAATAAATCCATTGAGAAGAAGAACTGCCTATGAATCCAATGTGGTGAATCAGCCCGTCTACTTGAGAACCACACAGGTTTTTATG
The DNA here is from genome assembly GCA_037367405.1 of Ottelia alismoides. NCBI lineage: Eukaryota > Viridiplantae > Streptophyta > Magnoliopsida > Alismatales > Hydrocharitaceae > Ottelia > Ottelia alismoides. The sequence continues at coordinate 994,447 of JAZKJV010005183.1, forward strand.
AGTCTTGAAAGCATGAGTGCAGACTCTACTTGGGAACATGAAAAGGAGAAAAATAAATCATCAATACTTTACCAATAGTGGCATAATTGCTGTGCAGAATTGATACTAAAGTTGTTTCCCCTGTATACTTGTTGAAAGAATTCAGGTCCAATGATGGATAATCATTATGGGAAACAGCACAACCAGAAATCTTAGATGCTGAAGTTGGCACAATCTCAAACCAGATTCCAGAGGGAAACCTTCCTTTCCTCAGCATCCACAGTAGAACTTCAGTGTTGGGGATAGCATGTAGCAATGATATCATTACATCGATGAAAAAGCAGCAGAAGCTGATGAAAGAGTTGACAATGGTGAAAAATACATAGAACACAGAAGTCGTCGGTAGCAGGAGTAGGAGAGGTGTAAAGAGAAGGGAACCAACGACATGCTCCTCTACAGTGTAGTCAATGCTATCAAATCTCTGCCGCAAAGGGTTCCATTTTCGGCCTCTAGAATAAAAACAGTCAGCAGCTTGACGGTCAATCTTACAAAACAATAACAAAGATTAAACTAAAATTCTGCAGTAAATCCAGTAAACGAAAAACATTTGAACCTGAAAAGGCGCCACAAAGAAGCCAACGCCATGATTTGTTGTGAGTATATAAAAGAAATAAGCCAGTGAAGAACTAAAATATGAAATGTCACAAGTCTCAACATATCCATGCACAAAGCAGAAAGTACTGTCAGCCCAAGAAAAATACCGGATAAGGCAATTGCAATAATTGCATAACGTAGGGCAGAACCCATGAAGAACCAGAGTGTGGACCATATCTGAATAGCATTAAGAGAAGCCATGCCAAGAAATTCTGCAAGCTCAGTATTCAATTTAAATCCAGCTGGAACCCCCATCAACCATACACAACCCGAGCGCAATAAATGGTTTGTAACTTGGCCAGAAAAGGCTACAACTTCATAGGAAATGGTGTCTACATGTACCAACAAAAGTACGCCCATCACAGTACCCAGAAAAATATCAGAAACAATGTTGGACCAGACATTGTGTTTCCGCAATTCGACTTTGTGCATATATTCTACATTTGAATTTGACCTGGAAATAAAAATGACTATATATAAGAGCACTAGAAAGCTGGAATATTGACTATGTTGAGGTTAATTGGAAATTTAAAGGTTCACCATACCTGGAACCACTGCCAAGAAGGATTACTGGCCAATATAGGAATTCACAACTACGGATGTTCACATTCAACCATGCATGTCTGAAAACATTTTTAATTAATGTACATAGTAATGGCCGGGATCTGATGCTCAGAAACTTATGACAAATCTGAAGATTTATGTAAATAAGAGTGGAGGTGGACGCTGCACATGTTGATAAAAATTGCCAGAAGAGTGAAATAAACCTGTAAGGGAAAAGGGCAAGTTAATTATGCAAAATGAATAAAGAACATCTAAAAATAAAAAGAGTAATTCCAAGAAGTGACATGGACTTAATTCTGACGGAGCTTAAAGGAGTGCAAGTTTTCAGATGTCCAGTAAGATGTTCCTCTGCAGCATTAGAACAGTTGATAGACAAGACAATTCTCTCCTGTACAAGGTAACAAATAAAAGCATGGTATCATGTATACTGGAACCAGAGAATAGTGATTGAATTATTTAAGAGTAATACCACGTCAAGCGGAGAATGTCTTGGTTGTAGTTTACTATACCAATCAGGAACTTGAAAATAAGTCCCAAACTCTTGCGTGGCGAAACTCCAGCAGTTCAAAGAAAAATGGTGGCTACCAAATTTAGGAGGATCATATAATATAACCTAAGTCCAATATGATGTGCATATCAGACATAACAAGCAATGATATATAATATTCTTTATGCATTCAATTTCCTGCAAAAAGATGGTGTCCCCTGACTTACATACGTGAAGATGATATAGAGAATTCGCTTTCCCATTTTCATGCATGTGATGCAACTTGGGAGTTCCTATTTCCTTTTTTGAGCAATCAGTTGAAAAGGTCAGGTAAATCCAGGTACCATTTTCAACAAAATACCATCTTTGCTGACCTAAAATTCCAGCCAACTCATGGCAACCACAAGAGGTAAGTTTGCTGTTTGTACTATCTTCTCTGAGATCATTAGCATCATTGCTGATAATGTTGGCCGAAAGATAACCGATAACAGATAGTTTTGAGCAATTCAGTAAAGAATTAGGCAGTTCTCCATTTACACAATGAAGAACTTCCTGCAATCAAATAAAAGACCACTTAAATAATGCTTTTAAAAAAACACATTACATATGCTAGGAAGCATGCGAGCTTATCAGTGCTAACAGTGAAACAAAACAGAAAGAAAAATTATTGATTTTAAATCCGAATAATTGACTCTAACAAATTTCACCCGCATATTCAGTAACAAACCATGTTACTATTGCAGATTCCATATTTAATAAGAGATGGGCATTTCCAAAAGTGAATTCCGAAGCCCTTTCAAGGCTGGGATTTCCCACTGCTTGTTATTTTGTTGACAGAATATCATCCGCTTCTTGCCATACAAACTATTTCTCTTAGGTCAAGTTATGAAGTCAATTCTTCTTTGATATAAATTTTCACTAGAACATAAATTCAGAATTCAACAAGGTCAGACATGTAATCTTAGTGATACAACAAGCTTGATATTTTGGTTGCATGACAATATTGGAAAATGTCGCATTTTAAAGGATTAGTCAATAACACTTGATTCTTTATCAAGAACACAAACTTTGGCTGTAAAATGGTAGTAATCAATTTATTGAATGCCAAATAGTTAGCCATCAAAATGAGAACCTTCCCACACCCACACAGACCATGGAGTTCTTGACATTCTTTCTATCAAATAATCCTTGTTTTATGCTAAGTTGTGTAGATGTACACGTGCATCTAGGATTCTAGGGGCGGTAGCACTCTTTAGGAGTTAGGAGATGATTTTTCAGGTTTTTAATGGATTTGCTTGAATTTAATCTTAACATCATTTGTTTCTTTTAAATGTTGTAATATATAAGCTTAGTAATTTCTAAGACTCAACATCTATGTATTTAAATCCAAGTCTCGTGCTTAGAACTCTACTCTATTGTTAGATTTATGGCTAATCTGCTTAAGATATGGATTTTCTTGCAATAAACCCCAGTTTCGTGATATCTATATAGGAATTTAGTAGTAAATAGCAATTTCTATTTACATAATAGTAAATACTTATTTAGTAAGTAGTGACGGTAAATATTACACATGCCAGGAAAGATAAACTCAACTAGCGCAGACCTCATTGGTAGCTCGTGAGTCTGACTTGATAAATTTAATGAGTCGAGCTCAAGTCGCAACTTCGGCTCGGTAGCCACAATGAGTCGATTTGAGTTGAACATTGTTCAGCTCAATAACTTGAAACAATAAGAATGGATATATAATTCTCGACACATCCATGACCTCCAAGCACAGTTCACTGAGAAGGACCGAGAAATCCCCCAAGCAAGGGATGGTCGGTCTTCTATTAAAAGAATGACATTGAACTCACTGTTAGCATCTTGATTGCATACTAATTTGTCATTGTTATGATGATAACAAACTTTGTGAGTACAGATAGCTCTGCAGATTTCTTGTTAAGTACCCTCCAAGTACGAAGTACAAAAGCTGTGGACAAGTTGAAAGTAGTGGACAAAGTAAAGAAGAAGAAATAATATCTTTATCATAGGCATATGTAAAAAGTCTCAAATTATCATGTAGGCATATTAAGTCCAAGCCATATTGATCGATCAACATTCCGATCTGATCGATCAACCTAATTGACATGATTGATCATCACTAATTAAACAACCCACTTGATCTAATTAATCACTCTTGATCAACCAATTGTCTTTTTTAACCGATCATAATTTGAATTCAATCTCCCAAGGGTTATCAGATGTTGACTTACATGATCGATCACCTTCTTTGTATGATGAATCATATGTATCAAATCCTGGTGACTTCTTTCCGGATTTATTTCCAATGGCTACATTTTTTAATGGACGTCCCCCACCACTATAAATAAGACCATAGATCCATTGTTAAGAATACACATTCCCAGGCACATCCTCTCTCTCTCAAAGCTCTATTCGAGGTCGCCTCTCCCGCACTCTACTTCAAGATCACATCTTGAGAGCAAGTCGTTTACACGGTTTGTTTGCAATTCAATTATTTATTATAGCGTGCATTTTCTTAGCCTCGTTACTCACATTGCATGTTTATCTTTAAAGCTTTATAGATTGTTGTTATTTTTACCTTACTAATTATAGTAACACTACATGTTTGATCCAGGGTGTTCAAAGGACTTGGTGTTTCGTCCAAGTTATAGGAAAGACTTTGGTGTGTAATCAAAAGTATATGTAAATAGTTGAGTTATCCATGGGAAATAACTCGAGATAGTGGAATAGTTGATTGATTCCGTCAATCAGAAATCATAAGTTAGGGAACTTGGGACCTTGGATCATAATTTTTGTCGAGTGGGGCTTCCACACTAAAATACATGTTTCTTGTGGTTGTTCTTGTTTTTTTACTTATATCGTGGTGATTATTTCTGCGATAATTATTTGTTGGGCATAAATTTTTGTTTAGGATCCAGAGGAATTCATATTTGGTATCAGAGCATGGTTCATGTATATGACATAATTGAAATCCGCACATATAACTGACATCACCAACACCACAGAAGGATAAACTACATTAAGATCTCAATTGTTTGATGATACTTATATTTCTTATTAGAAGATCCACATGCAGATTTTTTTGAAAAAACATGCAGATTTATTTAGAAAGCATGGGATACGAAATATGGGATGTCATTGACAGTAACTATTAAAGGCCCAAAGGAATCATCACCACCAATAAGTAGAAGAAGATAGCAACGAACAACTCCAAGGCGATGAACAATTTATTATGCGAATTAAACATTGAAGAATTCAATAGAGTATCCACGTGCAGATCTACCTATGAAATCTGGAACCGACTCACCGTGGCATATGAAGATACATCAAAGTTGAAAGAAAGTATAATCAGACTATTATATCATAGATATGAGCTTTTCAAGATGAAAGAAGGAGAAAGTATAATGGAGGTGTCTACTTGTTGCACGGAAATTGTGAACTCACTCTAAAATTTGGATGTGGAAATAAAGGAAGCGATACTCGTCAAGAAGCTCCTTAAATCGTTTGTTGTTGAGTAGAAGACCACAACCATAGTGATCAAGGAAGCATACGATATGTGTTGGAGTATGCATCAGAGATGGATAAGTGGATCCTTCCAAGGTCCAAATACCACATCCACAGGTTTAATCTCACATCCTCTATCAGTGGACTTGTTCATTCTGGTGGGACTATATAAGAAGCCACACACCCATAGTAACAATTGTGAGAAAGCAATACAGAATATCCAACGCTTGAGAAGCCTTCTCCTGTAGCTTTATCTCGCTCCTTATGGAGTAGGGATCCACGTAAATTCCTAGTGTTCTTCCATAATCTATAGTTCTTTATCTTTAATATGAGTCCGCATTCATCATTTTCTACATGATATCGGAGCAGGTTTTGGACTTTTCGTCCTTGAATATTTGAGTTTGGATTTGTTCTTGAAGATTTTATTTTTTTTTTTGTATTCCTTGATCTGTAGTGGTCTAGTGGTAGTGCAGTGTGCCTACCACCCAAAAGACCAGGGTTCAAATCGCCCCTTGTGGGGGTTGCATTAGGTAGTCGACAATTAACGTAAAAAATAGTCAAGTCTTTCAATATGGATTTGAGCAAGAATCCATGTACCCGACCCTACTTTTAGTGGCAGAAGGCTTCACTATTTTTTTTATTCCTTGATCTGTGAGATTTGTTCACGAAAAAATGTCCAATATTTGTTATGCATATATGCACAAGGTCTAAAGAGCATGTTATTGCTGAGTTCCACGCAACTAGGGCTTTGTTGAAACCCTAATATTGTGCAGGCATGAGTTCTGGCAAGGAAGATTCATCGAAGGTTTGTTCTGAAATCCTAATCGTGGCAATCTCCAGACCGAGTTCGATGCACGATCCCCAGGCACATGAAACTTGTGCGTAAGTCCTCCAAATGTAAAGGGTATGGTTTCAGCACAACCTGCAGCATATCGGGACCTACTGCATGCATGATGACCAGTGGGTTCTCTATGTTGGAGAAGAAAAAGGTGTGTGAGCACCTCCTTGGAAAGGTGAATCGTACAAGATGGGGTCTCTTCTCCAAGCCCCTTCATATCTATCTAAGCAAGCAGACTGTGGTGTCATGCACGAAGAAGAAGATGGATTCTCTTCTCCAAGCCTCATGCATATCCAGTTGGCAAAGTTCTATCTCCCAGCGCACCTCCACAAGCTGCAAGGTACTCCAATAGTAGTTCTCCAGGCGCCACATCTCCCTCCAAGCGGTGGCATTAGACTTCCAACATTGCCTCTGTTACATCTCAAGGAAAGTCTACCTCCAAGCATGGCAGCATCAGGCCGCTCCTTCCTATGGCTGCAGTACCATAGGTGGAGTCGACCAGACCCTACTCCACGTATGAGCATCTCCCGAATCGATGGTGATAGGCCGCATCTACCACCAACTCGCACGCGACTCCAGAGCCTCCTCGATCATCCATTCCATTACGATGGCGGCGGCATTAGGGTTCCATCGTCGAACCCTAATGTGTGTATAGTTACAGCCAACGAAGAGAGGGGTCGAGACCCCTTCATTTATTTGAAAGAGGTGGGGCTTTATTGGGTTATGACTTCCAACCCAATTGAGAAGGACATTAAAAATGGTTCTCGGGTCCAAGTAGGCCATGATTATTTTAAAAAAAGGAGAGAAGTTTAAAGCCCCAATTGGGTTGAAATCTGTTGAAGTTATTAAAAAAAAGAGGTGATTCATGCCCAATTGGGCCATGTATTCAAAGGAAAAAGAGAGGGTCCAAAGAAAAAAGGAGAGTCGATTGTGATTTATAAAAAAAGAGGAATCTTTATTGAAAAAGGCTATCATACAAAATAAAGACGTACGAAAAAAAGCGACATACAAAAAGACGTCGTACAAAAAAGAGAAGAGAGAGATGGCTTAGAAAAAATGATGATTTTTTGTTTCTTCATCATCTATTTCTCTCCCAACTTGGCCGATGTCATCTTTTTCCAACAAGTATGGGATAAAGGAGTATATTATAGAGTTGTGCAGTTCAAAATCAGATTCCCTAGATCAGATTCAGACTTTCCTCTTCAGATTTCAAACTCTACCAATTTCGAGGCTCACATATGTGTGACCATTTCATGAGAGGTTCCCATCTTGATTTAGGCTTAGGGTTTTCACGTGGATTCATAGGGATCCTAGAGTAGAGATCTCAATCTCTGAGCCAGTATGGGAAAGACACAGTTCTTCGATGAGAAGACTCTTTTCAGACTCCATTCTCCAGCATCCATGGACTCTGACGAGGATGTTTACACAGCTTTCTCCAGTTTGTCCCTTTAGAGAGATGGAGAAGATGCAAACCAGAGTTCTCCAGGTTGAGATTCACTCCAGTTTCAATGACTCTATGCAATAAAAAGCACGCGTTCTCCGATGAGGAGACACGGTTCAGTTTCAGCGACTTTGACATACGCAGTACAGAGCACATATTCTCCAACGAGGAAACCCAATTTAGTTCACACTCCAGTCCTTCCGTTCCTCATCACCAACACAACATGAAAAGCAACATCCTCAACAGGAAGCTACTAGAGTATGTGTTGAGTTGATATTATCTTTAGTGTCTTATATTGCGTGAGTGAGCAATGTCTTTCTAATTATTTCAGCTGAACATTGCATGCTCTAGCTTGAACGGGCGGCTCACTGGCCCATTGGCCAGGTCTAATGGCAGGCATGCAATCTGACATGCCCATCTCAGAGAGATCCGTAACATGCTTCCTCTGGGTCATCACAAGACCTCGCTGGATCCTGACAAACTCTAGTCCAAGGAAGTAACAGAGACTACCAATGTCCATGGTTACAAAATGTTGACCAAGGAAAATCTTGGCTACTTGAAATGCCATGCACATCATCCCATATAATAATAATATCATCAATATAAACCAATATAGAAATGTATCTCTCTGAGATCACTGAATAAATAGTGAAATGATCTGCAGTCGATCTCACAGACCTATACTGCTTTATCAAGTCCGAGAGCTTCTGAAACCATGCTCTCGAACTTTGCTTAAGGTCATATATAGCATTATGAAGTCTGCAAACCTTCTGACACTTCCCCTCAGCAGTGAATCTAGCTGCATGTAGACTTCCTCATGTAGATCACCATAGAGAAGAATATTCATCACACCAAGCTGATATATAGGCCAACCCCGTGTCACTGCAACAGAGAGAAGGATCTACAGTGTCGAATGCCAAGCCACTAAAGAGAAAGTATCATGATAATCTACACCATATGTTTAGGTAAACCCACGAACCTCAAGCCTTGCCTTGTAGCAATCAATGTTGCCATCTGCATGGTGCTTCCTTTCAAAAAAATCTGCTCGGTGGTTCACTGTGAATACCCACTTGCATCCTACAATAGACGCTCCTGTAGGAACTGTAACAATGCTCCACATGTCATGTGATTGCAGCGTGGTCATCTCCTCCATGGTGAGTCGTCATAGACTCTTCTTGAGAGCATCCTTGTATGTGCATGGGATTTCAATGGAAGATAATCACTGAACAAACTTCCTGAAATCCGTCGAAAGTCGTGTCAGAGACACATGTCCAACGAGAGGGTATCTCATGCAGGTACGTTTGTCCTTACGCAAGGCAATAGGCTACTCCAGATCATTCTCTTGTAGCGGTCCCTCCTCTTCATATATATCTTCCTACTCATCTTGTAAATGTTCAAGTTCACTTACACCACCATTAACATTAGTTGAAACCAAATTTTCAGAATTTAGCTAAGGCATCCTGGATATTGGGGAAGGCATTGGAGCATAGAGAATAGGCTAAAGTATATGTGTATGAGGAGGTGGAGGAACAACATCATCCACAAACTCAGAGGGACTCAACTTGTCACCTGTAGGATAGAACCGATGGATTCAAAAAAAGTAACATTAGCATTGACATAGTATTTTCCCTTGATATGATCAAAATAATATAACCTTTTTGGATACGAGAGTATCCAACAAACATATATTTGACATCTTTAGGAACGAGCTTGTCATGACCTGGATGCAATAGGTGAACAAATGCCACACAGTCAAAGGCCCATGGCGTAAGAGAAAAAAGTTCCTTCTCAGGGAAAGCAAGAGAGGATGGTACCTTTTCACCCAAAACAATAGAGAGCATCTGATTGATTAAGAAACATGTCATCACAGCATCATCCCGAAAGGAATGAGCAGGCCGACTCTATATGAGAAGAGTCCTGGTGATGTCCAGAAAGTGACGTTAGCGTTCAGTAACACCCAACTGCTGAGAAGATAAGGGCATGACGTCTGATGTATAATGTCACGTAAGCTAAAGAATTGGGATAGTTGAATAGTATAAAATTACATAGCATTATCAGAGCGAACGCATTTACTAGAAGCAGAAAAAAGATTCTTCATTTCAATCACAAAATTCGGAATCATAGCATTAGCTTCAGACTTATTCTTTAACAAAAAGACGCATGACAATCTGGAAAAATCATCCACAGCAACCAAATAATACATGTGCCCCTAATGATCAGGGACACAACTCCGACACCATATATAAAAATGAAAAGGTTCAAATGGCTCTGACTACTACGACCTTAGATGACTTGGAAAGCTAGACTAGTGGTGCTTTCCAATTTAACATATTTCACATTGAAACGTGGACTTGATAGAAATGTCAAGGATGAGACGACGGATCTTCTACAATGGAAGATGACCAAATCAAAGATGCCAAGTGCGTGGAGAAATTGATCTAGCAGAAAGAGAGCTAGCACCATCATAAGGAGACTGGATCAACCATATAAAGCCCTCCATGCTCACGACCACATCCAATCACCTTGTATGTGAGTATATCATGAAAAACAAGGTAAGCGGGATCAAATATGGCACAACAATGTAAATCTTTTGTAATCTAACTGATTGACAATAAATTCGTTGAGAATTCTGTTGAATGAAGAACATTTTGTAGGTGCATGGAGCGAGTCAAATGGACCTCCCCCAGTCCGATAATGGGAGAATGTGTCCCATCAACAATGACCACTGATCTACCAAGTTGTACATGGTTACAACAGAACTGTGAGCTATCTCCAAATATATGATGAGAAGCTTCAGAGTCCATGATCCATTATGAAGGATCTTGTCGAGTACGACTAGCAAATGCATGAGTAATAACTGAAGTGTCGATGGAGGCAGATGCAGCAACATCTGATGGGCCAATAGAAATATTAGATGATCTAATAATTTGAGACAGGATCGCTCTCAGTCAAGCAATAAATTGATTTCGCTAAGGCTTGTGACAGGAAAATTGATTTCGCTAAGGCTTATGACTCCTTGGATTGGCGCTTCTTATGGTCGGTTTTGAAGTCTCGGGGCTTCCCTCCGTTGTGGATTTCATGGATCCGTCGCTGTGTTACTATGGTTTCCTTCTCCTTATCTCTTAACGGTCGACCGTCGGGGGGCCTCTTTCAGCCTCGAAGGGGGTTCGTCAGGGATGCCCCCTCGCCCCTCTTCTTTTTGTTATGGCGGCGGACGTGCTGCCTCGTATGATTCAGGGTGTTGCCAACGCTGGACTTACTCGCGGGTGCTCTATGGGAGACCTTCATATCCCTCTCCTCCAATATGCGGATGACACCTTATGTTTTATCGAGGGGGAACGGCTTCAGTATGCGGGAATGGCTACTACGGTCCAATTATTTTGCGAAATGTCGGGGCTCCGCATCAATGAGGACAAATCGAAATTTGTGCCGTTTGCTCTCTCGCCTCTGGAGATTGGGGAATGCTCCTCCATTTTGGGGGCTTCTCTCGGGGCGTTGCCATTGGATTATCTGGGATTACCTCTCTCGGTGGGCTGTGCGCGGTTGCGTGATTATCAGAGGGTGGTGGAGAAGGTTGAGACAAGGCTGGCTGGTTGGCGCTCCTCATTGCTCTCTCGTGGTGGGCGTTTGGTGCTTCTTAAATCCGTCCTTTCGGCTATCCCTATTTATTTCTTATCGGCGCGCGGTCTGCCAAAGGGGATCATGCTTCGATTGGAGAAACGTATGCGGGGATTCCTTTGGGGTAAGAATGGTACTGCTAGAAGAGGGATCCATCTGGTCGCTTGGGATGTCATTTCGCGTCCTAAACGCGATGGGGGTCTAGGTGTTCGGCGATTGGAGGTAATGCGGGACGCTTTTCTTCTCAAATGGGCGTCGAGGCTTTTAAATCGGGATGATGGTTTCCTTGTGCGATGCCTTCGCATTGCGGCGGGTAATGCCTTTCTCTCCGTTTTTGACGGTCGCTCTCACGATCATTCTCCCATCTTTTGGCGCGAAGCCTTCCATGTCTTCAACCGCAATCGGTCCTTGTTTAGGCCGTCTCTCGGCGATGGGACGTCCTTCCGATTTTGGACTACGGATTGGTCTGGTAAGGGCATCTTCATGAACCTTTTTCCAAGACTTTTTGCGCTGGCAGGGGACAAATATGCATCGGTGGATTCGTGCTGGACCAATGGCTCATGGTGCCCGATCTTGGTGGATTATCTCTCTGCTCAGCGGCTGATGGACTTCTCCGCTCTGATGACCTTACTCGTGGACGCCCCTACTCCTTCGGGGGGCCGTGATCACTTCTCTTGGAAAGAGGGGTCCTTTTCTTCAAAAAAGGCATATTTGGCTCTTTTTCCCATCGTTGTGCATCCTGAGGCGTCTTTTCTTGCTCATTGTAACCTCATTTGGGGTCTCAAGCTTCCGGAAAGGATTGGTATCTTTCTCTGGATTCTTAGGCGTGGACGACTACCTACCCGCGACCGTCTTGTATCACTCTTCCCAAACTCTCCCAATTTCTGCGGGTTGTGCGATTCGGCTATTGAGACGGCCGACCATCTATTCCTTCACTGCGACCTCGTGCGGCCCATTTGGGATGATGTAGCCTGGCTGAATCTTTCCTCGATTGAGTCTTTTTGGGAGAGCATAGCAATCGCTGCAAATCGTCCGAGGGCGGAGAGACTTATTCCCTTCGCGCGCATTTGGAGTATTTGGCTGGGAAGAAACAAATCTCTCTTTGCGGGGCAGAGATTCTATTTAGAAAATATTTGTATGGATGCGAACCGATTTTGTTTGGACTGGTCATCTGTGTAGCGTTTTTGTTACGGGGGCGATTGGTATCATTTATTGATATCACTTTCCCCTATCTCTCCCTTTCTACTCCCTCTGTAAGTATCTTCTTCTTTCTTTCTTAATAAACGGGGGCGAACACCTACGGGTGTATCCCCCTCTTTGGAGTGTCAAAAAAAAATAAAGTCATCAAACCGATGATCAGTAGAATTAATGGTAGTCTGAACCTACTCAGCAGCACGAGTTGATGATGGAAAGCTGTACTTAGAATAGCACGTGCCCTCTGAATGATCGTACACGTGACAATATGAACACGGTGGGCATGGACATGAGCCTCTGTTGTATGTGCCTCGTCCTCTTAATTGAGGCAAACCGCCTCTCCTACGGGAAGCTACCATAGCTGATGACGTCTGAGAAGATGTAGCAGACGGAATGCTCGGTCTGCTCAGCCTGCGGTACGCCTCCTCTAAAGGCAGCGAGTCATACTCAGGGTTGAGAGCTTCCGAAAAGACCCCGGTCATAACATAATCATGATAGACCTTGTGTTGCTCTCGTGAGGTCGTCATACGGAGTCTCTTAATCATACCCTATGAGATGTGTACAAGGTATGAAGAGGACGATCACCATGTTTGGTCATAAAAATATCATGCTGGAATTGCAAAATCTTCTACTCATTCCCCGATTGAGAGTACATCGTTGCGAGGATGTCCCACATTACCTTTGTTGTGGGCTGACTCAAGATATCATTGACTATTTCCACAGAAGGAGTATAAGATAACCAAATTTTTGCATAAGCATCATCAGCCTCCTATGAGACATTAGTCTCGATCTTGTCGACTAGCCCATTCCGCATCAGAATATGCTTCTTAACATGGCTCTGCAAGAAATTCATGAACTGCAGCGCCCACAACTCATAGTTTGTGCCTTCCATCTTGACAATAGGCGTCGGATCCTTAAAGGTAACTATGGATGGAATATCAGCTGTGTTTCTGACGTAATGCTGGATTGGTACACGATTGGGACTGTAGACCGATTATAGAGTGCCTACACGGACATCAAGGGGATGGTTCAGGGTGTACGCGCATACCACAAGCAAGCCTAAGCAAACTCACAAGTGGTAGGGCTCAACTGAGTCTACGGTGGTCTGATTTCGCCCTAATCGAAACAAATCAGATTCGTGATGGGGTACTGGGGCGACAAGAAGGTGTTGGGGTGCTATGGCGGCACTACTGGGGTGTTGGGGCGATGTGCAAGGGATGGGGTGGCACTATGGTGATGTGATGGCACTAGAAGGTCGTAGGAGTGGTGCTAGGGCGTTGTGGCAGCGCTGGAAGGCTGTTGGATTGGCACCAGGGTGCTGGGCGGCGCTAGAAGGCCGTTGGAGTAGCGTCCGAGGTGCTAGAGCAGCATGGATGGCATGAGGCCTTACACAGGGCCCTAGTTGGATGAAGGAAGGACCCGAGCAAGGGCTTCATAGAAGAGGAGAGGGGAGGGGCTGGTGGTCGCGACAGGATCTAGGTCAGAACATTGATCTAGGACAGTTGCTCTAATACCATGTGGAAAGAGATGAGAGAATGCAATGAGTTGTTTATTCATGAGGTCCTAGGATTCCCTTATATATAGGAGAAACATGTTGGCAAAATTACATAGTGTAGACGGAAAGAAAAGAGAAAACATAAAAAGGATAAAAGATACTAATATATCAACAAGTAGGATAGAAAGGTGGAAGTTAAAATGGAGGTAGAGATCGAAGCAATGGTGGCTCAAAGATGGGGACGTGAACTCTAGATTTTTCCACTCCATGGCCAGTGAAAGACGTCATAGGAACTTCATTTACAGCATTTCCATCCACGGAACAATTGTTCAAGGCAACAGGAGGTGGGACACACATTGTGCCCATTACCACTTGTTGAGTAGAAGAGCCTCTTGATACAGTTGCGATGTAGAGGTAAGGGTGTTACAAGTTTATCAGGAACATGGTAGATAGCCTCCTTCTTGCCTCTGAGATAGCAGTGGATTAGAAAAGGACGCATACCAAGGGTTTGTTATGGAATGTTGTCTTTTCCAAGGCCTATGACTATGTCGATTGGCACTTCTTTTGGACATCTCTTTGGCATAGAGGCTTCCCTAAGACCTAGACTACACGGATGAAGAGGTGAGTCACAACAACTTCTTACTCTGTTGGTGAATGAGCATCCAAAAGGGAGAATCTTCTAGTCGCAACAGGGGGTTCGACAAGGGTGCTCGTTGCCACAACTCTTTTTTTATTGCTGTGAATGTATGAGACTAGCGTCTCAAAGTGGCTTCTATCTGAGTCTCTGAAATGGTGATATTACTATAAGGATGATACGATTTTATTTATCGAAGGTGGGGTGGAGCATGCTAGAGGTGCTTCCATGGTGATGGATATCATTGGTGCCATTTCGGGCCTACAAATCAACAGATAGAAGTATGCTAGTCCCCTTCAAGCTCTCATAGATTGAGATGCACAATGCTGCCCCAACTTTACGTTGTCGAATTATGCCCCCCTAATAACATATTTGGGCCTTCCTTATTGAGAGATTGGAGAAGAAGCGGGTGGGTCGGAAGACTACATTACTTTCTAAATGCAGGAAGCTGATTCTGCTCAAACATGTTCTCTAGACCATCCATGTACTTTTCTGCTCCCCCAAATTAATATCAATTAGCATGAGGAAGAAGATCAAATCATTGATGTGGGGTTTCTTTTAGGTGGACTCAAGGCATGAGAAAGGAGATATAAACTAAATTGGGACGCGTTAACCATGCCGAAAAAACGAAGGTGGTCATGGCCAACTGAAGCTCGAGCATATGAACAAGGCTATCTTGGCTAAATATGTAATCAAAATTTGGGGCAAGAATTATGGCTTGGTTTGTCACCTAATGGAGACATTTATGACATTGGCTTTAACATTGTGTGTCCATCATTTATGACATTGGCATTAACATTGTGTGTCTCATATGGATATCTATTTATCATCTTTGTCATGGCGTGGCATCTCTTGCAACCTTCCTGATTTGATGGTTCGGTTGAGGTCAGTTGTCAGCAATGGGAGCAGTTCAGATTCAGGATAGATGAATGGAATCATGCGCTTTTTGTGATCATTTTCCTAGGCTTTTTACTTTGACTAGTGATCACGATGTTCAACTGGTGCAGGCATGGTCGAAAAAGACTTAGGCACCTCCCTTTGTGGCGAACTTCTCTGAACAAAGATGTGAAGAATACATGGAGATGTGTGGTGAGCTGGAAAGTAATGGAAGGTCGTCAATGTGAAGGGACTACTAGAGATGGGCAGATGGATCCTTCTCATTGAAAAAACAAATAGAACTCCAATGGTCTCTAGAGGACAAATACATGAGGATATGCGACTTAATTATGTGTTAATATAGAAAAGCGAAATCTCACGGTATATCAAGGCATTTTTTGGCTGGTGAGACATGGTAGACTACTAACGAAGGTGCACATGGAGAGGATTTTGTGGACAAGGGGTACGCTTTACCCTAAATGTGAAGTTGCGACAGAGGACTTCAGCCACTTATTTTTTGGTTGTATTCACTCTGCTATGTATGGGAGTGCGCAGGTATCTCATGGCATAGGATGGGCAGCTCTATTTGTGGCAGCTTGCAAGATGATTGTATAATGTCCTTCGCACATCTTTGGGCAATTTGGTGCACCAGAAATGACATCATCTTTCGCGGTCAGAGATTTTATCTTAAAAGTGCTATTCAACATAGCAAGGCCCTTATATTCCTTGGTTTTTTGTACTTTGATGGCTTGATATAATATTTTTTGTGGTGGGCCCAACTTGCGACTGCGCCCTTTTCCTTAAAAATATGTAAAACACAAGACCTAATCAACTCCCAAAAAGCAAAAGGCACTTACAACAACCACCCAATCAAGATAGTCTCAGTTCAAATGTCTCTCGATATAGCAAAAGAAAAGAAAAGATGAACAATGTCCTCTATCCCCTTAGAACATCGACGATAGAAGCCATCAGACCCCAGGAAGAACCTAGCCCTTTGGACACCCGCTCTCTCCCCCTCAACCATGGAAAAATCTTGACCCATTAGGAGATATTCATGCTTTAGATTTTTTGTTATACCCTAACTTAGCAATCCCAAGGTAAAAAAAATAATCGATGCCTAGAGCACCTTGTAAGCCTTCTTCAGCGAGAAAGGGCCACCCACTGACGTCTGTTGATCAAGCCTAGTAAAAGGACTCTCCAAGTGAGAGAGAGAGAGAGGGACCCGCTTAATGTCAAGAACTCCACTACACGATGGTCCGAGAGCTCTGAACAAAACTGCACGAGACCAGATCCCATTTCCTCAAGCCTCACTTCAGTTGAAATTAAGATAAGATTGTATGGTTTAAAGCATGATTAAGTAACTTATGAAGGGACATAAGTTGACTAATTTGAAATTTCAAGAGAGAGAAAAGCCAATTAATGTGTTAATACGATGTTAATAACAATTAAGAGAGAGATTAGGATTAATACAAGGCTAAAGAAGATTAATGGACTAGTCTTGTAAAAGAAATTCCAGCAAGTCTACTTCTAACTGAGATAGCATCTTTGGTTTATTGTTATTTTCACAAAGCAGTGACTTGGCATATGACTTGGCATATCTGAGGATGTCTCCAAATTTAAGGACATGTCTCCAAATTATTGATTTATATTTATAAACACATTACAATACATGCATGCATGCATACATGCATACATGTATGCATGTATAATTCTATTAGTGAATAATGAATGTTCCGTATAAAAAATAAAGTAAACCATATTAGCTAGAAAATCTAGTAGATAAGAACAAATATTTAATATTGTTATCCTCATTCTCCACCCTATATTTATTTCCACGGTCTCACATTCTTATCCTACCTTTTTCCTTCTCGTGTTTATTTATTTCCATGGCCGCACTAGTTTAAGTTCCTCCTTGAAATATGTCGATTTCATGGCCTATACAAGTACACTCCACCTTCCTATTTGTTGGTTATCCTAGCATGCATGACAATCCAGAGTGATATCTATCATTGTCAAAATGACATTGATTATAATGTGAGAAATCCACCAACTCTTTTCATCATCATGTAAGTTGTTCTTTAGATACAGAAAATACAGTAAAATTCATGACTTTAGTTCTTAGGTACTATAATGAAGTGGTTTTGTCTTGGTAAGTTAATGCTCTTATTCTCGTTGTTTCAAATAATAAGATAAGTGTGTACTAACTTTCTATAGTCGTCTTGCTTCAAAATGCAATGGTAGTCATTATGTGTTCAAATTTATATTAGCCACCTAAATCTGAATTATAGAATAAAATCAGCTAAAATTATAATTTAAAATAATTTATATAAAGCTTTAAAACATTAACTGGTATTTTTGGCTTTGATATAAAATAAATCAAATTTGAAGATTCTAAGCCTTAAAATGAATGGCATTTGAATTCAAGTTAGAAATTTTGTTTAAAATTTAATTCAGGTTTATATTCGAAGGTAGTCAATTTGATTAGCACCCCCTACACTCATCAACCCTCACAATATTCCCGCATCATGTGTGATTTCTAATTCTAGTTAGGGATGCATGCATATTAAATAATCATTGACAATCTCATGTTGTAAGAATAGGATGAATTGGTTTAGGTACCTAGGTGGATTGGACTGGATCGAGAATTTTCACTCCATTAACAAGTGGGTTGGATTAAATTTAACCCTATTCAACCCATACAATCAGAAAACATAATACAGATATAAGGTCATATATATACGAACATTTTATGTTAATGTTTCCATCTTTTAGCATGTCATTTTCTATCACCATCATTGTAAGAGAAACAAAACTGGTCCATAATAACATTCCATAACTATATTTAGCTAGAGTTAGACTCCACAAGAGTATATATCAACCGCTATTACATGTCTTGGTCATAACTCCATAGCCACATCCACCTCTCCTAGCTGGCATTCTAGCTCCCAATCAAACTTCTTCCGATTGTACAGATAGAACTCCCTTAACCAACAAACAACCATACGATAACACCTCTCTAGTGTTCAATCACTCGTCTCTCAACCTTATGGGGCAATATCCACCACCCTTGACTCATGATTGTCAAGCAATCATGTAAATCCCAATTGGCAATTCTACAACTCAACTCACCCAATTTTATTGTCATCTTCTTGGATCCATCCATCTTCAATGGCATCTCCATCAAGGTTAGATTCAATTTTATAAGTTCAGCTCAAGTAAAGATGTATTGAAGACCAAAAAAACTTGAATATCTTGAGTAAAGCTTTAAAAAATCCAATCTCTAATCCGCCAGATCGGATTGGATTGAATTACATATTTGAACAAATTTTATCACATTGGAGAAGTGTAATTCATTTGGATTTGTTATTGCTGGTAAATCTGTAATCCAATACACGTGCACCTTCGGTTCTAATTATAAATTACATACAAAATGTTGTAGTTAGGACTTTGAGATATTTAAGAATACAAATCTAGGATAAAGAACTTCTTTTCTCATTGAAAATTATGAACCATTCAATGTTCAGAATAAAAAAAAGTGAAAGAAAAAAGGGCATGTATCGTATAGGTACATGCCCAAAAGCTTCACCATTTGTCACCGAGAAATTATTACAAACCTAAAAGCATTTACAAGTAACACAAAATTAGGGGATCCAACTCTCAACCAAAGCATTGGCATGCGCACAACATTCTCAGCATAAACCAATCTCGATGAAAAAGAACCCCATTTTTGGCCAACCAGTTCGTCCAGATCACCGCCACAGCCATCGATCTCTCTTTGCCTATACCGATCCATACTACACCAATAGAATGCAAAAACTCCTCAACACTGGCAACTTGAACCGCTTGAGTACCGAGCTAATTCCAGATCTCCGCAGAACTATCACGTTTGAAGAAGAGATGGTTAGTGTCTTCTGCTTCCTCCATGCACCTTGGGTACTCAGGGCTAGTCCCTTGAACAAAACGTGCAAATCTGGCCCTCATCAACAATCTTCCCCACTTGAAAATCCTCAAAAAAAAACCTTCACCCGAGTTGGACCTTCCACTTCCAGATCCACCTACAGTCTGCATCGCATCTTCCATGATTGAAAGTCATATCGCGCCAAGCCCAATAATCCCGAACGCCCATAGGACCATTCGCATCCCCAATCTCAGACAGCATGGTCATGAGCTCCTCTACATACTGCTCAAAGAGCTCGGACCTAAACTGCGGGAAGAAGGAGTGCTCATCCCAGATCTCCGCCACTGATAATCTAGGTGCTCCGCCAATGCCTTTAGCCTCCCTTCGCTCCAATCATCGGTGCAAACCGAAAATCGGTGTCATCGCCAACCACTGGTCTCATAAAAGTATGCATCTCGTTGTGCCACGCTGCAGACACCCCTCCAGAAGAGGGAGGATACGAAACAGATGTCATGGGGCCACGGAAGGAAAAGGTTCATATATCCTCTATATAAGATTGCACACCAGATCGTCACAGTCGGTCGCCCCAAATACGAGCGACCCATCAGAATAAAAATATTTTCTCATCACACAATCATAATTTATTCTGATAATGTTTGCAAGATAAAAAGGTGTTCCTAATCATGTACAGACATGCTGAAAGTATAGGAAGAAACATGATTTTAATATCTAAAACTTAAGAGGAGATAGCAACGAACCGCATTAGATAATAGGTTTTCATGCCAAGCTGCTTTTTTAAAAAATTATCCATAGTAACGTCCTCCCCGGTGACATAATGATAGAATTAAAGATAAGAGTGTCCCTCAATATCACCGGGAACTTCATAAATTACTCTGTTATTGTACCGATGCCAAAAATTCCCAAGACAAATTTCCGCATGTTGTATGATGCATAGCCTGGTGCCTGATGAAAGCCGAATCTAAAGTTGATTATATGTTTCTTAAGATCCAATGCTAATTGAAATCTTAGTAGGATTTGTTAGCGTGCATTCTACTTATAGTTAGTTGATGAATTCATGTAGCTGGACTCACTTGAATGGTCAGGTGGTTCGGCAGTGAGTCGACTCAAAAGGCTAGGGTTTCAAAACCCAACACACTTTAACATGAGAAAAGGCAGGTTTAATTTGGGTTTAGCATATGAAATCGAGTAAACATAGGATGATCGTCAAGGGGGGGTGAACTCGTAAGCATTTCCATGAAAACTCGTCGTACCTGAAGGTTGGACTGGCGGAGAGAGGAGGAGGCCTCCCATGAAGGAATGCCCGCGGCGACGACGACGTCAAGCGAGCGCGAATCGGATCCGAAGAACCAGCCGAAGAGCAAAAGATCCGAGCGAGAAAGAAGTGGCAGAGGCCACCAGAGACGAACGATCTTCCCGTTCATCATTTAACGCGTCGATCGCGTGAGAAGGGACCACGGCAGAGATCAGGGGAGCAATAAGAGAGTAGCGGAGATCACTCGACCATCACCGCCTCGTGGATGACTCAATAACCGCGTCCTGTTCAACTCTACCCCGCCATTTCCGGCGCCCACTCGGCCATTTAGCCGCCGCCGAACTGCCAGCAATCAACACAGCAATGGGAATATAAAGAATGGAAGGAGAAGGGCGACCCGGAATCCGGATACGAAACGGGTTAAACTTCACGCATGCTCCTGCAAATCGGTATAGCTTGGGTTTTTTTTTAAACAATTATTAAAATAATCGTAATTAATTAAATAGGCATGATTAAAAAATATTTAAAAAAATAGACATCGATCGGCACCTCAGCGTCGATTTGGGTAGGTGTGTTTTGGGTTGCGCCCATGGTAAGTTTCTATTTCTTTCCCCTCCCTCCCATTTTCCCTCTAAATATTTACAAGATGAAGAAGTCACTAAAAGATAATGAAGTTTAAGCAATAATTAAATATATTCAATATTGACAAATTATCAAACCTTATAGAAAATAAATTTATTAAAATTATTTTAAAGATGATCCTCTTATTTTACGTATGATTCCTTTTATTTGACGGTCATGTAAAATAGTTGTTTTTTTCTAAAATGATTATTTTTTATCGTTTAACATAGTTATTTTTTCCCCTAAAATGAGTACTTATTGTCGTCCAACATCGAATACAAAGACATTCACTATTATATATTAATAATCTCAACATCCCATATCGTAACTCATAGCCATTTATAAGAAATGCCTATACTCTATGAAAATCATTACCAATTACATTGTTTAAAAAATAATGTAAAATAATTTACATTCATCTATGGTATTAAAATAATTTACATTCATCTATGGTATCAATTTATTTAAAACTCCTTTTATACCTCCTCTTCATCCAACTCCTTTGTTGTTGTCCCATGTCTTCTTACGAACATCTTCATGACTTTTTTTGCCTTCTTCTTTATATTTCGTTCTGAATGAGTTAGTACATGACCAGGAGGATGTGAAGATTGCCCATGAGGTTTAGCGGATTAAGTAACTTGACCTGTCTGTGTGGGCTCTCTGATCATTACTCCTACTGATGATCTGCGAGGCGGATCTACAGGTTGCTGCGGTTGTAGCATGGAAACTCTAAGTAATTGTCGCTCCCTTTCGGTTGACTCAGTTTGACGAATCATTGCAAATATATCTGCCTGAAGTTCTTCAGAATTGTATTGACTTGGTTGTGTGAGCTGAGAAGATCCCGAGTCAAATTGACTTGAAGGACCAGCATGTAATGGTCCCGCAAACTATGACTAGGTCGAAGGTACAACATATCCTATAAGAATGAAATAATTGCTTTCTATTAATAAAAAATTAAAATCCAAAAGGTCTAACTGAAATAATGAAATATTTAATTTAGTGCTACCTGAAGTCACAAAAGGTGGTTGCTCTTGTGACAATCCTTGTCCGCTTAAGCCCTCATAATGCAAACCTATAAGATTTGTATTATATTTAACACTATCAAAAAATTAAATTGAATAAATTTAACAATAAAAAATATAGCGCATACCAGAAGTCTCAAATATTAGCACTTGCTGTTGAGATCCTTGTCCGGTGAATCCCGTATAATGCATACCTAAAGATTAAGAATTTTTTTAATACCTTTAAATTGGAAAAACTAAAATGAATTTTCTAATAATCAAAGAAGGAAATTATTTTTCACCTGAAGTGTAAAATGTTGATTCTTGTTTTTGAGATCCTTGTCTGGTGAATCCCGTATAATGCATACCTAAACATTTAGGATTTAATTATTATTTTATATTGGAGAAACGAGAATTAACCGTGTGATAATTAGAGAAAGAAATTGTTATCACCTGAAGTTGCAAATGTTGATTCTTGTTGTTGAGATCCTTGTCCAGTGAATCCCGTAATGCATACCTAAAGATTGAGGATTTAATTATTATTTTATATTAGAAAACGGGAATTAAATGTATGATAATTAGAGAAAGAAATTGGTATCACCTAAAGTTGCAAATGTTGATTCTTGTTGTTAAGATCCTTGTCCGATGAATCCCGTATAATGCATACCTAAACATTTAGGATTTAATTATTACTTTATATTGAAAAAACGAGAATTAACTGTGTGATAATTAGAGAAAGAAATTTTTATCACCTGAAGTTGCAAATGTTGATTATTGTTGTTGAGATCCTTGTGAGGTGAATGTCGTGTAACTCATACCTAAAGGGATTTGCATATTATATTTATCAAAATAAGTCGATAAAAAGAGATCTAAATCAATCTATAGAAATGAAGAAACCCGATGCTCCGGTAGTATGCGACGCCTGTTGTGGCATGTATTGTCGGGCATAGTGTTGAAAAGGATACATCAAAGAGAACATGTTAATCGTGTCATCAAAGTATGCAATGGTATTCTCCACTATTTGCCTCATCTCTATAGGATCGTTAGTTGATCGCCTAATCTGATCAAGACTGGTCCTTCCTTGTAGAATCGTATACACCTAATAAATTTATGATTCAAGAAATCAATGGATTACTACAAAATTAAATATAATTATATAAAACATATCAGTTTGCTTTGTACTGGGCCATGAGGTTGGTATGCTATTGTAGGAGGTGGAATCTGCGTCTGGATCCACCTTCTCGTAATGCTCCAATACCATTGTATGTACAGATCATTGTTTGCATCTGGATGCTCAAGAACTACAGATTCTTCTCTTTCTGCCCATCGTTGTACGTATTATTGATGTAGAACTGGCCAGTCTAAGATGTATGTACTTCGTGTTTTATTTCGTCGAGAGACGACGTGTATTATCTCAACGGATGCTGGGATATGTTGCCGCATCCCAAATTGGCGCATAACACGATCCGGTAGATGCATAGTTATGATATCATAGCATAGCAATGGTACCCTGCTCATCCAAATCGACTGACCTCTTTGACAGATATCATGCAGTTGTCTGATTTCCTCATCAGCATATGATGTCCAAATAATCTACATTCATTAAATAAGAAAGTAAGTTAATCATTGCTGCATAAGATGAATATGTAATTTATTTCATTATATACATGATGTGCTTGCTGCGTATCTAATTCATTACGGTAAAACATCAACGTCGTTGTCTGCACATTCTCCTTGAAACTTCGGACGCCGATCCATTTTAAAGCCAATGATCCTCCTTGAATGTTTGCGCCATGTCTCACAATTGGCCTGCCTATGTGCACATGCTCCTAGGTCCAAACCTATATGTTTTTCATGTTAATTGAAGTAAATCGAGTAATGCTATCTTTAGAAATATGAAATGTTTAAACTATACATACCTGCAGAACTGTAAAAAACCCATAAATCTTAGATGTGCCTATCTTTGCACCCCTATCCAACTATGCATACATATAGGCTAAAGCAGCAACGCTCCATGCAATTTGAGCACAGTCTTCCAATTCACGTAAATGAAGGAGGTACCTATTTCAACAAAATAGTGTTATTAGTGTATATTTAAATCAAATGAGATACTCATATATAGGCAATCATATGCTTACCTGAGAGGCACCATGTCTCCGCTGCTATCTGCTAGTACACTACATCCAATATGATAAAAAATCAAGGCCCTCACTTTACGTATTGCTACTCATCCTCAATATCTAGCAGTGGTTCATTATCACCAAAGAATGTCTCCCTGATCCATGATAACTTCACCTTACTACTCTTTATACGAGGGGGAATATCACCCAACAAACTTAGACAAAGGGGTTCCCATCCTTCTGACGGAACATCAGGACCAGTAACAGACGACCCATCGACGTTCAATCCACTTATCAATCCCATATCTTGTAGCGTAATAGTCGCGTCGCCAAGTCGGAAGTGAAATGCATAAGTCTCTGGTCGCCACCGTTCAAGCAAACTAGTCAGTAATGAAGGGTCCATCTGTACACGTCTCATGTTTACTACACACCGAAATCTAGATAATTCAAGAAGTCTCTCTATTATTGTACTCTTCTCCTGGATAATTTCATTTAACATCTCGTTGTATTCTACGAATCAAATCTACACAAAATAAATAACACAACATTTGTAATAATATCACATGAGAATCTACTATATTAATAATAAAATATCATAATGAATTTAATTACTAATCGAGCTGGTGGGCTGTGAAGATCGATGCTCACTTTGCATGTACAATACAGATGCATCCACTGGACAAAGAACTCTATCCATGTGTGCCATCTACATTTAACAGTATCTTAGAATAATAAAGAAATGACATTAAAAAATCATAGTAAATATATTTATTAATAACAAAAAAATTAACTTATATGTTACCTATTGTGTCTATGCTCCTTTAATTTCTCTGTGGACAACTTAATCTGTTATATACAGGTCTCTTGCAGATTTTACACAACTTTGGTCTTACACACATTCCGTCCATTTCATTTCGAATTCTCCCTTGAACAAGTCGTTCAACTTTCCTCTTTCCGATAGTCGGAGGTAACATGATGATTTCATCTTCTTCCCCCCAGTAGCGCTGATCAGGAACCATATGGAAAAAGATTCGATATGTCCTCCAATAATAGTCGCTTGAATAATATTGTGAACAAAGGTTGTAGTTGTCCAAATGAGTCCGAGTGTTGGCGGCTGCAGCTATTACATGCGGGCATACGAAATGTTTAATTTGCTTAAATCCACAAGTACAATCGCTCTCCTCACCATTTAAGTTAACTTCGTATGCATATCCTTCTCGATCCCTTACTTGAAATTGTGTTAGAGTATATCTGCAAACATGACATGATATGGCAGCTCTAGTATTTATCTCGAGTAAGTCCTCATATTTCTTGGTTAAGTGTGTTGCTATTCGCTCTGATTCTTCACGTCGATCGTTGAAGTATCCATTCATTCTTAGGAAAATTGTTAAGATCATAGATATAACATGCAGACCACGGGCTCCTCTAAAGATTCCGTTGAAACTTTCAGATAAATTTGTGGTCATGTGTCCATATTGATGTCCATTGTCCTGACTTAATGCCCAGTAACTCTGATCACCATTATCCTGTGACACGATCCACGCAAATGCATTCCTATCAAGAATGTTAATATCTCACATCATGCTAGTGAACTTATTTTCACATGGCTCTTCCCCAGCAGCATAAATTCGGGCTAGAATGTAGCGAGTCTTATGACCATCTCTATGCATATTTGCACGTATATGACGAAGGCAATGACGGTGACTGAATCCCTTTTCAAGTGGAAATAAACCACGTACAACATCCTTCAAGCCAGGAAATCGATCACTAATGAAGCATATATACCTTCGATCGATAATTTGCTTAATCAAATTTAAAAACCATCCCCACGCTGAAATATTCTCATCCTTCTCCGCAATAGCGAATGCAAGAGGAATCAAACCTTGGTTCGCATCGATGGCGGTGACAGCATACATATGACCAGCATATCTCCCATACAA
This sequence comes from Ottelia alismoides, assembly GCA_037367405.1. Taxonomy (NCBI): domain Eukaryota; kingdom Viridiplantae; phylum Streptophyta; class Magnoliopsida; order Alismatales; family Hydrocharitaceae; genus Ottelia; species Ottelia alismoides. The sequence continues at coordinate 1,020,605 of JAZKJV010005183.1, forward strand.
ATGTTTCCACCAATGCTTAATACTGGACGACAAAATCTAAATGCTCTACGATATGGATCAAACGAAACAAAGAATCTCTTGAAATGTACCTGGTTCGTGGTTTCAGCTGGTTCTGTTTGGAACCATGTGTACGTTCCAGGATTGTGTTGTTCTAAGGCACGAATGAATCTTCGAAGGTTACGAAAAGAGACATTCTCATTCCCATAAATAATATCCATTGCACGTCTTCTTGCGTTCCAAGTTGTCATGTAGTTAATCTCCGTCTGTAGCTCATCTTTTATTTTATACATAATTGCACCTGGAGTCATACTAACTTGAGCTCTAAATGAGAATAATATGTATTGTTCTACAAACACCGATGTACATTGTCAGTGTTTGAGTAGGAGAATAGGGTTCTGACATGTGTGCTTTCCTCTATACCCTGAGACGTACCAATCTCCACGAGATTTCCTCTCCGATGCGTGTAAACGCCAACCATAGTCGTCATAAATACATACAACAGTAAAGATTTGCTTGTTTGAAGCTTTTGGCTTATATTGGACATGATTTTCCATACTCCATTTCTGAAGGTCATATTACAAATCTTTTTTCGACTTATAGCTCTTACCAAATCAATAATCTAAACCAGAATCATCGGTGCTCGGAGCATCTTCTCTATCTACAAACGCAACATCTTCTGCCTCTGCACTTTCATGGTTAAATACATTAGGCAGCTCTTCCATCGGTACTTCATCTGTATCCTCATTATTGGCACAATAAGAGTTACCCCTATCTTCATTGTCTAAGGCTAATGCTAACGAACCAAATCCAAAATCATGACATGTGTTCACGGTTTCCTCATCAGATGAATCAGATTCAACTTCAATTTCCCTACTATCTTCTTCAGGTTCTTGTGTCGAAATATCAATATCTTGCTTCAATTGTGAAGGTTCATCAATATTGTCAACCACCGAGGTATTTGTTGGCCTGATTAATTTATATATATGTTAGTTTATACATTGTGAAAAATGATTACTATTTAATTTAAATATAACCATATTACCTCGATGAGGATGGCATGTTTTCCTGATCAAGAGGGACAGCTTCGACGAAATGGTGAATGAATCTCACCTTGTCGATTGAATCCATCATCGCCAAAGTGGATTCATCATCATGAATTGGTACTAGGAAAAATGTCGATCCTTCATACAACCACTTACAAGTTAATGTAAGGATATATCGATCGAGAGGAATACCGATGGCCTTCGAAACACGACCCAACATATCAAAATATGTTATCTGACGTGGCAATATAATCATACGTTTTTGTCCTCCGATATAATTTACGTGCTCTCAGTCGCATTCACCGCTCCACCCCAATATAATAAAATATGAACATTGTTGGATGCCATATTTAAGATATTATGAAGATTGGTAGTTAGTTATGGTTCATGAATAAATGTGCATTCTTAATACATTTAAAAGAATAATTAATTTCAAAATTGCGATTTATTAATTAAGTTTGTAATTATATAATTGTGCAATTAGCATGAAGTATAATTATCAAGATTTTTGACCTTAATTTAAGTTATGATATTAATAATGCTTTCCAAACTTTGTTCAATTTTTTACAACTTATGTATGATAGATCCTCCTAAAAAATTATAATATAAATGTTTGCAATTGTAATATATAAAGGATCTCAATTTTAATGTACGTCAAATGAACTAAATAACTTAAATTAATTCTAATTTTTCACATCTAATAATCACTACAATGAAAAATAAAATAAGTAAATATAAATTTACCCGAATGACGCGTGTCTTCAAACAGAAATGTTACCCAAAAATAATAAATAGATTCCAATAGATCTCCTTTGCTGATAAAAACCTGAAAAAAACACGAAAAAAATTATACGAAAAAATCTTATTCTTACTCGAATAAGAGTATAAGATTGATGAAGATGCAGAGAATTGCTTTGGAATGTAGATTGAGAGAAATGAGAGAATCAGAAGAGAGGAAGATAGAATGGAAGAAGAAGTTGTGAGGGAGAAATGAGGGAGAAGAGTTGTATATATAGGGAGTTTGGTGGAGAGCCGTTGGCAACGACCCTCTCCCAAATCGGCACCTGAGGTGCCGATTTGGAGGTAGCATCCCAAATCGACACCTGAGGTGCTGATCGATGCCTATTTTTTTAAATTTTTTGTCACACCTATTTAATTAATTATGATTATTTTAATAATTACTTAGAAAAAAGCCCTATAGCTTGAATAAATTTGCCTCCGTACTTCCCCCTGTTATCCGCCTTATTTAATTATTATTATTTTCCTTCTCCCTTCCTCTTTGGTGTGTTTTGACGACCACATTGACACAAATTGGAGGCATAAGGGTATGCTAACATGCGACACATAACAACAATGTAATTTTTTCACAATCAACTAGGGTCACCTACATTTGATTTTTTGCCTCTATTCAGTTCTGTTTTAATTCTTGGGTTTAAATTCAGATAATTTAGATATATTTGGATGGTATTATTCAACATTTCTTCGACCTTCTTTGACATTTTTTAACCGGCGCAACATCTCAAATATTGCATCTTCTAACCAATTCATCAACTGACTTCCTTTTTAATGGACGAACTATTTTAAATGATTTTTTCTCATACTATTCTCTATTAGAGTCACACCAACTTTTCTTCTGATCGCATCATTCCAGATATGATCTTTTCGTATATGACCACTCATCCACCTTAACATTTTCATTGATGCTACCACCATTCTTTATACGTATCTACGGTTCGCATACCAATATTCTGATCCATTGATCATAGCATGTCTCATGTTTGCTTTGTAATACATTCCTTTGATTTTCAAAGAGATTTTCTTCTCACAAAAAAATAGTAGAGACTCGTATTATTTTAACTAACCTGTATTTATTCTAGAAGTAACACTCCAACAATTTCTCCATTATTTTGCAAAATAGATCACATGTATATGAAAAAATCTTTCTTCGAAATAGTATTGTATCCAATCTTCACCTCGAGTCCTTCGCAGTAATTCCATTAAATGTGCACTCCATATATTCAATCTTAGCTTTACTTATACGAAATCCCTTAAGTCTCTAAGGCATGTCTCCAAACCTCCAGCTTTCATTTACTCCATTTCTTGTCCCGTCAATCAACATAAATATCATCAGCGAGCAACATACACCGAGGTATCTCATCTTGAATGTGACTAATCAACTCATTCCTTATCAATGTAAAGAGAAATGGACTCATAACTAAACCTTGATGCAAATCGATGATGATGTTAAAATAGTCGGTCTTCCCAAACTGGATCCTCACAAGATGAAGCACCATCATACATATCTTTTAAAAGGTTAATGTATAGAGCAAGTACTTATATATTCTTCGAAACTCTCCACAATCTCACATGGGAATGAATCATTATCATTCTCGAAATCAATAAAATTATATGGAGGTTCTTTTTTAGCTCTATAAATCTTCAGTGTTTTCCTCAACAAGTGGATAGCTTCAATAGTTGAGCAACCTGACATGAATCTGAATTGATTTTCAGTTCCTTTTGAAACTTACCTCAACCTTCTTTCGATCACACGTTCCCTAATTTTTTGTAGTATGACTCATCAGTTTGGTACCTCTGTAATTCGAATAATTTTAAATATCTCCTTTATTCTTATAAAGATGCCCCACAATGGTTCTCCTCCATTCTTCAAGTGTTTTCTTACTTCACCAAATAACATTGAATAAATTTGTGAGACAAGTCAAAACCCGTTTGCCTATAACTCTCCAAACTTCTATAGGAATGTCATTATGTCCTACCACTTTCCCCAGTTTCATCACCTTTAAAGCCTTACCTAGTTCCTTACTTTGTATCCATCTATAGCTTGCACGACGCAGGTAACATTCACTACCAACAAGCTCTCCCAAAGTATTCTCTTTATTACCTTCCCTAATGAAAAGCTTATGGAAATACCGCTTCCATTTGGTCTATATCATTTTGAGTAACAATCACAGGTCCTTCATCATCCTTGATGCATCTCTTTTGAGAAAGCCCTTTGATCTTTCTTTATGTTGCTTTGACAAATCTAAATATATCCTTATGACACTCCTTTGAGTCCAATTTTTTTGTACAAAACTTCAAAGCTTTCGACTAAGCTTCACTTACAGCCTTGTTTGCTTCCTTCTTCACTATTTTGTAATTTGTGACAGTTTCATCTGTTATATCCTTATACACAGCTTTAAAGCAAGCTCTTTAATTTTAAGTTTCTCTTGTAAACCCTTTACACAACCACCAAGCATCATTTTAGCATTGAACTCCTCACTTAGACTTGCCTAGCATTTTTTGCTACTTTTCGAATACAATATGCTACCATCTCATACATCTCATTTGCACTTCCGTTACAGTCCCATGATAAGTCTTTTAAAACCTTCTCCTTGAAGCTCGATTGCAGCAATGGAAGATTCCATCATTTAGTTCTAATGATCTTGGGAATCGTCCTCTTATTTATCAACTCTTTTATTTGCACATCTATGACTAGTAAGCAATGTTGAGATGTCAAGCTCTCTCCCATGATTACTTTGCAGTCTTTGCAACACAACCGATCTCTTCTCCTCGTCAGAAAGTAATCTATTTGTGTTTTAGTTGGACCAATCTTATAAGTAATTAAATGATCCTCCCTCTTCTTGAAGGGAGTGTTTGTTATGAAAAGGTGATAAGTCGTTACCATTTATACCCCTCTCTTTAATTGAATACCATAATTTAAAGCATCTTCTCAATCTCCCTTTCTTTCTCTCTAACCCATTTTGTCTCTTGGAGACAAAGTATATGAATCTTCCTTCTTTCCATCGTATCTATTATCTCCATCGATTTACCAATCAAAGTGCTAATACTCCAACTACATATCCTTAACTTCTTATGCATCCTCTTTTCGACTAACTTCTTTACTTGCATGCATCCATCATACGAGAATCCTTGCAAATTTTGGACTACATTGGGGGTAGTAATGCATTAGAAGTAGTTTATTTACTCGTGCATTCCTCATGCGAAAACCCTTGTAAATTCTAAACTACATGCGGGTAGCGGTGTAGCAGCCCTTTACAATTTCTCATTGCATTCGGATGATGCAACACGCTGCTTGTAGGTAATGTCCAACGAAATCCAAATGTTTGCTTAAGTCCATAATGAAAATTATCCGAATTGTAGAGGTATCAAACATGAGCATATAAATAGCATGCATATTTGACAAAATTGTTTGAATTATAGAGGTATCAAATTGATGAGTCATATTATAAAAATTTGGAAACGTGTTATTAAAAGAAGGTTGAGGTAAGTTTTTAAAGTAACTAAAAACCAATTAAGATTCATGTTATATTACTGAACTATTGAAGTTATCCACTTGTTGAGGAGAATAGTGGAGATTTATAGAGCTAAAAAAGAAGAGCCTTCGCATGATTTTTATTAATTTAGAGAAGGCTTATGATTCATTTCTAATGGAGATTTTGTGGATAGTTTTAGAGAAGAGACAAGTACATGTCCTATACGCTAACCTTATAAAGGATATGTGTGATGGAGCTTCATCTTATCTAAGAATCTAGTATGGGAAGACTGACTATTTTAACACTAGCATCAGTCTGCATCAAGGTTCAGCTTCGAGTCCATTCCTTTTCCTTTTACTTCGATTATGGATGAGTTGACTGGTCACGTTCAAGAAGAGATATGTTGGTGTATTTTGTTCGTCGATGATATTGTGTTGATTGATGAGATAAGAGATGTATTAGTGATTTAGATTTTTCTAATGACCTAGTTGCATGTTTGTTTTTGTAGCTTGATTGTCTTTTCAGGTAGAAGTCCGTAGAAGCTCTTTTTGTTGAAAATATATAAAAGCTAGAAGCCGACTCAAAGCCTAAAACTAATTCTCAAAGACTCGATTATATGGTTCAATATTTGGAATCGGATTATTGACAGATTAAAGAAAGCCTCAATTCCAAAAGCTCGAGTTTTACTTACTTTCGAGGTCAATATGACATATTATATAGTTTTTATTTTATATTAAAAATAGTTTTATATTTTTTGCATATTCTTGATCAACAAGAAGATTTAAGCTAGAATCATCAGTTTTACATTTTTTATTTTTGAACATATGATTGATCAACTTGACACCTCTGATTGATTAAATATGATTGACCATTTCGTTCTCCATGTTCAATTAACCTTGATCGACCATTCTTTTAAACGTGATTGATCACTTTTTGAAATCATATTGACAGTTCAATATGATCAATCACTTTTTGACATGATCGATCACATTATTTTTATGATCCATCATTTCATAGATTTTGGAAATCAGAATATTGAACTTTCTATTTTTGGACACCGATGACTCTTTTGAGACCAACCCCATATAAGGGAACCTATGGCTCATTATTTGAGGTACACAACCAAGAGAAACATCCTCCACTCTCAAAAGAAAAGAAAGAGTGATATTTTTATGCGATATTTTAGTTCTTACATTTTTTTTACACTTCAACTCTCTTCAATCTAAAGCTTCTTGTTACTGAAGTTGTATGTGCTTTCTGTGCTTTACTATGATCATCTTTATCATTATTGAGCATATTTTGTGCATAATGTATGTAAGCTTATGAATTCAAGTTTCATCGCTTAATTATATTCTGTTTAGCATTTTTGTATAGGTATATGAGTTATGGGTTTCTTTCGTTGCGGAGAGATAAAATCTTCCTTTGGGAGTTGTCTAAGGAAGAGTATATATTATATGGGAGGTTGTGTTATCCTCGAGTTAAAGTAGCATTGGAATAATGGAAATAGGCTTTGTCAAGAAAGCAAAGGGGAAATCCTGGAACAAGGTTCTGGGTCATGGTTTTCATCTGCTTGAGTTTCTACGTAAAAATCATTGTATCAATTTGGGTTGTTGTTATTTTATCTTTGTGATTTATGAATTATTTTTTATCTAGATATTGTTATTGGATAATTTTATATTGCAAAATTTGCATCACCTCCCTTGTACCGACTCACATTTGGTATTTGAGCAAGTTCTAGTTTTGTAGATGTAACAACCTACTTGCAGGTCCTAGATGGACATGGAAATGTATCCATTAGCTTAAGCGGAACAACCTACTCAAATACAAAGCCACCCTACTTCGATGTCACCAACTACTCCTATTGAGAAAACCGCATGGAGATCTACATGCAGTCCATAGATTTTGGGATATGAACATGCACAATAAAAACCTTCGTGAAGCCAATGTTGAAGGAAGGTGTAGAGGAATTTACAGATGCTGAGATCAAGAATTTGGAGAGGAATACCAAAGCAATGCATGTGATGTATTGTACTCTTTCCGCGGACGAGTACAATCATGTCTCTCAGTCTAAGATAGCTTACGAAATATGTGATGGTTATGGTAAAAACCTTAAGTGCATCACGACTAGTCACACTAGTTGTTCGGAGCATCGGGATTTAAAAAATTTTAAAGCGATGAAATCACATGATCTAGAAACACTTCTCATATCATCTCATCTAAACCAAAACGTATATATCGGAATATTTCTTAAAACATGGTTGCGATTGAGCTTCAAAATAAGATACCACTTGTCTCAAGTCCGACCCGATGGAGGAGACACTTGCGAGCACGTTGGTGAAACACGTCCTTCTCGCAATCCAAGATGTTGATCCAAGTAACAGATCTCCTAATTTCATCACACGAAATCCAAGGTCTTCTTCATGTACCAGAAGCATCGCGAAAGATGGAAAACCACGAGTAGTTGAAGTGGCAGCATGACAACGTAGCGACGATGACGTTCCTCTCTAGGTCACAAAGTGGACAACCACTTTAGAGAGAGATAGAGGGGTGTATATGATGATGAGAAAGAGAGAGCTTGTGAATTCTATTTTGTAAAAGAAGAGCTAAGGTTTCATCTTCTTTTATAATATTTTGGAAGTCCATGGATTTAAATCCATGGATAAGACAAATCCAATGGTTGAGATTGATTTATGTTTCTTTTAATGGTCATGATTCTATTCTAAAAAATAAAAAAATTAATTAAATTAGATTATTAATCATCAATATAAATTAATTCAATCAAATCTAGAGTTATTAAAAGGATTAGGAAAGGAGGAAAGCTCCTTCATAATAAAGGGGGTGAACGACCACCTTAATTAGGACTAGGGTGGCCATCCACCCTCCTCTTAAGGAAGGATTGTCCTCTTTTCTTATTATGTGAGATGGTGTATCTCACATTATCCTTTAATTATTCACAACAAATTTTATTGTAAATCATTTTAAAAAATTTAGTTCCAAATTATTTTATGAAATTTCAATCATGCTACTAGAAATTTGTGAAACATATTCACACACCCGAAATAAAATGTAAGTTATATTTTTGATTAATTATCCAATGTGAATCCAATTCACATTAATATTTAAATTATAATTATTATTTACAAATAGCTCTCTATAATATTTTACAAATCACATTTATAATATATATAATTAATATGTATAGTGTATCCACATTATTCATATCCGTGATATTTAAATCACATTTAATTATCTTGGATCATCACTCTCATGTATCTAAATAATATGAATCACATTCACATTATTCATGATAATTAAGTCACATTTAATTATCTATTTCTCAATGCTTGGATACACATTTCATCAATGGAATTATTCTTAAACTCTTTCAAGAATAATTCACTTTCTCGGCGGATACTTGGAGATAAGGACATGGCGATTGTATGTTCCATGTTATTGAGCAGGCAAATTTCAAGAGGTTTTAAAAAGTGTGAATTATTTACTTATCGATGCAACCCTAAAAATCCTTCAATAAAAATTATTTGATTTTATTCACATCTCAAGCCAACAAGCAAAAAAAGAATGCAAGCATAAGAACTATGAGTGTTGATTATATACATGCATAACATACATAATCGAACTCAGAAAGGCTATAAAATCCCGAGGGTCGGTAAATCAATGAAAACTCAATGAAATAAATGAGAAATCTCTATGCACACTACTCTTGGTTTTATATTTTTAACTTTTGTATTTTTTACGGAATTTTAATTTTATATTTTTATTTGGTTATCCGATTTTATATTTTTATGATTTTTATTTTTTAATTATTTTTTTAAACAATGGAATTATAAATAGAGAAGAAACCACTCTTTTTATATTTTTCAAATATATAGAAAATTAAACAAACATTATTTTTAGGTTTTTGGATTTTTTCTATTAATTTAGTGATTTTCCAGAATTTTTAGAACTTTTTTGGATGTTCAAATATGTGAAAATAAGAAATAGTGCAAACTGAATGTGCAGTAGTGTTTCTAGATTTTTAAAAATAGAAGATGAGATTAAAATAGGTTGAAAAATGCTTGAACGAGAAGACAATTTTTTTGTTTTTCAGAAAGCATTATTATAATTTCGTGCATTTTTATATGAATTTATTTGATTTTTTTGGTGTTTTAGATTTTTCAAGAGATTTTTTGTTTTTATGAGGATTAAATTGCGAAAATGGTACTCTAATTAAAAGAAATGAAAATAAACAAGTAGGAATTTTCTTAGAATTTTTTATAGTTTTGTCAATTTTAAAATGCAAATAGGGACTTTTGTATTTTTTAAAAAAATAATAAAAAATGATGAAAATGCAGAATAAAAATTAATGACGCGAGAGCTACTTATCATAGAACTAACATGATTTTTGTGGATTTTTCAAAGAGGTTTTTCTTTTTTTTAATTTGATTTTATTAATGATAATAATATGCAGATGCATAGGAGTATGGATGCAAAGAAAAGAATTTTATAAAGTAAATGATAACATAGAAATAAATAGCATGATGATGCATGCAAAATGTCCCGAATATGCGTACGGGCGCAAGTGAGTCGCGCTGGATTGGACCTATTTGTAAATACGATATTTTCAGGGACCAATCAATAACATGAAAAATACAAGCATTTATTAAAATTTTAACACAAAACACATGTGTCGCTCGTTCTCTGTTCAAATATGATTGAAATGCAATTAAAATAAATACTAAGGAAAATAGTGCAAAAGTTCAATGGACTACATGCAGTCATATGTCCCTCCGGGGACTTATTTGTAAAATAAATATACAAAGGGTTGAGGGCGCAAATGTACCCTTAATCCACATGGAAGGTTGGATGGCTGAATTGCGTTGGATCTTTGATTGGATGGCTGTAGTTGAATCGTGCTTGAGCAGCAAGGTTCGAATTTGGATCTCGATATACGACAAGCTTTTAGGGTTTTATCAACGATCAAGGTCTATTATGTAAGTCTTGTTCTTGATCGTGCGATTCCAGGTGATGTTGTAAGAACATGCTGAAGGTGCCTTCAACAAAGTTCAATCAAACGAGGCCCGCTAAATCTCCACCTGAATCTACCTCAGAGTGCTGCTACGGCTTCCTGCGATGACATTCTAACGATCTGGTGGATCCACGGTCGTCGAAGAAGACTGAGGTGCAATCTAAAGGTTGGAAGGTTTAAAGCTCCATGTGGGCCTCCTTATAGCACTACAGGATCCCTGATGCACTCCCAGGACCTGCACTGAACTCTACACTCGGAGGCGATGCTCCGACGGTTCTTATTAAGCAGAATAAGGTGGGAAATGATGAGGGGATGAGGACCTACAATGAGGATGGTTGGAGAGGAGGTCAATCCTCAGATCTGGAGCGATTTAAGGGGGATCAAATGTGGAAAAAGATGGAGAAAGATTGTGCGAAGGTGTAGGAATAGTCAGATGAAGGATGGATGATCGGAACACCTCCGATCTTGCAGATCAGAGGAAGAAGACATGTGATCTGATTTACTAAAATGAGAGCAAAACTTAATAAACTAAAAGCCAAAATTAACCCTAAACTATAGTAGGTTACCCTACGGAGGGTGGCAGATGAAAATTGGCCTCGATCTGCTGCGTAAGATGGAGAGGAGAAACATGCGGCAGAGGTCTTCGACGGTGTAGTGGATCTCATCTCCTCAAGGTTCCTCACAGTCTCGACTATGGAGATTAAAAGCTCTATCTTCGCTCAATCTTCTAAGCTTAATCTCGGGTGAAAAATCCTCTCTTAACGGATCAAAACACGACGTGGACAATTAGGATATATAAATAGAAGATAAGTTCGATGAGGTTTTTAATTCAAATCGCAAGCAGATCGAGGCGAAGATGGTGGATCTGAAGAGCTGGCGAGGGAGTTAATGACTAGGGATGAAAGTTAGGAGAAGTAATCGATGGATCGATGCATGTGGGAAAACTAGGAGAAGAGCGGTCAGTATGCGAGATGAGTGGAAATGGCAGGTGGAATAGGCAGTTGACCCACGTCAACAAACCCGGGCTAGCCAATCAGGAGGCGCGCAACTATAGAACAAAATAGGGAAAACGATAACAATGAATAAAATGTTAAATAAATTAGGTTAAAAATAAAAAATAATTTTAGATGATTAAATAATGTAAATGAAAAATATCAAGGACTAAATATAATTAATTTAGGAGATTTTTAATTAATTAAATACGGTATATACATGTGTAAAAATAATTAAAGTGTGTTATAGATAGGTATATATACCTATGTATACAAGACTATGATTTTAATTAATTATTTTTACAAATATACATATAAATTAATAATTTATTAATTTGAAATATTTTACAAGGATTTTAGTGATATTTTTATTTTGTGTTTTAAGAGGTGATTTATTAGGTTAAATAAATAGAGGTATTTACAAAAATATACATAGTGGTACATATACAATATTTACATGATTTTATTTTTTATGATTTTTATTTGTATTTTATATAAGTAAAATACAATATTTAATTAATTAAAAAATATAGCTATGCGAAAAATAAGAAAAAAATGTATATGAATTATATACAAATAATATACATATGTATAATATATAATAATACCCCAAAAAGTCACATTTCACACCTTAACTCGGATTTTTATGAAACCACCTCCATTTTAGTTATTATTTAATTTGAAGTACAATTAAAGTAAGTTTAATGAAGTTTGAGTTTTAAAGGAGAAGATATTGATCTCACAAATTAAGCTTTATGGCTTTTTCATAGTGTTGTAATTTACACAATATACATTGATTATTCTGGCAACTATTTTTATTATTTACATAAGATTTTTATGCACAACTTTCATGAAGGAAACAATTGTGTTTGAGTTGAATTTGGATACGGACAAATAAATGAAAAGAAAGTGCATTATATACAATAGTGTACAGACGATGAATATATACAAGTGATGGTTGATTTTCCAAAATTTTTGGTATTCAGGCCTTATCTCCCTCTACTCTATTCCTTTTTGATTAGGTCAAGTCTCGACCTTCTCTCAGGTCAATGTCATCATGTATTTATTACATATATAAAGTCTTTTATTTTCTTTATTTTTCTTATACTTCTTTCTTTATTTAGTTTAGGTTAAAATAATGATAAATATACAATATTTACATAAGGATGTTGGTCAGTAAAAGAATGTATTTATTGATATTTACATGTGTTTTAATGATTTTAAGCTAAAATAAATGAATAAAGATGATAAAATGCATATTCATCATCTCCTACTTCTTTATCTTTGCTACTCCCTTAGCAAACACTTATTTGAAGAATATATGACTAAAAGAAAAAGAAAATAATAAAGGAAAAATAAATAACTTAGAACAATAACGAGTATTAAACTTATCTTCATAAAATCAGATATGGAGCCTAGTCAAAGGATTATTAGTTTGGGCAGAACCTTAGTGGGAAATGGACTTGACACTCAACAACCTTTAGAAACTACATAACTCTGCTCAAGTCTCCTCAATAGCCAGGTCAGAATAAGTCAACTCATACACAAACCCTTATGACTATGAATCTTTCTTGTATAGTATAAGTAATATGTAACTCTCCTCGTTTGAAGTGGTAAAAGTCAGTCTTCTCCAATATGGTGACCCTAATTCCCCAATCCAATAACCCTTTCCTTGAGAAGTGGAGTATGCCCTTCTAAGTTTAAGTGCAACCAGCTCAATAAGAGGAGGTGGAGAGAATAATGGATGGTAGCTAGTGTAGCTGCCTCTCTTAAGATGCCTGGCTTGTGTAGCCAGGTCATCCATATGAAGGCTCACAAATATCTTACTTTGAAGCTCAAGCTTGCTTATTGACTATACATCTATACACATAGTCTGACATACATTTTATTTTGAATCAGGCCTATCCACTTTTTTGGAGTTTTTGATTTTGCATATTTTTTATACAAAGGTGTAGCATGTACATAAGGAGTTTTTCTTCTTGAGCCAGTAGACTATCCCTCTTTCAAAGCTTTATTGCAACCCACAACATTCTGTCATTAGACGTCATCTCTACTAGACTCAGTTCAGGTACAATGGCAACAAATATGAACTTCTGATATTTCCATTGGCTTGTGTCTCATGTCGGCAAATGCAACCCTCTACTACTTCAACTGAGGTGAGCAAAGTATAAGTGCATGTGTGCAAGCTAGGTCATTGTCAGCAATAATCATGCATGTGCTCTGAAGTATTCTATTTAAGCAATCAAGATGACACTGAACTAAGTCTTGTGGATCACAAAGAATTATGTCTATAGACCTGAAGAATCTCAATTTCATTTCCTATAAGGTTACTCTGAATTAAGTCGATTGATGAATCTCATATTCATCATGCTAAATTTGGTCAATTAGGCTATGTTCCACAAAATCCAGATGTATTTATTCATTAATATAGCATCATTAGCATTCATACATGAGTAAATAATATTCACATTTGATCATGCATAATAGCATAATGTGTAAATTGATTTAAAAAAAATAGCTAACTTCCCCAGTTTTTAATTATTCCATCCTAACTCTGATTGACCTGAAACTGCCTTCATTGTGTAGATATTATTAACAAGAACCAAAGAAAAATACAAAAATTAATAACTCAAATAAGTGTCAAATAAATCCAAATCCTAATTTCACATCTGGTGTACTAAAACACACATATCTTCCTCATACAGTGTCTGATTTTGGTCTACTCACTACTCCATTTTCAAATACCTTCAAAACAAGACCAATATCATAAAATTTAGAGCTCATATGTGAAAGTGGGGTTTTGATCCTCTTTTATGCATTTTATCTTTTTACGATTTTTGACCTTAGTTTTATGTGCATAATTAACCTTTTAATTTTTTTCTTCATTTGTGTTCTTTGAGAAATGTTTTATCAAACGACATAAAAAACCAAATCTAGATCAAGAATGAAAATAAAGAAACCGACTAGGTCCGAGTATCCTTTGTGAGTTTGTACAAAAATCTTGTATTTCCTTTTCCTATTTTATTTCCTTATTTTCTTATTTACTAAAAATTTATAAAAAATAGATTAATATGTAATTAATTGTCTTATATTTTATCATATTTTTTTTTGGTAATTTTTGTTCTCTTTAAAACCACCAAAAAAATATAAAACTCCAAAAAGTCAGTTTTCTATTCACATGGGGACCCCAAAAATACCACTTTGTACAGATGACCTCTTTTGCTCTTGGATGCTTCATGAAATTGAAGATCTCATCAAGATGAACAACTTTCGTGAAGGATTTTTTTCGATCCGATGTTTCCTTTTATTTCTTTCCTATTTTTCTTTCTCTTTTAATTTTGATTTTTTTGGGGCGACACGTGGCAGCCCTTGGACACGCCATGTGGCACCCCTCCGCTTCCCTTTTCCAGGCATGTGCCATGCACATGCAAATCCCTCCCCCTCCTAGCTCCTACGACCAACCATTTCTCCACCACCCACCTCCACGCCTCCGCGCGGAACGTCCAGCGCTGCCCCACGTAACGGTCGCTCTCTTCCCCTCCTATAATGGCCACCGCCCTCCTCGTCATCCGTTGTCCATCCTCTCCTCCTATAAAGACTCCCCTAGACCGACCATCTCCCCCATCCACCATTCCGTACCAATTTCTCCCAAGTTGAGATCCAAGGGTAGGTGATAGCTCCCTGGAGCTTCATTGAGCAGGAAGGCAGATCTTCGGTTGGCGAGATCTGACATATGTCCAACATCTCGTTGCAGTTGCACCATACGACTGTAGAGCTCGGGCTCTCCTCGCTGGAAGATCTTGAGCAACGTCCCACATGAAGCCTTGAGATCCTCCTCCATATGCGAACTCCTCCACCCCTTAAACCTCCAGGTATTCCCTTACTCACCTTTGTTTCTCTCAACCATCGCACTCTGCCTCACTCGCCCTTACCCCTCCATGCTTGGCTCTCGATTACTCATCCCCAATCCAACATCTTAGCCTGTACTTCACCCTCTCGAGCAGCACCAACCCCTTGTAACTTTGACACTCGATCGCATCTTCGTCTCACTTACCTTCTCAGCGTCCACCACGATCTGCCTTCGTCTCCAATAGTCCCAAGAGCCCACCACCTCTCTGGCCCAACCTCGCTTAGGTCGACGATCAAGCCTCTCCCATCTTCCTTCCTTGGTGCATGTTTGGCTAACACCTATAGGTAGTCGCCGACACACAACTCCATCGCTGCTCGCCCTCAATGGTCGTCTGCTCTTTCCTGCTTCGATCATGCTACCTCTAGGTTGCCCTAGTCACTCTCTATCTGCAAGCTTGACCCCCTCCATGCCACAGCTACTTCACCTTAGCTCGGTCATGCATCGGCTGAGCTCAGGACCCTCCGCCACACTCCTCCGTCACCACCCTGGCGTACCTAGTTGCACAGACTCCTCCATCGACAACCGTCGACTGCACCTCCACCTCCACCCCAAAGCCGCATCACCTCACGACTGTTGTATCGAGCCCAAGCCTTCGATCCAATGGTGCCAGGACCACCACGTGCCCTTCCCCCGATCCTCGACCCAAGCCTAGAGCCTCGGGCCCTCCGAAGCACTCGCAGTCGCCACCTATGCTCGGTGCCCGAGCCTCCGTACTCTGAGCATCTACGTCACGTGCAACACACATGCGCTTGAGGGCTAATTGCAGTAGAATCCCTGCTATTCTCCATAACTTCGAAGAAGCCCCTATCACATGCGCAGGGCATGAGACATTGGGCAAAGTACACACCAACCCCTACTTCTTCTAAGAATAACATCTATACCCACACTTGGGTAATTTACAGAGAAGACCATCTGATTTTGCAAAACTACAGATAAGTCCCTCTAGGGGATCTTTTGATACAAAAAATCTTAATTTTATTGCAGTTTAGTCCCTAAATTTCGATTTATCACATTTTCTTCACCTGAACTTCGATTTTAGCGCACAGTATGTCATTTTGAAGATATTTTCATGCTCTCTCATATTATACATCTTATAGATAAATCAAAGAATATTTATTGATGATGATTATTTGAGGAGCGATTTTGATTTATATAGGCTAATAATTGACATTTTTGTGCCTTTGTTTTGTGGAGATTAACGATATATTTTGCATGAATTCGGTTGAGAAATTTAATTTGATTATTCCTTGGGATCATTGTTGAATATTCTTAAAGAATCAATCTTCACAAGGATGTATTTTAGGAAATTTTAACCTAATTATGAGATTTTAGCTGATGAAATTATATTTATTTGAGAATTGATTTTGAGATATTTTTGAGATCATCACATCTATTCGAAGATTATTTTCTTGATCTCCTGAATGAGTGAATTATTCATTGATTAATCTCCTTGCTTATAACTTGAATTTGATTGGAAATTTTTCTCTTGAATCTCTTTCGATCTGTGATAATCTTTTAAGGATTTATTGATCATATTATTTGAGGAACTAAATCACCATCACAGATCTGACGCTTCATTTTCTCTATTTATTTCCTCTGCATTGCATTCCATTTCACTGCATTTTCTCTTTATTTTTGACATATAACTTAATCACAAAATTGATTAATTATTTGAATTAATTTAAGATCGCAAAGCGAAAAAACCATTGTTCATTGTGTTCGACCTTGGTAGACTTGCCAAGTAAAAAATTCTCCACAACATTAAAAGATTGTGGTTTTGCTGAATCATTTTTTGCCTCCTATACTACAATTTATGACTTTTAAAGAGGCCTTTTTCGGGTTCATTAAATGGCACCTTTGTCGAGGAATGGCGTATTTTTAGGGTTTTAAATTATTTTCTGTAATTAATTTTTTTGTGAAATTAATATCTGTGTTAATTTTTACGCTCTATTTGCATTTTGTTTTCTGCATTTTGCATATCTCTCTCATTGCAGATACTAACCACATCTTCTCTTTTTGTTGATTTCTTGGAGCATTTTTTTGGATATAATTCAAAGATATGCAAAGATTGAATTTTTATTTTTGTGTGAGAGAGTTAGTTTATATCTAAATTTCTGCATTATTCATAGGGTTCCTCTCTCTGAGCCTCTAATTTGTATTAATTCAGGATTGGATTTATTTGTGGTGTATCGAGTCAGTTACAACCCTTCTATGTGGTTGGGACCCAACTTGAGTGGCGTAGGAATTAGGCACATATACACTTGGTTATTTATTCTTGATTGTGCTCGTATTTCTTTGGCCATACTTTCACTAATTATACGCAATATAGATCGTTCAACATTAGCTAAATTGAAATCAGTTCTTCCCGCTAATAGAACTATCTGCCTAGAGCATTTTTCCCCTGTGCATATCATTTAGTGTAAATTTAAATCCTTGTACTGCATCCTGCACAAATAATGAGAGGAATCATTGTAAGTCTTCTTCTTAAGCATGGATCATCGATTTACACTTGCATGGCTTTTTTTGATTCTCCCTCCTCACTTTTACAACTTAGGAATTAAAAGAATTGGGACTGCTCGTTAGGCGTGAATTTTTGTGCTCACCTAATACTCCAATGATAACCTTAATCTAAAACCGGGACTGCTAATCAAGGTGACTATAAATAAAATTGACAAAAAAATAACCCTTGTGTCTGGTGGAGAATAACTCACTCATTGTTTGTACGGACAAGATCGCACACTTAGGGTAGACCCAAAACTCAGAAATGTTCATTTAAACTACTGTTTTTAAAAACAATTAGCTACTTCTCATTAAGGGTTTTGGGTAGCCGTTTTGTGGTCAGACTCCTTAGCAGAACGGGTCGCTCGGTCGCTCTACACTCAATCCCGGACTAACCCTTTACTTTACTCCTATTTTATGGACACTGTGAAAGGCTCTATCCTCACGTAACATGGGTACCCGTCTAACGATCCGTACTTACACCTATACTGGCTAAAAGTAGATGCAACTAGTTATATGAACTCAGGACAATCTTTGTGAAATATTTCAGCACCTAATAGCTCTGTTAATTTTCAATATTACTTTATCATAAAAATTTAAATTGAAAAGATAAGCGGCTGAGCCATGACGTACCTTCACCAGTGTTAAGTGGGTGAATTGGAGAGTTTGACTTGAGTTTACTTTATGTATTTTTTCTCGAGATAACTCTCTTCTTGATCCCTATTGGTCTTGGGGTTATCCTCTTTTCAAAGATCAATCAACCTCCTTCAGGGTTCAGTCAATCCCGAACTAACCCTTTACTTTACTCCTATGTTATGGAAACCTTTAGCCTCGGCAATTATTCACATCCTTCAGCACCTAATTTCGAACTCTTTACTTCTAAAGATGATGAAGAAGAAGTCATGATGCTTCCAAAGAAGAACCCTGGTGAGGACGAGAAATGACCCTATTCGAGCACTTATGACTAGAATAACTGCTGCTGAACAACACAATGAATTCCTTAGAGCATAGATGGTAGAAATGCAATGCGGTGAGGCTGTTATGGATGACACGTACCTCCCTGAATTAGATGAAGATTATAAGTGGTTGAGGCTGGTACCCCCCGAGGATGCATTTGAATACAAAAAGCATTTCCTCGCATTATTGCCTAAGTTCATAGGGAATAATCATGATGAATCATATATCTTCCTCCGTGACTTCGAGCTAGTCCGCGCTAACCTATGCCACCCTAAGGTTAGTGTAGAGCGACCGAGTGACACGGGTCAGGGAATCAAGTAATCAAAGGGTCATTACGCCCTGGATCACAAGGCCAATGCTCAATCAAGAAAAATAGAGAACCACACAATCAAAAGATAAATAACTTAAAACAATGTAAGCGATCTCCACTATTTATTCAAACCTATTATAACAACTAGGGTCGAACACAAGGTGCACGAGAAATCATACGAAGTAGACGAAATTCAAGAAATAAAATGCATATTTTTATAGATTTTAGTTTTGCAAATTTTCTGATTTTTAGTTAAGGAACAAAATAGATAAATAAGCAAACAAAGTACATAATAAAGCTTTTTGAATTTTTATTTAAGGCTAAAAATATTAAAAAATTAGGATAAAAATATTTGTTGGGTTTTCAAATATTAAAGTATTTTTGGTAATTTTCTGGGATTTTTCTGATGTTTTTGTGATTTTGTAAAAATCAAATAAAGGCTATAAATGCAAACAGTGCACAGTTAGGACACTATTACAGTTTTAAAAACAGCTAAAATGCCCTAAAGTCCTGGTTATGAATTTTATGATAAAATATGTATAAAAAGCTATATATAGGAATTAGATGACAATTTTTTTGAGTTTTTTTAGAATTTTCATGTAATAAAATAAAATAAAGTCCAAGGGCGAAATAATAGCACTGACTAGAAACTTAGGGCCAAAGATGCAAAATATCTAGTAAATAAACGCACATGCTCATTAAACCACGTACAGGGATATAAGTGCAAATATCAAAAAGTTACCATTCAAATCATAGTCGATCATGCAAATACACCAGATAAGCACGTAGGAATGCATGTGAGATCACACAAACAAGACTGAAATGCAAATATAAAAAACAATAAGGGTCCAACTGCAAAATATCCATGAACTATTAACTACAACAAATATTTATAGGACTAGATAATAAAAGAAAAATAGAAAGGGCCTAAGTGAGGTTCCCTCCTTATTAAGCGTGATCCAACGGACGAGGGAGATCCACTAATGGATGGGCGGTCAGGATAGGGGGACACCCCTTTGGCGATGGACGGTGGAGACGAGATCCTCAGATGGATCTGACGGTGGAGGGCCTCCTGATGATGAATGGTCAAGATCAGAACTGGGGGACGCCTTGATTGAACGGTGAAGAAGGCACCTGGATGAGCTGGGAAGAACTCGCCTCCGGCGAGCTTCGATTCTGCGCTGGTCCGGCGTCCTCGCAAAGTGTTGGGATATGGGAAATGACGTCAGCAACGATCCACAGCTATTGGATGGTGTCCTGGAGCTGGTCAACCGTACGTTCTTGGCCTCGAGACGAGGCCTTCCAGTTCCTTAACCCTACAGGAAAGAATGGATGCTCGGAGAAGGTGCTCCGGCGAGGGCTAGAGCACCAAAGACACCGACAACCAAGGGTGGAGGGTAAACATGGCTGGTCTCTGGTGATGTGAGATAATAGACATGCTAGGAAACTAAAGGGTACGAGGAATCCTCAATCTCATCACGGAAGCGTGATGATCACATCTTATGCGATCGGGGCGACTAGTCGCACTAGTCGCTGGATGCAGCGGAATTTAAAATTTTTTAAATCATGAGATGAAATCACATGATTAAGATACATTTCTTGGATCATTTCATCAAACCGCAAAGTATTAGAAATACCTCTTGAAGCGTGGTTGCGATCACTAGATCTCTAAAGCAAGAGATCCTCCTGACTCAAGTCTGATCTACGAAGATGGCACTTGCAGGCGCGATGATGAGACGCGTGCTTCCCGCAATCCTCGATGAAGATCCAAGCCTTGAATCTACCGATTTCATCCAACGAAATCCGACGTGTCCTTCTAGAGCAAGAATCTCCAAATAAGATGGAGATCCATGAGCAATCAAAGAGACAACACAACAGCGTAGAGGCGATTGCTATTCCCTCAAAATCACAAGGTGGACGGCCACCTTTAGAGAGAGAGAGAGATGGCAAGAATGAGAGATGAGAGAGAGAGTAGGCGTGTATAATAATGTTGTTTTTCAAAGGGCTAGGGTTGCCCTCTTTATATACTAGTTTGGGAGTCCATGGATCACAATCCATGGCATACACAAAATCAATGGTTAGATTGATATGTATATTTAATCAATCACCATGATCATTGTTGTTTAAAAACAACAATTTATTAATTTATATTAAATTTAATATATGTTGCATTATCATCAACATAATTTAGTTCAATAAAAAATCAATAATCACAAGATAATGAGATAATAATTAAAATGACAATAATCCACCCAAAATATATGGGGCGTCAACCATGACCAAGTCATGGGTGACGCCACCTCATGTATTGGTGGATTATATTGATTTTTAATTTATATCATTATCTCTTATTTATTTGCAACTTTATCCACTAAATTAATTCCAAATTAATTAGTGAATATTTATTGCAAAAATGTCCACTAAATTAATTCCAAATTAATTAGTGAATATTTCAATTATGCCATTGAAAATATGTGAATCATATTCACACCCAAAACTAAATTGTAAATTACATTTCCCAATTAATTGTTTAATGTGAATTCAATTCACATTAACAATTAATAAATGCTATTTACAAAGGTGCTCTCTCTCTAATATATTATAAATCATATTTATAATATATACACAGATATTATGGATAGTACTATCCACAATATGCATTTCCTTGATAACTAAATCCCATTTAATTATCTTGGATAATCATTCTCACAATATGAAACCTATTCATATTATTCTTGATAATTAAATCTCATTTAATTATCAACATCTTGTTGCTTGGATACATAATTCATCAAAGGAATTATTCTTGAAATCCTTCAAGAATAAATGTGCTTTCTCCGCAGATAATTGGAGATAAGGACATGGCGATTGTATTTCTCCACGTATAGTGACTTGGATGTTGAGATCTTATCTCAAATCTAGATCTTACATACCTCCCATAGATGCTTGATTAAATGAAGACCGCAAATCTAATCTTCTCATTGCATCTGAATCTTATTCAGACCAATGTCCAACACTTGGACCAAGATCAGATTGCTTCTCTACTGAGAGGAGCCACTAAAATCCAAACCTGTTTCATCACTCCCTCGGAATGGAAGCGTCATGGTCATACAATCGTTTATGATTACATCACCCTCAGGTATTCCCAATACCTATACATCCTGCATACTGGAAGACCTATGATCAACATGAAGATGGAGATTAATTTTACACTGTCTTCTTCAGGGTTTGATCACCAAGTTTCTCAATCTTGGTCCTTGGGAATCGGTATCGATCATATGCTTTCCCAAAGCATATATCATACCTTCAAATTCTTGTCATGCTTCCAAAGCATGACGACCATGCATGGAATTTGATTGGTCCTAATACCTCATGAGTGAGCTCACGTCTTCCAGTTCATAAGGGAACCTGTATGATCCCTTTGAGAGATCGTATTACTCATATGCCCTTACATGCACACCATCTCGCCGGTGTATAGATCTTGGTTAGGTCATGAACCTATTGGTATGCTAAATATACACAATCAGACATATAGTAACACATCTGTCTTCGGTCAGAGGATGTGTGCCTATGCTGTGGCAGTATTCAACATAGGACTTAGGTTATCTCGATCTCGCTAAGTCAACCCTTTGACTTAACTAATCTGACACCTCTGAATCACTATTCCCATGCAGAGGACCTGCATCAAGAGGTCGGTCAAATATCAACCTTTGTGAGAAAGGATTGCCATCTCCTACTCAGGCTGGAGATCATCTCTTAACAATCATTTGACGGTGATTGATGATTCCTCTATCTAACTCTTTAGATATTCATCCAAACACCAGCCTCTATGATTCATTTAATGAATCAACAACTATACGATCATCAAGATGGCCATGGTACATAACCCTAATTGTACAGAGGAACCTTATAGTGCATTCATTCATTTAATTTTAGAAAGGGAGTAAAACTTCAATAACTTTTATTGATAAAACATATATATTGCAATAACATTTATTGTAAGAATGGTTCTCCTGGGGCTCACATGTCCAACAGAAACTCCAACCCGATGGCTGGAGTCAGATGGGAGGTTGCGGAGCGTACGTAGAAGCGATAGGAGGT
Source organism: Ottelia alismoides (assembly GCA_037367405.1). Taxonomy (NCBI): domain Eukaryota; kingdom Viridiplantae; phylum Streptophyta; class Magnoliopsida; order Alismatales; family Hydrocharitaceae; genus Ottelia; species Ottelia alismoides. Next base: position 1,043,714 of record JAZKJV010005183.1, read on the forward strand.
CGAAGCGAGGCGAGGGTAAAGTAGGACACGACGAAACATGGTAGGAATAGGTAGTGGTCGGAGATGCTCTGATTGCCGGATGATTGATCGAATCAAGGGGAAATAGACGGTATATGGAGTACCTGGAGATGAAGGAAGACACTTGGGAGTGCGGATGGTGGTCCACGAGGGTCTTGGCCTCAATGGCCGATGCTGCCAGAGGCTTTAGTCCTCACGGCAGAGCTGAGGAAACCTTGCCGGACCCGGGGCTCTCATGCTCTAAAAGGGTGCCCTCGCCCACGTGTGCTGTCACTCTAGAAAAGGAGGAGCCGGTACGCAGGAGGTGGTGGCGCAACAAAAGGTGCTGGAAAAGGGTAGAGGGGGGGGGGAGGGTGCAGCTATATAGTTCTCCAGGTCCAAGAAGGGGATGGCGTAGCCCACGAACCGAGGTGCAGATCGAGTAGAAGAAGATTGAGCGTGGATTAGGGATCCGTGCCTCGTAATCGGAGTTTGGAATCGGGGGAGAAGGATCCATGGTCGGGTCACGAAAAAATCGGGGAAACCCGGGCCAAACCTGACTCTAGAGAACGAGAGGAAGGGGGGACCAGTTGACCTTGGTCAACAAACCGAGGTGGACCGATCAGAGGCGGTCTAGGTTGCTGACAAAAATCGCTACAAGATAAAAATTATTAGAAAAATAAAGATAAATGGATTAAAATTAATAAATGAATTTAAATTAAAAAGTGTATAAAATAAAAAATGTTTATTATTTTTCAAAGAATTTTTTTGTGATTTTTCATTATTTTTATGAAAATAAATTAGTGTATATACAATATATAGTTTTATATACATGTATAATATACCTATGTATTATGTACAATTATTTTTTTATTTTTTATTTTGAAAAAAATACCTAAATTTAATATTTTATTTATTTATACCGTATTTTTAGTATTACAAAATAATTTTTACTTTTTTTACACATTATTCAATGATATATACTAAATATAGGGTATGATATATACACATGTGTATTGTACAATCAAAGGGGGATTTTATTTTAGTTTTTCTAATTTTTATATTATTTTTAGAAATACATAAAAGGGAGTAAAATAGTAATCTAATTTTATTTTGTCAAAAATAATTATTTACACATAGGTAGCATGTACAACACAAAGTAGACCCTATCTCTCCCTACTTATATTATCTTACGATCAGGTCAAAGCTTGACCTTCTCTTGGGGTTCGGCTCACTTTGTATTTATTCTAAATACCTCCTTCCTTTTTTCTTTTCCTTTATTCTTTTATTTTTGCACAAATACATGCTAATTATGCAATATTAACAGATGCATGCTGAATGCTAAGTTATTGTATTTACAAGTATTTGCATGCTTCTTTGCTAAGATAAATAGCTAAAAATAAAAGAATAAAGAGTGAGAATCAGGAATTCAACACCCCCTATACTTTACCTTTGCTAATCCCTTAGCAAACACTTATTTGAAAAAGAAGTGAAAAGAAAAAGAAAGAAAAAGAAGAATAATCAAGGTTTATTATTAAACTTATCTTCATTAAATTGAAGTATGGAGCTCAGTCAGACCTTTGGATTATTAGTTTGTCGGAACCTTATTGGAATATAGGTTTAAGACTCAACAGCCTCTAAGTTCCACCATTCTATGGTCAAGACTCCTCAATAATCCAGATCAGAACAATTCTACGTACGCAAACTCTAATGACCATGTACCTTTCCTTGTACTGTATAAGTGATATGTAGCTCCCCACTTCATAAATGACAAAGAAACAACCACCCTCAACAAGGTAACTCTAATTCCTCTATCTAGTAGCTCTTTCCTCAAGGAGTGGGGTATTCCCTTCTAAGTTCAAGTGCAACTAGATCAAGAAGAGGAGGAAAGAAGAGAATGGACCATGGCCAGTGTAGCCACGCATCCCTGGGAGCCCAACTAGTGTAGCTAAGTCTCCCACTGCAAGCTTCATGAGATGAGAAGGTGTAATACATAAGCTTTGCTTTATTTGACTATATACACTATGGTAGGCATTTTATTTTCAATTAGGCCTATCCACTTTTCTGAAGTTTTTCTTGATTTTGCATTTTTATGTGCATATGTACAACATATCTACATGGTGCAGCATATACTTAAGGACTTTTTCTTCCTAAGCCAGTAGACTATTGTTGGACATGCGAGCCCGCGACGAGCCATTATGCAATAAATGTTATTGCGAATATCATTCTTTGATCTGAAATGAAGAATAGATAATTTGCATAATAGGTCCCTTGGTACAATTAGGGTTATGTACCATGGCCATCTTAATGATCATATAGCTGTTGATTCAATAATTGAATCATAGAGGCTGGTGCTTGGATGAATATCTAAAGAGTTAGATTGAGGACTCATCAAGCACCGTCAAATGATTGTTAAGAGATGATCTCCAACCTGAGTAGGAGATGGCAATCCTTTCTCAATAAGGCTGATATCTGAGTGACCGCTTGATGCAGGTCCTCTACATATGAATAGAGATTCGGAGGTGTCAGATTAGTTAGGTCAAAGAGTTCACTTAACGAGATCGAGATAACCAAAGTCCTATATCGTATGCTGTCACGATACATGCACGCATCCTCTGACCGGAGACAGATGTGTTGCTATATGTCTGAGTATGTATATTTGGCAGACCAATAGGTTGATGACCTAACCAAGGTCTATACACCGGCGCGCTGGTGTGCATATAAGGGCATATGAGTAATACGATCTCTCAAAGGGATCATACATGTTCATTTACTGAACCAGAAGGCATGAGCTCACTCATGAGATATTGGAAAGAATCAAATTCCGTGCACGGTCGTCTTGCTTTGGAAGCTTGACTGAATTTGTAGGTTTGATATATACTTTCGGAAAGTATATGATCAAGACTAGGTATGATATATGCTTTTGGAAAGTATATGATCGATACCAACTCCCAATGATCGAATGAGAAACTTACTGATAAAAACCCTGAAGTAGACAATATAAAGTTGATCTAATACTTCGGGTTTATTCTGAGTCTTCCAGTATGTAGGATGTACAGGTATTGGGAATACCTAAGGGTGATGTGATCATAAACGATTGTATAACCATGATGCTTCCATTCCTAGGGAGTGATGAAACGGGTCTGGACTTTAGTGACTCCTATCAGTAGAGAAGTAATCTTATCTTGGTCCAAATGTTGGACATTGATCTGAATGTGATTCAGATGCAATGAGAAGATTAGATTTGTGGTCTTGATTTAATCAAGCATCTATGGGAGGCCCCCGATCTGGATTCGAGATATGATCTCAATATCCAAGTCATTATACGTGGAACAATACAATCGCCCTGTCCTTATCTCCAAGTATCTGCGGAGAAAGCGCATTATCCTTGAAAGGGTTCAGGATAATTTCATTGTTGATATGTGTATCCGAGCATTGAGAAAATTGATAATTGAATGTGATTTAATTATCATGAATAATATGAATTTAATTCATATTATAAGGAGAGTTATCTAAGATAATTAAAAGTGATTTAATTATCAAAGATGTGAATAATGTGAATGCGATTAATATTATTTGGGAATACGAGAATAGAGATCCAAGATAATTAAACGTGATTTAATTATCATGGATATGAATAACGTGGATAGCAATATCCATATTAGTCATGTATATTATAAATGTCATTTATAATATATAAGAGAGAGCTATTTGTAATTTACATTTGTTAATTAAATGTTGATGTGAATTGGATTCACATTGGACAATTAATTGAAAATGTAATTCACATTTTATTTTGGGTTGTGAATGTGATTCACAAATTTCCAATGGCAAGATTGCAATATTCACAAAATAATTATGAATTATTTTTGTAGAATATTTTACAACTAGTGTTGTTGTAAATCTTGGAAATTTCCATGTGTTGGCATAGATTTTTGTGGGGTAGAAATTATTAATCGTGAATAAATGTGTCGTTGTCGTCCCCAAAATCCCGTGACAAACAAAAAATAATTTTTTTTATTTTTGCTACTTATTAATCTGTATAGTGGACATGGTTGAACTCAGGGAGACTACAATTCCCGAGGGTTATTCAATTAATCAGAAACTAATTAAGAGAAATCAGAAATCTCAAAGGACAACTATCCTTGGTTTTTGTGTTTTTTATTTTTTTAAATATTCAAAAATAACACGAAATAATATTCACAAGATAAAAAATACACACATCAACTTTTTTGTAATTTTTCAATTAATCAACAATGCTCAGAAAAATCTGGAAAAAAATATTTTTGGGTTTAAAAGTTTTGAAATGTTTTTGAGAATTTTTGTGTAATTTTCAGATGTTTTTGTATTTTTCTAAAAATCAAACAGTGAGAAAATATGAAAATGTGCACAGCTAGGGGTAATTTGCACCTTAAAAATATTCTAAGTGCCCAAAACTCCTGACAATTATTTTTAAGATAAACTAGAAGCAATTATCTACAATAAGGAACTGAAATTACAATTTTTGGATTTTTGTAGAATTTTCTGTGATTTTTATAAGATTTTTGATGTTTTTCAATTTTTTGGGTTTTATAAATAACTAATGCGTGAAAATTGGTCAGAAATTAAAAGACAATGAAATACAACTACTCTAATTTTCTTTGGATTTTTTGGAATAATATTTGAATTTTTATGAATTTTGTAATTTCAAATAGGGAAAAATGACATGTTTTTTTATAATAATAAATGAGTACAAAATGTAATGAAAATTTTACGCTAAGAAGAGAATCACATCAGAAGCATAGCACAATTTTTGCAAGATTTTTAGACTAATAAAAACATTTATTTCAATGAAAAGCAGAAGTAAATTATTGTTCTGCTGATCAGGGACTAAAATGTAAAAAAGTTTTGTTTTTGCATTAAATAAATAACAAAAATAACGCACAGGGGAGAAGGCGCAATTTTACCAATATGTCATGTGTATGTCATGTGCTTAGGCTCTGACAAGGACTCGTTTGTAATTTTCGTGAAGCTCTGGGGCACAACTGTAATTTTCCAAATTAAATTGATCTGACAGGGACTTGTTTGTAATTTCAGAAACTTCGGAGGGCTTCGATATAGTTTCCCCCTTTTTTAAACAAAACCCTAGGAGGTTCTGTTCTCTTCTTTCTAACGCACAAGGGGAGCAGATGGGAGGACGCTGGCGCCCCTTCTTCTTCGGTGGACGATGGCAACGCTAGACGACGGGCGGCGCGGCGCCTAGAGGTCGCACGCTGCGGCACCGCGGTGGGGCTTCGAGGGCGATATACGGCGGGCGGCGCGGTGCTTGGAGGTCGTCGGGGCCATGGTCGATGGGCGGCGCGACGCCTGGAGGTCGCCGGGGCCGTGGTCGATGGGCGGCGCAGGCTACGGGGCTGCCGCACGGGAGCCTGGGGTGGTCACGACGCAAGGAGGGGCGGCGTGCTGCCCAGGTGGCGGAGGCGCTCGGAGGGGCTGCGCGGGGTCAAGGATGCTGCTGCCTAGGCGGGAAGCCGGTGCACGCGCCTGCGTGGTGGAGTTGGCGTCAAGGCAGAGGACGGTGCGGGAGGTCGGCGTCGAGGAGGAGTCCGCTAGGTGCGGTGGCGACTGAGGAAGAAGGGGCCGTCGCGGGTCTGCTGGAGAAGGAGCGGCGATGGCGGAGAGGGCTGCGATGTTGCGTGGCCTCGCACGATGGTTGGCCGAGGCTGTGGGCGGTTGATGGCAGCCGATTATTTTTTTATTTTTTTATTTTTTATTGTAATGTAAACAATATTAAAATGGATTTTTTTAATATTTTTTAAATTCGAAAATTATAAATAAAATAGGAAATGAGAAATGTTTGTTTTATTATAATTTTTTTGTTTCTTTTTAATGTTCCTGCAAAACAAATGTTAGAGGAAAAGAAACAAATGGGTTTTTTTGTATTACTTTTTTAATTTATTTACAAATAGGAAAATGAGCAGGGATCCATAGAAAGTGGAGGATTTGAATTCGATTTCCGGCCACCGTATGTGGCCAAAGTTGAGAGATCGTGGACGATAGAAATAGAACGCGTAGAGATCGAGAAAGTGAGATGAAAAATCGATTCGGTGGCGGAATAAATTGTGGGTGATGATTCGAAGATCTAAAAAAAATTGACAACGAAGGAAGAATGCGAAAAATAAAACTACGATTAATCTACGATAAAGATAAGAAGAAAATGTGGATCTCACCTTAGGAGCGGAAAAGAACCGTGATTGCCTCGATAAGGCCGACTCGCTATCACCGGACGGCTTGGAGGCTAGGCAACTTTTTCGACCAAATTTTCTCTCGGAGATCGGGCTCCTCTCTCTAAAGATTGATCCAGTTGGAATGAGGGAAAAGGAGCCATATAAATAGAAAAGATGTAATGAAATTTGATTTCTTTTTTGAATTTTTTGGATAAAAAGATAAGGGAGATGAAAGTTGAAATGGATTTTTGATTTTTTTGGTGGAAGAGATAATAGGAGATAAAGTAAAAGAGATAAAACTATTTACAAAATTATCTATTTTTTTAATTTTCGTCACTTTATTTATTTGAATTAAAAATATTATTTTTTTTATTTTTTATGATTGTTAATTAAAAATAGCAACTATATACATATACTATATACATATATGACATTATAGACAATGGTAAATGAGGAAATTAGCCTTTTTTATTTTTAGAATTTTAGTATTATTTATTTTTATTTTTATTAGTAAAAATATTTACAAATATATACAAATACAATATGCACAAAATACATGTGAAAATTGCACAAACCACCCCAGAAACCGACTTTTCAACCGTAACTCCAAAAATTATAAAATCATAGCCATTTTGAAGATAATTTAATTTAGAATCCAATAGAAGTGATATTGGTTTAATTTGAGTTCATATGGAGCTGGAACTGATCTTTCAATTAGTACTTAGTGGTTTTTTCCAAGTGTGGCTACTTTTATTCTGTACATGATTTAATTGTGCAATCATTTTTATTAATTAGGACATATTTTTATTTACAACTTTGGTTTTGAAAGTTATTCGATTTGAGGTCAATTAATTCACAAATAAATTAGTGTTAGTTTTATACAAAATAATGAGAAATATTTACAATAACACACACACACACACACACAATTTTCTCGGATTTTCTACTTAAGGACCCTATCTCCCCCTACTTTATTCCTGATCGATCAGGTCAAGTCTTGACCTTCTCTCGGATTCGGGTCAGCATGTATACAATCTTCCTTTTTTTTCTTTCTTTATTTTTCCTTTATTTATTTATTTATTTATTTTAGGTTAAAATTAGTAAGAAGTGTACAATATTTACAGATGCAAGTTAGTAAGAATATGGAGTTAGTGTTATATGCAGGTGTTTTATAAGGGATTTTAAGCTAAAATGAATAAAGATGATGAATCGCAGATTCATCACCATGGAATAATGTAATCTCATGAGATCTCATGAGATTGCATGAGATTGCCACCAAATCCAATATTATGGAAGGAGGCAATCTTCATTCCATAATCTCCATGCTTGATTGATTTAATTTGGATTGATTTATATTGATTTATCAATATAGATTTAATCTAAATTAAATTAATTGTTGTTGGTTTTTACCAACATAAATCTTAGCCATTAAAAGAAACACAAATCAATGAGAGCCATTGGATTTGTGTTGCCCATGGATTGAGATCCATGGATCCCAAAATATTATAAAAGGAGAGGCACCCCATTGCTCTTCTTTACACAATGAGAACATAAGTCTCTTTCTCTCTCTTTCTCTCTTTACACGGCTCTCTCTTCCTCTCATGTGGCCGTCCACCATGGATGCCCTAGAGAGATTCTCCATCACCACAACGTTGTCTTTATGCTGCCCGATGGTTTGTTCGTGGATCTCCGTCTCCTTTGGTGTGCCTAGCTCGTGGAAGAAGACGTCGGATCTCGTGTGACGAGATAAGGAAATCTGCCACTTGGGTCATCAACATGGATTGCGAGAAGCAAACGATTCATCCCCGCGCTTGCAAGGGTCTCCTCCGTCGGATCGGACTTGACACAGGAGGTCTCTTCGTTTAGAGACTCGATCGCAACCACGCTTCAAGAGGTAATCCTATTACTTGTTTGTGGTTTAGAAGAAACGATATGCGAAGTGTTCTTGAATCATGTGGTTTTGTCACAAGAAAAATTTTTAATTTCCGCTGTAAACAACTAGTGCGACTAGTCATTCTTTGTCTTATTCGATACGATGCTCACGCTACCGTGATGCGCTTGAGGATCTAACCATATCCTTCAACTATCTCTCTTTTGAAGCATTATTTCAACCCACAAATCCAATCTTTAGACCTCAACACTGCCAGACAAGTTGAGGTGCACATCCCTCCCTAAAGGAACACGAGAGGTTCCGCCTAGAAGTACTACCCTCGTATGCTACCCCAAGCCAAAGGATTCTGCCTCCTCACCACCTCATCTTTGTGGAGCTATGTGTAAGGTGCTGGTCCAAGTAAAGCCATTGTCTATGAGAGTCATGTGTGCATTATTAAGTGTTCTAATTAGGCTCATCAAGATGACAGGTGAACATAGCCTAGTGGACACAAAGAATTAAGTCACCAAAGAACCTGAAAAGTCTTAACCCCAAATCCAAAAAGGTTCCTCTGAAAATTACGTGGATTAAAGTCTTAACCAAGCTCCATTTTCCAATTTAATTTCAAACTAGTTTAAATGTAAACTATAATTCAGAAGTAGATACAAATATATGCACAAAACTTTTTATGTAAAAATTTTTGAAACATGCAAAATTTTTGAAAAGGTTTGAATGTTTGGAAGATGTTTTGCAAACTATTTACAAACATTTACAAAAGGATTTTTGCAAACTTTTATTTTTCAAAAATTTTTAAAAAAAATTGTATTGTATACGTAATTTTGATACAAAAATAATTACAAGCATTTTACAAGCAAAATATTTTTACAAATATTTGTACAAAAATAATTTTTATAAATAGTTATTTAAAAACATGTATGTGCAAGAGAGAATTTTATGTGCCATAAAAATTCTAAAATTTTTGTGATTTTTAGGCTTTTTGTTTTTAGCCATTTTATTTATTAACACACTCACACAAAATACGAGTTATGGCTAAAGTATATATACAATATATACGACACCCCCTATACTTAGCTCAAACGATGTCCTCGGAGTGATAAAAGAGCGTTGACGAAGACAACTCGTGCTTAGTATTCGGAAGTGAAAATAAGGTATATACTACAACGACGAATAAAAGAATAAATGAATAGAAGTCGGTAATCCCCCTATACTTAGGATCAAGTAATCCTAAGTAGAGAAGACTGTACATAAGGGGAAAATCGAGGGTTGGAATGTACAGGATGTACCTCACCTATACTTAGGATAAAATATCCCTAAGTATAGGCTACAAACAGAGGTAAAAAGAATCAAAATAATAATAAAAAATCTGACACCCCCTATACTTAGGGTAAAGTACACCCTACGTATAGAATAGTCATAAGATGCAAATGGGGTATTAGACCAAAGACTGTACGATATGGACAACTAGATCTATACAAGGGCGGGAGACAATGATAAACAGTCATGAGATGCAAATGATGTGAGTCAAAGACCACATCTCATGCAAAATGAATAGGGGCAACGCCAATGATCAACGGATCATGATCTAGATATGGCTTTAGGAGCTGACCATTAACGCAAAAGGTGGACTCAGTTGACATATCAGATATATCAATACTGCCATTTTCATGCACTTTTCGGACCAAGTATGGTCCCTTCCACTTTCCCTACAATTTTCCTGGAAATCTCAGCCTGACATCGAATAACCATACTCTCTTGTTCGACTCAAACTTCTTATGGCTGATATGAGAATCATGCCATATCTTCACTCGATTTAATACTGTAGAGTACTCGAAAAGGTTGTATCTCTAAGCTCCTCTAGGGCTACCAACTATGCCTTCCTCTGATCTCTTATACTCTCTGGATCCAATAATATCTCAGTGACAACCCATAGTGACATGCTTTATCTCCACAGGTAAATGGAATGGCTTGCCATAAACGTGATGAAAGGGAGACGTACCTAAGGAATCTTGAAGGAAGTCTGATATGCCCACAAGATCGAGTCCAAAAGCTGTGACCAATCCTTTCACTCTTGGCAGACTACCTTCTGTAATATCATCTTGATCTCCCTATTCGATACTTCAACAGGACCATTGGTCTGAGGATGATATGGAGTGGCTACTCGATGGTCTATGCTGAATTCATTAGTAAGGGCCTTCACCTTGTCATTGATAAAATGAGACCTCCCTTTAGATATTAAAACTCTAGGCACCACGAACCGTGAAATGATATTATTCCTCAAAAATCGGCAAATAATCTTAGCATCTGCGGTTCGGGTAGGAACTGCCTCAACCCAATGACTCACATAATCAATAGCCAACATAATGTACTCAAATCCCTGACTCTTAGGGAATGGACCCATGAAATCAATGCCCCATGCATCAAAAACCTCATAGAAGTGAATGGGATGCATCAGCATGATAGCACGCTGTCCATAAGTGCCCGTCCTCTGACAGTCAGTACACCATCAGAATCCTTGAAGAGGGTTGGACACCATAGGCCGTATTGGAGAACTTTCTGTGTTGTTCTCCTCCCAGAATGATGTCCTCATTCCTCAAGCTTGCGGCAATAAGTGAGGATGCTATGGTGCTCCTCCGGAGGAATGCACTGACAACAGACCCTGTTCCCTCCTTCATGATAAAGGATGGGATCCTCCCAATGGTATGACTTGGCCTTCACAAGGAAGGTCAAGTCTGTGTCTGGCCAACCTTGTGGCACTTTCTTGGTGATAAGATAATTCACAATGCCCGCGTACCATGGAAGCGAGGCGATAGCAAGGATCACCTCATCTGGGAAGGTCTTTGTAATAGTATCAATATGCTCAGATTCCTCAAGATGTTCCAATTGACAGAAATGATCCGCCACCACATTCTTGACTTATCCTTAATCTCAATATCAAACTCCTAAAGTGGAAGGATTCATCTAGTCAATCTAGCTTTGTCATCCTTCTTTTCCATGGGGTACCTGTATGGTTAGTAAAAATAGTCACTTTAGATCCAAGAATATATGATCTGAACTTATCCAAGGCAAATACTATGGTTAGCATCTCTTTCTCCGTGATAGTGTAGTTCCGCTGAGCAGCATCCAAAGTACGTCTAGCATAGAGAATGACATATGGTAATCCATCCGTCCTCTGTCCTAGCACAATCCTACGACAAAATCAGAGGCATCCATCATGATCTCAAATGGGACAGACTAATCAGGCGGCTGAAGGACATGAGCGATGAATCCACGATTCATCATCTCAATATCATGATCTTAGCAAAATCCCCGATTAACGTCTCATATAAATGTACATGAAATCATTAAATTAACAAAATGACTCTTGTAAATAAAATACACGAATTATTGTATATTAGATTGTACTAAATAAATTAACATTAAAAAGCCACAAAATTAAAGGAGTTTTTCACCTATAAATAGCCCAAAACTTCATGTATTTTTAGTAATTTCATTTCAAATCCTTTTTGGCTAATTCTTTCTCTAACCTATTCATAAAAATGTATATAAAAATATAAAAATACAAAATAATTTTTTGCTCAAATAAATGCTCCTAGATCCCAAAGAGAAAAAGCCGTAAAGTCCAACTTCCAAGCTGAATTCCTGCACCGTATGAACTCTAAATTCACCACACTCACTTTTAAAGTTCAAGTTAGAAAATTATCTATCCAACGGATGTGGTTTCATTAAAATCGGAGCTCATTTGCAAAAGTTGGGTTTTGGGACCTAGATGTACATTGTATATTATGTATATATTCATTCTCTCTTCATTTTTTAATTTTATCTTTCCTAATTACTAAAAATACAAAAAACCATGGTTGTGTTGTATTTTGATTGTAGTATTTTATTGTATTTTTTTCGTTGTAAATATCTCTTACTGAAAAGATAAAAAAAATACATATTAGAAAAGCAAACAAAAAATGTACATGTTGTATGTTTTCCTTTGTAAATTCTCCACTATTTTTTCTTCTTTATATTTTTTGTTGTATTTAAAGTAGCCTACTTTATTTCATTTTATTTTCCTTTATTTATTTTTCATTCTCTATAATAACCACCATTCAACTCCATTCTACCACCAATCTCCATTCAACCCCACCATTTTTTAAACGTCCCATTCAACTCCATTAATAATATAACCTCCCACCACTTTAATAACCTCTCATTTCATCCTCTTTATATACGTCCCATCCTCCTCAATTTGCACTTGATCCATCTTTATGTGAGGAGAGCCTAGTTCCCAGAGTTGAATCGGTGACAACGATGCAACTGCGGCCGAGCGACGACAACCCTCTCTCCGGTGAGATTCGTTGGCTTTTTGGCCAACATCGCAGCCGCACCCGAGTACTGCTCGAGCTCATCGCTCGCCGACGATTTGAGTGAAGACCGTGCTCTCGTGAGCACATCATAGGCGGCCGTCTCCATCGTAGGTAATTTTTCTTCTCATTTATCATCTGGTTATTTATACATTTTTTATCACAACATATCACCACCCATCATCTTCCATTTATTCTACTTCATCATATTACCACAACATCATTTTTCCCACATTTGTTTCCTGTTTTAAGAAAATTGAAAAAAATTAAAAATAAAAATTAAAAAACTTTATTGCAGTAATGAAAAAATCAAAAAACAAAATAAAAAAACAAAACACGGGAGGAGCAGCAGCGGACCGCTGCCGCCGCTCCCCCTACTCAACCGCCGTGTGCAGCTCTACCGCCCGCCAGACCCGCCACCGTCGACTGCTCTTTCCAGCCCGAGCGCGGTCATCGCGCACCCACTGCAGCCCTTCCGCGCCGCCCCTCCTCTGCCTCGCCGCCACCGCCTCCTTCGTCGACGTGGCGCCGCCCCCTACTTCGCCGCCCGCCTGCGTGCGGCGGCACCGCCTCCATCCCCAGCGGCGAGCCGCCATCGCCACCCCCCGCTCTCCCTCCTCTGCCACCTATCCAGAAACGAAGAAGAAGAAGGTCGTTTATTATTTTTTTAATTTATGTAAAAAATGCATTTTATATTTTCTATTTTCTGTAGTTACAATCGAGTCCCTATGATGCATTTTTAATTTCCGGTTTAGCACGGATACCCCTGTGTTCATATTTTAATTTGGACTTCAATAGTGCATCTTTTTATTCAATGAAAAATGTCATTGTGTTGAGCAACTAATTGTCTACATTTTGAATATTTATTTGGATTTTTATCATGATTGGATAATTAACTAAAATTATCTAACTGAAATTCTGTATATTTTACCCATTTTGTACTCTCAAATACATATCTGACACATAGTTGCTCTAAAAAATTCCACAAAAATTAAATATGATGCCTTGATATGTGATCTAATTATTATCCAAATTTCATCCAAAGTGGATTTGTCTTGTACCTAGAGTAAATTATAGAGTCTTTTTCGTATTTGGTTTTTAATTAAATCCACATACATTCTTTTCGCAAAATTTCAACTCTCCTGAATTGAGCATTTAAATATCTTTTTGAGATAATTCACACTCTGATTAATTTGCAATTGTGGATTTATTAAGAATTAATTACTCACTGTCACTCTGTTTTCACTAAAAAATTCATAAAAAATTCATATTTTGTCAGACAATTCAAAAAAATTATCATTTCATCATGTTTTAATTCCAGTAAATTTTTCATGATTTTTGCTTACTATTTGTGTGAAAAATTATGAAAAAACCCATTAAAATGTGCATTTTTACTTGTTGCACGTTAACCCCTAAAATTCTAAAAATTATGTTTTGACTGCATCTCTGAATTGGGATTATAGGAAAAATATAATTTGGCAGAATTGGACTGATTTGACATTAAAAATAATTTGACCTTGTTGTCTATTTTTTAGAGTCTTAATTCAGTTGCATTTGCTTTTGCATTTGTTTTTGCATAAAAAAATTATAAAAAAATGGCATTGGAAATCTAAAACTAATTTTCAAATTACCCCAAAGTTGTTCCTTTGCCTCCCAGTGTTCGACCTCGGACTTGCCCGGGATATAAATCAAGCCGAGAAACTCTTCGCAGAGATCTTCTCTCGGTTCTGATTGAATCGCTAAGTGCACGTACTACAACGTGTCCAAATTAATTATTGTATTTAGAGACTGGTCAGATGGCATCATTGCTGGGGAGGCAAACAACTTTGGGATTAATTTAAAATTTTGGATTTAGATTTTCACTTACTCGGGAAGTCTGACCCCCGAGCCACTTGTAATTAATTCATTTCCTTGCAATTATTTCTCTTCATATTTTTGTATATATTTTGTTTTTATCTCTCTAATATAAATTTTATTCTCCTTGCGAGGGCCCGGTGGACTTGGAGTACATCGGAGGTCGCGTGCCGACTGCTGAAGAGCTAGGAGAATCTATTTATTTCGAGAGAGTTTTTGTAATTGTTGAATTATTTAGATAGTTTCTCATTTACAACAGCTCTTGTTTGAGAGCTCGCGCATGTAAAAATGACTTGGACATTATTTTTGGTGTGTCGAGACCCGTTTCACTCTCAGGTGAGGGTGGGGCTCGACTTGAGTGGCGAATTTAAGGATTAGGCAAACGGTAGTTTGGCATCAAATTTGTTTGTGCCCATCGTAATTTAGGCCACACATATCTTAAAAGATTCACATATCTTATAAGATTCATAATGAGACGCACATAGACACATACTACTTAGCTCAAATCAAATCAATTCTTCCCAGCTAATAGTATACTGTTTAGGTGCGGTTTTCTCGATCTGCATGCATTTAGTGTAATATTTACAAATTTAGTTTTGCATAACGCATGGAGTGCTAGGATTCACTGTAAGAATACCTTCTTCTGAGCATGCATCATAGTTTCTCGTTTGCATTCTGATTTCCGATTTCCCTCTTGTTTTACAACTTAAGGTCAAAAGGAAATTGAGACTGAACGGTAGACATGCTTGTGTGTTCATATAAATTTCAAGTGATAACCTAACTCTAAAATTGGGACTGAACTGAGCAGGTCGATTAAAATAATTGGAATAAAAAGCACCTATGTTCTCGGGTGCATAAAGCCCTCATTGTTTGTTTTAGTTGCAAGTCAGAGAGAGACGACCCTAGGATAGAGCCAATCCATGATTTCTTACTTACTACGGATTCTTTATTTTCAGGTGATTAGCTACTTTTCAGTGAGGAATACAGGTAGCCGTATTTATACGATCCGGACTTCCTTAGCAGAGTAGGAGGTTTAGAGGGTGCCTTAGTCCTCAAGGAACGGGCTTCGGCATGTACTTACTCCTATACTGGCTGAAAGTAGGTCCAACTAGTCGTAAGAGCCGGGCCAGTCTATAGGAAAATATGGGTACCTAACCGCTCGTCAATCTTTTCAAGATTGTGTTTATCACCAACTAAAATTGACAAGATAATTCGGCCGAACCCTTACGGCCATCACGTGTTGAGTTGGTGAAATTGAGGGTTTGAATTACGTTTGTATTGTATGAGTTTACTCTGCACATTTACGTGCACCATAGAACTAGTGCCTCATTGAATATCGTGTTCTAATCGATTCTTTTGACATCGAAGATGATTGATTGGGGGGATATTTATTCGTACTTTGCGAATCTCTCATTGAACACTCCAAGAAGTACGTCTTCACAGGTCCATACACAACTTGGACCAACCTGGACTTACGATCCTCTTGAGCCCAGGATCACCCACTCTCGGGATGGTTATCTCAAACCATTCCATTTCTCTCTTCCCACCTCACCGAGGAAGACCTTCGTATCGGTGAGAATATCTTGATTCATAAATCCTCTTTTAATCAAGAACACCGTGCTGATTCAGGACCAAAAGAAGATACAAGAAAAATGCCTCCAAAGAAGAAAGATGAGGAAGATGAGAATCATGAAGACCCAATGAGAATGGTACTTGCCAGATTAGCTGCATATTAGCAGCAACACACACTTCTCAGAGCTCGATTAGGACAGCTCAATGTTGGAGTCGAACCACCAATGGATGCGGCGTATAACCTCGAACAATATCAAATTTGGAATTACTCGAGTCCGGCAGAACCCACATTTGATTTTGAATTGAAGCCGCATTTTTTGAACCTACTGCCACACTTTGATGGGAATGCTTCTGAGGAGTCATATGTATTCCTAAGGGACTTTGAGCTCTAACCTCAAACATAATAATGTTAGCCAGGATTATATTAGGCTCAAAGCCCTTCCGTTTGCCTTGGGTGGCAAAGCAGACTACTGGGTGAAGAATCTTGGAGTGACCGTCACCACTTATGCCCAGTTCAAGGATCTGTTTCTGAAGAAGTTCTACCGTTGAGTAGAACTAACATGATGAGGACGCGAATTACGAGTTTTTCCCAATTACCCCATGAAGCCTTTTGTGATTCTTGAGAAAGATTCAAGGACATCCTGCAGAAGTGTCCCTGTCATGGACTAGATGACAATATCTTGGTCCAGTCGTTCTTTACTGGTCTCAATCATGAGATGCAGGGTTTAGTGAGCGCTGCCTGTGGAGGTAGCTATACATCACGAGGAGCGGATATCGTCTGGAAGGTATTCGAGCAGATGGCTGAAACTAGCCGCTCACAGATGGCCAACAGGGCCTATACACCGTCCTTCAGTTCACTCTCACTTGAAGGGGGAAAATTAGCTGTAGTCGACCTCTCTCAGGATGTGATCCCTAGCATGGGACTCCTTGTTGACAAGCTTACTGTAGTCGAGAGGATTGACAGGAGAATTGATGAATTGGACAGGAGCGTCTCCAAGATTCCAAAACAAATGGAGGAGTTGACTGATAGGGTATCTAAGATAAAGATACCTGCCGTGACTGCACCCTCTGCTCCCGTATATCGAGTTCACCATGTTCAGGAGCTGTTGGTATCAGGGTAACCCAAACTGTGGGAGTAGGACCAATCCTACACCCACTCTTTTCAGCAGCCACCTCCATTAGCAGAGACAGTTCAGGAGGAGCCTCCACCAGTTCGGGAGGTGAATGGGACATGGTATACTCAGGACCCTGCCAGGCAGGGAAGTACGGGATACCGACAGACCTAAAACACCCCTTGACCTTTCATAACACCGCATTCACCTTCGCACCACCTCCTTCACAGTAGAGCCCTGGATTCCAACCACCCCAGCAGCAGCGGCAACAATACCAACAGTATGGCCGACAGGGCCATTACCAAGAGGGCCAGCAGGGCCCGCAATCTCAACAAATACCCCAGCAGTAGCAGAGGCAGTACCCTGTCCAGCAGGGCCAGTCTTCTCATTCTTCTTCCTAGTCTTATCCCCTTCCTTCATCGTCTGGACCCATGGACATTCAACAACAGATACCCAACGAGTTATGTTCCTACATGAACGAAATTCATGACTTACGGGTGGATGTCAACCACCTGTCAAGATGGTGAGACGAACAGACTGCAGCCTCTACCTCTATCCCAGCCCAAGTTCAGGCTAATCCCAATAGCATGAATGGATCTAGTTCTCAGCAGCACTTTGGTCAGGTATACTATTCAGCATTTCCTAGATCTAAACATGAGATTCTTTCGTGTGATGAGGCTAACCACATGTCACTTAGGAGTGGAAGGACCGTGACCGTACCTGACCAGGAGAGGGACACGAGGTGGGGCATCTCTGGAGCTCTATCTGAGGAGTCTTCAGAGGACGAGGAGGAGAGGCAGCATATTTCGGAGCCCCATCAACAACATTCAAGGATTTCTACTCAGGGAGCCGAGAGGAGGAGGAGAGCACATATGCAACATCGACAACATGGATATACTTCTGATTCTACGGAGGACCTTGCATCTCCAGTTGTGGTGGATACCACTCCAGCTTCTATTCCACAACCTATAGTAGATAGTTTTGATTTCGATCCCATGTTGCATCAAAAAGATTCGTGTATGAAGGACTCTGTTTCCGTTAATGCAAAGAATGATCTTTCAGTTCATGATTCAGACTCTTCATCCTCTGTTTCCCTAGCTTCAAGCCCTCCCCCCATGCTCTTACAACAGGAAAGCGCATCAAAAAGATTCATAAAGATGACCCCGATATGGCACGGTTTTGTAAAGAGAACATCACTGTAAAGGTGCCATTTGATGAATATGTGGATAACCATCCTGCGTTTCAAAAATACCTTAAGGTGAGATGCACATCTACAAGGGTTAGCAGGAAGAAAGAGAACCAAAACATAAAGTCACATGTCTTATCAGTAGCCACAACCTATTATCTCAAGAATCAGACTTTGCCAAGGAAAAAGAGAGACATGGGTGCTCACTATGTGGAGAGTCGTATTGACGACATTGCATTTGCACGCACACTCTTAGATAACGGTTCTTCAATCAAATTACTTCCCTTAGCATTATATCAGAAATTGGAGTTGGGACCACTTCGCAAATCTAGAGCTTTACTCCAATTCGCAGATCATTCAATGAAGAGGCCTAAGGGAGAAGTGAAGAATGTCGTTATCTCGATTGAGGGGCAGAACTATCAGGTTGACTTTACCGTCTTGGACATGGAGACCCCCAATCTCAGATTATTCTCGGGCGACCCTTCCTTAGGACCGCGGGCGCAGCTTTCGATTATGGTATGGGAATGATGAAGTTCCGTTCTCTCGGCAGAGAAGTGAACCTTGATATGAAGCAAACCAAGTGTCAGCGACCCGATTCAGAGAGTCGCACAGAGTACTCATCTTCAGAGGTAGATTGTAATATGATTAACACAGTTGGGATTTGGGGACAAATTCCTTCAGAACAGAGCGAGTCCCTTTCATCTGGAAAGGGTATAGTGGATGATGCAGTTTGCCAGGTGTTGTCTGATCTTATGAGAGATGCATCTTCCTATTCCCATGATGACACCGAGATCCATCTAGATCTGTCAGTTCCATCCCCTTCGGAACGATCATGTGACATAGATGATGAGTCGGACGCAGCTTTGGCCGAACTACCGCATTTCTTTGGCGATCCGACTCCCCATACTTTTGAGTTGGTGGCGAGTACTACTCATCTTAGCCCACCTTCATGCAGCACGAAACCATATTCAGTTCAGGCAGATTTGATTGATGATACCACATTGCCAGAACTGAAATCACTACCTCCTACACTCAAGTACGCCTTTCTTGCAGGACCCAAAGAGAGATATCCTGTTATCATTAGCTAAGACTTGACTTTAGAACAAGAGTCTAGGTTGTTAGAAGTTTTAGAGAGGAACCACAAAGCAATAGGTTGGACAGTGTCAGATCTCGTGGGCATCAACCCCGCTCTCTGCTCGCACCACATCTTTACTGAGGATAATGTGAGACCTTCCCGTGAGTTCCAAAGGATACTTAACCCCAATCTACGGGAACTAGTGAAGAAAGTGACCTCCAAGTGGGTAGCTCCACTTCATGTTGTCTCGAAGAAGTGGGAATTCATATGGTCACCAATGAGGAGGGGGTACAGATCGCGACACGAGTACGCACGTCATGGCGTGTCTGTGTTGACTACAGGCGCATGAATGCCGTGACCAAGAAGATCAATTTTCCTTGCTGTTTATTGATCAAATCTTGGAGAGACTAGCAGGGAAAGAGTTCTTCTGTTTTCTTGATGGGTACTCGGGATAGAACCAGGTAGCTATAGCACCTGAGGACCAGGAAAAGACCACATTCACATGTCCATTCAGTACTTATGCTTTCAGGCGCATGCCATTTGGGCTTTGCAATGCCTGAGCACATTTCAGCGGTGCATGATAGCCATATTTGCCGAGATGGTGGGAGATTTCCTTGAAGTATTTTTGGATGACTTCTCGATCCATGGTGATTCTTTTGATACATGTTTAGCGCACTTGGATCGAGTCCTCACGAGGTGTAGAGAGGTGAATATGGTACTCTCCTAGGAGAAGAGTCACTTTATGGTGACATAGGGTATCGTGTTGGGGAACAAAAGGAGAATGGAGGTTGACCCTGTCAGGGTGGAGGTGATCAAGAAACTCAATCCACCTACCAACGTGAAGTCAGTGCGGTCATTCTTAGGGCATGTTGGATTCTATAGGAGATTCATTCATGATTTTTCAAAGATCGCCCGCCCACTGACTGAGCTCTTAGGGAAAGACACAGAGTTCATTGTAGATCACAGGTGTCTGGGGGCCTTTGAGCTCTTGAAGAGGAAGATTTGTGCCTCGCTTATCCTACAAGCTCCTCACTAGTCTCTCCCCTTTGAGATCGTGACTGATGCTTCAGATTTCGCTATAGGAGCTGTGTCAGGACAACGGCAAGAGGGGATCCCGTTTGCGATCCATTACATGAGCAAAGTATTAGATCCTACACAAAAGAAATATATAGTGACTGAAAAGGAAATGCTCACGGTAGTATGGGCCCTCGAGAAGTTCATATCATATATTTTGGTCTCTAAGGTGACAATTTACACAGATCACACAACCATTCGATACTTAATGGAAAAGAAGGACGTGAAGGCATGTCTTCTTAGGTGGATTTTAGTCCTCCAGGAATTTGATTTAGAGATTAAAGATAAACCTGGAGTGAAGAATGTTGTGGCTGATCACCTTTCTCGAATTGAACTTAAGGATTCTTCTGATTATGAGCGGATTAGAGAGACCTTCCCAGATGAGTCAATTTGTGTTATTGACTCACTCCCGTGGTATGCCAACATGGTGAACTATATTGTCTCCAAGAAGGTTCCTCATGGTTGAACTAGGAGCAACATTGATCGACTAAAGTCGGATTCGAGGAGATACCACTGGGACGATCCTTTCCTTTTCTTCGAAGGACCGGATTGTGTTTGGAGAAGGTGTATTCCTCAGGAGGAATACCAGAGTGTCCTCACATATTGTCATTCACTTGAGGCTGGAGGACACCATTCGGGAAAGAGAACCGCGCACAAAGTACTTCAATGTGGATTGTATTGGCCGACCTTATTTAGAGATGCTATTGATTTTGTACGGTCGTGTCCGATTTGTCAAAGAATGGGAGGGGCAGTTGGATAGAGAGATGAGATGCCCATGCAACCGATGATTATTTGTGATGTTTTTGATGCATGGGGCATAGATTTTATGGGTCCCTTTCCCAACTGACAAGGACTGATGAACCCACGTTTCATCATCTTTATTCTATCATTTTGGCCTTAAAAACCCTAGTAAATGCGTGTAAATAGGCTTAATTTAGGCATTTTAGCATTCATGCATCATTGTGTAAATATTGTACAAAATGCGGTTTTTAAAGCCAAAATTGTAGAATAAAGAAAAGAAAAGAACAAGAATAAAATATTGTAAATATTTTATGATCCGAAACCCCGAGACCTAGGCATCTTGATGACTGGGTCGATAAGGAATAAAGTAGGGCGAGATAAGGGCCAAATACAACAAAAATCCCTTTCATTTAATTCATTGTTTATTCATTTTGGGACCTATTTTTGGTTCCACTTTTTATACTTCAAATAAAGAAACTTTGAACATGGAAGTTGTAGATAATTTCATATAGAAAAATACAAAATTGATTTTACACAAAAATAATATGTAGATAAAAAGTTATAATCTGAATAAGAGTCCAGAATCCCAACTTCGCAGACCTGTATCTTACAAATAAAAACTCGAAATGCACCAAACTCACCTTTAATTGTATATAATTTTAAATAAGCTATTTAATGGCAGTGGTTTCGTATTTTGCAGAATTACGGTTTGAAAGTTGAGTTTTGGACCCCACTAGTATACTGTATAGATTAAAATATTCATTTTATTATCTATTCATTATTTTCATAATTTTATATTTTTATAATTTTGTAAATATTATTTATAATACACTTGTACATTAAAATCAGAATTAAAACTTAAAGAAAAGATGAAAAATAAAATACCTGTATATAGTACCTAGGTATAATACCTATAGGTACACCTGTATATTTAATACTCCTATTTTACTAAGTGTACAAAATATATCAGAAAAATAAAATAAAAATATATTTAAGTGTATAAAAGTATTTTGTAAATTTATAAAATAATAAATAAAATAAATAAAATTAAATACACAAAATAAAAATAAAATATCAAAATATATAGATATGTATACCTATAAGGCTATAACAGGTAATTTGTATTTTTATACCTCTAAAAAATAATTAAAAATTACCATAAAATACTTTATAAAATAATAAACATTTATTATTTAAAAACCTCAAATTAATTAATTCATTTAATATTTTTAATTCAATTTACAAGATTTTTAATTAACTTTTATCTTTTTGCGGATGACGTGGCCCAATCAGGCCACACCATCCGTTGACCGGGGGTCAACTCCTTGACCCTAGGTCTGTGACCACAGGACATGCGGATGAACCCAGTTTCTTGGATTTTTCGCGGGCAGACCTTTCACCGATTTGCAATATGGTCTTCACGACTTTTTATCCTCGAGGATTGTTCTTACACGCCTAGCCTTCATCTCGAGGATTGGGGCATCGATTCGTGAGATCCACCTCGATCTTCGGAGCCACTCGGCCATCTTTTCAAAACCGCGCCCACCACCTTCCTTGCTCCTGGAACCCTCTTCAACCTTTGTTTGGGCCCGAGTTGGTGAGCTCCGGATCGAACTTGGTGACAACAAGTTCTCCAGCCCGTGAGTGAGCTCAGGCGAGGCGTTGAGGGGCGCTTCCACCTTTATCTCCGGCGAGCCGCTGTGAAGTACCTTATCTCCTGGTTTAGGCCAATCGAGGTAGTTTTTCTTCATTTTTTATGTTTTCTCTTCCTGTAAGTCATAGCATTTAATTCTCATTTCTTATTTGTTCCTATCGTACTTCGTTCACCGTCGCCACCACCTCGCCGAAGCAAGCTCCGGCGAGCTTCATTCCCGCCACCTACGCCATCCAATCACCCGCATTCACCCCTGGAACCCTCTACTATCGTCTTGCATTTTCTCTGCAGGTTCCAGGTGTCGAAGAGACACCTCATGGGCTCATTTTTGTTGGACCCGAGTTCCTTGGAGCCGCTCCAGATCGTCCACGTCGTGGTGGCGCTCCGGCTGCCTCCTAGCCATTTTGACACCGCCAACATCTGGAGGAGCTTCCCAGGAAGCACCCTGGCCATTTTGAAGCTTCAAGGATCGCCGGAGAGGGTCGATCTGGCCGGGAGAACTTGGCTGCAACGGAATTCTTCCCGGTTCTTCGTCCTGCCTCACCTGGCGTTGGATGAGGGCATGTTCTTCCTATGCGTCCAGCTACCATCGGATCAGACCTATTGCCAGCCGTTCGATCGTCCTAGAGCCTTCTAATCCAAGCTGTTGGCAGCTGAAGGGGCATCACGTGATCTGGAGCTGACACGTGGATAAGTGGCGTTGGCCACACCGTTCGATCACGCCAAAGTTGTGGGTATTTTGCACACTTCACCCGTGAATTTTATTGTTTACTCATTAGTACTCAAGCTTTCATCTGCAGGCATATATATTTTGTAATAATTAGATGTAGCCCACCCAGGTTTTGGAATATTCGTTTTCAGTCCCTGCCAGGTCACGTGCACTACGCACGTGACTTGGCCTTTTTGCAGAAACATCCCTGGATGTTGTTTTATTTAGATTTACCTGTTAAAGTTTTATTCAATTATAAATTTTGGTGGAAACTTGCATTTAGGCCCCCAGGTTTTTGGTAATAGCAAGTACACCCCTGTCAGGCGCGCATGCGCTAGTACGTGCCTTTGGCAATTTTGCGTGGAAGGGCTTAAAGTTTTGAGTATTTCTAATTGGTCAGAAAGGTGCTAATTCAGTTATATAATTTCTGGACTATTTACATGCAAGCCCTTCAACTTTTGCTTATTTACAGAAAAGCCCCTGCTATATTGTATTTTCTTTATGCTTCCTCTATTTTTTGCATGCATCTATAAAATGCTAAAAAAATCCACAAAAATCATCAAAAACTCCTGTTGCATTGAAGATTCATGGCATATTTTTATTTTGCATATTTATTGCATTTTAATATTTATAAAATTCAAAAATACGCATTTTCAACACTGCTTGCATTATAAACTCCATAAAAATTACAAAACACATCAGAAAATTCCCAAAAAATATATTTTGCTTATGTTAGTGACTTCAGTCCAAAAATCACTAAAAAATATAGAACAAAACTCCTAAAAATTAGAAAAGCCCAAAAACCTTCATAAAAATATTGAAAATCCATAAAAATTCCTAAAAATATAATCTTTGTGTCTGAATTTTCCTTATTTTATTACCTTTAATTGAAAATTAATTTGGAGAACTTTTGTTGCTGTTTGATATTTTATTTCTCCATTTTAGTTTAGCCTTTTATTTAAATCACTGTTTTCTAGTATTTTCACCTTTAAAATACCAAACAAATTAGGAAAAATCTAGAAAAATCATAAAAATATTAAAAAATATAAAAAGACCAAAAATATTTTATTTCCTGGATTTTACTTTTTTTAAATACCTCATCCTTCTTTTTCCTTATATTGTGTATATATTCTATTTATAGAAAAAGAAAATTAAAAAATATGAATCATAAAAAGAAAATAAAAAATCAGAAAATTAAAAATAAAATATAAAAATATACAATCCAAAAAATTAAATAAAAATATATAAAATTAAAAACCCACAAAAAACATAGCTTAGATAGACAAATTGATCACATTCACATTTTTGAGCTTAATTGCCCCGTTCTACCTGTCTGCTCCCTGTGTTCGACCTCTACACATACTTGCACCTATACACATCTTTGTTGTAGAGTTATAATAAATTTTAACTCCACATTCACCTTCATTGCCTTATTTGATTGTTGTGGGTTAATTGTTATCTGAATTGGGATTTCTTGCGGGTCGCCACAACGACTGCATCTCCGCCTTGTGTGAGACGTATTTTAGACCCGTGAAAAATTTCGTTCAACAAGGACATGAGTACATATTATTGGCGGTTGATTATTCATTCAGGTGGGTGGAGGCTATCCCAACCCGAACCACAGACAACAAGACTGTTAGTAAGTTTGTGAGAGAGCATATTATTGCTAGGTTCGGGGTGCCAAAAGTTTTTATATTTGATGGGGGTAGCCACTTTATGAACCAAGATATGAGATCTTTAGCTAAGGACTATGGATTTAAGAACAGAGTTACTAGTCCTTACCACCCACAGTCCAACGACATGGCAGAGTTTTCGAACAGAGAGGTGAAGAGTATTTTGCAGAAATTGGTTTGTCCCGATAGGAAGAACTGGTCCCAACTCTTAGACCAAGTTCTGTGGGCCTATAGGACAACCTACAAGACACCATTGGGTACTTCACCATTTAGAATGATTTATGGAAAGCCATGCCATTTGCCCGCAGAATTGATTCATAAATTCGAGTGGGCAATTAAGAAGATTAATTGGAGTTGTCACCTAGGGAAGCTTTGTCGAGACTTGAACTTTAACGAGCTCGTGGAAATCCGAAACATGGCATATAACAACAGTTTGATTTATAAGGACAAAGTAAAGAGATGGCATGATCAACTTATTAGGTGCAAAGACTTTGTCCCTGGATAAAAGGTATGGTTGTTAAATGTCAGGTTGAAGATGTTCCATGGGAAGTTCAAATCTAAATGGACGGGTCCCTTTGTTGTTAAGAAAGTGCACGAGAATAGAAGTGTAGAGATAGCTGATCTCACAGATGGTGCACAATCTCATGTGGTAAATTGACAACTGTTGAAGCATTTTTTAGATTCGAAAGAGCAGTTAGTCCAAGTTGAGGTCATCAACTTCATGCAGAATGAGTACAGAGCAGATACATCATATTACTCTTCATGAAGATGCAACATCCAGATTCAACATCTTAGAATATTCGTTCCTCTTATACATTCTCTCTTCTTTGTATATTCTCCAGATCACATCGGTTCTCACACTTACTCCTGTCCTATACTTAGGCTGACCAAGAGCCTAAGTATAGGGGGAACCGATGCTCATCATGTGTATATACTCATCCATTTCTCCTCTTGACCTCGTCCGCCCCATTTTTACGCTTCTTCTACACTTAGGCTGACTAGATCCTAAGTATGAGGGGACGGATCTACTTCTATACTATTTATTATTTTAGCCATCCTACGCTTAGCACGAGCTATGTCTTTTTCTCGCTTCTTGTGCTCTGAGGACATATCATATGCTAAGTATAGGGGGTGTGTATATATTACATATATACTTTACCCATAGCTCGTACTTTCACGTATTTTTGTATATATTATACGATAATTATGGGGTGGGTAAAAAATCTCTTAAAAACCTTTTCATAAAAATTCCCTTTCTTATCTACCAATCTTTTTCAAAAAAAACTTTTGAAAAAAAACTTTTTCTAACAAAAAAAATCTTTCTTCTTTTCCTTTGTTTTTTTAAAAACTCTCTAAAAATCACAAAAGTAAAAAACACTAACTAATAAGTTGGTTTAATCCCTGACACAATTCACTTTCACACAAGACTAGTGATGTTCAAGAACACTTGGTTTATGAGGTCTTGAGATTTTGAGTTAACCAGCCTTAGTCATTAGGGTCTTGACTTAATTATTCACATTTCCCTAGTTTGAAAGATTTGTGTGCTATATTGCATGCTTAGTCTCTACCTTAAGAATATGATCAGCACCTCACATACACGACTGCAGTTATGATGAGATGAGTTGAAATTTCACTTGAGGAATTAGGATGAGGGATTTGAGTTTGGACTTGATTTGATGATGCTCGAGGATGGGATAAAATCAATAAAGTCTTCATGAAACCCGAGTTTCAGCACCTTTAGCCAGTATGTGAACATGGTTCTTGTATTATCTTTTGACATTTACCTATGTGCCAGGGTGTGATAAAATAAAAAATGTTGATCAGTGTGCGCCAACTCTTGGTAAAAGCAGTGGAGCTAGCCAAAAATACTACAAAGCAATTAAATGTTAAAGAAAAGCTCTCATTCCACAAAATCAATTATCAAAAGAGCTTCCACCAACGGCGAACGCTCTTAGCCATTTCAAAGTGTTCACTTGGACCACCGCTATAAGGACCAGGAGTCGGGCTAGCACCAAAAAAGGGCTCTGCATCGTAAATGCTACAAGTCTGGGTGTAGAAGGTATAATAGATACTCAAAAAAAGCACACCCCGGTGTACTCCCAGGAAAACAAGTGCAGACAGCTCCAACTTCTCTTGACGGATGCACTGATCAACACCAAAAATATGCATTGAGTAATAAGGCATTCGAGAGGATCCTTGTTCCAATGAGAGGGAGAGAAGAAATGACACAATCCTATGCCCTCCATCAACTGGCTTTCCATCTACACTTTTAAGTCTGACAACTAAAGAGATGGTGGATTGGATGCAAAAAATGGTTTATTCCCTAGAGTTGAGGATTGGGATCTTAGGAGAGTCTCTTGGACTAGAACCTTGGGTGATGTTGCGACTCTACTCTTATAACTGCAGTCAACACAAACTGATTTGTTTTCTTTGTTGGTAAAAGCTGATTTCTGATGCATTTAGTAGTGGCTACTGTCAGGACATGAGTCTCCACAAACTGATTTGTTTTCTTTGTACGAGTCCTGGTGGGAGTACATTTCATTTTCAAGTATTTCTGAAATGCTGGATTACTGGCCACATACTGATCAAAGGGTACTTTGACTGTGATATTCTACTGGTAGAACTTTTCCATCACTGGGTCATTCTGAATGTTTTTCTTTTGTTTTCCTTTCTTAAGAGCATAGGGGAAAGGAATGGACGCATTTGAGACAGGAGAAAGGGATCCAGAATCATAAATAAGAGCATCTTTATTAGACTTGGAGTTCTTATTACAATCATAATTTTTTTGATAATAATCATGTTGCTGAAATAGTGACAGATATTTTTGCAACAACTAGAGGTTCAAGGTCCTCTGCGTCTCCATAGATACCTTTCCTTTATCTTGTGCTGAAATCCTCGGGCATCCTTCTTCTTCATCCTCAGAAGCATCCTAAGGTTGATCTTCCGAGTCTTGATGGTATGATTCCCTTGCCCGGTCAGGTACGACCACGGTCCTTCCGCTCCTGAGTGACATGGCATTGATATTGTTAAACGAAAGGATCTCATGTTCAGATGTGGAAAAATCTGAATAGTATACCTGGCCATTGTGTTGAGATGATTGAGATCTGTTCAAGCTATTTGGGTTAGCTTGAACTTGGGTGGGAATGGCTGTGGCTGGGGCTGTCTGTTCATCCTTCCAACGGGATAAACGATTAACATCTACCCGTAGATCATACAACTCATTTCGAAAGGTACGAATTTCCTCCAGCATTTATCTCTGGATATCCACCGGTTTTTTTGGAGGGTTGGATGATTGAGATGCTTGATTTGGAGCTTGATATTGCTGACGATGTTGCTGAGGTTGAATCTGACGGTTGTATGGTTGCTGCTGCCTCGAGTGCTGAGTGTGCTGTGGAGCTGTAGGAAATGCATCATTGTAGAAGGTAGGTGGACGTTGATATTGCTGATGGTCCCCCGTATTACCTTGTCGGGTATTATCCTGTGTGTACCGAATGGCGTTTATTTCGAATGTCAGAGGCGGGGCTTCTTCGACTATCTCGGTTGGTGGAGGTGACTGCTGGGAAGGTTGGATACAGGATTGGTCCTGAACCCACGGTTACTGTTGTCTAGATCCTGGCTGCTCCTGGACATGATGCACATGATAGACCGGGGCTGTAGGAGCAGTGGGTATCCCTATCTTGGATACCTTCTCAGTTAGCTCCTCCAATTTCTTTGGAAACTGGGAGATCCTATTGTCGATGTCGTTCATCCTCTTATTAATTTGATCCACCACTGTTAATTTATCTGCGATGATGTTCATGTTGGGAATCAAATCTTCTGCTACTTCCGCGACACTTTGCTTCCCTCCTTTGGCTTGAAAGTTGTTTAGGGAATCAGTGTAAGCTCTACTGGTGATTTGTGAATGGCTTGTCTCCACCATATGATCTAGTATTTTCCAAACGGTCTCAGCTCCTCGGGATGTGTAATTTCCTCCACAGGCAGCACTGACTAAACCCTGAGTCTCGTAGTTAAGGCCAGAATAGAGTGATTGAACCAGGACGTTATTATTTAGGTCATGGCAGGGACATTTCTGTAGCAGATCTTTGAATCTATCCCATGCATCACAAAGTGGTTCATTTGGCATTTGAGAGAAACTAGTGATGCGATTCCTCATTTTATTGGTTCGACTCAAAGGGTAGAATTTCTTTAAGAATAGGTTTTTGAACCTATCATAAGTGGTCACTGTCACTCCCAAATTTTTCACCAAGTAATCTGCCTTACCTTTCAAGGTGAAAGGTAATGCAGTGAGACGAATGTAGTCCTGACTGACTTGTGGGTGCCTCTGATCAGAACATACTAGCTCCAAATCACGCAAAAATTCATATGGTTCTTCATTTGCATTACCATGAAATTATGGTAATTGACTCAAGAAGTGTGGCTTCAGTTCATGGTGAACCTCTGGCTGAGGTGGCTGCAAGTACTTTCTAACTCTGTATTGCCCGGGATTGTATGCGGCTTCCATTGGTAGTTCTCCCTCCGCATTCAACCGTTCTGGCTGTTCCCTCATTAAAATTTGTTGCAGTTCAGATGCGGCTAGTTTCGCAAGAACCATTTGCATTGGATTTTCATTGAGTTCATCTTCATGATTGCTCTTCTTTGGAGGCATCTTTTGCGAGTGCTTCTTTTCACCTTCAGATTGTGAAAAATAAGAGTCAATAGTTTGGAAAGAATTATAAGAGGAGGATTCAAGGGGAAGGTGTCCCTGAACCTAAGGTGGTTCTGAGTAAGAGTGGCTCAGAACGTTTGAGTCTGGAAAGTTTGTGGCGGTCAGAAAAGGGTTCGCTGAGTCCGAACAGAAACTACCACAATCTTCCATTCTCGAATCCAAGAGATTAACAAGAGGTGTATGGTTCATGATCTAGGCACAAGTGTGCGGTATTCGATGATCAACTAAGTCTACGCACAAATCAAACATAATACAAAGTTTTGTTTCACCAACTCACTCAGTGAAGGCCGTAAGAGTTCGCCCAGTTATCGTGTCGATTTTTAATTGGCGAGAAGTCAAATCTTGCAAATCGTTTAACGAGCTGTTAGGTGCCAAAATTTCCTTATAGACTGTCTTGAGTTCGTACGACTAGTTGCATCCACTTTCAGCCAGTATAGGTGTAAGTACGGACCGTAAAACGACTACTCGTGTTACTTAAGGACAGAGACCTACGCAGTGTCCTTTAAACCACCCACTCTGCTAAGGAAGTCTGGACCGTTTACCGACTGCACGTATTCCTCACTAAGAATTAGCTAATCATTTTAAAATCAGTAGTCTATATAAAAATCTTGGCTTGGCTCTATCCTAGTGTGCGTCTCTCTTCTCGCTGCAACATAAAGACAAACAATGTCGGGGTTGCTTTCCCGCAAGAATTCTTGATTTTATGGGTTCTTAAAAATCAGCTATATTTAGTAGTCCCAATTTTATTTAGGTGATCACTGAAGAATTTAAGTGAGCAGAAATGTACGTCTACCGTCCATTCCCAAATTCCTTTTTAAAATTATGTGACAAAACAAGAGGGAGAAATTCAGGAAAAGCCAATGCACACGAAAACAATGACGTATGCTTAGTTAGAAGACTTACAGTGAATCCTCGCAATCTCCATGTGGGATGCTAGACAGAAATTGAAAATTATTCTATATGAAATGCAAGCCGATGAAAAACCGCACCTAAGCAGAAAGTTCCATTAGCGGGGAAGAAATGAGTTAAATTTTGGCTAAATTGAACGATCTATGTGCGTCTCAATTAACAGTGCAGTGTGGCTTAATCCTATGAGCACAATCAAAAATTAAAATGCTTTGAGAGCTGTATGTGCAAGTCTATTCTAATCGCCACTTAAGTCGGGCCCCACCTTCACCTGAGAGTGAAAGATGCCACGACACACCACAGAAAAAGTTAGAGGTCTTGTTACACATGCGAGAGTCCAAACAGACACCGCTGTAAATAAGCAATTAATTACAAAAATTTAAAAATTGCAGGAATTAAAAATCTAGACTCTACGCTCTCTCATGACTTGACTCGATCTTAAATTAATTGCGGATTTTTAGGAGGTCGATGAAGATGCTTCGGTTTCTTGAAAAACCGCTCCACGTATGCCATGTACCTCGCAAGAAAAATAAGAGAGATAATGTAAGAGAGTGACTAAAAAATAATACAATAGACAAGAAAAAATAAATGCTGAAAATAAATGGAATTTACAATGAAAAATTTGAGGGTCAGATTACCCGAATGCGGAAAACCGAACGAATTTTTTTAAAACACAAAACTAAGCCGTTTGCCTCCTCGGCAACGGCACCATCTGACGGATCCGGAAATGCACTTATTAAGAATGTTTATTTGTCGTTAGTGTTAAAATGATTTATCGTGCGTTGTAGGCGGTAGTAGGAATCGGTCAAGAAAATAACCAAACAAAATATTCGTCAATTTTAATCAATGCGGTTTTATATTTATTTTACTTGGGCAAGTCCCAAGGTCGAACACAAGGAGGCAAAGGAATAATGTAGAATTAAATCTATCAAAATTCGTGCACGGTTTTTGAAGCGATCTTTTTTTTGTAATTTTTAATGCGATAAAGGATGCAAGACGCAAGTTTGGCCTCTTTTAGGGACTAAAATGTCGAAGTCGATCAAACGACGTCCGAAAAATACGAAATTTGGCTACAATATAAAATATGATGAAATGAATGCACTGTAATTTTTTGGAATTTTTGGATGCAATATGAATTTTTTATAATTTTTTAAATGCAAACAGGATGAATTTCAATATTTAATTATGATAAATACTAGACCGACTTATTTTCAAGGATCAAAATTATCTAAGATCTATCACGAGGTGATTGATCTCAGAAAAATCCTAAACCTCGAAAATGTGATATCTAATACCTATTAAAAATTAAACAGTGAAATATGTAAAATGATTTTTACAGGGCAAACTATGCATGCAAATGCAATTCTTTTTGGGCACAATGTCAAGCACTATTAACTCTACAATATTTGATTTTTTTGGGGATCTTTAGAGCACGCGTTAATCAACTACGAATTTCAGAGCAAGAAATGAGCAAAATATACAATTTTTCATAAAATAATTAATTATTAATTAACCATCGATCCCAAAAATGCCACAATATGTCACAATGTAGAGAATTAATTATCAAACATCATGCTATTTTTGGATAAATAAAATAAAGCATAAAAGAGGTTCAAAACAAAGGGGGAATACAGGGGTATGAATGCAATATGTAAAAATAAAAGTGCAGAGAAAGGACTAAAATATAAATACCGAATCTAGGGGGTATCGTCTGCAAAATGACCAATAGGTCACATTCCAAGCATGTGACCTTGGTCGGTGGGGTCTGAGCGTGAATATGGGGATCTCCAGGGACTGGGATGCAATTGTCACACGTAGGCACGTGAAGTGCATGCGCGGTGGATCGGTCAGATACAGGGTCAGCGCAAGCCTCCACGTGTCGATTCTTGCGTGCTTCGGACTGACCAAATCTCCTGGCTTGGACGGTGGTTCGGGGCGAAATTCAGAAATGATCTGGACCACCGATGAGGTTTTGATCCAATGCTCTGGATCGCGATCTCGTCAACGGTTCTGATGGAAAAGGGCTTTGGTGATCGTATGGTTGATGTCTGGCCGACACACGACCAGTGGGCGTCGATGGTGAGGCAGAGGGGCGAAGCTTCTCGGGAAGCTTTAAAGGTCGTTGGCGGCCAGCGAGCGAAGGTGGTGGAGGTGCTGCTGTAGATGGAGCTCGACTGCAGGCGGAGGAAGTTGCGTTGTCGTTGGTGCGGAAGTGACGAAGGAGCTTGGTGGCTTGCGGAGACGTCGATGAGGAGGGAGCCAGAAGTGACTTGTGATGAAGATACGTTGACGGTGGTGCAAAGGTGGCAAGCGGAGTGTGAAAGAGGTGTAGGCTGAGTGCGGAGGTGCGAAGCTTCATAGGAAGCTTTTTGGCGGAGTTGCGATGTCGATTGGGAGATGAAGATGAAGGTCGGAAGAAAGAGAGAGAGGTGATGCAGAGGAGAGTACCTGGTGGAAAGGGGCTCAACGGCGTCGACTGGAGGGGAGCAGTGGTGCTAACGACTGGGCTGCGACGAGAAGCGAGTAGTTCTCGGATCACGCCGATCCTTGCGTGTCACGGCCGGAAGGAGACGTACGACGGATGATCGTTCGCCGGGGTAGGCTGTTTCTTTTATAGGGCAGGGGGTCGCTCGCCGGAGTTGGAATGTAGAGGGGTTAAGATTTGGGATCGGTGAGATGCACAGAACGAGGTTTGATTGAAGGTGGAGGCCGATTGATTGAGAGGATCGGTGATGGAAGACGACGCGGTGGTGCGAGATTCGCGGCGAGGTACAGGGGATCGAAGAGCAGCGACGTGGTTTTGGGGGAGGCAGCTTGATGAAGACGAAGACCCTTGGTCGTCCGATCGGCTGAGATCGGGCGACCACATGCGAGCCACGTGGCGATGAAGGGAGAAGGGGGCACGGGCACGTGCTTGGCGCGTTCCTGGGTGGCACGTGCAGGTATTTATATATATATATATTTATAAAATGAATAATAAAAAGGTGGAAAATGGCTGACATGTGGCGGCACCAGGTGCTGCCACATGTAAGCACCAGAAAAATCGAAATATATATTTTTTAAAAATCGAAAACAAATAGTAAACAACCTCGGAACAAAAAAGTTTCTTCACAAAAATTTCTCATCTCGATGAGATCTACAATTTTCATGAAGACATTAAAATCAAAATCGATCATTTGCACAAAGTGACATTTTTGGGTATCCCATGTACATAGAATACCTTGATTTTTGGGTTTTATATTTTTTATGTTATTGTTAAACTATATGAAAATCCGGAACAAATATGGTAAAATCAGAGATAAGTAATTACACATTAATCAATTTTTTTGGATTTTTATTAATAGGTTAAATATGTACATAAAATATTAGGTCAAAAACGCCAAAATATACAATGTACAAAAGAGGCCCAAAACCCAACTTTCACATATGAGCTCCGTTTCACTTGAACTTGGTCTTGTTTTGAAGATAATTGAATGTACATTAGTTCAAAAGTGAGTAGGATTAAATCGAACACTGGATGAAGAAGATATGAGGTTTCTAGTTCGGAAATCCTGAAACTAGGGTTTGGGTTTTTGGTTCACTTATTTGGGTTAATTATTTTTTTGTATTTTTCCTTTATTCTTGTTAGTGATATATACATAGTGGAGGTAGTTTTGTCTTATTCGGAGTTAGCATGAATGAGTTAAAAATCTGAGAAGTTAGGTTATTTACAGGTCATTTTTGGCTGAGATTTTTGGCTTCTTATTTTTTGCAGAAATTAGTGCTCAAATGCAATTCTTATGAAAATATGCAGGAGTGCTAATTATGCAGAATAGATGCAGAAATGCTATTGATTTTAGGGGATTTGATCTTAATAAATGAGATTTAGAGTGATGAATTCGAGATTCATCAAGGGGGAATGATGCTCACCCTGTATATATTCATCCATTTATCCTCTTGACCTCAACCACTCCACTTTTTGATCTTCTTTTATACTTAGGCTGTCCATAGCATAGGTATAAGGGGGGTAGTCAACTTCCACACTCTTTTTATTTTTAACTCTCCTATGCTTATCATGATCTATATCTTTCGTCGTTTCTTGTGCTCTGAGGACATAGCACACACTAAGTATAAGGTGTTGGACATGCAAGCCCACAACGATCCATTATGCAATTAATGTTATTGCAAATATCATTCCCTAATTTGAAATTAAGAATAATTGATTTGCATAATAGGCCCTTTAGTATAATTATGGTTATGTGCCATGGCCATCTTGATGATCATACAGACGTTGATTCAATAATTGAATCATAGATGTTGGTGCTTGGATGAATACCTAAAGAGTTAGATTGAGGACTCATTGAGCACAGTCAAATGATTATTAAGATATGATCTCTAGCTTGAGGAGGAGATGGCAATCCTCTTTCTGAAGGCTGATATCTAACTGACCTCTTAATACAGGTCCTCTTCATAGGAATAGAGATTCAGAGGTGTTAGATAAGTTAGGTCAAAGAGTTGACTTAACAAGATCGAGATAACCAAAGACGTATGTCGTATACTATCATGATATAGGCACATATCCTTTGACCAGAGAAAGATGTGTTACATTTGGTAGATCAATAGGTTTATGACCTAATTAAGGTCTATACACAGACGTGTTGGTGTGCATACAAGGGCATAAGAGTAATATGATCTCTCAAAGGGATCATACATGTTAATTATTGAACCGGAAGACATGAGCTCACTCATGAGATATTGGGAAGAATCTAATTCCATGCACGGTCATCTCGCTTTGGAAGCTTGACTGAATTTATATGTATGATATATACTTTTGGAAAGTTTATGATCAACACATACGTATGATATATGTTTTTGGAAAGTATATGATCGATACTGACTCCTAATGATCGAATGAGAAACTTAATTATAAAACCCTGAAGTAGACAATATAAAATAGATATAAAACTTCGAGTTTATTCTGGGTCTTCTAGTATGCATGATGTACATGTATTAGGAATACCTGAGGGTGAAGTGGTCATAAACGATTGTATAAACATGACGCTTCCATTCATAGGAAGTGATGAAACATGTCTGGATTTTAGTGACTCCTCTCTGAAGAGAACTGATCTAATCTTGGTCCAAATGCTGGACATTGATCTGAATATGATTCAGATGCAATAAGAAGATTATTTGCGGTCTTGATTTAATCAAGCATCTATGAGAGGTCCGCAAGATCTAGATTTGAGATGTGATCTCGATATCCAAGTCACTATACGTGGAACAATACAATCGCTCTGTCCTTATCTCCAAGTATCCGCAGAGAAAGCGCATTATTCTTGAAAGAGTTCAAGGGTAATTTCATTGTTGATATTATATATCCCAGCATTGAGAAAATTGATAATTAAATGTGTTAATTATCATGAATAATATGAATTTGATTCATATTATAAGGAGAGTTATCTAAGATAACTAAATGTGATTTAATTATCAAAGATGTTAATAAGGCGAATGTGATTCATATTATCTGGGCATATGAGAGTAGAGATCCAAGATTATTAAATGTGATTTATTTATCATAGATATGAGTAATGTGGATAGCACTATACAAATTATTCATATATATTATAAATGTGATTTATAATATATAAGAGAGCATATTATGATATATTAATTAAATATTGATGTGAATGAGATTCACAATGGACAATTAATTGAAAATGTAATTTACATTTTATTTTGGGTTGTGAATGTGATTTACAATTTTCCAATTGAAAGATTGCAATATTCACAAAATAATCATGAATTATTTTTGTTGAATAATTTAAAAAGGTGTTGTTGTAATACTGGGAGATTTCTATGGAATAATGCAATCTCATGATATTACATAAGATTCCCACCAATTCCCATTGGGAAAGGGTGATGTAATTTCCATTCCATAATCTCCATGCTTGATTGATTTAATTTGGGACTAATTTATATTGATTTATCAAAATATTTTTAATCTAAATTAAATTAATTGTTGTTGTATTTTTACAACAAAATCTTGGCCATTAAAAGAAACACAAATCAATGTGAGCCATCGGATTTGTGTTGTCCATGGATTGAGATCCATGGATCCCAAAATACTATACAAGAAGAGGCACTCCTTGCTCTTCAAGTTATAAAAATTACAACAACAAAGTCTCTTTCTCTCTCTACACACCATCTCTCCCTCTCTCTATTGTGGTCATTCACCTTGATGCCCTAGAGAGAGTCCCCATAGTTGTAGCATCGTCGTAATGCTGCCGGATTGCTTGCTCATGGATCTCCATCTCCTTAGGTGTTCTCGCTCATGAAGAAGAAGCCGAATCTTGTGTGACGAGATCAAGAGATTCACCGCTAGGATCATCAACATGGATTGCAAGAAGCATGCATCTCATCAATGCGCTCCCAAGCGTCTCCATCGTCAGATCGGACTTGAGAGAGGAGGTCTCTTTGTTCAGAGACTCGATCGCAACCGCACTTCAATAGGTAACCCTAATACTTGTTTGTGATTTAAATCAAACTATCCGAGAAGTGTTCTTTGATCACGTGGTTTCATCGCATGAATTTTTTTAAAATTGCGCTGCCTCGAGCAACTAGTGCGACTAGTCTCTCTCGATTGCATATAATGCAATCCTCACGCTTACATGATGCACTTAAGGATCTCACCATATCCTCCAATTGGTATTGAATACTTAGGTTGGAGTTTTTGGATGCGATCCGTAAACTTAGGAAGACTAGGGTTTGTTAGGGTTTGCGAAAGTTTTATCACATTTCATTTTTGCATCACTGTTTAGTGAATATTTTTGTCCCTGTTTAAATTGTTTAAATATGAAAATAATATTTGAATCATGTTACCCATTAAATAAAAAAACCTTGGGATTTGAGTTTGTGTGATTTGGAACCCGTTTGCTCATGTTATGATCATTTTTGTGAACATGTATCCACTGTTTCGGGGACTGCGATTCTTGATGTAATTAAGGAGTTAATTGTGGTTTT
This sequence comes from Ottelia alismoides, assembly GCA_037367405.1. Classification (NCBI taxonomy): domain Eukaryota; kingdom Viridiplantae; phylum Streptophyta; class Magnoliopsida; order Alismatales; family Hydrocharitaceae; genus Ottelia; species Ottelia alismoides. The sequence continues at coordinate 1,081,417 of JAZKJV010005183.1, forward strand.
TGAAATACCTAGAAATATGTGTAAATCACTTGGGTTATGTTGTAAATCAAATTAGGAAACCTTGGAAACTTATTTTGCATGATTTGATTTAAATTGATTGAGATATGCTAATTTTAGTAAGTGAGGGTCACCGCTGGAAATTACTTTCCTAATCAAGAACCTTGTGATTATGATTTAATCAATTACTGAAATTAAATGGTCTAATTTTATAGAATTATGGATAAATATTTGTGGAATATTTGATGATAGTTATTTCCTTAAATGACATTACCTTAATCAATAATTTTTTAGATATGATCTAGATCACAAATTAGTTACTCTATCTACTTTCCAACAAATAAAGTTACTTGAATGGGATTTGGAGTTTGTTTAGCAAAATTTCTTATAATAAAAAATAGTTTTAATTATTACTACATGATATAACTTTGGTTAAAAAATCTATTATCATCTCAACAAAGTGATCGATTTTGCATTATCCTTTCCCGAGGTGGATATGGTGTCTAGTTAGGGAGCGTTGGGGTATAGGTTGCACCATGTACAGTCTGTCCCACTCATGTCAGTGTCGGCCATGAAAACAAGAAGGGTTGGTATCATGCTTGAGAAATCATGATGTATTTTCTAATTATTAAAATTTGAAATAATACATAGTTGAGATAATGCCATATTTCAAGTAACAATAAAGAATGTTTGTTGGATATTAATTGGATCATTGATTTAATGTGATTAGATTAATTGGAATCCAATTAAACTTAAAACATTCTATTATGAATAGAGTTTTTATTTCCCTTGAAAGAGTTAATTATGTGAATATGATTCATAATAATTAATTAAAATTTGAACATGATATGGAAGATCACAAAAGTGACATCTACGGTCTCCCATAAAGGCGAAGGGTTCCGTTGCCGGGGATTGTATGTAGGAGACGAGTGTTCGAAGTGATAGCTCCTACATGTAAGCGCATCTGTATTGGTCTCTTTACTTCTCGAACGAGTAAGGCTGTATGCGTAGTGACCCCAATATCGGGTCCTCATTATTGGGGCGATATCGGAATGCACATAGCAAGTACTAATCCTGTTGACGATTGGTTCAATTAATGACGGGTCAACGTCACCTTAGGGGTGATGGGCCCAGGTGTTAATGACCTAATTGTGAATGCAGGATGGACATGCAAGGCAGAATGTGTTCCTGCTTCTTTTTATCTGAGTTATAGGTTCTCATATTATTGGGATGCGATAAAGATAAGGAAGGAGATCCCAGATCTTGCTGAGATATAATGTAAGTGTATCTCTTACATTGAAAGTGATTAAGGGAATGAACTTTCAGTGTTGACAAGGCAAGACAACGTTGATATAAAAATTCCTAAATCAAAGTAATATATATATTTATATTTATATATATTTATGCAAATTTATTATTTCAAATAATCCTTCATTAAACCCACTCAATACTATACTAAATAATAACCAGTAAAATATCATGGATTGGATCCATGATCAAGATATTGAACTTGCACTTGGACCCATAATATATGTGGTTGCAATGTGCAAGTTTCCACATAATAATTAGGAATGACAATTAAATAGACAATAAAACTACAATCCTAGGGTTGTATGTCTCTATAATTTGGATCTCATCAAATATACTTTGGATGTGACTTGTCGATGATGATAATAAATGTCAATTAATCCTTATAAAATCTAAGAAGATGTTTTGGCATACACATGTACTCTAGACATTTAATCATGAATGACATGGTTCACTTCATCATGTAGAATGGTGGCTCGATAAGAGATGATGTACTCAAAATGTTTGAGTACCTACCTGATCCAAAATCTTTAAGAGTTAAGATGTATGCTGATATGATGAGTGTCATCATTCTACTATCTATACTCAATTCATTTATGAAGCCTTATAATATTAATATTGTATGAATTGAATGAAGTATGTATAAATGTTGAAATACTCTTACATTGAAATCTTTTGAATTCAACATAAGAGATACTTTATCTTATGCAATGATTGCTTATAGATGAAGAGAGCACAGTGGAAGCATGGGTCTGACCCATATGAGAAGGAAAGTCAAGGAGTTGATTGTACTCCTGCCATATGACAACCAAATAGTTGGATGAATGCCAATATTGCAATAAATCAATGTATTGATAGTGTGACTATCTAGACTATCTTTTATACTTAGAGAAGGACCTAGATAGTGCATCAGAATAATCTATATCTACATTTGATCTTTGAAATCGACTTACTTATTAGATAAGATTAGAAGTCTAATAATTGTATCTCTTTCTTCTAATGGCTTTTGCAATTGCTTGCATATGTTTTAGAAGACTAGAAAATTTGATCTTAAGTTTAATAGACATCCATGGATATTGATGCAATGGTTGCAACAATCTCTATTGGATAGGTAGACTTCATAATTTCAGTGGGAGAACCCTTAGTCTTAAAGAATGTCTCTATGACCTAGATATTAGAATACACTCATTGTTTATTTCTAAATGTTGGAAATAAACATGAATTCTGGAATAGAGCTATCATAAAGAGATATGATAGATATATTTCTGATAATAATATGACATCTGGTGGACTCTGCTAAATTTGAATATTAATGAATGGTTCATCAACCTTTCTAATACTAAAATTTTAAAACCTTCAAAGATTAAGAGGAGGATGAAGATCATTTGACAATGATATGGCAACAAACCTTGGACATATGTCTGTTGATGTGATTAATAGGCTTGTAAGAGATGAAACTTTAGAATGTCTAAAATTTCAAATCTTACATACTTGTGAATATTGTATTCAAAGTAAAATGCACCTTCTCTGGGAACAATGTTAGATGCCAAGGTATTCAAGATCTCATACATATTGATGTATATGAATCATCTATATCATAATAAACATTAATGATATGTGATATCTATTAATGATTTTTTATGATATGAGATTTCTTCTCTTCACCTAAGAATCCTTTTAAATGTTAAAATATTTCATATTTTTGGTTTAGAACAAAAGTTTGAAGGAAGATGAAATGAGTTTGATCTAACCTAGGTAACCTGTACCTATTAGATGAATTCAAAGAATATCTTATGGAGATATGAATATCATTCCTATCTTAGTCCTCCTAATACACCTAAACTCAATAGAGTTGTAGGGAGATAGGATTGGATCATGTGTGACATGATTTGATCAATGATTAATCTTAGTATAATTATCTGTTAGTTTCTAGGTATATATGTAGTAGAGACTAGAATATCTATCTTTGATAAGGTTACAAGCAAGTAAGCAGGAATCTAGCACAAGAGAGTGCTACTTCATTAGGAAAATAAAGGATGGTATTGAATACCTACTTTATGACATTGAGATTCTTAGAGGATGATTCTCTTGAGAATTAAGATGAAAATGAAGTAAAGGAACTCATTTAATCTTGAGAATATAATGAGGCTCCTAAAATTCGGAAACTAAAAGGACAATTAATGATGAAACACTCATAGCTCTTCAAATGAGTTTGAGGAAGTATTCCATGTGTCATAGACTTCTTAAAATAATCTTGATTCATGTGATGAAGCTTTTGAAGATCATGACATGGAAAGATGGATGTTAGAATAAAGTCTAAAGTAGACTTCATAAACAAGTGTTGTGTATGGACCCTAGACAATCCACCTATATGGGTAAGACCCATTAATGTGTTAATATATCTTCAAGAGAAAGAGAGAATCTGATGAGAAGGTAAAGACATTCAAATCATGGCTCGTATCCACTAGAGATACACACCAAAGAGAAGACATCGTTTGCGGTGAGACTTGCTTTTCAGTGACCTTGCTTAAACTAGTCATGATATTTCTAACTATAGCTACACAACTTGACTTTGACATCTTCAAGATGGAAGTCAATATCGCATTCCTCTATGAATACCTCTTTGAGGATATTCACATGAAATAGCTACAAGGCTTCATGGTTGAGGAAAGCAAGGTGTGCAAGATCAAGAAACTCCATCCATGGACTCAAATAAGCTTGTTGTAGTTGGTACATAAGATTTTATGAAATTATAAATTTTATGATTTTAGATGGAATCTTAATGAACCATATGAAATTAGTGGGAGTGCCATTTTGTTCATCATGCTAAATGTAGATGATATCCTAATCATTTGAAATGATATAAATAAGTGTTTATAATCTGGTTATTCCATGCCTCGAGATATGATCTCAAGGATACCTATTGGATCTTAGTTCTGAAGGTGTTCAGAAGAAAAAAAAGAGGGTATTAGGACCGCCACATTTGTAGTACACCTTGGACATATTCCATTCTTGGAAAACCCCAAGGAAGGCTTCATTACCTTAAGATATGGTACTGACCTATCTGAAGGGATAACACCTCAAAGAGTTGAGGAAATGGATGCTAAAATTGATTGTCCTTATGCATTAGTTATGAGAAGCTGAGTGTTTGCTAGATGTGTACAAAAGTCAGATGTCTACCATGCAGTAGGAGTATTAAACTGTTACTAATCCTACTATGGAGATAAAATACTTGATTGCAGTAATTACAATAACTTCAAAGAGGAGAAGACTTTTGAGTTAGTGATATCTAAGTCTTGTCATCAAGAACTTAAGACTTTATAGATAGTTATCTAAAAGCTCTTAATTACAGATACCTTAGGAGATAAAGATCTTCGAGAATAAGGGTATTCTAATAAGGATAATGGAAATTATATACTAGTTATAATAATTATTAATTTTTAGTGTCAAGGACACTATAACCGACAAGATTGAGTATTGTTGCATAAGATGCAACATTCACATTAGATGTGAATACTGTTACTGGGGGATATGTAAGTGCCGTAAAGAACTTGGCGTAGTCTCTCGAAAATAGAGTGATTGATTAGCTTACCTGGCTATTTTTCTAAATAGCTTATGATTGTCACATGAGTGTGGGTTTAAAGATTAGCCTATTAATGGCTCTTTGGGATAGTGGGAGATTGTTGGACATACGAGCTGATCCATTATGCAATAAATGTTATTGTGAATATCATTTTCCGATCGGAAATTAAGAGTAATTGATTTGCATAGTAGGTCCCTTAGTACAATTAGGGTTATATACCATGGCCATCCTGATGATCATACAACCGTTGATTCAATTACTGAATTATAGAGGCTGGTGCTTGAATGAATATCTAAAGAGTTAGATTGAGGACTCATCAAGCACCATCAAATGATTATGAAGTGAGCATCTCTAGCATGAGAAGGAGAAGGTAATCCTTTCTCTGAAGATTGATATCTGACTGACCTCTTGATGCAGGTCCTCTACATAGGAATAAAGATTCGGAGTTGTCAGATTAGTTAGGTCAAAGAGTTAAGCTAACGAGATCAAGATAATCAAAGACCTATGTCGTATACTGTCATGATATAGGCACGTATCTTCTGACCGGAGATAGATGTGTTGCTATATGTATGAGTTTGTAAATTTAGCAAACCAATAGGTTGATGACCTAATCAAGGTCTATACACTAGCATATTGGTGTGTATGTAAGGGCATATGAGTAATACAATCTCTAAAAGGAATCATATAGGTTCATTATTGAAGAAAGGCATGAGCTTGCTCAAGAGATATTGGGAGGAAACAAATTACATGCACGGTCATCGTGCATTGGAAGCTTGACTGAATTTGTAGGTTTGATATATACTTTTGGAAAGTATATGATCAACACCTAAGTATGATATATGCCTTTGAAAAGTATATGATCGATACCGACTCCCAATGATCGAATGTGAAACTTAATGATGAAACTCTAAAGTAGACAATATAAAATAGATCTAAAACTTCGGGTTTATTCTGGGTCTACCAGTATGCAGGATATAAATCTATTAGGAATACGTGAAGGTTATGTGATCATAAACGATTGTATAACCTTGACGCTTCCATTCCTAGGGAGTGATGAAACATGTCTGGATTTTTGTGAATCCTCTCAGTAAAGAATTGATCTAACTTTTGTCCAAATGTTAGACATTAATCTGAATATGATTCAGATGCAATAAGAATATTAGATTTGTGGTCTTGATTTAATCAAGCAACTATGAGAGGTCTGCAAGATCTGGATTTGAGATTAATCTCAATATCCAAGTCACTATACACAGAACAATACAATCACCATGTCCTTTTCTCCAAGTATCCACGGAGAAAGCATATTATCCTTGAAAGAGTTCAAGGGTAATTTCATTGTTGATATTATATATCCGAGAATTGCGAAACTTGATAATTAATTGTGATTTAATTATCATTAATAATATGAATTTGATTCATATTATAGAGAGTTATATAAGATAATTAAACGTGATTTAATTATCAAAGATGTGAATAATGTGAATGTGATTCATATTATTTGGGCATATGAGAGTAGAGATCCAAGATTATTAAATGTGATTTATTTATCATGGATATGAGTAATGTGGATAACACTATCCAAATTATTCATATATATATATATTATAAATGTGATATATAATATATAAGATAGAGCATATTATGATTTACGTTTGTTAATTAAATTTTGATATGAATTGGATTCACAATGGACAATTAAGTGAAAATGTAATTTACATTTTATTTTGGGTTGTAAATGTGATTCACGATTTTCCAATAACAAGAATGCAATATTCACAAAATAATTATGAATTATTTTTGTTGAATAATTTACAACAAGTGTTGTTGTAAATCTTGGAGATTTTCATGAAATAATGTAATCTCATGAGATTACATAAGATTCCCACCAACTCCCATTAGAAAAGGGTGGTGTAATATCCATTCCATAATCTCCATGCTTGATTGATTTAATTTGGGATTAATTTATATTTATTTATCAAAATATTATTAATCTAAATTAAATTAATTGTTGTTGTATTTTTACAACAAAATCTTGGCCATTAAAAGAAACACAAATCAATGTGAGCCATTGGATTTGTGTGGTCCATGGACTGAGATTCATGGATCCCAAAATACTATATACGAAGAGGCACCCCTTGCTCTTCAAGTCACAACAATTACAACAACAAAGGCTCTCTCTCTCTACATGCCATCTCTCCCTCTCCCTCTCTTGTGGCCATCCACCTTGATGCCCTAGAGAGAGTCCCCACACCGTAGCATCATCGTTATGCTGTCGGATTGCTTGCTCATGGATCTCCTTCTCTTCGGTTTGCTTCGATCGTGAAGAAGATGTCGGATCTTGTGTGACGAGATTAGGATATTCACCACTTGGATCATCAACATGGATTGCAAGAAGCATGCATCATCAACGCACTTGTAAGCATCTCCTCCATTAGATCGGACTTGAGATAGGAGGTCTCTTTGTTTAGAGATTTGATCGCAACCATGCTTTAAGAGGTAACCCGAATACTTGTTTGTGATTTAGATGAAACAATCCATGAAGTGTTCTTTGATCATGTGGTTTCATTGCATGATTTTTTTTTAAATTCCGCTGTCTCGAGCAACTAGTACGACTAGTCGCTCCCGATCGCATACGATGCAATCGTCACACTTTCATGATGCGCTTAGGGATCTTACCATATCCTTCATGGAGGGGCTTGTATATATTATATATATACTTTACCCATAGCTCGTGCTTTTACATATTTTCATATATATTATGCAATAATTACAAGATGGGTAAAAGTAAAAAAATAAAAAAGCATAAAAAAGTCTCTTTACTCTTTCATATCATCCTTGCATTCATACATCAAATAAAAAAATTTATCTGGAACCTCATATGCATTTTATAACATCTGCTTTTCATTTGCAAACCTAGCATATGCAAAGCGAAAAGTTATTGGGTTCTAAACCGAGTTATGAGTAGAAGTGGAGAGAGATCTTGACTTACCCTTAATCTACCTAATTTTAAGAGGAACTTCATCGAGAAAGAGGATTTTAGGAGCTTCAAGTCTTCTGACTTAATTCTTTGAGTTCCGCATGCCAATGTGCAGCCTTTGACACTTAGTGTCTAACCTGGTCTCCTAATTCTGGGTATAGCTTTTTAGCAGGGAATTAATATGTTCTCTCGCACTATGCACTTAGCTCAACCCAACGAGATTTTGGAAGACCATACGGGTCTCTTTTCCAGTAGCGTGGACATCTAAAGAACATAGTAAATAAAGCTTCGGAAAAGGATGGACAACTAGGCACAATTTTTCCTAAGACCAAAACATGGTCGGAAAACAAGATTTCATATCGTAGGGGCACAAAAGATCCATGCAGAGTTATCAAAGATCCATTCCAAAAGAAGAAAAACAACCAAATAAATATCTGACCAAAAAAGTCCAAGCTTCAAGAAAACCTGTAGATCTTGGTGGAGACTTGGCTAACCTGGCCGGCTTCACAAGGAGAGGTGACTACACTGGTCATTCTCCACTTCTTTTACCCTTCTTCTCAATTCTCCCCCTTTTTCAATTGTGAACACAACGCGACAGACCTTAAAAGGAAATACCTGAATCCCCAAGGATGAGTTATTGGGAGGGAGGTTTCCATGAAAGTCCGACATTCTTGATGAGGAGATCTAAAATCTTTCAAACACATGAGACTGATGTTCAATGTTCATGGGATATGCTTTGGGAGAAGGATTGATCTAAGATGACTTCTGAGCCGAATCAGTTACAATGATATGTGGAACATGAGGGTTGTTGATTTTAAAACTCTAATTCTCATAGAAGTTCCGCTATACTATTAATTCAAAGGTCGGGTCTAGCTCCATTCACCTTTTGTTCATGACTTTGGTATGAAACCCAAAATCATTTCACTTTTGCATTTAATTTTAGTTGCTCGCGGACGAGCAATGTTTAAGCATCGAGGGTTGATGAATATGTGATTCATCATACTAAAAGTTGAAAATAGAGCTTCATTCCCGAGTAATTAGCTTCATTTCATCATTATTCTGCATTTTTACCATTCATGCACTTAGAATTAATATCTGCATTTTAGCACTCATAATTGCATTCACAATCACCCTCACAAATGCACCTACCTTCATGTATTTTTAATTAATTCATGCTAAATCCAATTGACCACAAACCATCTTCATTGTTTACATATTACTAACAAGTTTAAAGTAAAAATACAAAAAATACTAACGCAAATAATTGGCCTGTGAGACAAAACTACAATTTCAGACTAAGATTAAAATGCTCATATCTTCTTCATACAGTGTCTGATTTAGGTATACTTACTTTTAAAGTAATATATATTCAAAGGCCTTTAAATCAAGGCCAATTTCATAAAAATCAGAGCCCGTATGTGGAAGTTGGGTTTTGGACCTCTTTTGTGCATTTTGTCTTTTACCTGATATTGACCTATTATTTTATGTACATAATTAACCCTTTTTCTTTTATGTTTTTTCCATTTATATTCTTTGATGAAAGTTTTATTAAAATCCACAAAAATTCAAACCCAAAATAAGACTGAAATCAAAGAAACCGGCAGAGTCTGAGTGTCTCTTATGACTCTATACAAATATCTCACTTTTTCAACTTTATTTGATTTCCCTATTTTATTATTTATTTAAAATAAAAAATAGAATATTGGGTAAATATTTATCTTTGTTTTTCTCGTAATTTTTCTCTTACTTAAAAATAACACAAAAATTACAAAACCCAAAAACATAGTTATTCTATGTACATAGAGTACCAAAAAAAATTCACTTTGTGATGACCTCTTTTTCTCTTAGTCCCTTCATAAAAGTTGTAGATCTCATCGAGACAAGCAATTTTGTGAAGAAAACTTTCTAATCCAAGCTCGTTTGATATTTCTTTCCTATTTATCGTCTAATTATATTCTATGATTTTTTGGGAGTGACATGTGGCAGCTCCAGGAGCCACCACGTGTCACCCATTTTTAGTATTTATTTATTTAAATTATTTTATTAAAAATTAATATATAAAATAATAATAAAAAATAATAAATAACAAATCCCATTATCCTCTCCGATCAAACCCCTCCCAGTCCCCCCATTTCTCTTCGCAACCTCTGCCCCCTATCTCGCTGCCGCCTCCAACCGCCGTCACACCGCAACCTTGCCCTCCTCATACGCAAACTTCACCACTCTCTTCCTATTTAATTCGTCACCAACTGACTGTCATGTCATCTGCCAGATCTGAGTGAGAGAGAGAAGCCGGTGACAGGGGTCTCCCATCTCAGGCAGAGCCTCCATGGCGCAATCCCAGAGAGCTTCTCGGAGCCCCTCGTTGGCTCCTATTAAAGTGAGAACCATGGAGAGGTCCCTGACCCTCCAAAATCCCAGGCGAATCCTCTCCTCCCTCGTCCATCCTTTCTTCCTCTATTTCCATTTTATTCCTCAGTTCTCGCCCTTCACCAACTTTACTAACAACTTGCCTTCATCATCATTCCGGCCTCCACATTTTATTATCCTCCTCATCGGTGCCACCCTCGCTATGCCCATGCCACGAGCTGCACCCATACACCCCTGACACGATAGAGCAACCCACGTACTCCTGCCGTGCAACAGTTGCCAGTGCCTCTGCTTATACATGTCACCTTAGACCTTCATCGCCACCTTCTGAAGCCTTAACCCAAGGGTATGCTCCTCCCTCTATCATCTGGGAGCTCTTCACCAACTATTCTCTGCTTGCATGAACCACTCCTCCTCTATGTGAGAGCCTCGAGGCACCCGTTGCTTCCGTGCTTTACCTCCTTCACCAGCGACGCCTACAGATCGCTCTGGACCAACTTCCTCACGCATCGCTTTCGCACCGTCATCAACAAATGGTTGAAGTGGTTCCTTCACCATGCCAACACCGCCGCGCATATGCATCCCCTCCTCGAGCCTTCGCCGACCTCTGCCAGTGATTTGCACAAAGAAGAAGGCCATGACTCTCCCAAGCGCTTACGTGACCTGCACCTCCCTTCCAGGAAGTTTGCAAGCGTACCCCCAAAGGATCGAAAATTACTGAAGGCCACCCTCATCCATCCAAGGTTCATGTGCTTTGCACGTGATCGATTTGACTTTTTTCGAAAAGCCCCTTAGAGGACTACCATTTGCGCCAGTTTCCAGCCATTCTAGGATCACATGAGGTGCACGCGACCACTGAAAAACTTTCATATATATCATCCAGCATATAGGTAATTACATTTAGATCCTTCCATTTTATTTTATTTTACAATCTGACCCCTCCATTTATCTATAATTTTGAACCTCTTTTTGCATGTATTTTTATTATTCGAAAATAACATTTTTTATCCATTAATTCTTAACATGTTGGCATGCTTGTGACATTTTATTCTTTATGGTTTAATTAATCATTAATATTCTTGTAGGAAACTACATATTTTACCCAATCTAGGTTCTGAAATTCATAGATAATTAATCGTTACTCCAAAAATTACCAAAAGTTTAGGGGACATAAAATTAACTGCTAGTTACATTGTACCCAAAAGTAATTCATTTGCATGCATATTTTTCTCTATAAAAATCATTTTGTGAATTGACTAATTAACTTTTAATAGGTATTAAATTCAACATTTTTAGGGTCTAGGACTAAATAACAACCTAAGGAGACAATTTCCTTCTTAAGTTCGACCTTGGACTTACCAAGTAAAAAACGTTGATCGCTCACTTTACTTGATACATAATATTAAGAAGTGGTTTTTGATTAACCCTTAATTGCCCGACTACAACAAACAAATTTCAATGTTAATTTCAACAGATTAACCGGGGTAATTTTGTTATTCGTCATTGATCTATAGAGTTAGATCATATAGGAAGATATAGGGTTGCGGATATAAAGAGTTAGATTGAGGATACAACTAGCATCGTCAAGTGATATTTAAAAAAGTCAATTCAATTTGAGAAGAGATGGCACCCTTGTGTAAAGATGGATATTTGACTGACACTCTTGATGTAGGTCCTCTGCATAGGAATAGAGACTCAGAGGTCTCAAATGAGTCAAGTGTAAGATTTAACTTGATGAGATCGATATGCTAAAGACCTATATCATATATTATCACAAATATGTATACATCCTTAATCTGGATATATATATATGTATATATATATATATTTATGTATGAGTTTATATTTGATAGACCAATACAGCGATGGCCTGACAAGGTCTATATACTGGCGAGCTGGTGTGCATATAAGGAAATATGAGATGTATGATCTGATAGACCTGTGAGGCCCCATGCGAACCATTTATACAACAACTGTTATTATAATCTTTTGATATATCAATAAAAGTTATTGATTTTCACTCATTCTCTAAGATTAAATGAATGAATGCACTTATAAAGCCCCTTAGTACAATTAGGATTTTGTACCATGGCCATGTTAATAGTCATGCAACTGCTCATTCAATGATTGAATCATAAAGGCAGTGCTTGGATGATATCTAAAGAGTTAGATTGATGACTCATCACTCACCATCAAATGATTATTGAAAAATGATCTTCTGCTTGAGAAGGAGATGGAAATACTTCTCTAAAGGTTGATATCTGACCGATCTCTTAATGCAGGTCCTCTACATAGGAATAGAGTTTCGGTGGTGTCAGATAAGTTAGGTCAAAGAGTTGACTTAAGGAGATCGAGATAATCAAGACATATGTCGCATGCAACCATGATATTGACATGCATCCTCTGACCGTAGACAGTTGTATTACTATATGTCTAAGTATGTACATTAGGCATACAATTAGGTTGATGACCTAACCAAGGTCTACACATTGGCGAGCTGGTATGCATACAAGGGCATATAAGTAATACAATCTCTCAAAGGGATCATACATGTTCACTACTGAATCGGAAGACATGTGCTCACTCATGAGGTATTGAGATCGATTAAATTCCATGCACGGTCATCTTGCTTTGAAAGCATGACAAGAATTTGTAGGTATGATATATGCTATTGGAAAGCATATGATTGATACCAACTCACGATGACCGAATGATAAACTTAATGATAAAACAATGAAGAAGACAATTTAAATATGATCTAAAACTTCGAGCTCATTCTAGGTCTTCCAGCATGCAAGATATACGAGTATTAAGAATATTCGAGGGTGATGTAATCATAATGATTATATAATCATGGAACTTTCATTCTGAGGGAGTGATGAAACATGTTTGGATTTTAGTTACTCCTCTTAGAAGATTAGTAATCCCATTTTAGTTCAAATATTGGACATTGATGTGATTGTAAATCAGATGCAACGAGAAGATCAAATTAATGGTTTGATGTAATTAAACATCTTTAGGAGGTTCCCTGGATCTGGATGTGAGATAAGATCTCAATATCCAAGTCACTATACATGGAATGTATAATCGCCCTATCCTTATCTCCAAGTATCTGTGGTGTAGGCGCATTGTTCTTGCAAGTGTTCAAGAATAATTCTATTGTTGACAATATATATGAGCATTGGAAAATTAGATAATAAAATATGATTTAATTGTCATGATGATTCATATTATTTGGACACATGAGAAGAGTCATCTAATTATCAAATATATGATTAACATGGATATCACTATCCAATAATATCATAAATATTAGAAATATGATTTATATTATCTGGAGAGATTTTATTGTAAATAGTACCTACAAATTAAATGTTAATGTCAATTGGATTCACATTGTATAATTAATTGTAATGTAATTTGCATTTTATATTGAGTGGTAGGATATTATTCATAATTGTAATTGGCATGATTGAAATTTTCAAAAAATAATTTAAAATTATTTTGGTGAGAATTTTAAGTAGAAAAAGTTCTTGCAAACATGTGAAAATTATGTTGATATTTGAGAATCTCATCAATATGGAAAGAAGGAGGCTCCACTCCTTATTAGGAGTGCACGACCACAATGAGAACGACCCCTTGGTGGACGTCCACCCTAATGAGGAAGGAAGCTCTCCTTTTTTCTTTATTATATACATTGAATTTATTTAATTGAATTTGAATTTGTTGAGTATTATTCATTTGGTTTATTTTCTTTTAATTAATTAATTGTTGTTGTAAATTTATGAAAAAAAATCATGGTCATTGATTTGGATTAGGAATGCATCTCCATCATACAATTTGTTATTAAAGAAAGGATAGACCTAGCTCTTTCTCTCACAACAATAAGAAAGCAACAAATTTCTCTCTCTCTCTCTCTAAATATTGTGTCCATCCACTATTGACATTGAGAGCATCACCGTCGTCGCATCGCTTTTGTGCTATCGGATCGACTGCTCATGGATATCCATCTTCTTCGGTGCTTCTTGCTCGTGAGGAAGGCTACTCATTTCGTGAGACAAAATCAGGAGGTTCTACGCTTAGATTGTCAACTCAGATTTTGGGAAGCACGCATCCCATCCATGCGCCTGCAAGGCATCCACCCTTGGATCGGACTCCAGACAAAAGGTCTCTATGTTTAGAGACATGCGATCACAAACACACTTCAAGAGGTAATATTATTACACATTTGTGATCTTGATGAAATTATATGAGAAAGGTTCTCATGTAATGTGGTTTCACCTTTATAAAAATTTTAATTTTCGTTGCCCTTTGCGACTAATATGACTAGTTGCTCTTGATCACATATGATGTGATCTTCGTATTTCCGTAATGCGCTATGGCCTAAGACCTAGCCTTCAAGTGGTATCAGAGCCTTAGTAAAAGGTCTTGGATCTGATTCAAACCTTAAGAGAGTGAGGTTTTGTATATCAGATGCTCGTGGACTTGTAGTGTATGCATAAGATGCTTGTTTCGAATTGTTTTTTGTTAAAAATGTAAAGCTACCACTTATACACTGTTTAAATGAATTTTTTGGGTATTTAAAATGTCTTTAATGTCTAAATATATCCCCAAAATATTTGCCAAAGGTTGGCATCAAAGGTGCATTAATTTGATTCGAAAAAATCCCGTAATAATTTTTTTCATGTACACTGATCTATAACAAATTCTTATTTTTTATTATTTTCCAGTCATGAAATACGTTGAAAACACATTAATTAAGTAGAGAATTAAACTAGCAAACTGCTCGAATTTATTCACGTGATTCTGACTACATTCGCTATATATATTCCATATTTAGTGGAGACGGGTCGAAAGATGATTGGATCACCACAAGAACTTTATTAATGTGTTTATCATTTAATGTCAATCAATAACATTATAAATTTACCATTATTAATTAATGCTTCACATATTTATGGAAATATTTTAATTAAAAACATCAATAACCATTGAATGAATGTTTCATAACAAAATCCTATTTTAACCTAAACTAGTTGTAGGACAAAATTTACATGCAAAATCAAAAACATACTTGTTTGATATGACTAGAACTTTAGAATATTTAAAAATATTTTCAGGATGTGTAACATTTCTGAGTGTATACCATATAGTATCATGCCAGTCCTCAAAGGAATGATCGATAAAATTGCAAGTACATTGATTCAATTTGTATTGTTTTGAATCGGGATAGTGAATGTGTCTAAATCAGGAATACTGGATTGGTTTCTTAATTATTGCCTTGCATGTCAAGGAAATACTCCCTCCTAATATTACTCGTGCATTTTGGTCAGATCTATTTTCACAGAAAGGGTAATATGAGTAAGTCAAGTTGTACTCTAATTGTTAAAATAATAAGATAATACGTACTTGTGAAAGATAATACTATATAGTAATATCAAGAAAATCCTAGTCAAAATGAATATGATTCATAATGATTAATTAAAATTCGAATGAGAATGAAGGATCATATAAATGACATATATGGTATCATGTCAAGAAGGAGGGATTCGTCATAATTGATGGTATGCTAGAGACATCTATGCGAAGTTGTAACTTTGACGTTCAAGCACACATGGATCATGTTCTTTGCTTTTCGAAAGAGTAAGGCCCTATGTGCAGTGATCCCAATATTGTTCCTCGCATAATTGAGGTAGTATTGGATTGCACATAGCGAGTTATATTCCTATTGATGGTTAATTCAATTAACAACGGGTCAACATCATCTTAGGGGTGGTAGACTCGGGTGTTTAAGACCGAATTGGAAAATACAAGTTGGACTTGCTTCCTTTACCCAACTTATATTTTCTCATATTATTTGGGTACAAAAAAGGTAGAATGGAGATCCCACATATAGCTAGAGATATAGTGGTAAGTATATCTCTTGCTTTGAAAGTTTAATAGAGGAATATACTTTAAAAGTTTAGAAGGAAAGAATACTTTGATTTAAAAATCCTTAATCAAAGAATTTAAATTTGAATATATAATTATTTACATGTTCTAATAAGTGCATCCTTAATACCTGACATGAAATCCATGAACCCGCTCAGCAAGCTTCTGGAGGTCAACCAAATAACTGGACCAAATTATTCAGACTGGATCCATAACTTGGAGCTTGTTCTTTCTACGGAGCTCATCGGCTATGTGATCACCAAGAACAATCACGTGAACCCTACAACATTATAAGAACTGAAGTACAATGAAAAATATAGTGATGATCATTAATTATCTAGGTGTTATATTCTAGGTTCTTTGTCTAATGTGCTTTTGAAGCAACATGTGAACATGGATATAGCTCATGACATATGCTGAATTTGAAAGAGATGTTCGGTGACATAAACCGCACTCAGCATTACAATACCATGAAAGAACTTACTCTCTATAAGATGTAGTATGAACTTCAGTTCGAGAGCATGTAATGAGAATATTTGGTTATCTCTCGGAACTGGACACCTTTGGGACATCGATGGATACATATATGCAATATGACTTCATTTTGTTGCCTTTACCCAAGTCTTTCAACAACTTTATGGTATCGTACCACATGAAAAAGTTGGTCTTGACTAATGCTGAGCTTAATTCTTCATTGAATTCCACTAAGGATGTCTTGACAAAAGAGAATCCCATTGATAATGCAATGGTTGAACATGTCAAAGGAAATGTAGTCGGAAGTATGGGGTTCAGAGGGGTCCAGTTCTGAAGAAAAAGAAGAAGAGTCAAGATATTGATTCATATACTATTAGAGACATATGTGGAACCTCACAAAGAAGTGAGGATGAAGTTCAGACACTGATTTTGAAGCGTAATGCTATTAGCACAAGATCAATGAATCGAGCCAAATTAGAAGATCGAAGTCCATAAAGAGAAACATGACCCAGAGGGCACCTTTGTCAAGAGTCAAACTTGGTCAGGAGAAGTTTCTTCTCTTGTCTCCCATCATCAGTTGCTGCCATAGAAAATCAAAGTCAACTAAGGAATAAAAAAGACTGCTTCTTGATCCTCTCGTTCTATACAACGACCTTGATCGTGCTCTTTCTTTTTCATATGCACTTTTAGAAAGCTATACACGTACAAGGATCAATCTAGTCAAGCACAACAATCCCCCTTGATTGTCTTAGTTCTGTCCCTTGATGTCAAGAGGTCTTTCCAAAAGTGTTGGGGATACTAAAAGACATAATGAAATCAATAATGATTTTCCTCTCTTTCCTGTCCTTGATCCCGAGTGTTCCCATGCATCTAGTCTAGCTTTGTCTTGATGGGACCTACGTTTGGACTAAACAGACATAGGTTAGGACTTAACTAATATGGGCAGAGACAACTTGATCCTCTTGAGACTATTATCCATGTATGGTGTGTTTTAGAGCATCTGGAGTGAGCCCAAGCAAATAGGAAGATGGATACAATCAGTCCTTGGGTATATTCGTCAAATATAACATTGAAACCAATTTTCTCATAGGATGTAAAATTACCTAGATCATTGATTCTAGTGCTTCAATTCATGTATGCAATTTGTTTCATCTGTTTTAGGAAACTAGAAAACTCAATGAAGGGGACATAGTCATCCAGATGGGAACCGATCAAATTGTTGTAGCAGTCATCGTCAGGATATGCGGACTATCATTATTTAGTGAGAGAGTTCGTCAAGAATATCATGGACATGGTCCATTCAATGATAAGTAAAGCACATTTATCTCTTAGTTTCTAAGGATATGCAACGGAGATTGTAATATATATCCTTAACAAGATTTCTAGCAAATCTGTGCCCAAAACTCTTCATGAGTGTTGGTTTGGAACCAAGCCTGGTGTTAGACACTTGAGGATTTGAGATTTCTTGGTCCATGCAAAGAACATGGAAGCAAGTAAGCTAGAATGTCTCGCTAGCGAGTGCTACTTCATTGGATATATAAAGGACAATATTAGATACCAAATTTACAACCCTGAGACTCAAAAGGTTTCATCTCTAGAGATGTAAAATTCACAGAGGATGCCTTCCTTAAGAGTCAAAACAAAAATGAAGAAAAGGAACTCATTGAATCCCATAAGGATATTAAGCTTCCTGAACCAGGAACTGAAGATGTAAATAAAGATAAACCATATGTACCTCTTCAAAGGAGGTTGAGGACGGTTATACCACCTGAAAGGTATGGATTACATGCATAAAGTGAAATTGACAATGATCCAACTTCATTTACTGAAGCACTCGCGGATCATGACATGGAAAGATGGATACTAGCAATGAAGTCTAAAATAGACTCCATGTACAAGAACGATGTATGAACCCAAAAGGATCCACCTAGAGGGATAAAACCCATTGAGTGTAAATGGATCTTCAAGAGAAAGACAGGTCCTGATGGGAAGATATAGACATTCAAGGCACGACTCATAGCCAAGGGCTACACACAAAGAGAAGGAATCGATTACGATGAGACATTCTCTCCTATGGCTATGCTTAAATCCATAAGGGCATGCTATCTATAGCTGCATATCTTGACTACGACATTGATGAATCTCTGTATCATCATCTTTATTCTATCATTTTGGCCTTAAAACCCTAGTAAATGCGTGTAAATAGCATTAATTTAGGCATTTTATCATTCGTGCATTATTGTGTAAACATTGTATAAAACACTGTTTTTAATACCAAAATTATAGAATAAAGAAAAGAAAATAAAAAGAATAAAATATGAAAATATTTTATGACCCGAAACCCCGAGACCTGGGCATCTCGATGACTAGGTCGACAAGGAATAAAGTAGGGGGGAGATAAGAGACAAAATCAATAAAAATCCCTTTTATTTAATTCATTCTTTATTCATTTTTAGGACCTATTTTTAGTTCCACATTTTGTACCTCAAATAAAGAAACTTTCTACATGAAATCTGTAGCTAATTAAATGTAGAAAAATACAAAATTGATTTCATACAAAAAATGCACAGATAACAAGTTATAATATGAATAAGTTTCCAAAATCCCAACTTCCCAAACCAGTATCTCTCAAATAAAAACTCAAAATCTATCAAAATCACCTTTAATTGTATATAACTTTAAATAATATATTTAGTGAAGGTGGTTTCATATTTTTTGGAGTTACGGTTTGAAGTTGCATTTTGGACCCCTATTGTATATTTGTACCGGTTAAAATATTCATTTTATTCATTATTCATTATTTCTATACTTTAGTATTTTTATAATTTTGTAAATATTATTTATAATATATGTGTATACTAAAACAATAATAAAACACTAAAGAAAATATGAAAATAAAATACTTGTATCAAAAACATAGATGAAATATGTATACTTATACCTATATAGATAGTACAACTATTTATTTACTTGTATATAATACATCAGAAAAATAAAAATATATTTAAGTTCATAAAAATAAGATATAAATATATAAAATAATAAACAAAATTAATAAAATTGAATATACAAACTAAAAATAAAACATTAAAATATATAGATAAATATACCTATATAGCTCATAAAAGGTAACTTATAATTCTAAACCTCTCAAAAATAAATAAAAATCCTAATAAATTACTTCATAAAATAATAAATATTTTTTATTTAATAAAATAAAATTAATAAATTCTTTTATTATTTTTAAATGATTTTACAAATTATTTTTCCGGGATTTTTCCTTGTTTGTCTACGTGGACCAACCGGGAGGGCCCGAGAGTTGACTGCGGGTCAACTCTCTGACCTGCCTCCTACACTCGTCAGACCTTGTTTTTGCCCTATCTTTGTAGATTTTTTAGGTCGAATCTTTCACCATTTCGTGTCGATGCCTTCTGCATTTTTTCTCCTCGATAATCCAGCATGCACGCCCTACTTGGGCGACACATCGTTGCATCTTCTGACATCGCTCGATCTTGGAGCCGCTCGACCACCTTGTTCGAAACCCCCCATCTTTCCCCTTCGAGTTTTGAACTGCTTTTGACCGTTTTTCCCTCTTTTTGGCGAGATCAGGACTGGAGCTCGCGATAGGAGCTCCTCCTGCTCCTTGGAGCCGGGTTAGGCGTGTCGCAAGTTGGTCTCCACCATATATGGCCAAGGTAACCTTCGAGGTACTCATCTCAGGAATACCAGCCTTTGAGGTCATTTTTCTTTATTTTTCTTGCGGTTTTTATTCATCGTAGCTTTAGGAACCTATCGACGCCTTCCATTTTGACAGAAACCATCCGATATCCTTCATCGCCCACTCGCTGGAGCTTGCTCCGTCGAGCTCCGACTCCGCAGCCCATTCCATCCCTTTTTATCCACTGGAGGGTCGCGGCATTTTGCCTGCGACCCTCGTAACACTTCCCGCAACTCTTTAAAGAAGAAGATTGCTTGGAGGCGATTTTGCACCACGTCGGAGGCTTCTTGAGTTCCTTCTTGACTTCGCTGTTGTAGTAGCGCTCCTGAGGTTGTCGGCCGATGTTGATGCCTGTATACACAGAAGGACCATCGAAGGACCATCAGGCACCATTTTTGAGCACGAAAGCCCGCCGGAGAGGCACGATTTGGCCGGTGGAAGACCGCTACGGCGGACCTTCTTCTCGGTTCCTCCTCCTACCTCTACCGTCGTTGGATGAAGGCTGGCATCCCAGGCAAGCATCTACTGTCGGATCTGCCTCACCCTCGGCCATTGATCTCCACCTACGGATCTGATCGTGACCGTTGCTCATGAAGCGGTATCGGGTGTCCGGATTTTGACACGTGTTTAAGTCAGCCGCCTAGTACCGTTCGATCGCCAGGCCTTGGGTATTTTGCACGTTTTCCCTTGGGCAATTTTGTATTTAATAATTAGGACATAAACTTTCATCTGCAGTTTTATAAATTTGTAAAATTTATGAGTCACCCCCTGAGCTTTCCATTATTATGTTTTCGTCCCTAGCCACGTCATCTGATGTTACTGGTGCACGTAAGGGCTGACATTTTGCACCTAGGACCCCTGGGCATCTTTGTATTTCTATTTAAGTCCTCAAACATTTTTATGCAGTTATAAATTTTCTGGTAATTTTGCATTTTATCCCTCAGGTTTTTGAAAATTACATATAGTTCACCGCCAGGCGCACATGCCTATCACGCGTGACTTGGCAATTTTGCCGGGCCACCCTTGGGGCTTTTGTTATTTCTGTTTGGCCTGAGAATTTTTTTATGCATATAAATTTATGGAAAATTTACACTTAGGCTCTCACTATTTCTAATATTTACAAAAATGCCCTTGCTAGTATTGTAGTTTCTCTTTGTTGTTTCTATTTAATTCATGCATATATAAATCTCTAAAAAATCCAATAAAAATATCATTTGTTCCTGTTGCATCATATTTGCACACAAATGTTTTTATTGTTCATTTTGAAGCATAATATTATTTATAAAAAATAAAAAACATGCACTTTTTATCCCTGTTTGCATTATAAAATCCATAGAATTTTTAAAACCTCTTTGAAAAATTCCTAAAAAATATATTTTGTTTATTTCTGCTTTTATCTTCAGACCAAAATAACAAAAAATATAAAAGAAAACTCATAAAAATTACAAAACCCCTAAAACCTTATAAACATATACAAAATCCATAAAAATCCAAAAAATACAATTTCCGTTCCTGAATTTTATTTATTTCATTATCTTTATTTTAAAATTTATTTCGAGAATTTTTGCCTCTGTTAGATATTTTCATCTCCTTTTTAGTTTCGGATCTATATTTTATTCCCTGTTTTGAGTATTTGTGACTTTAAAAAATACCACAAAAATTAGCAAAAATACAATAAAATCACAAAAACATCATAAAAATATAGAAAGCCCAAAAATATTTTATTTCCTGTATTTTGAATATTTTTACCTACTTTTATCTCTCTCTTACTTCTCTTGTATATATATATATATATTATATTTTTATATTCTTATTAAAGGAAAAATAAAAAATAAAAAATAAAAAATAAAAAGAAATATAAAATCAGAAAATTATAAATCAAAATATAAAAATATAAAATCAAAAAAATTAAAAAAGTAAAAACCCACAAAAAATAACACATATAGACAACTTGGTCACAATCATTTTGAGCACTTATTGCCCTGATCTACTTCTTGCTTCCTGTGTTCGATGCTCTACACATACTTGCACATACACATCTTTGTTGTAGAGTTATAATAAATTTTAACTCTGCACATTTACTTTCATTACTTGATTTATCTGTTGTGGGTTAATTGTTGTTTTAATCTGGATTTAGTGAGCGGTTGCCTCAGTGACATCGTGGTTCCTCCATGTGTGGACTACTTTAGACCGCACGATTTTTCGGTTAAATAAATAGCGCCATTTCCAGGGAGCAATACCACTTAGATTGGGATTCATTTTCTGATTGTGATTATTTGTCTAGATTTTTGACTTATTTATTTGCTCATTTATTTGATATAATTGTTGATTTATCTAATCACCTTCTCTTGTTGACTTTGTGCGAGGAATCACAGATCGAGGGAGGCGCTCTACCCTAGGCGCCTATGTACCACGTGAGGGCGGAGTGAGTTTCTGACCTAGCACCAAAGGAGGCGAGGAGGACTTGAGAAGACAGTCACACTTTGAGCATTTTCGTGCACTCATTTACTTGTGTGAGAGAGACCTATTATTTGAGTACTCCAAACTCTGGACTTTCGGGTCACTTGGGGGCTCACCATGGATTTCACAGTTTTCTTCGCATTTTCTTTTGTGTGATTGAACCCTTAGTCTTAGGATTGCTTGCGATAGATTAAGGCCAAACACTTAATATATTTGCCTGCACCTATAGTCTACGTTTGGACTTAGTCAAATTTTGAATTGCTTCTCCATACAACACTTGCAGGACCCATTGTGGTGGGCACCGAGGAGACTCCAAGACCGGAGGGTATCCTTGAAAACGCCATCATTTCAATTCAAGGAATGAGTTACAATATCAATTTTGTCGTATTATCCATGCACAGGGGAGCATTCTCCAATCATCCCGGGATGACCATTCCTCACCTCTGCGAGGGTCGTTATTGATTATGGATTAAGAGAGATTCACTTCCATCCTATTGACGAGAGTGAAGTGTTGATCACCGCAGCCACTGCTGATTAGAAACCTGTACCTGATGTGACTATACCTATCTTGTCTGACCCTGAGGACCATGACCTTGATGAGACTATCCGAGAATTTTACTGCTTATTGGATTCCAATGAGACCCGAGAATTCCTCCCCATGGAGGAAGACTTGGAAAGCATGTACATCAGAGTTCCTTCTTCTAGGACTTTGCATTGTGTTGATGACATTCGCATGATTTACATGATCGACACCCAAGAGCAGAGGGCAGATTCAGAGACTAGACATGACGGACATGATTTGACTACTTTCACTGATGAGTCCATTCCTGTTCACTTGGATTAAGATAAGACTAAGGACAAATTTGATCTTGTTGCTTTTATTCAGGAACTCGAGCCTTTTGATGAGAAATATGATACGATTGAGATTGTAGAGGACGAACATAGTTTGACTACTTCCACTGATGAGTTTGTTTCTTTTGGTTTTGACCTGGACGAGACCTCGCAGGATGACATTGACTACACTTCTTCCGATGATGATGAGTTCGTCCCATTTCACTTTGATATCAGCGAGACGACCAAGATCAGACCTAGTCATACTTCTTCCACTGATCCATCTGTGCCTTCACACCATAGGACCACCGAGGACATACGCCCTGTAGACTCTGATCGGTTAGTGTCATCTGAGGACCTCGATGTTGACCTACACCTTGAGCGATCTTGCAAGAAGGTTTGCTTTCGACCTTCTTGATTATTTGTATATCCTTTCTATTGTATATTCTCTTTTGTTTACCTCCGTCCTCTCCTGTATCACTCATCCACCCATTCTCGAGTTTGCCTTGCTTAGGACGTACCTTGTCCTAAGTATAGTGGGGTGGATGAGCTGAGTGTTCATTCATCGTTCCGTTTCATCACTCTCGTTGTTGCCTATACTTAAGGCTTATTTTACCATAAGTATAGGGGGAGTGATGTGTACATCCTTTTCTATATTTTTCCATATCCAGATCTCTTTTCTTCTTTTCCTCTTCTATATTCTTTATCTACCGAAAAGGTGTCACCCCTTTTTGTTAGTCTTCTATACATAAGACGTACTTTGTCCTAAGTATTGGGGGTGTGCACCCCGATGTCTCTTCTGTTCTTTGGTCCTCTCCACTGTCTACTATTCTTGTATACATAGTTAGGGATATCTTACACTAAGTATAGGGGGAGATAGTATGAGTACGATCTATTCATTCCCACCCTTGACCCTCCCTACTTTATATACAGTCTGCTATACTTCTCAATTCATTCAAGTATAGGGGGGACAATCAACTTCTTATTCATTCATTTCTCTATTCGTTTATTCTTTAGAATTTTTCTATACTCGGTATGAGTTATGTCTTCTCTTTTCCTCTCTGATCTATGAGGACATAACTCAAGCTAAGTATAGGGGGGTCGTATATACTCTGTATATTCTTTAGCCATAACTCGTACTTTCATATTTTTATTAATAATTATGGCTAATTACACTACCAAATTCATTAAAAACCCTTAAAAAATATGTTAATTATTCCTCAAATTATTTTGTAGTTACTGATTAATAAATTAGGTGAAAATAATTTTTGCAAAATGTTTGAAAAATAGTTTGAGAATCCTTTTGAAAAATCTTTCGAAAACTATTTGGAAAACATTTTGTTATATGTCAACCTTCATAAAAAATTTTATTTGAAAAAATTATTTACTTTGTGTGAAATAAAAATGTTTGAAAAATGATTTGCAAATGTTTTAAAAAATGGTTGCAAAAATATTTTGAAAAATCTATATGTACTGTTTGAAAAGCCTTTGCAAAATGACTTTTAAATGTGTGTCCATGTCGTAAAATTGATTGTAAAAATTATTTTGGACTATAGTTTAAAAAAAAATATGTGTGAGAAAGCTTTTAAAATAAGTTTGAGGAATATATACATCTCAACTAAAAGTCTTTATGTACATAGCTATAAAATTGATCACTTACTCTTGTAAATTATTAAAATCAACTTCTTGTAAATATAAGATACATTCCCTGTGTAAATATTTGTACCTAGTTTTTAGCCAAAACCTTTTGTTTTCAAAAATCCCAAAAAAATTTGCAAAATTAAAAATACTAAAAACATTTACAAAATACTTTTTGAAAATATAAAAAAATGCATATGCATCATGTTTTCAAAAATCCATAAAAAGTTCAAAATATTGAAAATAACATCACAAAAATATTTTCTGCATTCTGCATAGCATTTGCATAGCATTAGCATCTTTCGAATTGAGTTTGATAATTGAACAAGTCCAAGTAAAATCCGGAGATTTGAGCTTGGTTGGACCTTAAAATACACCTAATCAACAGGAACCTTATAGGAGATGGAATTGAGGTACTTCAGCTCTTGCTGACTTAATTCTTTGAGGATCACATGACTTGGTTCAATGAATTCATGACTGCCTAAGTAGAGTATTTCGGAACACACGCACGACTCTTGTTGATAATGACCTAACTTGGACACCTGCACCTTTCACTTGGCTCAATTCAGTTGGAGTGGTGCGGGGGTTGAATTTGCTGGTATGAGATGCACACAAGTGGAAACATTTGTCCTCCCCTTGGGAGGGAAGTGACCCCAACCCGTCTGGTGATGATGAGTTTTGAGGATAGGAGAGTATGGGTTGCAATAAAGCTTCAAAAGAGGGATATTGTACTGGCTCAAGAGGAAAAACTCCTTATGTAAATGTTGCTGTGAATAGTATTTCAAAAAAAAGAAGCAAAAAGAAAAAACTCCAAAAAAGTGGACATGCCCGTATAAAAATACAAATGCATGCCGGAGTGTATATATTTGTATAGTCAATAAGAAAGCTTGAGCTTCAAAGTCAAATTATGTGAGCCTGCAGCTGGATGACTTGACTAAACTTAAATCTCTGTTTCATCATCTTTATTCTTCATTTTGGACTTAAAAACCCTAGTAAATGCGTGTAAAAAGCGTTAATTTAGGTATTTTATCATTCTTGCATTACTATGTAAATATTGTATAAAACACTATTTTAATGCCTAAATTATAGAATTAAGAAAACAAAAAGAAAAATAATAAAATATTGCAAATATTTTCTGACCCGAAACCCCGAGACCAAGGGATGTCGATGACTAGGTCGACATGGAATAAAGTAGGGGGAGATAAGGGCTAAAATCAATAAAAATCCCTTTTATTTAGTTCATTCTTTATTTATTTTGGGACCTATTTTTAGTTCCACATTTTATACCTCAAATAAAGAAAATTTGTACATGGAAGTTGTAGCTAATTAAATACAAAATAATACAAAATTGATTTCATACAAAAATAATGTACATATAAAATTTTATGATCTGAATAAGTTTCCAAAATCCTAACTTCCCAGACCTGAATCTGCCAATTAAAACTCAAAATCTATCAAAATCACCTTTAATTGTATATAACTTTTAATAATCTTTTTAATAAAGGTAGTTTCATATTTTTTGGAGTTACGGTTTGAAAGTTTAGTTTTAGACCCCTATTGCATATTTGTACCGGTTAAAATATTCATTTTATTCTTTATTCATTATTTCTATAATTTCGTATTTTTATAATTTTTAAATATTATTTATAAAATATATGTACATAAAACATGAATAAAACACTAAAGAAAAAATGAAAATAAAATACTTGTATCAAAAACATAGATGAAATAAGTATACTTATACCTATAGAGATAATACAACTATATATTTAATTGTATATAGTACATAAGAAAAATAAAAATATATTTAAGTTCATAAAAATAAGATATAAATATATAAAATAATAAAAAATTAATAAAATTAAATATTCAAAATAAAAATAAAACATTAAAATATATAGATAAATATACCTAAATAGCTCATGAAAGATAACTTATAATTCTAAACCTCTAAAAAATAAATAAAAATCATAATAAAATACTTCATAAAATAATAAATATTTTTCATTTAATAACCTAAAATTAATAAATTCTTTTATTATTTTTAAATGATTTTACAAATCATTTTTCCAAGTTTTTTCCTAGTTGGTCCATGTGGACCAACCAGGAGGGCCCCAGAGCTGACCGCGGGTCAACTCTCTGACCCGCCTCCTGCACTCGTCATACGTCGTTTTTGCCCTGTCTTTGCGGATTTTTCGAGGTCGAGTCTTTCACCCATTCGTGTCGATGCCTTCTGCATTTTTTCTCCTCGATAATCTAGCATGTACGCCCTATGCTTGTCTCTGGCGACGCATCGCTGCATCTTCTGACATCGCTCGATCTTGGAGTCGCTCGACCACCTTGTTCAACCCCCCCATCTTTCCCCTTCGAGTTTTGAACCTCTTTTAACTGTTTTTGCCCTCTTTTTGGCGAGCTCAGGACCGGAGCTCATGATAGGAGCTCTATCAGCTCCCTCGAGCCGGGTTAGGCGTGTCGCAAGTTGATCTCCACCATCTCCAGCCAAGGTAGCCGTCGAGGTACTCATCTTAGGCAAACTAGCCTTTGAGGTTGTTTTTCTTTATTTTTCTTGCGTTTTTTATTCGCCGTAGCTTTAGGAACCTATCGGTGCCATCCATTTCGACTGAAACCATCCGACATACTTCACCGCCATCTCGTCGGAGCTTGCTCCGAGGAGTTCCAACTCCGCAACCCATTCCATCCCTTTTTATCCATTGGAGGGTCGTGGCATTTTGACCGCGACCCTTGTAACACTTCCTGCAGGTCGTGGAAAAAGAAGACCTCCTGGAGGCGATTTTGCACCATGCCGGAGGCTTCTTGAGTTCCTTCTCAACTTCGCCGCCATAGGAGTGATGAATCTGTGATTCATCACTCTTAAAGTTGAAAATAAATCCTTTTTCTTGAGTATTTTGGAGCATATTTCCACCAAAATTGCATAATTAGCATTCATGCATTCATTGATAACATTTGCATTTTAGCATTTACATCAACATGAAATAAGAAGCCAAATTCATCTGTAAAAAAATCACCTATCTGTATATATTTTACAATAACCCAACAATCCATTATTTTACTCTATACTGTATATATTACTAACAATAGTACAAGAAAAATACCAAAAAATACTAACTTGTAAAATTGACAAATAAAACCCCAAACCAAGTTGGAGACCATGGCCCTTAGAATGCACATATCTCTCTAATACAACCTCTGATCTAGATCTACTCACTTTTAAATCAATATACACTCAGAACCTTAAAATGAGACCCATTTCATTTAAATCGGAGCTTGTATGCAAAACTTGGGTTCTGGGCCCCCATTATATACTACATCTATGCGTATTTGTATCCTTGTATTTTATTACTTTATTCCACCTCGTTTCCGTTTTTGGTCATCACAAAACTTATAGATCTCATCGAGATCTGTAACTTTCATGTTTTGAGTTTTTCCAAATTTGTCCATTTTCTCCCTCTTATTTCATATTCTTTCTCAGGAACTCTGATTGGGCCACATGGCGCCCACTGATTGCGCCACGTGACCCTACCCATCATGCGCCATGCACCCATCTTCCTCCATCGTCTGATGGCACCTCTTCTCTCCAGATCTCGGTTATTCACGTTGCATCTCATTTAAGCCATCTAATCTGGGCCAAGATCTCATCTGGACCGCTCACCAGCACCCTCATCTCATTGCACCACGTAGCGCATTCCACGACCATCCGATCACCTCCACGAACTTCAGATCCAAGCCACTCATCCGCGCCTCAACTCTGACCTTTGGATCTTCATTCTAGATCTCATCAACGTCGTTGGTATCTGCCTCATTCTTAGCACTCCACGTGGTCATATCTCTACCGCTGCATCATTCCCAAGGCACCCCCATCTCAGCCATTCATCTCCACTGCGATTCTAGTCGTTCTATCCCCGCTTCAGATTCAATCCCCATCGTCCTTCAATACTGCGTCCCCATTCTGCCACGTGGCTCCACTGCTGCCCTTCGATTGCATCACCAGGATCCAGTCCTGGACCTTCTCTCGCGACCTTCTTCTGGCCGTTGGATAACAAGATCCAACAGTCCAAAAGTCGTCTTCTTCCTCCGCAAGCACCTCGCCACGTCGCCCACCTTGCGTCGCCTCCGCACCCTTCCTATTTTTGGCGCCACCATGACCACCATCTCCGCCATGGAGTGCCCCACGATGTAGCCTTGACACCCCTCGTCGTCCCCAGAGCCCACAATCATTATGATTCCCTTCCTCTTCGCTCCTCAAACCCCACGAATCCCACACCTCCATCGCCTGAACCTCCTTCCTCTTCCTATAAATACCCAACCTCCGGCCAATTTCAAACCTATACGCCATAGCGAGAGGTGTTCTAGAGCTCCGAGCTACCCATTGGTGACATCAAATGAGTGAGAAATCGAGCGACGACAAGTCTTTACCTCCGGCGAGATACACGGCATATCCACGCCGTGCTTCAATTCCTCCGACGAGCTGCTTGATCTCAGGCCCTCTACCGTCTCTTGAGCGACTACCGGGAGCATCATTTGAGTTTCTAATCCCCAGGTAGATACCTCCATTCTTCCTCCGATCTTCTTCTTCTTTCCTTTTGTTTTTCTCTTAATTTTTTCTCTGATCGATTCCGCTCTCACCCAACCGTCCACCGAGCTTGTCCCTGAAGCTCTGATCTTCACACACCTCTTTGTTCGCCCTGACGACCCATCAAATTCCATCTCCAACCATAGAACCGTCAGACACGGCAGAAGAACGTTCGCCTACGGTCATCACTTCTCCCACATGCCTCACTGTACAAACATGCACTCCCATGAGCACGAGCTTCCATTTTTGGCATCAATTAACCTTGTAGGAGCCCCTTCTTCACCGAATGGAACTTCACCATAGCCGCATTCGAGCTTCAATGTCTCTAGCTTCCAGACCGCCCCCGATTCATCCAAGACTTCTGGATGCTCTGCTACATCTCCATGATTAATCTGAGCCCTCCAGGAGTCTCCAGCGACCTTCATCAAGCACGGGGAGGAGCGGCGGAGACTGAACAACCTCGCCGGAGCCCCACCAAGTCCGCCGCAGGAGGCGACGGATCGGAGAAGACGATGCACAACTGTTGTTGGATTACCTTGATTCAACGGTCCTCTTCATGACACGTCGCCATCCTCTTCGAGCTCCAGATACCGTTAGATCTATCTCGATCCAACGTCTAGTATCACACCACGTCGCCTCGCCCCACACCCGCCACCGTTGGATCTTCCTAATCTGACGGATCTTAGGTGTGCCACGCCTCATCACCCTTAGCCATTGGATCATTCTTGATCTTACGGTCCAGCACACGCTACGTACTCTGAGCCTCTTCCCTGACCCTAGGCTTGGAGTAACCGAAGCAACAATCGATGCACGATCTAACCTCCAGAGCCTCCCGAGCTTTCGTTCGAGCCTCATACGCCTCCCGTGCCTAGCATCTCATGTGTATCTCGCGTGCGGGTTGGGTAAATTACACTGAGGCCCCTTGAACTTTCTAGATTTGTAAATCAATCCCTCCCAGGTACGTCACGTGAGGAGCACATGTTTAAGTGAGAATTTTGCATCCATCCCCCCAATATTATAGGTATTTGCACTTTAGTCCCTGTATGCATATTCTATTTTAAGCAATTTTATTTTCTGTTTTGCATTTTGGTCCCTGTGTTTGCACGCATATTTAGGTGTCCATTTCTCATCATTTTTAAATTCCAAAAATTGCATGTTTGTAGTTTATCTTGTCCTTTATCAATGTGAACACGTGTCATATTTTTGTGAGCTTCATTTAAATTAATGATATTATTTTGGTGAAATTTGACATAATTTTCCCACTGTATGCCTTTTATTTTTTATTAAATTATTTTTTGCTCCAAAAATCACCATAAAATCACATTAGACATAGGTGAAGTTGCTCTACACTGTGCACAAAAATCAAAACATTTGCATGCATCCAGAGGCCTGAATAAATTAATTAGTCTTTTACTAGATTGATTTTTAATAGTCCAATTTACATCAATTTTTAGGTTTATCATTTTTCCTGGATTCATCTCACATAGATACACCTAGAATATTTTTTGTACCTGAAAGTAATATGCCTTGGTATTTATTACAATTAACTCTACAAAAATTACCCTACATTCAGATTAAATTCATATTTAATTCCATCACAGTCTAAAAATTCCAAAAAAAATTTACATTATCTTAGTCTCATCACATATTATTTTCTAGCCAAGTTTCATTAATTTTGGACTTCATTTGATTAACATTCTTGATTTAGCTTAAAACATTTCTTGAAATTGCATTGTGTCTTCATAGTTGCATAAAAAATCACAAAAAAACCAAAAATATTCTTCTGAAAATTTGGCATCGAAATTAAATGAAAGTTTACTTGAGAAACTGCCTCCCTGAGTTCGACCTTGAGCTTGCCCAAGTAAAATAAATTTACCGCTTGAAATTGATTAAACATTGATCCGAGTGGTTTTTGAGAAGCTCTCAATTACTCGACTGCAACGAACGACAAAACTTAATTCCATCATTAATCTGGTAGAATTAAAAATGGTAGTCCAGGAACTCATCAATAGCACCATTGCTGGGGACATGGTTTATCTTTTGTGTTTAGATTTTTATTTCATTAATTAATTGTTAATCTTTTTCGTATGTCTTGTGTTTTTCATGCAGTTTAATCATTTAAAAAAATTTTCGATTTGACATATAATGTTGGCTTGATGTTCAAGGAGGCGAGGAGCAGATGACTCCCCGCTGTGAGGAGTCGCATCAGCAATTTTGGAGAAAATTCGAAGAAAAAGAGTGTTGTTTTGCATTTTATTTCTTTCATTGTAATAAACATCTTTACAGCGGTCTTCGTTCGAAGACTCACGCTTGTAAATGAACGAAGTTCTACATGGTTGTGTGGGGATCGTCTCCACTTGAATGTCGACCTAGGATCAGGCACACGGCTCTTTGAGCTTGTTTCACTTTTTATTCTTTCATGTTTGATCGTAGGTAGGACACACTTTAATTCAAGACGCATATAACATCGCTTCACTTAGCCAAATTAAAATATGTTCTTCCCCACTAATAGAAGTATGTTAGGTGCGATTTTCAATCGACTTGCATACATACAATTTTGGTTTTCGTTTCAGTCCAAGTTTTAACACTTTTTTCTAAAGGTACTACACGTTTTCTCGCTTTGCCTAGATCATGGTTTTTATGGACTACATGGATTTTCTCAACTTCCCCTCCTAGCTTGATCACCTAGGTTAATGGAAAATGGGAATGAGTGGTAGACGATGATTGCTTGGTTTATGTGCTCACTTTTAATCAGTGATAACCTTAAGAAAAATAATTGGGAATGTTAATTGCAAGTCAACTTAAAAATGGAGTAAAATCTTGTTTTGGGAGAGCAACACCCGTGTTTACGCAGTTGGTTTTATTTGACATTTTTCCCGCATAAACTAGAATGTTTTCAAGCACCAATAAAATCGACAACATAATCAACCAACATTAGTTGGTCTCACATGTGAGTTGGCGAAATCAAAGGGTGTTGCTTGTTCGTTTGAGCCATGAATGCTCCGAAAACCTCCCCTACACCTTAGATACTCCATTCATCTTCGAAGATTCATCCGCTCATCTGTATATCCATCCGACTTCTTCGTTCACCTCAGGTCTCTCCCAACATCAATTCTCCATCTTTATACTTAGGCTACTCTTGGCCTAAGTATAGGGGGGGATGAGTCCCCGTGATTTTTCTACTCATCTTTCCTTGCCTCAATACTTAGGTTATTTCTAACCTAAATATAGGGGGTCCCACCTGAGTTTTCGTATATTTTCTATATTTAAATAGACCTATGGCCTTATATCATCTAGTTCTATGAGGACATAACAAAGTTTAAGTATAGGCGGGTATAACATATATGCATTATACATACTTTAGCTATATTTTGAAAGATTTTGAAAAATCTAAAGCTTTTTTGGTCTAAAGTATAATCTCTTGAACTAAGTGGATAAAATTGATTTCAAGATTTTTCTATATTATGTTACACTATCTTAAAGAAAAATATTTTCGAAAATGGTTTGAAAAATGAGTTTTTCTTATTTTGAAAAATCTTTTGAAAATGCTTGGAAAATATCTATTTGGGTGACATGGTTTGGAAAATTATTTTTCTTTCAAGGAAGATGAGTCTAACCTGTGTTCTGACCTTTAATCAAAAATCCATAAAAAATGAAAAATTCAAAAACCCTTTAAGAGTCAAATTGACTACTAAACCCAAATAAGTAGCCGTGTCCAGTGGTGATTCGCCCTTAGCAGAGTGGATGGTTTAGAGGATATCGTGTAAAGCTCCGTACTCAAGCAACGGGCTCCGGCCTGTACTTACACCTATACTGGCTAAATGCAGATGCATCTACTCATTTGAGTTTAGTCAGTCATGATGTCTCTCAAAGTTAAAAAAAAGAGTTTTTGAGGGAGTTGGATTCAATCCCCTACCTTTTCACTTCCACCCAGGATCAGAAATGTTCAAGGAAACTTGGTTTATGACGTCTTGAGATTTTAGGTTTACTAGCCTTAACCATCCGGGTCTTAGACTTAATCATCCACATTTCCCTAGGTTTCTAGATTTGCATGCTATATTGCATGCTTAGTCTCCTACCTTAAGAATATGATGAGCACATCACATGCACGACTGCAGTTTCGATGAGATGAGTTGACTCTTCACTCAAAGGACTGCGATGAGGGATTCGAGTATAGACTTGATCTAATGATGCTCGAGGATGGGATAAAATCTTTGAAGGCTTCATGAAACCTGAGTGTCAGCATTTTAGCCAGTATGAGAACTTGGTTCTTATACTAATATATTGACATTGACCTAAGTAACAGGGTGTGAAATAATTAAAAATGTTGATCAATGTGCGCAAACTCTTGGTAAAAGTAAAGGAGCTAGCCAAAAATTATGCAAATCAAAGAAATATCAATGTTGAAAATAAAGCTCTCATTCGACAAAGTCAATCATCAAAGGTGAGCGCTCCCAACCATTTTCAAAGTGTCCACTTGGACCACTACTATTAGGGCCAGGAGTCGGGCTTGCACCAAAAAAGGCCTCTGCAATGTAAATGCTACAAGTCTGGGTGTAGAAGGTACGATAGGTACTAAAAAAAGGCACAACCCAGTGTATTCCCAGGAAAACAAGTGCAGACGGATCCAACTTCTCTTGACAGACACACTGATCAACACCAAAAATTGTGTTGCGTAATAAGACACTTGAGAGAATCCCTGTTCCAATGAGAGGGAGAGAAGAAATGACACAATCCTAAACTCTCCATCAGCTGGCCTGCCATCTACACTTCTAAGTCTGACAACTAAAGAGACGGTGGCTTGGATGCAATATCTGGTTTATTCCCTAGTGTTGAGAATTGGGTCCTTAGGAGAACTTCTCGGATCGAGACTGTGGGTGACATTTTGATTCTACTCTCGTGAACATAGTCAAACTAAATGTCATACCCTTAGAGAGAGTTTGGAAAAACTAGAGGAATTGGATGCCTCTTGATTAAGGCTGGGTTGAGCTCTTAGATTTTTGATCTCTAAAATTGAGAGGACTTGAACAGATCAGATCTTGTACGCACATGCACAAGTCGGTTAATCTAACTTGTTCATTTTCTTTGATGCTCAAGGACGAGCATAGTTTAAGTATAGGGGGTTGATGAAACCATGTTTCATGCTCTTAATTCGCTGAAATTAATGCCCTAGCTTGGACTAAGTGTCAATAAAAACCAGACAAATCTCTGTAATTGTCAGTCATTGAATAAATTAAAAATACAAAAATGTAGACAAATTAAAGTTCATGGTGTTTTTAACCTTAAAAACACTCTCAAAAATATTTTATACCTTTGTTTTATCTCATCTTCATTTTCGGCCAATGTGAAACTTGTAGTATCATTGAGATCTACAACTTTCATGTTTAAGTTTTTCCAAATTCGATCATTTCCCCCTCTTTTCTTAAAATCTTTGTTGCAATAATCTGTTTGGGCCATGTGGCACCTTCTGGTTGCACCACACGACCCATGTCTGCGCATGCCATGTGCCCCCTTCCCTCTACCATCCGATCGATATCCTTCTCTCTAGATTGCATCCGTTCAATATCGACCATTTCCTGACCCTCCGATCGAAGTCTAAATGCAATCATGACCTTCCTTTAGCGCCCAAGACCTCAGCTCGCCACGTGGCTCTATCAACGCCATCCATCGCTTCCCTAGATACCTCCATCTGGGCCGTTCCATTTCCGCCTTTATCTCAACCATCCGATCAATACCCTCACTGCATCTCTATCATCAATCAGCGCCTCCTTCTCAGCTCCCCACGTGT
Source organism: Ottelia alismoides (assembly GCA_037367405.1). Lineage (NCBI taxonomy): Eukaryota > Viridiplantae > Streptophyta > Magnoliopsida > Alismatales > Hydrocharitaceae > Ottelia > Ottelia alismoides. The sequence continues at coordinate 1,117,083 of JAZKJV010005183.1, forward strand.
CCAAACCTTAGCCACCCGATCCATACCCAAAGCCTTCATCCCAGCCGCCCCTCTCCGTTGGATCATCAACCACCCGATCAAACCTAGATCAAATCTCATCCTCCCGCTAGTGCTCGCATCTCCTGTCACCATGTGGGACCACCCAATGCCCTTTGATCACATCATCCCAATCTAATCCTCACTGTTCCCCAATGCCCCGATCTTGGCCATTAGATCATAAGATCCAATGGCCAAGACTTCATCGTCAACCTCCAGTCGCTCTACTCTCACATGCCAACCCATTCCCCCTTCCATTTTTAGCCATACCTCATGTCATCCTCTTCCTTTGAAATGACCACACCCACGTAGCCCGGTCTTCCATCATCTTTGTGCCATACTTGGCAAACCACGACCCCCTCTTTTCCGCTCCGTAACGCCCCCGCAAAACCCGTTGACACTTACCAGCTTCCTCTTCAAATACCTCCTCTTATCCGTCTTTCACCGGCATCCACCATCTGAAGGGGCTGAGGCCCAACCCTCCTCTTCTCTGTGACAGGGGGAGGTGGTAGGATCGAGCGACAATGACCCAACCACCCGGTGAGATCCATGGTACTCCGACCATGTTGCGATAGCCACCGTGCACCACCAAGCTCCGAGGCCGGCCGACCTCGACATGCGATGATCCCTGAGCATATACAATGTGCTCAAGCCCATGCCCCCGCTCCGCAATTCGCTAGGTAAGCCCCTCTGATCTTCATTGTATTTTTTCCCTCTTTTCTATTAATTAATTAGGCATTCTCATGCCTCTTCATTCACTATTGATCATCGCGTGAGCTTCATCACACCTCCCCCATTCACGCATCACCCTTAGATTCCCTTCTCCTTCGTTCATAACCCCAGATCACCTCTGACCTAACTCCTCCAGGCTCGCTAGAGAAGATCACTGGTTGCCACCTTCTTTAGCCCATTCACGGTCGATCACCTCACTCCACCTCACATACGTCGTGTTTGGAATACTTCGGCTTTACATCTAACCATGCAGGTGCTCGAGTCTTCAATGAACGGAGGTCTCACCAGAGCTATCTTCAGGAGCCCCGTCTCCGACAAATTAGCATCGAAAGCCTCTTCCACTCCTTGCCGCATCTCTCCCATGGTCCGAGCTTCATCGACCATCCACCAGTGACCTCATTAGAGCAGAGAACAACCGACGAGGAGGTGGAAGAGCTCGCTGCCTTCATAGGAGTCCTTGTTCCACCGCCAGACATTGCAGAGGAGGAAGATACAACCAACGTCGGATGCAATCATCCGGTGGTCATTCGACGGTGTACGGGAATCCGCGTTGATACCTTCGTAGCCTCCAGCAACCGTTCGATCAACGATCAAACGACTCTTGAGCGTCCACGTATCAGGCGCCGAACATGCCCGAGCCTCAGCACCAAAGCAATAGCCTCGAGAACCCCGAGCCGTAGCCGAGCCACTGACGAAGCAACACGAATCGGAGCCTACACCAAGCCTAGTCGAAGCAGCCCTAAACCTCCAGCACACCCGAGCCTGGCCTCACATGATCTTCACGTGAGGCATGGGTAAATTACGAGGAGTCCCTCAAACATTCTCATAATTGCATTCAGGTCCAGATTTCACGTGCAGACCACGTGTGCCTGGGGTATTTTTTATTTATACCCTCACGGGTTGTAATAATTGCAGAAACACCCTTATGCGTATAGGTTATTTATAGGGAAGGTACCGATATTTATTTTATTTGCATTTTCATCCTTCCTAGGGATATGTTTTCTATTTATCTTTCATGTTTTGTTGCATTTATTCCCCCATCTTCATTCGTGCATATCTTGAGCATCCTAGCTCCGATTGAGTCAATTTCAGTGTCGTTTTGAATCTATTTTCATTATCTTCCTTATGGCATGTTAGACTTTTGATTGTACACTTCGATTTTTGAAGATTAAATTTATTAACATAGTGTTTTTTGTCGAATGTCTATTCATGCTTTGTATCATTACATTAATGAAATTTGCTTCATGATTTGAATACGAGCTCGATTGCACTCCAATTGATCAACTAGTTTATAATTAGGGCATGATTTCATTGCATTCAATTGCATCTATCTATATGACAGACAAATCAAATGAAAAAAATGCATGTTTCATGTTTATTTAGGAATTGTGTCTTCATGCATTCTTTGACCTATGATTATTTAATCCAGCACTCAATCTAAATAATAAAAGTATAAATAATACGAGAGAGGCACGTGTCCCTGAGTTCGACCTTGGGCTTGCCCAAGTAAAATATAAATTTGATCGTTTATGTTGATTATTAATTAAATTAAATGGTCTTTGAGCGATCCAATTTAGTCCGACTGCAATGACATTAGAAGCGTCAATTCGATACTATTAAAGGGCAAAAATTCAGATTCATCAAAATGGCGTCGTTGCTGGGGAGGCATGACTTAGGTTAATTTTTAGAGAATTTTGACTATCCATTTTCCATTCCAGGGTAGTCTGATTCCCAGCCTTTCTTGTGAATATTTTTCTGTCATTTATATTTGCTTATTTTGTGTCGTCCTTTATCTGACCTCCATTTATTTTCGTTCGAGGAATACGAGGAGTCGAAGGTGCTTTGCCAAGCAAGCCGAGGATCCTGCATTAAAATAATTTGAGTGATTGAGTGAGGACTTGTAATTTTCTTGTATTTCATTTTGCATCTTTCCAGCGGTTCCTGTTTGGGTTCTTGCACGTGTAAGTCATAGTAAAAACGTGTCCCCGTGTGCTGTGTGGATTGCTTTGTGTAGAATAGGACCTGCACTTGTAGCTCTTAGAGCTATTTTAGGACATGTTTATGTTCAGAAAATTCTAGGATCACACTTCACATATATAAGATGCACTTAGACCACAGATCTTAGCCAAAATTAACTTGTTCTTCACTCGCTAATAGAACTGACTGTCTAGGAGAGGCTTTTCATCACTTGCATTCATATAGTGTAAAATTTTTTGATTCTGTTTTGCATCCTTCATAAAAAGCGAAAGGATCACTGCAAGTCTTCTCTACTTGGCATTCATCATTGTTTTTATCGTGCATCAGCTTTTCTCGACTCCTTCCCCTTTAGTTTTTCAAACTTAGGTCTAAAGGAATTTGGGACTTGACGATAGGCATGCTTTGTGGTTGGACTAATCAAGTGATCAACTAACTTAAAACCGGGTCTGCTAAACGAAATTGACCTAAATAAATCAATAAAATCGAAAATTCTGTTTGCGGGAGATTAACCCCAACCTTGATTGCAGGCTGAGTGAGCTTACTATAGTGTGTGTGCACACCCTAAGGTAGAGCCAAAATCACTGCCTTCCATATTGATGATTACATTATATACTAGTATAACATGCTTAAATTATGTGAAGTACAATATTAATCTTTGATGTATAAACTTCTAATTCACATAAATTGCATCCTATACACAGAGAAGATAAAATCATCATTCACATTTAAAAATCATATTCTATACTGAGATTAATTATCATCTATAAAATTTAGACTTATTATTACCAGAGAGAATGAAGAATTATTGGGTATAGTTATATAGCATTAAATCTAACAACATCCAACACATTTCACTTTACATTTTGTTGGAAAGAAATGGGGAGGGGTGATAGTGTAAAAGTCTCATTCTTTATTCTCATAAATAGAGCCACCAACATATGCCTTCCCCATGCAAATAATAAAAATGCCTCTCCCATTCCCATGCATTCTAGCCGTCTACACATATGCCTTCCCCATGCAAAAAAAATTAACTCTCCATACACTAATAATGGTATTTTGTCTTCACTTGCATGGGATGTCTCCAAGCAAATACCATTATAAAATGATGCCCCCTCTCTCCCCACTTGCCATTCACGCACATACTCTCCCCATTCTCCCCTCTCTTGCATTTTCTCATGCACGCATATACTCTCCCCATTCTCCCATTTTTTATGCTCGCACATACTCTCCCTCTCTCCCATTTTTTATGCTCGCATAGCCCCCCTTTCTCTCGTCCATTTTCTCTTGCAGGTACAACAGCTCTCCCTTGCATTCTTGAAGATATAAGCGCCTCTAGCGCGCCAATCCTCCTTCTCGGGTGCGCCCAGCTTCAACAACCTCCATCCTCCTCGGGGTGCTCCTCCAATTAGCACCGCAATCATCGTCCTTACGTGCGTCTTCGACCATAGAAGTTCAACCCTCTTCTCCGCGCCGTGTGCACGCCTCTACTCCAGCCAGTGCTGATCAACCCCCGTACCCTCGTCTCCACATCTCCGTCTTCACGTCGCCAATATCTCGTGGTTCCGCCATCATCTCCGAAAGCTCCGAGAGAGAAGAACTCCTTTCTCATTTTTACATCTCTCTTGTATTTTGCTATATTAGTGGTTCTTGTTTAAGTTAAATTTGATGAAACAACTATTTGATAACACCTTTTATTAACTCTAGTTTATTTCTCGAAATATGCATTGCAACTCTTACATATTTTTCCATCTTGAAATATTGCAAGTGTCACACTATTATCTCTATATTAATTTGCGGTTCATCCCCCACTTCCTCACTTAGTCACACTCACATCAATATTTAGTCAATCTAAGCTCTTGGAAATACTTTCTCCGTAGATCGTAATTTTCCATCATCTATCTTTCGTCGCAAAGGATCTAAGATTTGATTTAAGTTTGAAAGTAGAACAAATATCACAAATTTGCTTGGTCCCTGTGGATTCGATCCTCTACTTGCCGATACTTTTTGCATACTTTCAACGTGCTCGTAGTTGTAATATTATTTGTTTTATTGCGGTTTTCGTGGAACAACAACGATGTGGTAAAACCAACTTTTTAAACTGTGTAAAATCGCATCAACATTTTGGCGCCGTTGTCGGGGACTAGGCAACAACAATTTTTTCTTCATTCCTAACTTATTTTTGATATTCTAATCCGTGCAATTTTTTTATTTCAGGTGCTTGAAATCCGAAAAAGAAAAAAAATGAAGATCCATGCATTTTTTAGCAAACTTGTAATTTGTTTTAAGTAGAAAAATTTTGTAATCTTAATTTCTCCCCCTTCTCGGAATAGCTCGCCATCAGCAGGACAAAATATTACGGATTAGCGCCAGAAGTGCAGGCACTGTGAGCTTTTCTTTCTCTTAGGCATCTTAGGTTTTTACATTTCTTGCATTTGTTTGTGCATCGAATTAAATCGAAAAAAAATTAAAAAGATTTCTTGATTGCATCATCTCCGTGGTCTCCCCCTCTGATAATCTAATTCAAAGACCACCAAATTGTGTACTGATCATTTAAGAAGATAAGCTTGAAAGGCCACCACTGTGGCCCGAGCAGGAAGCGGAAAAAAAATTCTGAATGCTTATTTTGATGCACGTGTATGACACAAAAATCACGAGCACATAGAACCCTTGGATAGAGACAAAAATCCCTGGTGCTACGTAGAATTGCAGAAAGAAATCGTAACTCCTCGACATGTTGGGCACAAGTTCTTGTGGGAAATAACAGATCTCACGATCTGAGTACCGCACCCTGGTCCCCCAGCCGGATTAGAACATCGATTTCTCACAATCTTCCACACCCACCCCATCTTTAAGGATCATAATTTCTCTGAAAACTTTTGTTCAATCACTAAACAAAAATCGAAAAGATAACCGCTTCCGCGGTAATTTCTGTGTGAGTTTGTGAATCAACAAATTGTCTGGTGTATTGTGCTGTATATAGTAGGTCATAGGTCTCTGAAAAATCCATTACAATAACCATTAGAGTACGACTCGATTTATAGAAGAAAACCCAACCCATCTACTTCAACTGAGGAATCTGAGAATTGACCTGACCTAGAAGACATGGGAGCAGAGAAACCGAACACCATGGACCTCATCTTCCAACAGCTACAACTTTTGAGAGAAGAGAATGCGACAATCCGACATACCGTAGCTCCTTTCATCCGACCACCACCCATTAGCACACGTTATTTCTTTGCAGCAGAGGACACAGTCCATTGGGACCAAAATCACACCCAACCCAAACAGATGATTGAGCCCTTACTGACACAACCAACCTCAGCTGTGGATTTTGATGCTTTGACCCAGGCCATTCAACAATTGGCTGCAACATAAAAAAGGTTCAGTCAAGCCAATACACTAAGTGAGGGACCCAAGATACTTGAACAACCGTTCTTGGCCACTGCCAAGGCACACTTTGACTGTGAAGATGAGAGAGTGGAATTGAAAATCAATGATAAAGATATTCATGTGGATCATGTCACCCCTACTTCTGGTGACTCTGAAATTGAGGACTGTGGATGGATAGAGAACTGTGCTATTCTTGATGATTTTGCCCTTGTACATCTTTGTAAAGACCCTCTGGAGGTTAGTCTGAACACCTCACAACTCACTCATAAGGACATGTCTCATCTAGACTCTGCACTTGAAGCCCCACCATCTCCTCTCATTGGTCGAAAAAATTTGAATTAGATGAAACATGGGAAACACTAAATACCGATCTCAAATTAACTTCAGCCCAGGGTATGCCAAAGATGAAGACAAGTTTTGATGATAGCATTGATCCTTCCTCAAACGATTTTGAATGTTATGAACCTCGGTGTATTAATGATATCAATTGGTCTGATACAAAAGATGAAATTGAGGATGACACTTATGTTGAATGGGAAGAAGAAACAGAAGGAGATATACCATTTGATGTTGACTCCCGATGTGATTTTTCAATTATGGAAAGTACAGATTTAGAGTTGAAATCTGAGGACATATCAGACAATGAGTTGACGTCTTCATGCACCAAAACTCCCTTCCAACCAACACATGATGATATGCTGAAGATTTTTTGCGATGACTCGTTCAAAGATGAAATTTCCAATTCCATTACCCCCACCACAAGGAAAGAAGATCAAATCAATTCAGTCGATGACTATATGAATACATCTTCTACTACCGAGTCTGATCAGAATGATTTTCTATTCTCTGATCATTTTTGGGATGATACTGAGGAACTACTCAAAACAATCGAAGAAAATCATTCATTAGCCAATATTCCCCCGCTCCTGGCCTCTGAATCTCCTAATCATATGTCTTGGAAAGAATCATCTTTGTGGATCAAGAAGAGAACTGAAATGAAATTCACAATAGATGTCACCGAGGATAGCCATGATGATTATTTGAGGGAAAATGATGATTTATCACAATATACAGAGGACCTCATAGAGGAATCCATTCTTGATCATGTAGAGCTCGACTTCAATACATCATATCTGGTCCATGAGCCCTTCACCAGTCCACCCATTTCCCTCCCATCACATCCAATCCAAGATCAAACTAATTCATCTCTCATTCTTATTCATCAACCAATTAATGTCTTCACCGTATTAATGAGAGCACACATTTATCAAATTCATCAACTGCACTCTCACATCTGGGTCAAGACATCCGTATCATATCAAGAGTTTCATTTGGGTTTTCTGAATACAGCTTCTGCACTCACACGCAACACTGGATACTCTTGATAAGCTGAATCGTCGATTTGGGACGTTAAACCAACAACATTTTATGGGTCCACACCCATAGGTATCTTTTCCTTTCTTTGCATCCTTCTCTTTACTGCATTACATTCCAAAAAAACCCAAAAAAATACATTTCACATACTTTTGATCCTCCTATTACACATTGTCTTCACCATGAGGACTTGGTTTCTGTTAAGTATGGGGGGGGGGGTGTCTGCATAGTTTTTCAAAATTACATACTCTTTCAAAAAATCTCTCTTTTGCAAAAATTCCCCTAAAAATATTTTCAAAAGCAATAAAACCACCAAAATACATCCTTCCTAGTTTTATCTTATTTTGAAAAATCAGATCTTCACTGCATAAATCATAGACTGAGGTTGAGTTGACCCTAATCCACTTAACTTCATCAGAATTTCACTAGGCATGAGTTTCTAAGCTTTCTTCAGGTCCATATGGACTTTATTCTCTTAGTTCCACTAACTCTACTGGTGAATGAACTTCTGTATCTAACTAGATCACCTGAGAAACTAGTAGCACTCTTAAACTCTTCAGTGGATATTAAGCAACTGCACATTGCACTTAGATTGATTGAGTTTATTTTATGAGATACAATTACAATCTAGTTGAGGTGAGGAGTTGTCCTCTTGGTTGTGTCAATGCCTGAACCTTATCTATAGCTAATGAAGGAACTTGACTCAGGAGCAACATGATCTCTCTAGTCTAAGTATGTCAGCAAATAAGCCAATATTGTGCCTCCAAAGTCAATATTAAGCCGATACTACCTTTTGATGCCAAACCCAAAACAAAAACACCACAAAAAGGCATATCACAATACAAATGCCAAAAACCACCAATCATGTAAAGATGTACGAAGCAAAAGCAAGGAAAGAAGACCACCAAATAACCCTTCTGCACCAAAAAGCAGTGGTAGCAACCCAATGATGCTACCTAAATTTTTAAAAGAGGTCCAAAGAGGCCCAGGGTTATGCTCTGCAAAAGGAAAAGAATGAGAGCAACAGACCAAAGCGGTCTACGGAAAACCCCGAAAGTTAACTCCCATTCTCCAAAGAATTATGACCTATTTTTATGATGACATACTTGGGTGAAAAGAGAATATGCCTGAATTAAGGTGAGGACCGAGCCTATATGAGTAGGGAATCATTTGGTACCTTGATAGATTATGTTGTTAGCTAACACTGTTTATATCCATTCAAAGTCAAAGAGAATACTTGTATCTTAGGGATGAGCTGACCTGATCGACCTTCTGAAACCATGTCTGATTTTGTTGGAACTGAGAGGCTGTTGAAACTAAAAAACTCGAGTCAAGTCGACGATTCGAACAAATCATTAATCCATGGGTCACTCTACTGAAGTCCGTGTATTTGTGTGGTTATGAACTGAAAACTCGAAGACTTTGTGGGTATGTCCGCTGCAAACCCTCACCAGATCTATCTTGACTATTCTCCTTGTCCTTCATTATTTCTTATCTTATTCTTGCTCGGGACTAGCAAGACTTAAGTATGGGGGTGTGATGATTACATTATATACTAGTATAACATGCTTAAATTATGTGAAGTACAATATTAATCTTTGATGTATAAACTTCAAATTCACATAAATTGCATCCTATACACAGAGCAGATAAAATCATCATTCACATTTAAAAATCATATTCTATACTGAGATTAATTATCATCTATAAAATTTAGACTTATTATTACCAGAGAGAATGAAGAACTATTGGGTATACTTATATAACATTAAATGTAACAACATCCAACACATTTCACTTTACATTTTGTTGGAAAGAAATGGGGAGGGGTGATAGTGTAAAAGTCTCATTCTTTATTCTCATAAATAGAGCCACCAACATATGCCTTCCCCATGCAAATAATAAAAATACCTCTCCCATTCCCATGCATTCTAGCCGTCTACACATATGCCTTCCCCATGCAAAAAAAACTATCCATACACTAATAATGGTATTATAACCATGACGTTTCCATTACTAGGAAGGGATGAGACGTGTCTTGATTTTAGTGACTCCTCTTGATAGAGAAGTGATATAATCATGGTCCTAATGTTGGAAATTGATCTGAATGCAATTTAGATGCAATGAGAAGATTAGATTTGCAGTCTTGATTTAATCAAGCATCTATGATAGGCCTGAGGTATGGATTTGAGACGCGATCTCAATATCCAAGTCACTATACGTGGAACAATACAATCGCCCTGTCCTTATCTCTAAGTATCCACGGAGAAAGCGTATTATCCACGAAAGAGTTCATGGATAATTTCATTGTTGATATGTGTATTCGAGCATTGAGAAAATTAATAATAAAATGTAATCTAATTATCATGAATAATATGAATTTGATTCATATTATAAGGAGAGTTATCTAAGATAATTAAATGTGATTTAATTTTCAAATATGTGAATAATATGAATGTGATTCATATTATTTGTGAACATGAGAATAGAGATCCAAGATGATTAAATGTGATTTAATTATCATGGATATGAATAATGTGGATAGCACTATCCATATAAATAATATATATTATAAATGTGATTTATAATATAGAAGAGAGAGCTATTTGTAATTTACATTTGTTAATTAAATGTTGATGTGATTGGATTCACATTGGACAATTGATTGAAAATGTAATTCACATTTTATTTTGGGTTGTGAATATGATTCACAATTTTCCAATGGCAAGATTGCAATATTCATAAAATAATTATGAATTATTTTCGTAGAATAATTTATAACAAGTGTTGTTGGAAATCTTGGAGGATTCCATGGAATAATGTAATCTCATGAGATTACATGAGATTGCCACCAACATATGGAAGGAGGCAATCTTCATTCCATAATATCCATGTTTGATTGATTTAATTTTAGGATTGAATTATATTGATTTATCAATATATATTTAATCTAATTAAATTAATTTTTGTTGGTTTTTTACCAATAAAATCTTGACCATTAAAATAAACACAAATCAATGTAAGCCATTGGATTTGTGTTGTCCATGGATTGAGATCCATGGATCCCAAAATATTATAAAAGGAGAGGAACCTCTTGCTCGTCTTAGTTGCAACAACAACACATGAGAACATATGGCTGTCTCTCTCATTCTCTACATGCCCTCTCTCTCTCATATGGCTGTCCACCATGGATGCCCTAGAGAGAGTCTCCATCGCCGTAGCATCGTCGTCATGCGGTCGGATTGTTTGCTCGTGGATCTCCGTCTACTTCGGTGCACCTTGCTCGTGAAGAAGGCTTATTATCTCGTGGGTCGAGATGAGGAGATTCACCGCTTGGATCATCAGCATGGATTGCGAGGAGCACGTGTTTCATCAACACGCTCGCAAGCGTCTCCTCAATCAGATCGGACTTGAGACAGGAGGTCTCTTCATTTAGAGACTTGATCACAACCAAGATTCAAGAGGTAATCCTGTTGCTTGTTTGTGGCTTCGACGAAACGATTCGAGAAGTGTTCTTGGATTATGTGGTTTCGTCACATAATTTTTTTTAATTTTCACTTCCTCGAGCACTAGTACGACTAGTCACTCCCGATCGCATACGATGCGATCCTCACACTTCCGTGATGCAATTTAAGGATCTAAACATATCCTTCAAGTGGTAACAGAGCCTTAGGTCGAAGGTTTCAGATACAATCCATAAACCTAGGGCAACTTGGGTTCGTTAGGGTTTGCAAATGTTTTCTCGCATTTCATTTTTGCATCTCTGTTTTGCGATTTTTTTCTGCCTTTTTTAAATAGTTTAAACACGAAAATAATAATTTTATTTTTTCTTCATTAAATAAGGAAATCGTAGGATCTGAGTTTGCATGATTTCGAATCTGTTTGCTCAAGTTGTGCTCATTTTAGTGAACATTATCCACAGTTTCGGGGACTGCAAATCTTAACGTAATTAAAGAGTTAATTGCGTTTTAGAACGCATTGAAATGCATGAAAATCACATAGGTTCTATTGTAAATCAAATTAGCAAATTTTAGGAACTTATTTTGCTTAATTTAGATTTAAATTGATTGAGATATGATTTTTTAGTAAGTGAGGGTCATTGCTGAAATTACTTTTCTAATCAAGATCCTAGTGATTGTCATTTATAAAATTATTGATATTAAATGGTTTAATTTACTGGAATAATTATGGATAAATATTTGTGAAATATTTTAAGATAATTACTTCCTTAAATGATATTGAACCAACCAATAATTGATTAGATGTGATCTAGATCACAAATTGGTTACATTATCTACATGATCTGCATTCCAACAAACATGTTGCTTGAATAGGATTTGGGATTTGTTTAGCAAATCTCATTATAATGCTAATCAAAATTGTTTTGACTATTTTTATATGGTATAATTTCGGTTGAAAAACCGATGATCATCTCAAGTACAAAGTGATCTATTTCGCATTATCTTTTCTCGAGGCAGATATGGTGTCTAGTCGGGGAGCGTTGGGGTAGTAGGTTGCACCGCGTGTAGTCCGTCCTACTCCTATCGGTACTGGCCATGACAACGGGTAGGGTTGGTATAATGCTTAAGAAATCAAGATGTATTTCTACTTATTAAAATTCGAATAATATGTATTTTAGATAATACCATAATTCAAGTAACAATAAAGATTGTTTGTTGGATATTAATTGGATCACCAATTTAATATTATTAGATTAATTGGAATTAAATTAAAATTAAAAGACTCCATTATGAATAGAGTTGTGATTTCCCTTGGAAGAATTAATAACAATGAATATGATTCATAATGATTAATTAGAATTTGAACGTGATATGGGGGATCACATAAGTGATATCCATGGTCTCCCGTCAAGGTGGAGGGTTCCGTCGCCGGGGATTGTATGTAAAAGATGACTGTCCGAAGTGAAAGCTCCTGTATGGAAGCGCATCTGGATTGGTCTCTTTTATTCTCGAAAGATTAAGGCCGTATACGTAGTGACCTCAATATCGGGTCCTCATATTATTGGGGCAATATTGGATTGCGTATAGCGAGTTCTATTCCTATTAACGGTTGGTTCAATTAATGATGGGTCAACATAGCCTTAGGGATGGTGGGCCCGGGTGTTAAAGATCAAATTGCGAAATGCAAGTTGGACTTGCAAGGCGGAATGTGTTCCCGTTTCTTTTTATCGGAGTTACAAGTTCTCATATTATTGGGATGTTACAAAGATAAGGAAGGAGATCCCAGATCTTGCTTGAGATATAATGGTAAGTATATCTCTTACATTGAAAGTGATTAAGGGAATGAACATTCATTGTTGACAAGGCAAGATATTTTCAATATAAAAACTCCTTAATCAAAGTAATATATATATATATATATATAAATATATACACTTATGCAAATTTCTTATTTCAGGTAATCCTTCAATAAACCCACTCAATACTATACTCAGTAATAACCAGTAAATTTTCATGGATTGGATCCATATTGTACTTGCAATTGGACACATAATGTATGTGGTTGCAATGTGCAAGTTTCCTCATAATAATGAGGAATGATAATTAAATAAACAATAAATCTACAACCCTAGGGTTTGTATGTCTCTATAGTCTTGATCTCATCGAATGTACTTTGGAAGTGACATGTCGATGATGATCGTAATTGTCAATTAGACCTTATAAAGTCTAAGAATATGATTTTGGCATACATATGTGCTCTTGAGATTTAATCATGAGTGACATGGTTATCTGCATCATGCAGAATGGTAGCTCTGTATGAGATGATGTATTCAAAATGTTTGAGTACCTACATGAATCAAGAATTTTAAGAGTTAAGATGGCTTTAGATATGATGAATGTCATATACTATCTATACTCTATTCATTCACAAAGCTTCATAATATTCATATGAATTGGACGAAGCATGTATAAATGTTGAAATACTCTTACATTGAATTCTTTTGAGTTCAACATAAGAGATTCTTTGTCTTGAACAATGGTTGTTTATAGATGAAGGGAGGATAGTGGAAGCTTGGTTCAGACCCAAGATGAGAAGGACAGTCAAAGGATTGACTATACTTGTAGGACTTCCATATGACATTCAAAGAGTTGGATGAATGCCAATACTACAATAAGCTGATGTATTGATAGTGTGACTATCAAGTCTGTATAGAATCCTTATAGAAGACTCAGATAGTGCATCAAAATAATCTACATATAATTATTGAAATTGACTTTCTTATTTGTTAAGATAATGTCTAATAATTGTATCTCAATCTTCTAATGACACTTACAATTGGTTGCATATATATTAGAAGATTAGAAATTTGATCTTAAGGTTTAATAGTCATCTAAATGGATATTTATGCATTTGTTGAAACAATATCAATTGGATCGATAGACTACATGATTTTAGTGGGAGAGCCCTTAGTCTTAGAGAATGTCTCTATGACCAAGATATTAGAATACACTCATTGTTTGTTTGTAAATGTTTTTTGGAAATAAACATGAATTTTGAGATAGAACTATCATAAAGAGTTATGATCAATATATTTCAGATAGTAATATAACATATAGTGGACTCCACTAAATTAGAAAATTAATGAATGGTTCATTAAGATTTCTAATACTGAAAATTAAACCTTTAAAAATCAATAGGAGGATGAAGATCTAGCATCATGTCTTGGACATATGTCTGTTGATGAGATCAATAGACAAGTATGAGATGAAACTTTAGAATATCTAAAATTTCAGAACTTACATACTTATGAATATTGTATTCAAGGTAAAATGTCCAATACACCATTCTTTGGGAATGGTATTAGATGACAAGGTATTCAAGATCTCATACATATTGATGTACATAGATCATCTATATCATAATAAACATTGATGATATGTGATATCATTCGATGATTATTTTTGATAAGATAGTTCTTCCCTTCACTGTAGAAAGCTTTGAAATGTTCAAAGATTTCATAATTTTGGTTTAGAACCAAAGTTTGAAGGAAGATAAAGTGGATTTGATCTAACCTAGGTAGCCTGTACTTGTTAGATGAATTGAAGGGAATACCTTGTGGAGATATGAATATCATTTCTATCTCACTCCTCTTGATAAACCTAAACTCAATAGAGTTGTAGAGAGAGATAATTGGATCATGTGTGACATGATTTGATCAATGACTGTTTTTAGAATAATTACCTAATTTTCCAGATATATATGTAGTACAGACTACATTATATATCCTTAATAAGGTTCCATGCAAGTAAGCCAGAATCGAGCACTAGAGAGTGCTACTTCAATAGGAAAATAAAGGATGGTATTGGATACCTAGTTTATGACCTTGAGATTCTTAAAATATCTCATTTCTAAGAATGTGATTCTTAGAAGTTGACTCTCTTGAGAATCAAGATGAAAATGAAGTAAAGGAACACATTTAATCTTGAGATGATAATGAGGCTCCTGAAATCAGAAACTAAAAAGGACAAATTAGAGATGAAACATTAATACCTATTCAAATGAGTTTGAGGATGTATTACATATGTCAGTTAAGTTTAACAGTGATCGGACTTCATATGATGAAGCTCATGAGGATCATGACATGGAAAGATGGATTTTATCAATAAAGTCTAAAGTAGACTTCATATACAAGTGTTGTATATGGACCCTCGAGGATCCACCTTTAAGGGTAAAACCTGTTGTGTTTAAATGGATCTTCAAGAGAAAGAGGGAACCTGATGAGAAGGTAGAGACCTTCAAAGCACGGGTCGTAGCATGAGCTACACATTTGAAAGAGAAGACATTGCTTGCAATGAGACTTGATCTTCAGTAACCATGCTTAAACTCATTAGAATATCGCTAACTATAGCTACATAACTTGACTATGGCATCTTTTAAGATGTAAGTCAAGATTGCATTCCTCTATGAATACCTCTTTGAGGATATTCACATGAAGTAGCCCAGGGCTTCATGATTGAGGAAAGCAAGAAGTGCAAGCTAAAGAAATCTTTCTATGGACTCAAATAAGCTCCCTGTAGTTGGAACATAATATTTGATGAAATTATAAATGTTATGATTTCAAATGGAATCTTGAAGAACATGTGAAGCTTTGTAGGAGTGCCATTTATGTTCATCGTGCTGAATGTAGATAATATCCTAATCATTTAGAATGATATAAGGATGATAATAAGTGTTTTATAGACTGTCTATTCCATATCTTGAGATATGATCTCAAGTATACTTCTTAGATTCTTAGATTTGAAGTTGTTCAGAAGCAAAGAGAAGAGGATATTGGGACTGTCACATTTGTAGTACACCTTGGACATATTCCATTCTCGGAAATTCTAAGAAAGGCTTCCATCCCTTAAGATATGGTTGATAATCGGGAATTTGCGAGGGTCAAAATATGTCTCACACAAGGCAGAGACAAAGTCGATGTGGCGACCGCTCATGAAACCCCAATTAGTCAACAATTAACCCACAACAAAGAGCAAACAATGAAAGGGATGCGGAGTTAAATTTATTATAACTCTACAATAAAGATGTATATAGGTGCAAGTATGTGTAGAGTGTCGAACACAGGAAGAAAATAGGTAGATCATCCCAATCAAGCTCAAATGTGAATGTGATGTATTTATCTATACAAGTACTATTTTTTTGTGGGTTTTAATTAAATATAATTTTTTATTTAATTTTTGATTTTATATTTTTATATTTTGATTTTTAATTTACTGATTTTGTATTTTCTTTTTATATTTTATTATTTTTCTGTTTTCTTTTTCTTTTAAAAGGATATAAAACTATATAGGACTTATATGTACAAGAGAGATGAGAGAGAGATAGAAAATAGGTAGAAATATTCAAAATATATGAATTAAAGTGTTTTTGTGATTTTTATATTTTTCTTATGTTTTATGAATTTTCTGTATTTTTTATGATTTTTTGATATTTTTAAAGACAAAAATATTGAAAATAGTGAATAAAATATTTGATCGAAATCAAAATGGAGATGAAAAATATCAAACAGTAATAAAAAATTCTCAAAATTAGTTTTAAAATAAAGATAATAAGACAAAGGAAATTCAGAATTAGAAATTAGATTTTTAGGATTTCTTCAGAATTTTTAATTTTTTATAAAGGTTTTTTGGTGTTTTGTAATTTTGTGAGTTTTCTTTTGTATTTTTTAGTGATTTTTATTCTGAATATAATAGATGCAATAATACACAATATATAATTTTTTTGAATTTTTATAAAAAGTTTTGTAATTTTTATGTATTTTCTAACTCAATAAGTGAAGAAAATGCATGTTTTTGAATTTTTATAATTATTAAACTACAACAAAAATACAAAATAAAAATATGGCATTGAAGAACATTACAAGAGGAACTTACAACTATTTTTTTGGTGATTTTTTGAATTTTATAGATGCATGAAATAAATGCAAACAACAAAGAGAAACTACACTACTTGCATGGGCATTTTTGTTATTCTGCAAAATCCAAGGGCCAACGAGCTATTTGTCCAAAAAAATTATAGCTAATGAAAAATATTCACGTACCAATCACAAATGCACAAAATCCTATGGTTATATCTGCAAAATTGCCAAAGTCACGTGCGCAGGCCACGTAACCTGGAAGGGACCCGATCGCAATATTCTGAAAATGCAAGGGTCGAACTACAAATTACCCAGAAATATTATAATTGAAATACCTATTTTAAATAATAAACAAAAATGACCAAAATGATGGATCTTCACTGCAAAAATGCCAGAACTCATGCGCCAAGCACGTGAACCTATAAGGGACTGGATTGCAAATAAAGAAAAGTAGGGGGATGTACAAATTTCAAAAATAAATCAATGGCCAACGAAAAGTTTAAGGTCTGATTACTAAATACAAAACATGTGTGGTTTAAGAAGCAAAATACCCACACTCGGGCGGATCAGACGGCTAAAGACCGTCACTTGGATACGTGGCGCGTCCGTGATGCGCGACACCCCTTCGCGCCGAGCAGCTTGGATTAATCTCGGGAACAATTCAACGGTTGACACAATTCTTAATCGGATGGCTGACGATCAATATGGAGGTGTGTTCTTCATCGGACAGATGCGAAGAACGGTGGAAGAACTAGCAAAGAATAGTCGCCCGACGAGATTGGATTGCGGCAAGCGGGCTCCTCCGGCAGTCCCTCCAGCTTCTGATGCTCCGTTGAGATGCCTGAGTAGACGCCAGAGGTTGCTGAAGGTCGGAGAAGGGCCAGGAACCCAAGGAGTGGGTCCTGGTGGCTGGGAATGCTTGCACAACCAGGGGCTGCTGCAAGAGCCAAGTTGGGGCTCAGATGCTTCCTTCCAGAAGCTGTACATGCAGGAAAACTGAACGAGACCAAGGGCGGAGCTACTGGTATTTTATTGGAGAAGTTTGGAGGGGAGATGGTAGCGGTTTCGGTGAAAAAGGGGGTGGCCAGAGCTGAGATCTCCGGTGAAGGTAGGCGACGCGATTTATACTCCGAGGAACGATCTAACGGTCTAAAACTCTAACCTTAAAGCTACAACTAACATAAGACATAAGGAAGAAAATGGTAAAAACTCACTAGAATGGCCTTGAACCATGAGCGTGGAGCTCGACGGTGGCACGTCGAAGATGGGGTTGGAGCCGCTCCTACGACCGCCTAACCTCACCTCTAGGGAGCTGGAAGATCTCCTGTCACAAGCTCCAGTCAGAGCTCGCCAAAGAGGGGAAAAACAGTAAAAATAGGTTCAAGGATCAATGGGAGGCTTGGATGGTTTATGTACAAATGGACCGAAGGGCTCAAAGATTGATGCGTAGCGTTCGATTCAGTGTCACGCGGCCCAAGGAGAGCTTCCGACATGCATCTTCGATAACTGGGGACGAAAAGTCATGAAGAGATTGATGGGGAATGGTGAAAGGAATCGCCCTAAAAATCGAGAAGATGGGACAACCAATGTTCTGACAATGTAGTAAAGGGGGGGTCAGACAGTCGATCGGAGGTCAACTGTCCGAGCCTCCTGGTTGGTCCATGTGAACCAACTAGGAAAAACCTCTGGAAATGACTTTAAAAATCAATTAAAAATAATAAAAATTTTATTTATTTTTGTTTATTAAATAAAAAATATTCATTATTTTATAAATTATTTTATTACGATTTTATTTATTTTTAGAGGTTTAAAATTATAAGTTACCTTTTATAGGTTATATATAGGTATATTCATCTAAATTTTTTAAAGTTTTATTTTTATTATATATATTTAATTTTATTAATTTTGTTAATCATTTTATATATTTACAACTTAATTTTATGAACTCAAATATATTTTTATTTTATTTTTTTGAAGTATTTTGTACAATTAGATAAATAGATGTATTATTTACATATGTATAGTTATTGGTATTTCTTCTATGTATTGTATTTAAGTATTTTATTTTTTATGTTTTCTTTGTGTTTTTATTCCTATTTTAACATACACATACATTATAAGTAATATATACAAAATTATAAAAATACAAAATCATAAAAATAATGATTATAAATAAAATGAATATTTTAATCGGTACAATTATACAAGAGGGGTCCAAAACTCAACTTTCAAACCGTAATTCCGAAAAATATGAAACCACCTTCATTAAATAGCTTATTAATATTTATATAAAATTAAAGGTAATTTTGATACATTTCGAGTTTTTATTTTGAGAGATACAAGTCTAGGAAGTTGGCATTCTGGAAACTTATTCTCATAATAACTTTTTATCTGTACATTATTTTTGTGTGAATAAATTTTGTATTTTTATATATTTAATTATCTACAACTTTCATTTACAAACTTTCTTTATTTGAAGTACAAAAAGTGGAACTAAAAATAGGTCCCAAAATGAATAAAGAATGAATTAAATAAAAGGGGTTTTTATTGTATTTTGGTCCTTATCTCCCCCTACTTTATTCCTTGTCGACCTAGTCATCGAGATGCCTAGGTCTCGAGGTTTTGGGTCATAAAATATTTACAATATTTTATTCTTTTTCTTTTCTTTTCTTTATTGTATATTTTTGTCTTTAAAATCATATTTCATATAATATTTGCACAATAATGCATGAATGATAAAATGCCTAAATTAACGCTATTTACACGCATTTACTAGGGGTTTTAAGGCGAAAACGATAGAATAAAGAGGATGAAACGTAGATTCATCATCCCCCTATACTTTCCTTTCTAGTACCTAGCAAACACTTATGCAATAAGAGCAGAAAAGAAAAACAAAGAAAAGAAAAAGAAGAAAATTGGATTAAGTTTAATTATCAAACTTGTCTTCACAAAATCAATGCTTGGAGCTTAAGTTGGACCTTTGAGATTTTAGTGCGGGCGGAACGTTAATGAGAACCGGATTTGAAATCCAACAGCCTTCGAGAATCCCTAAAACCCTGTTCAAGTCTCCTCAATAGCTAGGTCATAATACTTCAACTCATATGCAAACCCTTATGACTATGAATCTGGCTCGTACAATGTAAGTGATGGGGGCTCTCCCCACCTGAAATGACAAAGAGACTGACTTCTCCTATATGACGACCCAATTATTTCCAAATCCAATAACTCATTCCTTGAGGAGCGAGGTATTCCCTTCCTAGTTCAAGTGGCAACCTACTCAAGAGGAGGGGGTGAACGGAAGAATGGACGGTAGACATTGTAGCTACATGGTCCTAGGATGCAAGACCACTGTAGTCAAGTCATCCAGCTGCAGGCTCACATGATTTGACTTTGAAGCTCAAACTTGCTTATTGAGTATACAAATATGTACACTCCGGCAGACATTTTTATTTTTATACAGGCCTGTACACTTTTTCGGAGTTTTTGCTTTTTTCATGCTTTTCTTGAAAGACTACATACATCAACATTTACATAGGGAGTTTTTTCTCTTGAGATAGTAGACTATCCGTCTTTTGAAGCTTTATTGCAACCCACACTCTCCTGTCCTGAAAACTCATCATCACTAGACGGGTTGGGGTGCACTTCCCTCCCTAGAGGAGGACAAATGTTTCCACTTGTGTGCGTCTCATACCGACAAATCCAACACCCTGACCACTCCAACCGAGTTGAGCCAAGTGAAAAGTGCATCTGTCCAAGTTAGGTCATTATCAACAAGAGTCATGTGTGTACTCCGAAATACTCTACTTAGGCAGTCAAGAATCCATTGAACCAAGTCTCATGGTCCTCAAAGAATTAAGTTAACTAGACCTGAAGTACCTCAATTCCATCTCCTATAAGGTTCCTGTTAATTAGGTAGATTTGAAGGTCCAACCAAGCTCCAATCTTTGGATTTTACTTAGATTTGTTCAATTATCAAGCTCAATCCGAAAAATGCTCATGTTATGCAAATGCTATGGAGGAAATATTTTTGTGATGCAAATTTTAAAGATTTTGAACTTTTTACAGATCTTTGAAAAGGATGGTGCATATGATTTTTTTGTATTTTCAAAAGGATTTTTCAAATGTTTTTGGCATTTTTAATTTTTGCAAATGTTTTTAGGATTTTTGAAAACAAAAGGTTTTGGCTAAAACTAGGTACAAATATTTACACAGGGATGCATCTTTTATTTACAAGAATTGATTTTTAAGAAATTAAAAAGGGTAAGTGCTCAATTTTATATAGATATATAGAATGAATTTTGGTGTGATGTATATATTCCTCAAGCTTATTTGAAAAGGTTTTTCACACAATTTTTGAAAAGTATAGTCCAAACTAATTTTTACCTTTATTTTTACAAACATGTACACACATTTGAAAATTGTTTTGCAAAGTTTTTTCAAACAGTATATATAGATTTTTCAAAATATTTTTGCAACCATTTTCAAACCATTTGCAAATCATTTTTCAAATATTTTATTTCACACAAAGGAAATAAAATTTTCAAAACAAAATGTTTTTACAAAGGTTGGAAATATGTAACAAAATGTTTTCCAAATAGTTTTCAAAATATTTTTCAAAGAGATTTTCAAACTATTTTTCAACCGTTCTGGAAAAAATATTTTCTCTTGATTTATTCATTAGTAAATGAAAAAAGAATTTCAGGAATAATAACAACTTTTTATTAAATGCTTTTAATGAATTTTATAGGTATAAATACCCATAATTATTAAGAAAAAAACACGAATGTACGAGTTATGGCTAAAGTATATACGAAGTATATACGACCCCCTATACTTAGCTTGAGCTATGTCCTCATAGATCAGATAGAAAAGAGAAGACATAACTCAAACTGAGCATAGGAAAATATAAAGAATAACAAACAAATGAAGGAATGAATGAATGAGAAGTTGACTGTCCCCCCTATACTTAGGGTCAAATAATCCTAAGTATAACAGACTGTACACAAAGCAGGGAGGGTCAAGGGTGGGAATAAACAGATCGTACTCAGACTGTCTGCCCCTATACTTAGGGTAAAATATCCCTAAGTATAGATAAGAAGAGGAGACAATGGAGAGGATCAAAGAATAGAATATCTCAGGGTGCACACCCCCTATACTTAGGACAAAGTACATCCTAAGTATACAAGACTGATAAAAAGGAGAGATACCTTTTCGGTAGATAAAGAAGATAGAAAAGGAAAAGAAGAAAAGAAGAAAAGAAGAAAAGAAGAAAAGAGATCAGAAGATGGAAGAAGATAGAGAAGGATGTACGCATCACTCCCCCTATACATAGGGTAAAAGAAGCCCAAAGTATAGGCAACAATAGGAGCAATGAAATGAAATGATGAATGAACACTCAGCTCATCGACCCCCCTATACTTAGGACAAAGTATGTTCTAAGCAAGGCAAACACGAGAATGGGTGAATGAGCAAAACGAGAGACAGACGAAGGTGAACAAAAGCGAATACACAAAATAGTGGATATACAAATGGTCAAGAAGGTCGAAAGCAAACCTTCTTACGATACCGCTGATGAATGGATCTAGTGTGGTGCAGGTCGACATCGGGGTCCTCAGATGACACAAACCGATCAGGGTCGACAAGGCAAGGGCCCCCAGTGGCCCTAGGGTGAAGAGGCACGAACGATTGAGTGGAATAAGTCTGACTAGGTCTAGCCTTGGACGTCTCGCTAATGTCAAAGTGAAAAGGGACGAACTCATCATCATCGGAAGAAGTGTACTCAATGTCGTCCTGCGAGGTCTCGTCCAGGTCACAACCAAAAGGAACAAACTCATCAGTGGAAGCGGTCAAACTCTATTCGTCCTCAATAATCTCAACCGGATCATTTTTCTCATTAAAAGGCCCGAATTCCCGAATAAAAGCAACAAGATCAAATTCGGCCTTAGTCTCATCTGAATCCAAGTGAACAAGAACAAACTCATCAGTGAAAGTAGTCAAATCATGTCCGTCCTATCTAGTCTTTGAATCTGCCGTTCGCTCATTGGTATCAATCATGTAAATCCCACGGATGTCATCAACACAACACCAAGTCCCAAAAGAAGGAACTCCGAGGTCCATGCTTTCCAAGTCTTCCCCCTTGGATAGGAATTCTTGGGTCTTAGTGGAATCCAATAAGCAACAAAATTCTCTAATAGTCTTATCAAGGTCATGGTCCTCAGGGTCAGACAAGATAGGTGAAGGTGCATCAGGTGCAGGTCTCTGGTCAACAATGGGTGCGGTGATCAACACTTCGCTCTTGTCAACAGGACAAAAGCGAATCTCTCTTGATCCGTAATTAATAACGACCCTTGCAAAGGCGAGGAATGGTCGTCTCAAGATGATTGGAGGACACTCCCCTGTGGAGGTCTCCATGGGCAATACAACGAAGTCAACGGTGTAGCTCGTGCCCTGAATACAATTGATGACATTTTCAAGGATACCCTTCAGCCTCTTGATAGATCCATCAGCAAACTGAACGATCATCTTGGTCTTCTTGAGAGGCCCTAAGTGAAGATACTGTACCAACGAGAAGGGTAATATTCTAATCGAAGCACCACTGTCGAGGAGAGTATGATCATCTGTGTGGTCAGAGATGGTGCAACTAATGAAAGGTGTGGCAGTGTTCTTTTTCCTAGGAATGGGATGGTGTGTGATGGCGTGGGAAATGGCCATGGTCAAGATATGATGCTCAGATCTGCTCCTCTGCTTTCTCTTCTTGGGAAGAGGAGTAGATAAATCAGTCATGGCATGCTGAAGTGGGGCACGGATGATCTCATGAATGGTGGCCACCACTTCGGGTTCAGTCAACATTTTTTTGAAATTTTGGACCACCTCCATACAAGGGAGGAAGTCGGAATCAACATATACACGAGGCATGCCAAGAGCAGTCTGTACATCGGCATCCTCGGGGTCAAAGGTGGGACAAAGTGTGAATGGATGTGTGGTCAAAGGGCCTGGTAAAGACCCCCTCTCCTCACACTCTGAATCAACCAAAGGTCTCCCGAAAGCTTTCTGGATTTTTAAAATTTTCTCATTTTTTTGTATTTTGGGAGATTCCAAGATCTCATGATAATCGTCAAGTGAATCTAAATCCACAAAGAATAGAGCTATATTCTGAATCTTATTTATGCTAACTATATCGCTCATCCTCGAGTTCATATGCTCCATCATCTGATTCAAGGTCTCAAGTGTGGATATCAAGAAAGGTGACTCCAAAATCTCAGGATCAGGTGTATCGAATGTGGGCGGTGGGTGTGGACAAAAATCACAATCCAAATCATGATACTCAAGAAAGAGCGGGTTGTCAAAATGTGTAGGAGATGTGGAAGTGATTGGTGAAGGTCAAAGTCCGAATTCTAAAATAGTGGGTTGGTCGGATATGTACAAAAATCCGGAGCAAAGCCCTCCTGGAAAAATGGAGGTGGACCGACAGGAGTGAACGAGGGATCCACAGAGTCCGGATAAAATATGCTCCAGTCGGCCATCTTGAAACAAGAGGAAAATGATTGGGAGAACACGATGGTCAAATCAAGAGAGGTGAGAAAAAGGCACAAATGCGTAGAGGCGATCTAGAATACACACAAGCAGTCACAAGCAAACTCACACAAAATAAACCCTCAATTCACCTACTCAACTCGGTAGAGACCGAAAAAGTCGGTCTTTTAGTCTTATCTGTTTTAGAGTTTGGTGAGAAGTCAAAATTTTGCACAAACATTTAAGGGGCTGAATAGGATTTGGGCACTAATCCTTAGTGTGTGCGCGGGCAAGTAAAACAAAGACAATGAGGGGATTGCTTGGCCCAATACAAGATTTTTCTTTTAGGTCTTTTTTAGGGTCAAATAATGTTAGCAGTCCCAATTTTATTAGTTATCACTTTTTTTTGATTTTTAATAAGAAATGCACGAGCCTATTGAGGAGTCAATTCCTTTAAACACTTAGGTGATCGAAATTAGAGGGAGAGTCGGAAAAGCAATGCAAGTGGCAAATCAATGCTGTATGCTAAAGAGAGATGCTCACCTTGCCTCCAACACTCTTCATGCAAAGATGCTCAGCAAAATTGAAACCTATCCATATGTAAATGCAAGCCGATGAAATTGCCCTAAGTTTCAGAAATTGCTATTAGCATGAAGAACCGATGCTAATGACTTAGAATAGAACCTAAGTGTCCGATCTTGGAGTCTCCTCGGTGCCCACCATAATGGATCCTGCAAGCGCTGTATGGAGAACTCTTGCGGTGCGGTGGTTCCGAGACTAAGTGAGAAGCAATTCAAAATTTGACTAAGTCCAAACGAATCTATAGGAGCATGCAATAGTATTATAGGTTGGCCTTAATCTACCACATGCAATCCTAAAACTAAGGGCTCAATCACACAAAGTAAAGAAAACAAAACTGAGAAAACAAAATAAAAGAAGATGATGAAAACACAACAAAAACCGCTGTGAGCCCTCAAGTGAACAAACACTTGGAAATTAGGCCCGAAAGTTCAGAGTTCGCAGTACCTGTATTATTACAAATAATAGAGCCTCTCTCTCACGTAAATTACAAAAAAACAGAAAATAAAAGGAGCTCGGTCTTCAAAAATCTCTAAGTCTCCTTCCGTGCAAGGCGAGCAGACTGCCGTCGGATTCACATAGGTGCATAGGCGCCTAGGGTAGAGCGCCTCCCTTGATCGCGGTATCTCGCACGAAGTCAACAAAGAGAGAGGTTAGACAACTCAACAAGATATATCAAACAAATAATGCAAAAATATATACAAATAATTACAATCAACAATGAATCCTAATCCAAACTTTGTTGCTCCCCGGCAATGATGCCATTTGATAATCGTGAATTTGCGAGGGTCAAAATATGTCTCACACAAGGCGGAGACAAAGTCGTTGTGATGACCGCTCACGAAACCCCAATTAGTCAACAATTAACCCACAACAAAGATCAAACAATGAAAAGCGATGCGGAGTTAAAATTTATTATAACTCTACAACAGTGATGTGTATAGGTGCAAGTATGTGTAGAGTGTCAAACAATGGAAGCAAACAAGTATATCAGGGCAATCAAGCTCAAATGCGAATGTGATGTATTTGTCTATACAAGTGTTATTTTTATGGGTTTTTAATTTTATATATTTTTGAATTTGATTTTTGATTTTATATTTTATTTTTTAATTTACTGATTTTGTATTTTCTTTTTATATTTTATATTTTTTATATTTTCTTTTTCTTATAAAAGGATATAAAACCATATAGGACTTATATGTATAAGAGAGATGAGAGAGAGATAGAAAAAATAGGTAGAAATATTCAAAATACATGAATTAAAGTGTTTTTGTGCTTTTTATATTTTCCTTATGTTTTTGTGAAATTCTTGTATGTTTTATGATTTTTTTGGTATTTTAAAGACAAAAATACTGAAAATAGTGAATAAAATACTTGACCGAAATTAAAATGGAGTAGAAAAATATCAAACAGTAACAAAAATTCTCCAAATTTATTTTAAAATAAAGATAAAGGAAATTGTGAAATAGAAATAATATTTCTAGGATTTTTTTGAATTTTTAATATTTTTGTAAAGGTTTTTGGGGTTTTGTAATTTTTATGAGTTTTCTTTTGTAATTTTTAGTGATTTCTAGTCTGCAATAAAAGATGCAAAAACATACAAAATATATTTTTTTGGATTTTTTCAAAAACATTTATATTTTTTATGTATTTTCTAATGCAAACAGTGAAGAAAATGCATGTTTTTGAATTTTTATAATTACTAAAATGCACAAAAATATAAAATTAAAATATGGCGTAGAAGCGCATTACAACAAAAACTTATACCTATTTTTTTGTTGATTTTTCGAATTTTATAGATGCATGAAATAAATGCAAATAAAAAAAAGAAACTACACTACTAGCAAGGGCATTTATATAATTATGCAAAAATCCAAGGGCCAACGTGCAATTAGTACAGAAAATTTTAGCTAACGAAAAATATTCACAGACCAATCACAAATGCACAAAATCCCAAGTTTATATCTGCAAAATTGCCAAAGTCACGTGCACGGGGCACATGACCTGACAGGGACCTGATCGCAATATTCCAAAAATGTAATGTCGACCTGCAAATTACCCAGAATTATTATAAATGAAAAACCTATTTTAAGGACTAAACAAAAAATGACCAAAAACGACAGACCTTCCCTGCAAAAATGCCAAGATTCACGCGCCAAGCACGTGAACCTAGTTGGACTGGATCACAAATAAAGAAAAGAGGAGGGGATGTTCCAATTTTACAAAATAAGTCAACAACCAATGAAAGTTTAAGGTCCGATTATTAAATACAAAACATGTGTGGGATAAGAAGCAAAATACCCACACTCGGGCGGATCGGACGGCTGAAGACCACCATTTGGACACGTGGCGCGCTCATGATGCGCGATACCCCTTCGCGTCGAGTGGCTTGGATTAGATCTCAGGCATAATCCAACAGTTGACACGATTCTTAATCGGACAACCGACGATCAATCTGGAGGTGTGTTCTTCATAGGCGGTTTCGAAGCACGGTGGAGGAACTAGCGAAGAATAGTCGCCCGACGAGATTGGATTGCGGCAAGCGGGCACCTCCAACAATCCCTCGAGCTACTAATGCGCCAGTGAGATGCCTGAGTCGACGTCGGAGGTGGCTGAAGGTCTGAGAACGGCCATGAACCCGAGGAGTGGGTCCTGGTGACTGGGAATGCTCGCACACAACCTGAGGCTGCTACAAGAGCCCAGTTAAGGCTCAGATGCCCCCTTCCAAGAGTTGTACCTGCACGAAAAGCTGAATGAGACAAGGGCAGAGCTATTGGGCTTTTATTGGCGAAGTTTGGAGGGGAGATGGTAGCGGTTTCAATGAAAAGGGGGGTGGCTGGAGCTCGAGAGCTCCAGCGAAGTTTGGCGACGCGATTTATACTACGAGGATGATCTAACAATCTAAAACTTTGCCATCAAAGCTACAACTACATAAGACATAAGAAAAAAATGATAAAAACTCACTCGAATGGCCTGGAACCATGAACGTGGATGTCGACGGTGGCATGTCGGAGATGGAATTGGAGCCGTTGCTACGACCGCCTAACCTCGCCTCTTGGGAGCTGGAGGATCTCTTGTCACGAGCTCCAGTCCAGAGCTCGCCAAAGAGGGGGGGGGGACAGTCAAAAGAGGGTTCAAGGATCAATGGGAGCTTGGATGGTTTATGTACAAACAGACCAAAGGGGCTCGAAGATTGATGCGTAGCAATCCATTCAGTGTCACACGACCCAAGGAGAGCTGTCGGTGTGCATCCTCGATAACTGGGGACGAAAAGTCATGAAGAGATCGACGGGAAATGGTGAAAGGAATCGCCCCAAAAAAATTGAGAAGATGGGACAACCAAAGTGTTCTGACAATGCAGCAAAGGGGGGGGGTCAGACAGTTGACCGAAGGTCAACTGTCCTAGCCTCCTGGTTGGTCTACGTGGACCAACCAGGAAAAACCTCCGGAAAAAGACTTAAAAAAATCAATTAAATATAATAAACAAATTTATTATTTTTTGGTTATTAAATAAAAATTATTTATTATTTTATAAATTATTCTATTATGATATTTATTTATTTTTTAGAGGTTTAAAATTATAAGTTACCTTTTATAGGTTATATATAGGTATATTCATCTATATATTTCAATGTTTTATTTTAATTTTGTATATTTAATTTTATTAAATTTGTTAACCATTTTATATATTAACAACTTATTTTTATGAACTCAAATAAATTTTTATTTTATTTTTCTGAAGTATTTTGTTGAATAAATATATGTATTATTTACATAGGTATAGTTATAGGTATTTCCTCTATGTATTGTATATAAGTATTTTATTTTTATGTTTTCTTCATGTTTTTATTCCTATTTTAACATGAATGTACATTATAAATAATATTTACAAAATTATAAAAATATAAAATCATAAAAATAATGAATAATAAATAAAATGAATATTTCAATCAGTTCAATTATACAAGAGGGGTCCAAAACTCAACTTTCAAACCTTAACCCTGAAAAATATGAAACCAACTTCATTAAATATCTTATTAAAATTTATATACAATTAAAGGTGATTTTGATCATTTCGAGTTTTAATTGAAAGATACAAGTCTGGGAAGTTGGGATTGTGGAAACTTATTTTATCATAACTTTTTATCTATACATTATTTTTGTGTGAAGTTAATTTTGTATTTTTATGTATTTAATTATCTACAACTTTAATTTACAAAGTTTCTTTATTTTCAGTATAAAAATTGGAACTAGAAATAGGTCCCAAAATGAATAAAGATTGAATTAAATAAAGGGGTTCTTATTGTATTTTGGCCATTATCTCCCCCTACTTTATTCCTTGTTGACCTAGTCGTCGAGATGCCTAGATCTCGGGGTTTTGGGTCATAAAGTATTTACAATATTTTATTCTTATTCTTTTCTTTCTTTATTCTATAATTTTGGCTTTAAAAACCGTATTTTATACAATATTTGCACAATAATGCATGAATGATAAAATACCTAAATTAATGCTATTTACACGCATTTACTAGGAGTTTTAAGGCCAAAATGATATAATAAAGATGATGAAATGTAGATTCATCAATGGTACTGACCTATTTTGAAGGTATAACACCTCAAAGAGTTGAGAAAGTGAATGCTAGAACTTCTTGCACTTGTGCATCAATTACGGGAAGCTGAGTGTGTACTAGATGTGTACAAAAGACAGATGTCTGCCATGCAGTGAGAGTAGTAAACTGTTACTAATACAACTGTGGAGTAAAACACATGATTGCAGTAATAAAAATATCCTCAAAGATGATGAAACTTAGAGATAATGATCTCAAAGTCCTATCTTCAAAAGTTTAAGACATTGTTAGATAGTGATATAAAAGGTCTTAACTTTAGATACCTTTGGAGATAGAGATATCCAGGAATATGGATATTCTGATAATGATTATGGAAATACTGGTTATGATAATTATTAAGATGCAGTGTGAAGGACACTATAACTAATAAGATTGAGTATTGGTTGCATAATATGCAACATTCGCAGTAGATACGACCATTGTTACTAGGGATATGAAAGTACCGTAAAAGGACTTGCATATTCTTGCGGGAACAAAGTCATTGATCATCTTACCTAGCTACTTTCTAAATAGCCTATGATTGTCACATGAGTGTGGGTTTAAATGATTAGCCCATTAATGGATCTTTGGGCTAGTGGGAGATTGTTTGACATGCGAGCCCACGGTGAGCCATTATGCAATAAATGTTATTGCAAATATCATTCCCTGATCTGAAATGAAGAATATTTAATTTTAATAATAGGTCGTTTAGTACAATTAGGGTTATGTACCATGGCCATCTTAATAATCATACAACTGTTGATTCAACTATTGAATCATAGAGGCTATTTCTTGGATAAATATCTGAAGGGTTAGATTGAGGACTCATCAAGCACAGTCAAATGATTGTTAAGAGATGATCTCCAACATGAGTAGGAGATGGCAATCCTTTCTTAGTTAGGTTGATATCAGACCGACCTCTTGATGTAGGTCCTCTACATAGGAATAGAGATTCGGAGGTGTTAGATTTGTTAGGTCAAAGAGTTGACTTAACGAGATCGAGATAACCAAAGTCCTATGTCGTATGCTGTCACGATATAGGCACGCATCCTCTGACCGGAGACAGATGTGTTACTATATGTCTGAGTATGCAAATTTGGCAAACCAATAGGTTGATAACCTAATCAAGGTCTATACACCGACGCGCTGGTGTGTATGCGAGGGCATATGAGTAATACGATCTCTCAAAGGGATCATGCAGGTTCATTACTGAATCGGAAGACATGCGCTCACTCATGAGATATTGGGAAGAATCAAATTCCATGCACGGTCATCTCATTTTGAAAGCTTGACTAAATTTGTAGGTTTGATATATGCTTTTGGAAAGTATATGATCAAGACCTAGGTAAGATATATGCTTTTGGAAAGTATATGATCGATACCGACTCCCAATGATCAAGTGAGAAACTTACTGATAAAACCCTAAAGTAGACATGGTAAAATTGATCTTGTACATTGAGTTTATTCTGGGTCTTCCGATTGTATAACCATGATGCTTCCAGACCCTAAAGTAGGATGTACATGTATTGGGAATGCATGAGGGTGATGTGATCATAAAGGATTGTATAACCATGATGCTTCCATTCCTAGGGAGTGATGAAACGGGTCTGGATTTTGGTGACTCCTCTTGATAGAGAAGTGATCTAATCATGGTCCTAATGCTGGACATTGATCTGAA
The DNA here is from genome assembly GCA_037367405.1 of Ottelia alismoides. Classification (NCBI taxonomy): domain Eukaryota; kingdom Viridiplantae; phylum Streptophyta; class Magnoliopsida; order Alismatales; family Hydrocharitaceae; genus Ottelia; species Ottelia alismoides. Next base: position 1,148,344 of record JAZKJV010005183.1, read on the forward strand.
TGTGATTCAGATGCAAGGAGAAGATTAGATTTGCGGTCTTGATTTAATCAAGCATCTATGGGAGGCCTGGGGTGTGGATTTGAGATGTGATCTCAATATACAAGTCACTATACGTGGAATAATACAGTCGCCCTGTCCTTATCTCCTGAAAGAGTTCATGGATAATTTCATTGTTGATATGTGTATCCGAGCATTGAGAAAATTGATAATTAAATATGATTTAATTATCCAGAATAATATGAATTTGATTCATATTATAAGAAGAGGTACCTAAGATAATTAAATGTGATTTAATTATCAAAGATGTGAATAATGTGAATGTGATTCATATTATTTGGGAACATGAGAATAGAGATCCAAGATGATTAAATGTGATTTAATTATCATGGATATGAATAATGTAGATAGCACTATCCATATTATTCGTATATATTATAAATATGATTTATAATATATAAGAGAGAGCTATTTGTAATTTACATTTGTTAATTAAATGTTGACGTGAATTGGATTCACATTGGATAATTAATTGAAAATGTAATTCACATTTTATTTTGGGTTGTGAATGTGATTCACAATTTTTCAATGACAAGATTGCAATATTCATAAAATAATTATGAAATTTTTTTGTAGAATAATTTACAACAAGTGTTGTTGGAAATCTTGGACATTTCCATGGAATAATCTAATCTCATGAGATTACATGAGATTGCCACCAACATATGGAAGGAGGCAATCTTCATTCCATAATCTCCTTGTTTTATTTATTTAATTTTAGCATTGAATTATATTGATTTATCAATATATATTTAATCTAATTAAATTAATTGTTGTTGGTTTTTTACCAACAAATTCTTGGCCATTAAAAGAAATACAAATCAATGTAAGCCATTGGATTTGTGTTGTCCATGGATTGAGATCCATGGATCCCAAAATATTATAAAAGGAGAGGCACCCCTTGCTCTTCTTGGTTATATAAGGTTCTCTCTCTCATTGTCTACATTCCCTCTCTCTCTCTCTCATACGGCCGTCCACCATGGATGCCCTAAAGAGAGTCTCCATCGCCGTAGCGTCGTCGTCATGCTGCCGGATTGTTTGCTCTGGATCTCCATCTACTTCGGCATGCCTTGCTCGTGTAGAAGACATCATATCTTGTGGGACAAGATCAAGAGATTCAGCACTTGGATCATCAACATGGATTGCGAGGATCATGTGTTTCATCAACATGCTCGCATGCGTCTCCTATGTAGGATCGGACTTTAGACAGGAGGTCTCTTCGTTTAGAGACTCGATCGCAACCACGCTTCAAGAGGTAATCCTATTACTTGTTTGTGGTTTAGACGAAATGATTCAAGAAGTGTTCTTGGATCATGTGGTTTCGTCACATTTTTTTTAATTTCTGCTGCCTCAAGCAACTAGTACGACTAGTCGCTCCCGATCGCATACGATACGATCCTCACACTTCCGTGACACGCTTTAAGGATCTAAACATATCCTTCACAGTTGGATTCTACCTGTGGTTCCCCCTGAAGCGTTTGAGCTGAAGCCCATTTTCTAAGTCTGCTACCAAACTTCAATGGGAATGCTAACGAGGAACCATATTCTTCCTTAGGGACTTCGAGCATGTGTGCAACAACCTTAGTCACCCTAGGGTTTGGCAAGACTGTATTAGGCTGAAGGCTACCCTGTTTGCCTTAGGAGATAAGGTTGCTCATTGGCTGAAAAATCTCGGGGTGAGATGTATGACCTAGATGCAGTTCAAGGATTTATTCTTTAAGAAGTTCCACTGACTTAGTAAGTCTATCCAGATGAGAACCAAGATCGTGAGTTTTTCCCAGGGACTCAATGAACCATTCCATAAAGCCTGGGGTAGATTCAATGACTTAATCCATTAATGCCCCTACCATGGCATTACAAAAGAGATTTTAGTCCAGACCTTGTTTTGTGGCATAACCCCGGAGATGCAGGGGTTAGTAAGTGTCGCCTGTGGAGGAAGCTATCTGAACAAGAATGAAGATGCCGTATGGAAAATTCTGGAGCAGATGGCGGAAAAAGGCAGATCTCAGGCCACCATGGCATATTAGTTGTCTCCCTCAAGCTTATCCAATAAGACAACTAGGAGGACTATAGCGTATCTGACAGATGACCTCATCCCTGGCTTGGAGATAATAGCTGACAAGTTAACCATGGTCGAGCAGATTCATAAGAGGGTCACTGACCTCGAGGAACTTTCGTGTTTGACGAAACAAGTTGAGGAATTGACTGAGAAGATAGCTAAGATATGGCTACCTGCCCATTATGCACCACATGTACCTGTACATCAAGTCCATCTTGTACAGGAGCAGGTACAGGGGCCTCAAGGTAGCTGGGTAGAGGAGCAACAATATACTCAGCAGGAGCAACACGCACCAACACAAGTGGAGACAGTCTACAAGGAGCCTCTGTCGGTGTTCAAGATAAACGGGTTATGGTACAACCATGACCCCATCGACAGACAGTCGGGGATAGGGAATGGTCAGCCTCACCGACCCTCCCTATCTTACCAAGAAATCAGCTCCGCCCCCGCACCACGCTTCGTACAGTCCTGGCCCAGACAAGGGTATCAACCTCAGCAACACCAACAACAACGCACTTTCCACTTAGTCCAGCAGGGCCCTCCAACACCTTCCCAGCAACAACAATATTAGAATGGTCAACAAGGCCAATATAGACATTCATCCTCTAGTCAGTAGTAGCAAGCCCCACCCCCTAGTGAATTGGAGTCCCTCACCTTGGCAATCCAGACCTTGGCTGACAGGGTCCAACAGATACAAAATGATTACCTGGATATCCGAATTGATCTGAACTGCATTTCATGCACCCAGGATCAGCAAATGATGCCAAGGACCCCAATTCTTACCTTGGTTCAGGCCAACCCAAATAGCTTGAATCAAGGTCAGAACCGATCAAGAGATTAGGTATACTATTCAGATAACTCTCTATCTGAACAAGAGATCATGTCCCTCAGGAGCAAAAGCACCGTGATCGTACCTAATCGGTAACGGGCACTAGAGGAAGACTCCACCAAACTTTTACCTGAGGAAAAATTGGAGGCAGAAGAGAAGCACCACCACTACCACTGGCAGAAGAAGAGGACTCCCAAGTCCTCAAAGATGAAGGAGAATAACACCGGCAGTGAGTCCGGCAAAACCGATGAGGAGCCCGCACCTCCATCTGAGGAGGATGTCCTACCTGTCGTGGAAGATGCATTACCAGTTTTGCCTTTTAGTCAGAGTTAGAGTCAGGGTCAGTATCAATGTCAGAGTCCGATAAAGAACTCATCTTCTCATTTCAATGAAGACCTTTTAGTTTCGAATCTGAGTTAACATCAATAATCCCTTTCCCCGGAGCTCTTAAGGGTGGAAAGAAGAAAACTAAAAAAATACAAAAAAATGACACTGATATGGCAGAATTCTGCAATAAATACATCAAGGTCACAATCCCTTTTGATAAATATGTGGACATGACACATGCATTCCAGAAGTACCTTAAGGTGAGATGCACACCTACTAGGATTAACAGGAAGATCAAAAGCTGTGTTGAGAAGCACGTTCTATCAGTAGCCACTACTTGCTCAATAAAGAATGCGTTTCCAACGAAAAAAGGGACATGTGTTCCCATTATGTGGTGAGTCATATCGATGACATTGTGTTCGCATGCACTCTCCTTGACAACATAATATTAATTAACTTGGTGCCTATAATCCTCTATGAGCGGCTTAATCTCGGACCTCTTAATAAATCCAGAGCACTACTCCAGTTTGCATATAAATAAATCAAGAGTTTCCAGGGAGAATTGAGGAACATTATCATCAAAGTCGAGGGTCAGGAATACATGGTGGACTTTACAGTCATTGATATGGAGACCCCTTGAAATTGGAGAGATTCCCAGATAACATTAGGAAGGCCTTCCTCAGGACAACAGGGGCTCTATTTGATTACAAGATCGGGAAGATCCAGTTCCAAACTCTAGGTGGAGATGATGAACTTGAGATGAAGCAGACCAGGTGGCAGAGGCTAGATTTAGAATCCAACACCGAGTACTCTTCGTCTGAAGCAGATTGTATTCATGTAGACATCGTTGGGCCATGGAGACAGAACCCAGCTAGCATCGATGAGTCCCTTTCCTCCTGAGAAGATCTTGTGCATGAGTCAATTTGCGAGACCCTTAGGAACGAGTACAATGCAGAAAGTGCATCCCCCTACATCTTCGATGACATAGAGGCCCAACTGGGCCTGTCAGTCCTTCCCTCTATAGGACAATCAGAAGATGAGGAAGACGAGTCGGACGCGGCTTTTGCCGATTGCTTGGAGACTTTTGATGACCCGACTCCAGAGTTGAATGAGTTGGTAACAATAACTTCACAGGTAGATCCATCCGCTACAAGCATGGAGCCATATTCGATTGAGCCAGACTTCCTTGACGATCACACCTTACCTGAGCTCAAACCTTTACCCACAACACCTAACTATGCCATCCTTGCGGGACAAGTGAAAAAGTATCCGGTTATCATCAGTTCGCGATTGACCGAAGAGCAGGAATCTCGCTTGCTAGAGATCCTGGAGAAAAACCACAAGGCGATAGGCTGGAGCATCTATGATCTCTACGGGATAAATACCACTCTATGTTCTCACCATATCTACTTAGAGAATGATGCTAAACCATCTTATGAATTCAAACGTAGGGTGAATCCAAATTTATGAGAGGTCGTAAAGAAGGATATAGAGAAATGCTGTGACACAGGTTTTATTTATCCCATCTCTGATTCGAGATGGGTGGCATCAATCCATGTTGAATTGAAAAAATCGGGAATTCAGACGACTACCAACGAGGACAGAGAAAAGATCGTGATGCAAGTAACTACGTCATAGCGTGTCTGTGTGGATTACAGACGCCTGAATGCCGCGATGAAAAAGGATCATTTTCCCCTATCGTTCATTGATAAGATATTAGAGAGATTAGTGGGGAAAGAATTCTTCTGCTTTTAGATGGGTTCTCAGGTACAATCAAGTACCCATTGCTCCTAAGGACCAGAAGAAAACCATGTTCACATGCCCCTTTGGTACCTATGCTTTCAGGCGCATGCCCTTTGGGTTATGCAATGCTCCAGGTACATTTCAAAGGTGCATGATTGTTGTAATCTTAGAAATGGTCGGTGAATTCCTAGAAGTCTTCATGGATGACTTCTCGGCCCACGACGATTCCTTGGATTCCTGTCTTAGAAATCTAGACCGAGTCCTCAAGCGGTGTTGTGAGGTTAATCTGGTGCTCTCCTGGGAGAAAAGTCACTTCATGGTGACATATGGCATTGTATTGGGGCATGTCATCTCCAAGAGAGGAATGGAGGTTGACCCTGCCAAGGTGGACGTGATCAGACTGAAGGATATGGTTAGATCCTCAAGCGCATCACGGAAGCGTGATCGTCGTATCGGATACGACGAAGAACGACTAGTCGCACTAGTTGTTCTATGTAGCGGAAATTAAAATTTTTTTTATGTGATGAAACCACATGATCCAAGAACACTTCTCGGATCGTTTCGTCTGAACCACAAACAAGTATTAGGATTACCGCTTGAAGCGTGGTTGCGATCAAGTCTCTAAATGAAGAGACCTCCTGTCTCAAGTCCGATCCGTCGGAGGAGACGCTTGCGAGCGCGGGGATGAACCGCGTGCTTCTCGCAATCCATGTTGATGATCCAAGCGGTGGATCTCCTGATCTCAACACACAAGATCCGACGTCTTCTTCACGAGCAAGGCACGCCGAAGTAGACGGAGTTCCATGAGCAAAACATCGGGCAGCATAACGACGGTGCCGCGGCGATGGAGAGCCTCTCTAGGGCATCCATGGTGGACGGCCATGAGAGGGAGAGAAAGAGAAAGAGAGAGAGATATGCTTCTCAAGCATTATGTGTAAAGAAGAGCAATGGGGTGCCTCTCCGTTTATAGGGTTTTGGGATCCATGGATCTCAATCCATGGGACAACACAAATCCAATGGTTCACATTGATTGTGTTTCTTTTAATGGCTAAGATTTGTGTTGGTAAAAACCAACAACAATTAATTTAATTTAGATTAAATCTATATTGATAAATCAACATAATTCAATCACCAAATTAAATCAATCCACATTGGAGATAATGGAAAGGAGGCTCCTCCCTTCCATATAAGTGGCCATCCCCCCTCTCCTATTAGGAAAGGGAGATTCCAATGCAATCTCCAAGATTGCATATATCTCCAATATTTGCAACAATAATTGTTGTAAATTATTCTACACAATAATTCATAATTAATTTGTGAATATTGCAATCTTGCCATTGAAAAATTGTGAATCACATTCACAACCCAAAATAAAATGTAAATTACATTTTCAATTTAATGTCCAATGTGAATCCAATTCACATTAACATTTAATTAACAAATGTAAATTACAAATAGCTCTCTCTTATATATTATAAATCACATTTATAATATACATGACTAATATGGATATTGCTATCCACATTATTCATATCCATGATGATTAAATCACATTTAATTATCTTGGATCTCTATTCTCTTGTGTCCAAATAATACGAATCACATTCACATTATTTTCATCTTTGATAATTAAATCATATTTAATTATCTTAGATTACTCTCTTTATAATATGAATTAAATTCATATTACTCGTGATAATTAAATCACAGTTAATTATCCATTTTCTCAATGCTCGGATACATATATCAACAATAGAATTATCGATGAACTCTTTCAAGGATAATGCACTTTCTTCGCAGATACTTGGAGATAAGGACAGGGCGATTGTATTGTTCCACGTATAGTGACTTGGATATTGAGATCATATCTCAAATCCAGATCGTGGGCCTCCCATAGATGCTTGATTAAATCAAGATCGCAAATCTAATCTTCTTATTGTATCTGAATCACATTCAGATCAATGTCCAACATTTGGACCAAGATTAGATCACTTCTCTACTGAGAGGAGTCACTAAAATCCAGACCCATTTCATCACTCCCTAGGAATGGAAGCGTCATGGTTATACAATCGTTTATGATCACATCACCCTCAGGTATTCCCAATACCTGTACATCCTGCATACTGGAAGACTCAGATTAAACCCGAAGTATTAGATCAACTTTACACTGTCTACTTCATGGTTTTATCAGTAAGTTTCTCATTCGATCATTGGAAGTTGGTATCGATCATATACTTTCCAAAAGCATATATCATACCTAGGTCTTGATCATATACTTTCCAAAAGTATATATCAAACCTACAAATTCAGTCAAGCTTCCAAAGCGAGATGACCGTGTACGGAATTTGATTCTTCCCAATATCTCATGAGTGAGCTCATGTCTTCCGGCTCAGTAAACGAACCTGTATGATCCCTTTGAGAGATCGTATTACTCATATGCCCTTACATGTACACCAGCGCGCCGGTATATAGACCTTGGTTAGGTCATCAACCTATTGGTCTGCCAAATGTACATACTCAGACATATAATAACACATCTGTCTCTGGTCAGAGGAAGTGTGCCTATATCATGACAGCATATGATATAGGACTTCGGTTATCTAGATCTCATTAAGTCAACTCTTTAACCTAACTAATCTGACACCTCCGAATCTCTATTCCTATGCAGAGGACCTGCATCAAGAGGTCGGTCAGATATCAGCCTTCAGAGATAAGGATTGCCATCTTCTACTCATGCTGGAGATCATCTCTTAACAATCATTTGACGGTGCTTGATGAGTCCTCAATCTAACTCTTTAGATATTCATCCAAGCACCAGCCTCTATGATTCAATAGTTGAATCAACAGCTGTATGATTATTAAGATGGCCATGGTACATAGCCCTAATTGTACTAAGGGACCTATTATGCAAATTATTCATTCTTCATTTCAGATCAGGGAATGATATTTGCAATAACATTTATTGCATAATGGCTCGCCATGGGCTCACATTTCCATCAATCTCCCACTAGCCCAAAGAGCCATTGATGGGCTTATCATTTAAACCCGCACCCATGTGAGAATCATAGGCTATTTAGAAAATAGCTAGGTAAGCTGATCAGTCACTCTGTTCCCACGAGACTATGACAAGTCCTTTTACGACACTTGCATATCCCCAGTAACAGTGCTCGCATTTAATGCGAATGTTGCATCTCATGCAACCAATACTCAATTTTTGTTAGTCATAGTGTCCTTGACACTACAGCTTAACAATTATCATAACCAATATTTCCATAATCCTTATCAAAATACCCATATTCCTGGAGATCACTATCTCTTAAGGTATCCACAGTTAAGACCTTTTAGATCTCTATCTATAAGGTCTTAAGCTTTTGAAGATAAGACTTTGAGATCAATATCTAAAAAATCTTGTCATCTATGAAGATTTTGTTGTTACTGCAATTAAGTGTTCTATCTCCATAGTAGGACTAGTAACAGTTTATTACTCCTAATGTATGACAGATATCTGGCTTTTGTACACATCTAGCATACACTTAGCTTCTCGTAACTAATGCACAAGTGCAAGTAGTTCTAGCATTTACTTCCTCAACTCTTTGAGGTGCTATCCCTTCAGATAGGTCAGTACCATATCTTAAGGGATTGAAGCCTTTCTTGGAATTTTTCATAAAATGGAATAAGTCCAAGGTGTACTACTAATGTGACAGTCATAATACCCTCTTCACTTTGCTACTGAACACCTTTAGAACTAAGATCCAAGAGGCATCCTTGAGATCATATCTCAAGTTATGGAACAACCAGATAATAAAACACTCATTATTATCCTTATATCATTTTAAATGATTAGTATATCATCTACATTTAGCATGATGAACACAAAGTCACTCCCACTAAGCTTCACATGGCTCATCAAGATTCTATCTGAAATTATAACATTTATAATCTCATCATATCTTACGGTCCAACTTTAAGAAGCTTATTTGAGTCCTTAGATGGATTCATTAGTTTGCACACCTTGATTTCCTCAACCATGAAGCCCTGGGGCTACTTCATGTGAATATCCTTAGAGAGGTATTTATAGAGGAATGCAATCTTGACTTACATCTTGAAGATGCAATAGTCAAGTTGTGCAGCCATGGTTAGCAATATTCCGATGATTTTAAGCATGGTCACCGAAGAGCAAGTCTCATTGCAAGCAATGTCTTCTCTTCCAGTGTGTAGCTCATGGCTACGAACCGTGCTTTGAAGGTCTCTACCTTCTCATTAGGTTCCCTTTCTCTTGAAGATCCATTTACACCTCTACAGGTCTTACCCATATAGGTGGATCCTCGTGGTTCTATATGCAACACTTGTATATGAAGTCTACATTAGACTTTTATTGCTAATCATCCATCTATCCATGCTATGATCTTCAGAAGATTCATCACATGAAGTTCGATCATTGTCAGATTTCTCTGACACATGGAATCCTTCCTCAAACTCATTTGAAAAGGTTTTAGTGTTTCATCTTTAATTGTCCTTTTAGTTTCCAATTTCAGATTCCTCATTATCTTTTCAAGATTAAATGAGTTCCTATACTTCATTTTTCATCTTGATTCTTAAGAGTCTCTACCTCTAAGAATCTCATTCTTAGAGATGAGATATTTTAAGAATCTCAAGGTCATAAAGTAGGTATCCAATACCATCCTTTATTTCCTAATGAAGCAACACTCTCAAGTGCTAGATTCCATCATGCATGGAACCTTTTTAAGGATATACATTGTAGTCTCTACTACACATATATATACCTGGAAACTAAGGGATAATTATGCTAAAATTCATCATTGATAAGATCATGTCACACATGATCCAATTGTATCTTCCTATAACACTATTGATTTAAGGTGTGCAAGGAGGATTGAGATAGAAATGATATTCATATCTCCTTAAGGTATCCTTTGAATTCATCTAACAGGTACAAGCTACCTTGATTAGATCAAATTCATTTCATCTTCCTTCAAACTTTGGTTGTAAACCAAAAACGATGAAATCTTTGAACATTTCAAAGGTTTCTAAGTGAAGAGAAGAAATCTCATATTATACATAATCATTAGTAAATATCACATATCTATAATGTTTACTATGATATAGATGATCCACATACATCAATATGCATGTAATCCTGAATACCTTGACATCTTACACCATTCCCAAAGAAGGGTGTATTGGACATTTTTACTTTGAATACAATATTCATAAGTATGTAAGTTTTGAAATGTTAGACATTCTAAAGTTTCATCTCTTACTAGCCTATTGATCAAATCAATAGACAAATGTCCAAGGCTTGATGCTAGATCATTTTCAAATGATCTTCATCCTCCTATTGATCTTAAGGTTTAATTTCAGTATTTAGAAATGTTAATGAACCATTCATTAATTTTCTAATTTAGTGGAGTCCACTAGATTTTAGATTACTTTCTGAAATATCTCCATCATAACTCCTTATGATAGGTCCATTCCAGAATTCATGTTTATTTCCAACATGTAGAAACAAACAATGAGTGTATTCTAATGTCTAGGTCATAGAGACATTCTCTAAGACTAAGGGCTCTCCCACTGAAATTAACAAGTCTATCAATCCAACAGAGATTATTGCAACCATTGCATCAAAATCCATGTGGATAACTACATAACTTAAGATCAATTATTCCAGTCTTCTAAAACATATGCAACCCATTGCAAGTGTTGTAGAAGATTGAGATACAATTACAATACTTTATCTTATTTAATAAGCAAGTCAATATCAATGATTTATGTAGATTATTTTGATGCTCTATCCGAGTCCTTCTCTAAGGATTCTAGATAGACTTGATAGTCATACTATCAACACATCAACTTATTGTAGTATTGGCATTCATCCAGCTCTTTGGATGTCATATGGAAGTCATAGAAGTACAATCAACTCTTTGACTATACCTCTTACTTGGGTCCAACCCATGCTTCCACCGCGCTCCCTTTATCTATAAACAACCATTCCTTAAGACTAAGGATCTCTTATGTTAAATTCGAAAGAATTCAATGTAAGAGTATTTCAACATTTATACATGCCTCATTAAATTCATACAATACGAATATTATGAAGCTTCATGAATGACTAGAGTATAGACAGTAGAATGATGACATTCATCATGTCTACATCCATCTAGACCCTTAAAATATTGGTTCAGGTAGGTATTCAAACATTTTGAATACATCATCTCTTATGGAGCCACCATTCTGCATGATGCAGAGAACCATGTCATTCATGATTAAATGTTGAGAGCACATATGTATGCGAGAAAGTCTTCTTAGATTTTATAAGGATTAATTGAAAATTGTGATCATCATCGATATGTCACTTCCAAAGTACATCCGATGAGATCAAGACTATAGAGACATACAAACCCTAGGGTTGTAGTCCTATTATCTATTTAATTGTCATTCCTCAATATTATGAGGAAACTTGTACATTGCAACCACATACACTATGTGTCCAAATGCAAGTACAATATCTGGATCATGAGTCCAATCCATGACATTTTACTGGTTATCATTGGGTATTTATTGAGTGGGTTTTAATGAAAGATTATCTGAAATAAGAAATTTGCATAAGTGTATATATATATATATATACATACATATTTTACTTTGATTTTGGAATTTTTATATCAAAGTTGTCTTGCCTTGTCAACACTGAAATTTCATTCCCTTATTTACTTTCAATGTAAGAGATATACTTACCAACATATCTCAACAAGATCTGGGATCTCCTTCCTTATCTTTGTTGCATCCCAATAATATGAGAACCTACAACTAGGATAAAAAGAAGCGGGAACACATTCCTCCTTGCAAGTCCAACTTGCATCTCCCAATTCGGTCTTTAACACCCGGGCCCACCACCCTAAGGCAATGTTGACCCGTCATTAATTGAACCAACCGTCAACAGGAATACAACTCGCTATGCGCAATCCAATATCGCCCCAATAATATGAGGAACCGATATTGGGGTCACTACGCATACGTCCTTACTCTTTCGAGAAGCGAAGAGCCCGATCCAAATGGATCGTATGCAGGAGCTGTCACTTCGGACAGGCGTCTCCTACATACAATATCTGGCGACGGAACCCTTCGCCTTGACGGGAGACCATGGATGTCACTTATGTGATCCTCCACCTCATATTCAAATTTTAATTAATTATCATGAATCATATTCACATAATTAATTCTTACAAGGGAATTATTAACTCTAATCATATTAGAGTATTCTAATTGGACATAATCAATTTAATCATATTAAATTAATTATCAATCCAATTCAATCAACAAACTTGAATATCTTACTTGAATATATATGGTATTATTCTCAAAGTACGTATTAATTCGTATTTTAATAATTAGAAAAATACATCATAATCCCTCGGACATTATCCCGGCCCTACCCGCTGTCATGGCCAGTACCGACGGGAGTGGGACGGACCGCATACGTTGCAACCCGCTACCCCAGCGATCCCCGACTAGACACCATATCCACCTCGGGAAAGGATAATGCCTAATTGATTAATTTGTACTTGAGATGATCATCGGTTCTTCAACCGGAAATTATACCATATAGTAATAAAAACAATTTTGATTATAAGGAAATTTGCTAGACAAATTCCCAATCCTATTCAAGCAAGGAGTTTGATGATTGTGATTCCAATTAAGATTTAGATCAAATCTAAATAATTAATTGGTTGGAGCCAAGTCAATTAGGCAAATAATCATGTTCCAATATTTCACAAATATTTTTCAAGATTATTTCACGAAATTAACAATTAATTTCACTAATTGACAATCACTTGGTTCTAGATTAGGACTGTAATTTCAGTAGTGACCCCTACTCACTAAAATTATCATATCTCAATCAATTTAAATCCAAATTAGACAAAATCAATTTTCAAAGATTGCTAACTTGATTTAGGACAGAACGCAAGTAGTGTTTTACGCATTTCGAGGCGGATGATAACAGTAATTAACTCTTTAATCATGTTAAAATCTACTGTACCCGCAACAGTGCATACATGTTCATTAAAACAACCATATCTAGAGCATACGAAATCCGATTTACGTAAACTCAGATCCTATGGTTTCCTTATTTAATGGGGAACAAAATCCAATAAATAATTCGTGCTTAAACATTTTAAACATGGCCGAAATTATTTACTAAACAGATCTGCGAAACCAAATGCGATAAAAACTTTCGCGACCTTAACGAACCCAAGTCGTCCTCAGTTTGCGAATCATATTCGAAACCGTCAACCTGGATCTGATACCACTTGAAGGATATGGTTAGATCCTCAAGCGCATCACAGAAGCGTGATCGTCGTATCGGATACGACGAAGAACGACTAGTCGCACTAGTTGTTCTATGCAGCGGAAATTAACAATTTTTTTATACGATAAACCACATGATCCAAGAACACTTCTCGGATCGTTTCGTCTGAACCACAAACAAGTATTGGGATTACCTCTTGAAGCGTGGTTGCGATCAAGTCTCTAAACGAAGAGACCTCCTGTCTCAAGTCCGATCCGTCGGAGGAGACGCTTGCGAGCGCGGGGATGAACCACGTGCTTCTCGCAATCCATGTTGATGATCCAAGCAGTGGATCTCCTGATCTCGACACACGAGATCCGACGTCTTCTTCACGAGCAAGGCACGTCGAAGTAGACGGAGTTCCACGAGCAAAATATCGGGCAGCATAACGACGGTGCCGCGGCGATGGAGAGCCTCTCTAGGGCATCCATGGTGGACAGCCATGAGAGGGAGAGAAAGAGAAAGAGAGAGAGAGAGAGAGATATGCTTCTCAAGCATTATGTGTAAAGAAGAGCAATGGGGTGCCTCTCCTTTTATAGGGTTTTGGGATCCATGGATCTCAATCCATGGGACAACACACATCCAATGGTTCACAGTGATTGTGTTTCTTTTAATGGCTAAGATTTGTGTTGGTAAAAACCAACAACAATTAATTTAATTTAGATTAAATCTATATTGATAAATCAACATAATTCAATCACCAAATTAAATCAATCCACATTGGAGATAATGGAAAAGAGGCTCCTCCGTTCCATATAAGTGGCCGTCCCCCCTCTCCTATTAGGAAAGGGAGATTCCAATGCAATCTCCAAGATTGCATATATCTCTAATATTTGCAACAACAATTGTTGTAAATTATTCTACACAATAATTCATAATTTTTTTGTGAATATTGCAATCTTGCCATTGAAAAATTGTGAATCACATTCACAACCCAAAATAAAATGTAAATTACATTTTCAATTTAATGTCCAATGTGAATCCAATTCACATTAACATTTAATTAACAAATGTAAATTACAAATAGCTCTCTCTTATATATTATAAATCACATTTATAATATACATGACTAATATGGATATTGCTATCCACATTATTCATATCCATGATGATTAAATCACATTTAATTATCTTGGATCTCTATTCTCTTGTGTCCATATAATACGAATCACATTCACATTATTTTCATCTTTGATAATTAAATCATATTTAATTATCTTAGATTACTCTCTTTATAATATGAATCAAATTCATATTACTCGTGATAATTAAATCACATTTAATTATCCATTTTCTCAATGCTCGGATACATATATCAACAATAGAATTATCCATGAACTCTTTCAAGGATAATGCGCTTTCTTCGCAGATACTTGGAGATAAGGACATGGCGATTGTATTGTACCACGTATAGTGACTTGGATATTGAGATCATATCTCAAATCCAGATCGCGGGCCTCCCATAGATGCTTGATTAAATCAAGACCGCAAATCTAATCTTCTTATTGTATCTGAATCACATTCAGATCAATGTCCAACATTTGGACCAAGATTAGACCACTTCTCTACTGAGAGGAGTCATTAAAATCCAGACCCGTTTCATCACTCCCTAGGATTGGAAGCGTCATGGTTATACAATCGTTTATGATCACATCACCCTCAGGTATTCCCAATACCTGTACATCCGCATACTGGAAGACTCAGATTAAACCCGAAGTATTAGATCAACTTTACACTGTCTACTTCATGGTTTTATTAGTAAGTTTCTCATTCGATCATTGGAAGTTGGTATCGATCATACTTTCCAAAAGCATATATCATACCTAGGTCTTGATCATATACTTTCAAAAACTATATATCAAACCTACAAATTCAGTCAAGCTTCCAAAGCGAGACGACCGTGCACGAAATTTGATTCTTCCCAATATCTCATGAGTGAGCTCATGTCTTCCGGCTCAGTAAATGAACCTATATGATCCCTTTGAGAGATCGTATTACTCATATGCCCTTACATGCACACCAGAGTGCCGGTATATAGACCTTGGTTAGGTCATCAACCTATTGGTCTGCCAAATGTACCTACTCAGACATATAATAACACATCTGTCTCTGGTCATAGGATGTGTGCCTATATCACGACAGCATATGATATAGGACTTCGGTTATCTCGATCTCGTTAAGTCAACTCTTAAACCTAACTAATCTGACACCTCCGAATCTCTATTCCTATGCAGAGGACCTGCATCAAGAGGTCGGTCAGATATCAGCCTTCAGAGATAAGGATTGCCATCTCCTACTCAGGCTGGAGATCATCTCTTAACAATCATTTGACGGTGCTTGATGAGTCCTCAATCTAACTCTTTAGATATTCATCCAAGCACCAGCCTCTATGATTCAATAGTTGAATCAACAACTGTATGATTATTAAGATGGCCATGGTACATAGCCCTAATTGTACTAAGGGACCTATTATGCAAATTATTCATTCTTCATTTCAGATCAGGGAATGATATTTGAAATAACATTTATTGCATAATGGCTCGCCATGGGCTCGCATTTCCAACACAGATGACTCCAGCCACCAACCAACGTGAAACAGTTGCGGTCATTTCTCGAGCATGTTGGATTTTATCGGAGATTTATCAAGGATTTTTCGAAGATTGCCCAACTTCTAACTGAGATTTTAGGTAAAGAATGGAGTTAATTGTTGATCATAAAATGTCTTGAGGCCTTTAAGCAATTACAAAGGATGATCATGGACACCCTGATCCTACAAGCACTAGATTGGTCTCTTCCTTTTGCGATCATGACAGACAACTCAGATTTACTATGGGGGCTGTGTTAGGACAGAGGAGGGATGGCATCCCATTTGCCATACAGTACGCAAGAAAAGTTCTTGATACCGCTCAGCGTAACTATATAGTTACGGAAAAGAAGATTCTTGCGGTAGATTTCGCCTTGGATAAGTTCAGATCTCATTTAATTGGATCCAAGGTGATTGTGTTCAGAGACCATACGACACTATGATATTTAATGGAAAAGAAGGACGTGAAGGCGCGTCTTCTTAGGTGGATTTTACTTATCTAGAAATTTAATTTGGACATTAGAGATAAACCTGGAAAGAAGAATGTAGTAGCTGATCACCTCTCCCGTCTTGAGGATCTTGATGCTTCTGATGATATGCCGATTCGAGACTCCTTCCCTGACGAGTCGATTTTTGTTGTCGACTCACTCCCACGGTAGGCCAATATTGTAAATTATCGTCTCCAAGAAAGTTCCTGAAGATTGGCCCAAGAGCCACATAGACCGACTCA
This sequence comes from Ottelia alismoides, assembly GCA_037367405.1. Classification (NCBI taxonomy): domain Eukaryota; kingdom Viridiplantae; phylum Streptophyta; class Magnoliopsida; order Alismatales; family Hydrocharitaceae; genus Ottelia; species Ottelia alismoides. The sequence continues at coordinate 1,165,041 of JAZKJV010005183.1, forward strand.
AGTCGGATTCAAGACATTACCATTGGAAGGATCCGGTCCTTTTCTTTGAAGGACCGGATTGTGTCTGGAGACAGTATATTCCTCAGGAGGAATATCAGAGTGTCCTTACTTTATGCCACAGTATGGAGACAGGATAACACCACTCCAGGAAGAAGACCGCATGGAAGGTACTTCAGTGTGGCTTATACATGCCGACTCTGTTTTGCGATGCGCTTATCTTTGCTAAGTCGTGCCCAGTATGCCAATGAATGAGAGGAACCGTTGGTTCCAAGGATGAGATGCCGATGCAGCCTGTCATCATTTGTGATGTCTTTGACGCCTAGGGCATCAACTTCATGGGCCCATTCTCGGTTAGCCACAGATTTGAATATATTCTTCTTACGATAGATTATCTGTCAAGGTGGGTGGAGGCTATCCCAACCCGAGTTGTAAACAACATGACTGTCTGTAGATTCATGAGAGATCACATCATCTCTAGATTCATGATCTCCAAAGTGTTGATATCCGATGGGGGTAGCCACTTCGTGAACAGAGATGTGAAGAAGCTCTTGAAGGATTACAACATTGAACAGTGTGTCGCTAGTCCTTACCACCCACAGACTAATGTCATGGCTGAGGTGTTGAATAGGGAGGGGAAAACCATATTGCAAAAGCTTGTCCGCCTGGAGAGGAAGGACAAGTCTCAGATCTTGGATCAGGTCCTATGGGATTATAGGACAACTTACAAGACACCATTAGGAACCTCCCCATTCAGGATGGTATTTAGGAAGCCATGCCATTTCCTGTTGAATTAGTGCATAAATCTGAATGGGCAATCAAAAAGGTCAATTGGAACATACACATAAGGCAGAAGCAGAGAGAGATGGATCTGACTGAGCTTGTGGAAGTCAGAAACCAAGCATACGACAACAGTTTGGTGTACAGGGACAAAGTAAAGCATTGACATGATTGATATATCATATGAAAGACCTTTGTTCCTCGACATAAGGCCTGGTTATTTAATGCGAGGCTGAAGGTTTTCCAAGGCAAGTTGAAATCCAAGTGGACGGGTCCATTCATAGTCCGTGCTGTGCATGATAGTGGATGCGTAGAGATCTCAGATCACACAGATGGTGCACAAACATACCTAGTTAATTTACAACTATTGAAACACTTCGTTGAACCCAATGAACAATTAGTCCATGTCGAAGAGATTGTATTCATGCGCAAGACACAGTCAGTTGATACACATAAAGTCGCGCATGAGACCTTGCAGCAGTGAGCTCTTGCCATCAGCAGGATCGAGAAGATGCATATCAGGATCCTTGTATGTACTCGCCATTATTGTATATTACTTTCCTCCCTCCCGCGACTCTAATAACTCTCCACAGCTCCATACTTAAAATGACCAGATCCTAAGTATAGGGGGGAGATCACCTGAGTCCAATTCATCGGTCCTCATACTCACTCCTATCCTATACATTGGCAGACCAGAGCCTAAGTATAGGGGGGGGGGATCGATGCCCATCATGTATATATTCTCATCCATTTCTCCTTTTGACCTTGTCCGCCCTATTTTTGATCTTTTTCTAGACTTAGGCTGCCAGAGCCTAAGTTTAGGGGGGCATGATGACTTCTATACGTTCTTTGTTCTTTTAGCTCTCCTACGCTTAGCATGAGCTATGTCATCTTCCTCACTTTTTGTGCTTTGAGGACAAAGCACACGCTAAGTATAGTGGTGCGTGTATATATTACATATATACTTTACCCATATCTCATACTTTCTCTTATTTCTGTATATATTATACAATAATTATAGGCTGGGTAAAAATGGAGATTTTTTTTGTAAAATACATGTATATTTGTAATAAACTTGTATATTTTGACAAAAAATGGAAAAATCAAAATCGAAGGCTTCTTATTTACTCTTGCATATCATCTCTGCATTTAAAAAGAAAGCAAAAGACTCTTGCATTTCATTCATCTACATAGCATGCCATCTACTTCTCATCTGCATATCTTGCATATACAAAATGAAAAGCTAGTGGGTTCTGAACGAAGTTATGAGTAGATGTTGAGGAGGGACTTGATTAGACCTTAATCCACCTAATTTCAGAGGAACCTTATAGGAATTAGAATTAAGATTTTTTCAGGTCAAGTGACCTAATTCTTTGAGTCTGCAAGTCTATGTTCAAATGTCATCTTGATAAGTCTAAATAGAATATCTCGTGCACACACATGATTCTTATAGATAGTGACCTAACTTGGACAAGCACTATGCGCGTAGCTCTTCAATGATGAGGTGGTGAGGAGGTAGAATCCTTTGGCTTGGAGTAGCACACGGGTGGAAACATCCGTCCTCGTCTAGGGAGGGTAGTGCATCTCAACCTAGTCTGGTGGTGTTGACATCTAAGGATGGGATGCTGTGGGTTGCAATAATGCTTTAAAAGAGGGATAGTCTACTAGCTCGAGAGGAAAAACTCCTGATGTATATGCTGCGCACCTTGTATATGTGTCAAAAAGAATGCAAGAAACTCCAAAAAATAAGATAGGCCAGAGTGAAAATAAAATACTTGTCAGAGTACGTATATTAGAAAGAAGTCTGTAGCTGGATGACTTGGCTACACTGGTCAAGCATCCTGGGATAGGTAGCTACACTGGCTACCGTCCATTCTTTCCTCCACCCCCTCCTCTTGAGCTAGTCGTACTTGAACTTAGAAGGGAATACCCCGCTCCTCGAGGAAAGAGTTGTTGGACTGAGGAATTAGAGTTACCTTGTTAGAGGAGGCTGCTTCTAGCCATTTCTGATGTGGAGAAGCTATTTTTCACTTAAATAGTACAAATAAGAGCCATAGTCATCAGAAATTTGCGTTTGAAGATTTGTTCTGACCTAACTATTGAGGCGTCTTGAATAGAAGACTTGTGGAACTTGAAGTCTGTTAGGTCTTAAGTTTAGATCTTAATAAGGTTCTGCCACACTATTAATCCAAAGGTTGAGTCAAGCTCCATTTTCAACTTTTTTTCATGACCTTGGTATGGAACCCAAAATCATTTCACTCTTGCATTTCATCTTAGTTGCTCGGAGAAAAGGAATGGTTAACTATAGGGGGTTAATGAATTTGTGATTCATCACTCTTAAAGTTGAAAATAGAGCCTTGTTCCCAAGTAATTAGGAGTATATTTCCACCAATATTGCATAATTAGCATTCATGCATACATTCATAACATTTGCATTTAGCATTTACATCTGCATGAAATAAGAAGCCAAATTAATCTGTAAAAAAATCACCTATATGTATATATTTTACAATAACACTACAACCTATAATTTTACTCTATACTGTATATATTACTAACAATAATACAAGGAAAATATCAAAAAATACTAACTTGTAAAATTGACAAATAAAACCCCAAACCAAGTGGGAGACCATGACCCTTAGAATGCACATATCTCTCTCATATGACCTCCGATCTAGGTCTACTCACTTTTAAATTAATACACACTCAGAGACCTTCAAAATGAGATCTATTTCATTTAAATCGAAGCTCGTATGCAAAACATGGGTTATGGGCCCCCATTGTATACTATATGTATGTATATTTTTATCCTCGTATTTTATTACTTTATTCAACCTCGTTTCCGTTTTGATCAACACGAAACTTGTAGATCTCATTGAGATCTACAATTTTCATGTTTGAGTTTTTTCAAATTGGGCCATTTTCCCTTATTATTTCATAATCTTTCTCAGCCACTATGATTGGGCCACGTGGCGACCTCCGATTGTGCCACGCGACCCTACCCATCACACGCCATGCACCCCTCTTCCTCCACCGTCTGATGGAACCTCTTCTCTCCAGATCTCGATCGCTCACGTCGCATCTCATTTCAGTCGTTTGATCTGGGCCAAGATCTCATCTGGGTTGTTCACTAATGCCCTCATCTCATTACACCATGTAGCGCATTCCACAACCATCCGATCACCTCCACGAACTTCAGATCCAAGCCGCTCATCCTCACCTCAACTCTGACCCTTGGATCTTCATTCTATATCTCATCGACGCCATTGGTATCTACCTCATTCTCAGCACTCCACGTGGCCACATCTCCACCGCTGGATCGTTCCCAAGATGCCCCCATCCCAGCCTTCATCTCCGCCGCGATTCCAGCTGTTCGATCCCCGCTTCAGATTCAATACCCGTCATCCTTCAGTATCGCGTCCCCATTCTACCACGTGGCACCACTGTCGCCCTTCGATTGCATCACCAGGATCTAATCATGGACCTTCTCTCGCAGCCTTCTTCTGGCTGTTGGATCACGAGATGCAACAGTCCATAAGTCATCTTTTTCCTCCATAAGCACCTCGCCCACGTCTCCCACCTCGCATCGCCTCCGCCCCCTTCCTATTTTTGGTGCCACCATGACCACCATATCCACCCATTGAGTGCCCCACAATGTATCCCCGACATCCCTCGTCGTCTCCAGAGCCCACAACCACCATGATTCCCTTCCTCTTCCCTCCTCAAACTCCATGAATTCCACACCTCCATCGCCTGAACCTCAATCCTCTTCCTATAAATACCCAACCTCAGACCACCTTCGAACCTATCCGCCATAGCGAGAGGTGTCCTAGAGCTCCGAGCTACCCATTGGTGGCAGCAATTGAGTGAGAAATCGAGCGACGACAGGTCTTCACCTCCTATGAGATCCACAACGTAGCCACGCCATGCTGCAGTTCCTTCGACGAGCTGCTTGAGCTCGTGCCCTCTACCGTCCCTCAAGTGATAACTGGGAGCATCATTTGAGCTTCCAATCCCCAGGTAGATACCTCTACTCTTCTTCCGGTCTTCTTCTTCTTTCCTTTTGTTTTTCTCTTAATTTTTCCGCCTCCTCCTCCGATCGAATCTGCTCTCACCCAACCATCCATCGAGCTTCGCCCTTAAGCTCTAATCTTCGCGCACATGTTTGTTCACCCTGATGAACCATCGAATTCCATCTACGACTATAGCTCCGCCAGACATGGAGGAAGAACTTTCACCGACGGTCATCACTTCGCCCACAGGCCTCACCGCACACGCACACACTCCCATGAGCACGAGCTTCCACTTTTGGCATCAACTAACCTTGTAGGAGCCCCTTCTTATCTTAATGGAACTTTGTCGAAGCCGCATTTGAGTTTTAACGTCTCCAACTTCCAGACCGCCCCCGCTTCATCCAAGACCTCCGGATGCTCCGCTACATATACATGATCGATCCGAGCCCTCCAGGAGTCTCCAGTAACCTTCATTGAGCACGGGGAGGAGCGGCAGAGCCTGAACCACCTCGCCGGAGCCCTTGCCAAGTCCGCCGTAGGAGACGGCGGACCAGAGAAGATGACGCACAACTACCGTTGGATCACCTTGATCCAACGGTCCTCTTCACGACATGCCGCAATTTGCTTCAAGCTCCAGATACCGTTAGATCTATCTCGATCCAAAGGCCAGTATAATGCCATGTCGCCTCACCCCGCACCTGCCACCATTGGATCTTCCTGATCTGAAAGATCCTAGGCATGCCACGTCTCATCACCCTCAGCCGTTGGATCATTCTAGATCTTACGGTCCAACACATGCCACGTACGCCCTTCGAGCCTCTTCCCCGACCCTAGGCTTGGAGTAACCGAAGTAGCAACTGACGCACGACCGAACCTCCAAAGCCTCCGTCCGAGCCTCGTACGCCTCCTGAGCCTAGCATCTCACGTGTATCTCACGTGTGGGTGGGTAAATTGCACTGAGGCCCCGATAACTTTCTAGATTTGCAAATCAATCCCTGCCAGGCACGTCATGTGAGGAGCACGTGTTCCAGTGGGAATTTTGCATTCATCCCCGACCCTAGGCTCGGAGTAACCGAAGTAGCAACCGACGCACGACCGAACCTCCAAAGCCTCCGTCCAAGCTCGTACGCCTCCTGAGCCTAGCATCTCACGTGTATGTCACGTGTGGGCTGGGTAAGTTGCATTGAGGACCCGATAACTTTCTAGATTTGCAAATCAATCCCTGCCAGACGCGTCATGTGAGGAGCACGTGTTCCAGTGGGAATTTTGCATTCATCTCCCCAACATTATATGTATTTGCACTTTAGTCATTGTATGTATATTTTATTTTAAGCAATTTTATTTTCTGTTTTGCATTTTGGTCTCTGTGTTTCCATGCATATTTATGTGTCCATCTCCCATCATTTTTAAATTCCAAAAATTGCATGTCGTAGTCTAACTTGTCCTTTATCTGTGTGAACATGTGCCATATTTTTGTGAGCTTCATTTAATTTAATGATATTAGTTTGGTGGAATTTGACATAATTTGTCCACTGTGTGCCTTTTATTTATTATTAAATTATTTGTTGCTCCAAAAATAACCATAAAATCACATTAGACTTAGATGAAGTTTCTCTACTCCGTGCCCAAAAATCAAACCATTTGCACACATCCATAGGCCTGAATAAATTAATTATAATTTTGCTAGATTTATTTTTAATAGGTCTAATTTACATCTATTTTTAGGTTTATCATTTTTCCTGAATTCATCTCACATAGATAGACCTAGGATAATTTTTATACCTTAAAATAATGTGCCTTGGTATTTTTTAAAATTAACTTTGCAAAAATTACCTTAAATTCATATTTCATTCCATTAGAGTCTAAAAATTATAAAAAATTATAGTAGCTTAGTCTCATAAATTTGGACTTCATTTGATTAACATTCTTGATTTAACTTAAAATTTGGCTTGAAATTGCATTTTGTATTTATAGTTCAATAAAAAATCACAAAAAGATCGAAAATATTCTTCTGAAAATCTGACATCGAAATTAACTGGAAATTTACCTAAGGAGACAACTGCCTCCCGGAGTTCGACCTTGGCCTTGCCCAAGTAAAATAAATTTACCGCTTGAAATTAATTGAACATTGATCCAAGTGGTTTTTAACAAGTTCTCGATTACCCGACTACAACGAACGACAAAACTTAATTCGATCATTAATCCGATTGAATTAATAAGGGTAGTCCAGACACTTATCAAGGAGCGCTCCTGAGGTTGTCGGCCGATTTTGACACCATCAAACACTGGAGGACCATCGCAGGACCATCAAGCACCAGTTTTGAGAATGAAAGCATGTCGGATAGGCACGATTTGGCCAGTGGAAGTCCGTTGTGGCGGACCTTCTTCCCGGTTCCTCCTCCTGCCTCTGACGTCGTTGGATGAAGGCTGGCGTCCTAGGCGAGTAGCTACTATTGGATTTGTTGTGCCCTCAACCATTATCTCCCCCCACGGATTTGATTGTGACCGTTGCTCGTGAAGCAGTATGGGGCGTTCAGATTTTGACACGTGTTTAAGTGAGCCACCCAACGTCGTTCGGTCACCATGCCTTGGGTATTTTGCATGTTTTCCCCTGGCCATTTTTGTATTTAATAATTAGGAATTAAACAATCATATGTAGTTTTATAATTTTGTAAAATTTACGAATCACCTCCTGAACTTTCCATTATTACATTTTCATCCCTAGTTATGTCATCTCACATGATTGGTGCACATGAGGGTTGACATTTGCACCAGGGACCCCTGGGCATCTTTGTATTTCTATTTAAGTCCTAAAACATTTTTACACATTTATAAATTTTTTGGTAATTTTGCATTTTAGCCCTCAGGTTTTTGAAAATTACATACATGTGCACATGCCTGTCACGTGCAACTTGGCAATTTTGCAGGGTCAACCTTGGGGATTTTGTTATTTCTATTTGGCTCGACATTTTTTTGTATGTGTTATAAATTTCTGGGAAATTTACACTTTCTCCCTCACTATTTCTAATATTTAAAAAATGCCCTTGCTAGTAGTGTAGTTTCTCTTTATTGTTTTTATTTAAATCATATATCTATAAACCTCTAAATAATCCTAAAAAATATCATTGTGTTGCTACTGCATTATATTTTCATGAATATATTTTTATTGTGTATTTTGATGCATTTTAATATTTATAAATAATCAAAAACATGCATTTCATCTCAGTTTGCATTAGAAAATCCATAAAAATTATAAAACCTCTTTGAAAATTTCCCAAAAAGATATATTTTGATTATTTCTGGGTGTTTTATCTTCAAACCAAAAATCACTAAAAAATATAAAAGGAAACTCATAAAAATTATAAAACCTCTAAAACCTTTATAAAAATTATAAAATATCCATAAAAATCCTAAAAATACAATTTCTATTATAGAATTTTCTTTATATCATTATCTTTATTTTAGAAATAATTTGGAGAATTTTTGCCTCTGTTAGATATTTTTCATCTCTTTTTTAATTTCGGATCTATATTTTATTCCCTGTTTTGAGTCTTTGTGATTTTAAAAAATACCAAAAAAATTAGCAAAAATACAATAAAATCACAAAAAATACAAAAATATAGAAAGCCCAAAAATATTTTATTTCCTGTATATTGAATATTTTACCTACTTTTATCTCTCTTTTACTTCTCTTAGATATATATATATATATTCTATATAGTTTTATATCCTTATTAAAAGAATAAGAAAATATAAATATATAAAATACAAAAAGAAATATAAAATCAGAAAATTAGAAATCAAAATATATAAATATAAAATCATAAATTAAATAAAAATGATAAAACTAAAAACCCATAAAAATAACACATCTAGACAACTTGGTCACAATCATTTTTGAGCACTTATTGCCCTGATCTACCTATTGTTTCATGTGTTCGACACTCTACACATACTTGCACCTATACACATCATTGTTGTAGAATTATAATAGATTTTAACTCCGTGCATTTACTTTCATTGCTTGATTTATCTGTTGTAGGTTAATTGTTGTTTTAATCTGAATTTCGTGAGTGTTGCCTCAACGACTTCGTGGTCCCGCCTTGTGTGGACTACTTTAGACCACGCGATTTTTCGGTTAAATATACATATGGTATATAAACATCAAGAGTGCATTTCTCAATGGATACGTTGAGAAGGATATCTATATGGCACAACCATAGGGCTTCATAACTAAGGAAGGCAAAGTGTGCAAGCTGAAGAAATCCATCTATAGACTCAAGCAAGTTTCTCTTAGATGGAACATCAGATTTGTCAAAATCATAAAGAGTTACGTTCAGAATCTTGATGAATAATATTTGTACAAGAAGCTTAACGGGAGCGCCACTGTGTTCATCATGCTTTACGTAGATGGCATCCATATCATTGGAAATGATACATGGATGATGACTAGTGTTAAAATCTAGTTGTGCCATACCTTCAAGATTAAAGATCTTGGTTAAGCCTCTTATATCTTGGGTCTTAAGCTATACATAAATAGAGAAAAGAGGATTTTATTATTGTCTCAAGTTGGATACATTAAGAAAATATTGGAACATTTTCATATGGAGAATTCCAAGAAAGGCTTCCATACCTTAGGACATGGTATACACCTATCTTATGGGATGGATCCTCAAAGTATTGATGATAAGAAAGACATGGCTGGTTGTCCTTATGCATCAGTTGCGTGAAGCCTAATGTATGCCATGATGTGTACAAAGAAAGATATTTTCCATGCAGTGGGAGTGGTCAGCTATTACCAATCCTGCTATGATTAGAAACATCGGAATGAAGTGAATAATATCTTTATGTATCTAAGACAAATGCAAAATTATATTTTGATATATGGAGATGGTGATCTTCAAGTCTTAAATACACATATTCAGACTTCCATTCAGATATATTCATAAGACAACATCAGATTTGTGTTCTTGTAGAACAATGGTGTTGTGAGCTGGAGAAGCAAGAAGCCGGACACTATGGCTAATTCAACAACAAAAGCTGAGTATATTATTGCATCAGATGCTGTAAAGGAGGTGATGAGGTTACGCAAGTTCATCCTTTAACATGGCATAGTTTCTTATGATACTCCTATCCTGCTACTCTACGATAACTCGAGAGCCATAGTTCAGGCGAAGGAACCTAAATGGCATTAGAAGAGAAAACATGTGAAAAGGAAATACCACATCATTAAAGATATTCAAAAGCGTGGTGACATCGTCATTACCAAGGTGGCCTCTACCGATAATGTTGTTTGTACCCTTACTGATGAAGCTCACATCCGATTGCAGTTAAGAGATTGCGTTGTTGGTGTAGAGAACGTCAAAGAGATCCGAGTTTATCAAACAAAAATCGGTTTTAAAATAGGAGAGAGAGAAAGTAAGGTGAATTGGATTAATCAGCTTCCCTATTTTAAACCTTACACTTTTTTATTTATCCAGGTAAGTGTGCGTGGGTCGAACACAAGGAAGCAAAATGTTTTAACTACGGTTTTCGAGACAAGATATAAATTCCAACCAAAAATTCTCTTTTTATTCTTGATTTTACAATGAAAGAAGTTGAAACAAATTCAGTTGAAAACAAACTCGAGAAGGTGAAAATCAACACCACATAAGAATGCGACGAAAAATTCTGGAAAAAGACTCGAAAAATGTCTTGAGTAGTTATCACGTTAACAAAAAAATCACGGAAAAATCTAGAAAATTCGAGGTCCAATCGGCCCCTACAAACCAGGGGCACAATGCAAAGGAAAGTACAATGTTTTTATTACAGAACAGTCCCTGGGAGGACTAAAATGCAAAAGAGACAAGTTTTATTACAATTAGGTCCCTATGTAGGGACCTAATTGCATTTATAGAAACTCTGGAGCTCGTCTTAAGTTCTGGAAGTCGGTGGGGTTTATGTTGCAATTTTTCTACCGATTCGGCTTGGACGGTGGAGATCAAAAGAAGTGGCGTGATCTGGGCCGTCGAAACCTGCCACGTGTTGCCAACCTGTGCTTATTGGTGTTCTTGTTGTTCTTGAGCTACTTGACATGCCTGATGATGGTGGCTTCTTCTCCGAATTTTCGCCGACGAACGGTGATGATCTGGGTCCTCCGGCGGGGCCAGCGGGGTGGCTCCTCCACCCCTCGAGCTCGCCTTCGGTGGTGATGAGTCAGAGATGCCTGACAACGGCGGAAGAACGGCTGATGAAGATGACAGTCCCGCTGCTCTGCTCCTGGAGCTAAGTTTGTTGCTCCTTCTTTGATGACAATTTGCGTGAAGATTGAAGGCTTCAAATGCCTTGCATTTGCTCCAGATTCCAGATTGATATGCAAAGAGTATATAAATGCTCGATTCTTCTCAAGAATCGGCCAACAATTATTAAGAATTGCAAGATCAAAAGGTGTATTTCCAGAATTAGTGAAGAAGGTAATGAATGGTAGCGAATTATGAGACACGAATTGGTTGATTCGATTTGATGTTGAATATGGTATTTTGACGTGTGTTTAAGAATAATGATTAAGTGACCTAAACACTTGATTATCCATGCTAATCGTGGCACACAGATCGAGAAAGAATGTCACAAAGATGGATGAAGTACCTATGGTTGCAGGGTGTATAACCATTGCTGGTCTTCACTCATCGGGTCGGCTTCCCGGAGCTCCACGCACGCACGACGGTGATGCAAGGCAAGGTTCGATGCCTTGGAACCTCCTCCGATCACCCTCCCTCCACTCGGGACAAGGATGAGGAGCTGTTACCTCCTTGGATGGCCGGAATGGGGGAGGAAGTTTGGTGCTCGGCCACTGGAACTGGAGTTCTAGTCGATTAGGGGAGAGTTAGTTGGATTTTGGGAACTTCAAGGGTATTTATAGATGAATTGCTTGGGCCTCAAGGCTAATCCAAGGATGGGCGTGTGTTAGGGATGTTAGGAGAAGATAATGAAGGGATGAGATCGATCGAAGTCGTTAGTAATCGAGCTGGAAAATATGATGAAAATGGGCGGTTCAAACAGAAGCTGCTCCGACTTCTTGGAGAAGAAGCACCAGGTGCTGACACGTGTCAGCACCTGGTTGGCCAGAGTGTAAATTCCATATAAATTATATAATAGATAGTAAATAATGTTATTTTAAAGAAGAATAAAAACAAAAAATTTAAATATTTTAATTATCTAATTCATGGAATAATTAATTTTCGTAAATAATAAATATTGTTCGAAATATAAATATTATATTAGTAAATGAGTATAAATAATACTTAATAAACAGGTATTGAATTTTCAATTCAATAAATAAATAATTATTTGTTAATTTTATATTTTCTTAATTATTAGAATAATAAATATAGTCTTTGTAAATTTTTATGGGTTTTAATTAAATAATTTAGATATATTAATAAATACAGGTATAGGTTGGCTAGTTCAATTTCATCTATAAATTAGGGTTTTGGATTTTATTATAATAATAAATAAGCTCCAAAAAATCTGAAATAAATCAAGGTTAATTTACAAGATTATGAAAATAATTAAAAATTATAAAACAAATAAAATTATAAATAATGTGTTCTAAATAAAATAAACTGCCCAGAAACCCCGTTGTCGTTAGGTTCCAAAGACGACTTTTTGCAAACGAACTCTGATTTTAGTGAAATCACCTACATTAATTAGAGAATATTATTTTACTTTAAAGGTGAGTAGAGTGAAATTGGAGTTCGTATGAGAAAGTTATGAGGTTCGGAAGTTGAGGATTTGACAATTTAAAAGTTGATTTCTTAACATATATGCTATATAATATTTTTAACTTATTTTTATATTTTTATATACATTTTTTGAAATAATTAGAAAAAGAGTTTGGTGAAAAATATGTACATATGAATTAATTCAAAATCCAATGAGCATTTGGTATTTATTGATAAATAGTAGAAAGTGTGTGAAGTGTATATTAATTTATTTTTATGGTTTTCTTTCCTTATATCTCCCTACTTATTGGTTTGACGACCAATCCATGCTGACTTGGTCTCGAGGGTTAGCTTATATAAATATATCTTGCAACTATATTTATATTATCTGAGTCATATTGTACATATATACATATCTACAATCGGCCTTATTTTCTTTTCTTTATTCTTTATTTATTTACATGTTTTTGATGCATAAAAGTGCATTTTTATTCATGAATGAGGTTTTTGATAAAAGATGGGAATTAATGCATATTTACATGTATTTGTTAATGGTTTTAAGACAAAATGCAACAGAAATGTTAATGAATCATGGATTCATCACTTACCGAACCTTCATCCCAAAAGATTTGACCAACACGTAATGTGTATGGATTCAAAGATTATACCTGAATTGTTCTGAGGGTTAGTGGGAGATTATTAAAACTATGAGGCTTGGGTGAACCATTTCTTCAATATATGTTTTTGTAATCTTTTAATATATAAACAAAAGTTAGTGATTTATTTCACTCCTTATTTGAGATTAAGTGAATGAATGCACTTATAAGATCTGTTAGTATAATTAGGGTTTTGTACCATGGCCATTTTAATAATCATACATCTGTTGATTCAATGGTTGAATCATAGAAGTTAGTGCTTGGATGATATCTAAAGAGTTAGAATGAGGGCTCATCAAGCACCGTCAAATGATTGAGAAGGAGATGCTCAATCTTTCTATAAAGGATTATATATGACCATCGTCCTTTGCATAAGAATAGAGATTTAGAGATGTCCGATAAGTTAGGTCAAAGAGTTGACATAACGAGATCAAGATAACTAAGACCTATGTTATATGTTGTCATGATATAGGCACACATCCTCTGACCGAAGACAGATGTATTACTATATGTCTAAGAATGTATATTAGGCAGACCATTATGTTGATGACCTAATCAAGGTCTATACACTGATGAGTTGATATGCATACAAGGGCATATGAGTAATACGCGCTCAAAAGGGATCATATAAGTTCACTGCTAAATCGTAAGACATGAGCTCACTCATGAGATATTGGGACCGATCAAATTCCATGCATAGTCATGTTACTTTGGAAACATGATAAGAATTTGTAGGAATATATGTTGTTGGAAAGCATATGATCGATACTAATCTCTAATGATTGAATGAGAAACATAATGATAAAATTCTTGAGAAGACAATTTAAATATGATCTAAAATTTTGGGTTTATTCTAGATCTTCTACTATAAAAAATGTATGGGTATTAGCAGTATTCAAGGGTGATGTGATCGTAAACGATTGTATAACCATAACACTTCCATTCCGAGGGAGTGATGAAACATGATTGGATTTTAGTGACTCCTCTCAAAAGATTAGTAATATGATCTTAGTCCAAATGCTGGGAATTGATCTGATGTGATTCGAATACAATGAGAAGATAAGATTTATGGTTTGATTTAATCAAACATCTTTGAGAGGTCACATGGATATGGATGTGAGATACGATCTCAATACCCAGGTCACCATACATGGTATGTACAATTATTATGTCCTTATCTCCAAGTATCCACAGAGAAGGCACATTGTCTTGAATAATATGAACGTGATTCATATTATTTGAACCATGAGAATAATCAACATAATTAAATAATATTTAATTATCAAAGATATCATTAATGTGCTATCACTATCCACAATAATCATAAATAACATAACGATTTATAATATCATGGAGAGATATTATTGTAAATAGGATTTACAAATTGAATGCTAATTTGAATTGGATTCACATTGTACAATTAATCGTAAATGTAATTTACATTTTAAATTGGGCGGTTGAATGCGATTCATAATTGTCAATGACATGATTAAAATTATCATAAATTAACTTGAAATTATTTTGATGATAATTTTAAGCAACAAAAGTTTTGCAAACATGTAGAAATTGTGGTGGGGTTTGATAATATCATCAATATGGAAAGAAAGAGGCTCCACTCCTTATTAGGAGTGGATGACCACAAGGAGAGGGACTCCTTGGTGGCCATCCACCCTAATGAAGAAGGAGGTTCTCCTCCTTTCTTTCTTATGCCACATTGAATTGATTTAACTGAATTAATATTTATTGAATATTATTCAACATATTTATTTTATTTAAATTAATTAAATTTTTTGTTGTATAAAAAGCTCGACTCTAAGGAGGAGCAGAAGGATATATTCAGGTTGGCCAAAGCAAGAGAAAGAAAGACCAAAGACCTTTCTCAAGTGAGATGCATTAAGGACGAGGAAGGTCATGTGCTTGTTACTCAGAAGGATATAAATATTAGATGGGAGCAATACTTCCATAAACTTTTCTTCGGGGAAGGAAATCGAGATATCACTTTGGGTGATCTAGCTTGTAGTGAAAGTTACTTGAATCGTGCATGCTATAGATGGATACAAAGAAAGGAAGTAGAGGAGGCTTTGAAGGTTATGAGACCTGGAAAAGGTGTAGGACCGTATGACATCCCTGTAGAAGTATGGAGAGCTTTAAGTGAGCGTGGTTTGACTTGGCTTACGAATCTATTCAATGTTATTTGGTGAAGCAAGAAAATGCCTGAAGATTGGAGGAGGAGTATCGTGGTGCCTCTTTATAAGAATAAAGGAGACATCCAAAATTGTTCAAATTATAAAGGTATCAAGTTGATGTGTCACACTATGAAAATTTGGGAACGTGTGATCGAAAAAAGGTTGAGGCAAATTTCCAATGTAAAAGAAAACCAATTCGGATTCATGCCAGGTCACTCAATTACTGAAGCCATCCATTTGCTGAGGAGAACAATGGAG
Organism: Ottelia alismoides; assembly: GCA_037367405.1. Lineage (NCBI taxonomy): Eukaryota > Viridiplantae > Streptophyta > Magnoliopsida > Alismatales > Hydrocharitaceae > Ottelia > Ottelia alismoides. The sequence continues at coordinate 1,180,634 of JAZKJV010005183.1, forward strand.
ATTTATAGAGCTAAAAAGAAGAACCTCCACATGATCTTTATTGATTTGGAGAAGGCTTATGATTCTGTCCCATGAGAGATATTGCGGAGAGTGTTGTAGAAGAGACAAATACCTGTCCTATACATTAACCTCATAAAGGACATGTATGATAGGGCTTTATCTTGTGTAAGGACCCCGTATGGGAAGACTGGATATTTTGACATCAACATTGGTTTACATCAAGGTTATGCTTTGAGTCCTTTTCTTTTTACTTTGATTATGGATGAGTTGACCAGTCACATTCAGGATGAGTGACCTTGGTGTATGTTATTTACTGATGATATTGTGTTAATTGATGAGACTAGATATGGAGTAAATGAGAAGCTTGCGGTCTGGAAACATAAGTTGGAGACTAAATGATTTCGTATAATTAGGGCTAAGGCGGAATATATGGAGTGCACCTTTGATGGAAGAAATGGTGAAGGAATCAAGGTGAAGATTGGTGACGATAATATTCAGAAGAGAGATTCTTTTAGATACTTGGGATCTATTCTGCAACATGATGGGCAAATTGACGGAGATGTTACTAATAGAGTAAATGCAGGCTGGCTGAAGTGGAGAGGAGCCTCTGCTGTTCTCTTTGATAAGAAAAATCCTTTCAAGATTAAAGGAAAGTTTTACAAAGCAGCCGTGAGACCTGCTATGCTTTATGGATCTGAATGTTGGCCTGTGAACCATAGACATGTGCAGAGAATGAATGTAGCAGAAATGAAAATGCTAAGGTGGATGTGTTGACATACTCGTAAAGATCGGATTCGGAATGATGCAATCAGAAAGAAAGTTGGCGTAGCTCCGATCAAGGATAAGATGCGAGAAAATTGCTTAAGATGGTTTGGACATTTGCAAAGAAGATCAGTTGATGCACCAGTTAGGAGATGCGAGTGTTGGGATGTTGAGTTGGCTAAGAGAAGGCGAGGACGACCCAAGAAGTGTTGGAAAGAGACCATACAGAGGGATCTTAGTTTTGTGGATATAAGCCCGGGATTGGCCCAAGATAGATCTGAATGGAGGCGAAGAACCCATGTAGCCGACCCTACTTAATTGTGGGAAAAGGCTTTGTTGTTGTTGTAATTAATTTTTGTTTGAAATAGGTACTCTCCTTTACTCTCTTCTGGACCGTCCCCATAGCCCCACCAAAAACTCTTCGTTATCCACCATATAGCCTTTATATCCCTTTTTGTTGGTTCGATTAAGGATCAATATTCTTCTTCATGCCCCTTTCTCATGGAGAAGTACTTGATTTTATGAGACAAGGTCGGGAGGAAATCTCTTTTGACATGGACTCTTGGTGGAGAACAACTCTTAGGTTCATTGGAAGTACCACGAGTCATCATTGTGTCGATGAATGCAAGCATCCATCTAATCGGACTTGATTATGGAGGTCTCCTTTTCAGAGACTTATACCTCAAATGTATATTCATATGCTATTGTTATATATTAAATGGTGCAGAAATAGTTTCCATTAACATGTGGTTCCACAATTGCAATCAAGTTTTTTTGTTCCAGGATTGCACCCACTTATAGGATGAGCATCTTTTATTTCAATTTTAATTCATGTTTTCTGTGTTTCTATTATGTGTGAGGTCAAAGATCCCTTCAAATGTTATAATAGGCTCATTTGGAGTAGTTGGATTGTATATTGGTTCAAAGAAAACACATTTTCCCCGATTGTGCGTACATCATTTTTTTGTGATATCTTTCGTATTTTGAATGATTCCATGACATATAATATTTTTTATGTTTATACATGTTCAAAACTATATTTTTGGGATATTAATGAGATCCAAATGGTTTGAAATTATACCAAAAGTCCTGTCAAAAGTTGACAGTACCTGGACGAAGATTCAATTGTAGATTAAGTGTCAACAGTCTTGGATTCTGATCAAAATCATAGTTGATCATTATGGCAATTATTTCAAATTATTTCTATCAGATAATATATTAAAATACTAAATTAATAAGTCATTAATTGAATTCCAGGTCAATATGAAAATGTTTCATGTAATTCCGACCGTGCAGTCTTGAGAAATGGAATTTCTCCATAAGCAGAGTTGGAAAAGGACTCGATGAAATATAATGGTTTGTTTTCATATTTATGGATTTAAAATTGATTTGAATTTATTTGATATGTTCATTTTATAACATGGACCTAATATTTTAGCAATATGTTGATCACAATGAATTTTAAATCCACGTTATACGGGGCTTTCCAATTTAAAATATGGTAATTGTAGCTTACATAATTAAAATCTAAAATCAATTTATTCTAATTTGGATATATGAAATAATTAAAATGTATTTTTTATTTCATATTTTTTATTTTGAATTTACTTATATGCACGATTACAAATGGGTAAAGCTCAGATTGATGATTGCAACTTATATATTTAAAGTTTTAATACAATTTATTTATTATTTGGATATATGCAATAATTAAAATGTATTTTTATTTCATAGATCCTGATTTAAATTTATTTATATACATAAATACAAATTAGTAATGCTCAGAATGATCCAGGATTTAACAACTGGCAATGGATTAGTTCGCTCACATTATTTTTAAACTAGGGCTTTAGCAACATTGTATCCCTCTTATACAATATGATGGATCTAATTATGTAACGATGTAAACATAAATGAATGCAGTTTATTTATCATTGTGGAAGGTATTTTTGTGTTGTGGAGAATAGATGAGCGAGTTGAGTTGTAATTATAAAGCAATTGTGATGGTGCATATTAAAGGTTTAATGTACAAGATGCATGCTTGCATGTTCAAAGAGGACACAGACCTCAGTACATCAAACAATAAAATAGTATGATCATCTGCATTAGTATTAATTTAATAAAGTTAAATTAAAGATGATATAATGACGTATTAATCAGAGTAATGGTTGGTTTTCTCTTAAACAACTGATTATTAGAATTAGAATAAAAAAGTTAATCATCAGTTTAAACAGAAATAGGAAAATCATAAAATGGCATCCATGTCCTTCTGTCATTGTGAATGTTATTGTCAACATGGATTGTATGTTGGAAATGCTTGTGGGAAATAATCCCAAAATACAAATGTGCACAGATTAGACTGCTTCTTTTTTCAAAAGAGATAGGATGTGTGCGTAGTGACCCTAATATAGTTTCTCTTATAATTGAAGCAATATTGGATTGCATGTAGTGTAGAAGTTTCTCTCATTGCCAATTGATTTAATTAATAACATGCCAGCACTGCCTTTGAAGCTACAGGCATGGGTATCATATACCAAACTTGGAAACACAAGTTGTACTTGCAAAGTGGAAAGAGTTATCACCTTTTTTTACACAACATTTTCTCATATTATTGATGTGTTGTGAATATGAAAATGAGTTCCTAAATCTTGCTTAAGGTATTTGGTCTATGTACCTCATGTTATCAAAGTTGGAATGGGAATGAAGTTTCAAAAAACAAAAATATGAGATAACTTTGATTTAAAAAATACTTTAATTAAAAATATACTAAAGTGTAAATATTTTAATTTCATATGAAGTTACTTAACCCACTAAACAAATTACTCTAAGTTAATCACTTTACATGGCCAAATCTCTCAGATTAGATACATAATTTGGAATTGTACTTGCCGTAGAACACATAGGGTATATGCACTCACAGTCAAGTGTGATGATCCTTGGATAGAGGATGATTGAGATTTCAACAAAAAGTGGCACAAGGATCATTCATTCATTTGTTGATGATTTTTTTGGATCATTGTCTAATGTGCTTTAGAAGCACATGTATACGTTGCATCTGTTCAAGACACCTACTGGATCTAAGAGATGCTTGGAGATGTGATCTTCAATTAACAATACAACTTAATGAAAGACATGCTTCGTTGCAAGATGCAAGAAGGCACCTCACTTAGAGAACATGTACTCAAAATGTTTGTGTACATTTCTGAATTGGAGACCGTTGGGGCTGGTGTAAATGTAGGAGTAGACAAACTTCATTCTGTTGTCTCTCCTTAAATATTTCAATAACTTCATCATGTCATTCCATATGAATAAGTTGAATCTGACAAATGTTGAGTTACTTTCTAAGTTGAATTCCACTAAAGACATGGTGGAGAAAAGAGAATCCCTTAGGCATTACAATAATTACACATGCCAAAGAAAAGTGCAGCAGGAAGGAAAGATCTTGGAATGGCTTGATCTAAATGAAGAAGAAAGTTCAAACTTTTAGTCAGACTTCGAAAGTTCGACACATTTGACATTTAAGATGACAGATGTTTGCCTCTGAATGATAGGATTTGGGCCTTAGAACATCACATAAAACTGAATGTCGCATCACATACAACCTAGGGCAACTAGTTATACTAGTTGCATTGGGTGGTAGAATTTTACAATTTCAAATAGGTGAAACCACATGATTTGAAAACCATTCTCAAAATGTTTCATCAACAACATATACAAGCACAAGAAATACCTCTTGAAGCATGTTTGCGATGGTGTCTCTAAACAAAGAGATTTTCTATCTCAAGTCCGATCTGACAGAGATGACATTTGCGGGTGTGAGAATGAGACGTGTACTTCCTGCAATCCAAGTTGACGATCCGAGTGAGGAGTCTCCTGATTTCAACTCATTAAAGTCGATTCCTTATTCATGAGCAAGAAGCACGGAAGATGGAGGAGACTCATGAGTAGTTGATCTGGTAGGACAACAATGTTGCGAATATTGCAAGTCTCTCAATGTCAACAATGCTGAAGACGACATTGTTGAGACATAGAGTAGGTGCCTATGAGAAATATGGAGAGAGAGAGAGAGAGATTTTTTGTTGTAATTCATCTAATGTGTAAAAACAAAGTCTCGGTCTTTCCTTTCTTTTATACTATTTTGGATGTCCACGGATCACAATCCATGTGCACTACAATCCAATGGTTCAGATTGTTTTGTGCTTTCAATCAATGGTCATGATCTTATTGCATAATAAATTACAATAATAATTTTTTAATTTAAAATAAATTAAATATATTGAAGAATCATCAATATGATTTATTAAAATCAAATCAATAAACATGAAAAGACTTGGAAGGTGGACATGCCTCCTTCCGCACAAAGAGGGGACGACACAATTTGACAAATCAAGTGTGGTCGTCCAGCTTCCATGTTAGGAAGGTGCACTCCTCATTCCAAATAAGTGTGATCTCATATCTCATATAATCTTCCACACATGCAACAATGTTTATTTCATAATTATTTACAAAAATAATTTCAAATTATTTTGGGATAATTTCAATCTTGCCATTAAAAAAATTGTGAATCATATTCACACATCCAGAATAAAATGTAAATTGCATTTATATTTAATTGTTCAATGTGAATCCAATTCACATCAACATTTCATTTGTAAATATCAATCACAATTAACTGTCTCTAAAATATTATCAATCACATTTATAATATATATGAGTAATATGGATTGTGATATTTGCATTATTCACATCCTTGATAATTAAATCATAGTTAATTATCTTGGATCTCCATTCTCATGTATCCAAATAATATTAATAATATTCAGATTATTAATAATAAGTAAATCATATTTAATTATTAGTTCTTGTCAATTCTCAAATATGTTATCAACTATGAAATTACTCTTAAACTCCTATAAGAATAATGTGCTCTTTCCGCGGATACTTGGAGATAAGGACATGATGATTGTACATTCCATGTATAGTGACTTGGATGTTGAGATCATATCTCAAATACTGATCTTGGGAACCTCTCAAATATGTTCAATTAAATCAAAGCCATAAATCCAATCTTCTCATTATATCTAAATCGTATTTAGATCAATGTCCAACATTTGGACTAATATCAGATTACTTCTCTATTGAGAGGAGTCGCTAAAGTCTAAACATGTTTAATCACTACCTTGGAATGGAAGCACCATGGTTATACAATCATTTATGATGACATCACCCTCAAGTATTCTTAATACCCGTACATCCTGCATACTGAAAGACCTAGAATAAACTCAGAGTTATAGATAACTTTTAGACTATCTTCTTCAGAGTTTTATCATTAAGTTTCTCATTTGATCATTGGGAGTTGGTATTGATCATATACTTTCCAAAAGCATATATGATACGTAGGTATCGACCATATACTTTCCAAAAAAAGTTATACCTACAAATTCAATAAACTTCAAAGCGAGATGACCATGCACGAACTTTGATCCCAATATCTCATGAGTGAGCTCGAGTCTTTCGGTTTAGTAATGAACATGTATGATGCCTTTGAGAGATTGTATTACTTACATGCCCTTGTATGCACACTAGCTCGCTGGTGTCTAGACCTTGATGAAGTCATCAATCTATCGATATGCCAAATATACATACTTAGACATATAGTAACACATCTATCTCTGGTCAGATGATGTTTGCCTATATCCTGATAGTATACAACATAGGTCTTGGTTAACTCGATATCATTACGTTAACTCTTTGACCTAACTTATCTAACACAACTGAATGTTTATTCCTATACAAAAAAACTACATCAAGACGTCGGTCATATATCGGCCTTTAAAGAGGGATTGCCATCTTGTTATGTGGCTGGATATCCTTTTCTTAATAGTCATTTGATGGTCCTTGATGATTCCTCAATCTAACTCTTTATATATCATCCAAGCACCAGCCTCTATGATTCAACATTTGAATAAACAACTGTATGATCATTAAGATGTCCATGGTACATAACCTTAGTTGTACTAAGGGACCTACTATGAAAATTATTTATTCTTCATTTGAGATTAAGGAGTGAATTGCAATAACACTTATTGCATAATGGCTCTCCATGGGCTCACATGTCCAATAATCTCCCACTAGCCAAAGAGTCATTTAATGGACTAATCTTCAAATCCACACTCATGTCCTAATCATAAGCTATTTAGAAAAATAGTTCTGTAGGCCAACTAGTGTTGACAATAATTTTTTAGGTTTTTATTTTGATGGATAAATGTGCAAGTGTTGTTGCAACCCAACGAATCCCTCAACAAAAATTTTTATTATGTCTCAAGCCAATAATTACAAATTTTTGCCGTTTAATTAATCTATATAGTAAAGTAACAAGATCGAACTCAAGGAGGCTACAACTCCCGAGGATTATTGAAATAATTGAAAAATCAATTAAAGGAAAAAGGGAATCTCAAATGCTAACTATCTCGATTTTATGGAATTTTTGTCTTTTTAATTTTCTTAATTTTTTCATTTTTTGCTTTCCGATTTTCAAATTTTTAATGATTTTAATTTCACATTTTTTAATTTCAAGAATATAACTTTCAAAACAACTTTATACACAATAGATATGTAATTTTTTATATTTTTTAAATATGAAAAAATGTTAAAAATATCCAAATATATTAATTTTGTATTTTTCATGATGTTTTTAGTGTTTTTGTGAATTTTCCAATGATTTTTATTTTCTTTAGGATTTTGAAAATGAATAAAAATCGGGGAAAATGAAAAGTGAGTAAATACAATTATTTTTCAATTTAAAAATATCAAATAAATGCAAAAATTATGAAAATTATTTTTCATAAAAACTAAAAGAATTTATCTTCAAACAAGAAATGAAATCACTTTTTTTCTACATTTTTTTGATTTTTTTTTAAATTTTTAGCATTTGCTAAAGTTTTTAAGTTTTACAAATAATTAATGCATGATAATTGGACAAAAATAACATGTACTGAAAGAAAAATAATCTATTTTTGGATTTTTTACCAATATTTTAACTTTTATGATTTTTAAAAGTTCAAATTGGGAAAATGTAATGTTTTTGAATTTTTAATAATAGAAAATAAAATGCTATGAAAATTTTATGCAAAGAAGAAATAAGTGACATGAAATTAACTTGAATTTCGAAGAATTTATTGACTCATAAAAATATTTATTTCAATAAGAAGAAGCATGCCAATTTAGTATGGAAAATGGGGAATGAATTGTGAATAGTTATTGTTTTTGCCTTCAAAATATAATAAAAATAAATATGCAGGTTGAAGGTGCTAATTACTTAGTGACTCGCGTTCACATAACGTGACTTGCTAGATGGCAGGTCCTTGTGTAATATTAGATATCTAGGGTGAAGTTGCAATTTTACAACAAAAAATATTTACTTAGGGTTAGATGTGGCTACTTCATTCTATTCTTCTCACAACCACAAAATGTGTTGCCACACCTTCTTTTTTCACTCAAGATCGCGAGCAGAGGTGAGATTTAAGGCGACACAGTGGCGTTGACCGCGTAGAGGTGTTGGGTCTTATCCGATGAATGGGTGATTGGCAGCGGGCTTCGACCGGTGGGAAGCAACGGAGGTTGGCGGACAGATGTGGAGCTGGGCCTTGTGGGTTCTGAACTTTAATGATTGTGAAGGGCTCTGGCGGATGGACGATGGCAGACGGATGCGGTCGCAGGGGGTGGAGAGGTGAAGCTCAACAGCTACAGGCAGAGTAGAGACCAACAAGACTATACGAGGGGGCGACACACGCCCCCTATGTTCGGTTGTGCGATTATTTGATCTTCGTCATGTCAAAGGCACATGCATATGGAGGATAGCAGACGGAGCTACTCCTCCCTGGCAGTGGCATTCTCGATGCAGATGCGGGGGTTAACGATCAATGTAGAGGCGATGAAAATCGGCGAATGGCGTAGGCGCTATAGGCGGTTGCAATGCTCGAGGCAGAGATGGGCAAGGGCGACTAGAGTGCTGCTGCCCCCAACTTTTTTTTATAATTGTAAAAAAAATTGTTTTTTTTGTATTTTTTGGTAAAAACAACAAATTTTTTAATTTATTGGAAAAACATAAATATTTTTTTATTTTCGCAATTTTTGAAATCTTTTTTTAATATTTTTTAGAAGATAACACTTGTATTTTTTGTAATTTTTTATTCCAACAAATGAAAGATAGATAAAAAATGATATCCGACTCGAGCACAACAACTCGATCTAAAATTAAATACGAAAATGTGAGTGGATGACAGATCCGGTGAGGTGATGGTAGATCCGTATGTCCCTCCACCGTACGCGACCGAAGGTGAGAGATCGTGTGAGATAGAATATGAACGTGGGTAGATCGAGAAAATGAGATGGAATCGAAATTAAGGGTGGATCGAATCATGACAGTTGATAAAAATGATTAACTAAGATCTAAGATAGAAAATAACAATGAAATAAAAAATGCAAAAATTAAACCACGATTAACCTAGGTTAATAACAAGAAAAAATGGATCTCACTCTGGGAGCGGAAAATGCTGTAATCGCCTCGACGAAGGTCGACTCATTGTCACCGGAAGGCTCAGTGACTCGGTACCTTTATACAACAAGAAGATCGTGGAGATTAGGCTCCTCTCACCAAAGATTAATCAAATTGAAATGAGGGAGGAGGAACCATATTAATAGGAAAAACAATTGAATTTAAATTCCAAAAATTTGAATGGAGATAAAGATAAGGAAAATTTGAGTATAGATAAAAATAAGGAAGGAAATTAGTGGTGGAGTTAATAAAATTATTTACCTAATTTATTTATTTATTTATTTTGTCACTTTATAAAATTAAATAATAGATGTCAATTATTTAATTTGTTGTGGTAGTTATTTAAGAATATCAACTATATACATAGTTAAATAAGGAAATTGGTTTTTTTATGTTTTTGTTTTTTTATTTTTATTTCAAATAATTATTAAAAACATTTACAATTATTTACAACTATAATGTGGATAAAAATAAATATGGATAAATAAATACAATAAATAAATGGTAAAATTACGAAAACTACCATAGAAAACCGACTTTCCAACGTAACTCCAAAAATTATGAAGCCACTACCATTTTAAAGATAATTTAATTTAGAATACGATTGAAGTGAGTTTGATTCAATTTGAATTCATATGGATCCAGAATTGGTCTTTCAATTATTGCTTTATGGCTTTTTCCGGAGATGGTTACTATTATGTACATTATTTAATTTTGCAATTATTTTTATTATTTAGACTACAACTTTTGTTTTGAAAATTATTTAATTTGGGGTTAATTTATGTACAAATAAAATATTGTTAGTTTTATACAAATATACATAAAATAAATTCAAAAGTTTTTTATAAAGTATTTTTTTTGGATTTTTTGATTAAAGACCCTATCTCCCCCTATTTTATTCCTGGTCGATCAAGTCAAGTCTTGACATTCTCTTGGGGTTTGAGTCAGCCTGTATCTATTACATATATATAGTTTTCTTTATTTATATTTTCTTTATTTTTCCTTTATTTCTTTCTTTATTTATTTTAGGTTAAAATGATAATATATGTACAATATTTAAACATAGATGCAAGTTAGTAAGAATAAGGATTATCAATATATACAAGTGTTTTATAAGCGATTTTAAGCTAAAATAAATGAATAAAGATGATGAAATGCAGATTCATCAACTAGTCACATTGTTCCTGAGAGAATGTGCAAAGTCCATTTATAGACTTTCATATCCCCCAGTAACAATGCTCGCATCCAATGCAAACATTGCATCTTATGCGACCAATACTCAATCAAGTTAAAGTAGTTATTGCGCCTTGGTCACAATGACTTGGTAATTATTTTAACTACTCAGTGATACCCTTATGCATGGAGATTTCTATATCTGTAGATTAATACATAGTCTTAAGTCTAGTAAGTTATTTGTAGGTAAGACATGTTTAGATCACTATCTAAAAAAGTCTTAATTTCTTAAAGAAAAGACTTTGAGATCACTCTCAAAAAATATTGTGGCTTTTAAGATTGTGATTATAACTACAATTTAATGTTTTATCTCCATAATAGGATTAGTAATATTTTACTACTCCCATTACATGGCAAACATATCGCCTTTTGTATACATCTAGCATACACCGAACTTCCCATATCTGATACACTAGGGCATGTAGCTTTGGCATTCACATCTTCAACTCATTGAGGCAATACCATATCTTAAGGGAAAGGGGATTTCCTTTGAGTTTTTAAAAAATGGAATATGTTCAAGATGTTCCACTAATGGATGGTCCTAATGCCCTCTTCTATTTGCTTCTATTAACTTTAGAACTAAGACATAAGAGGCATCCTTGAGATCATAACTCAAGGTATAGAACAACCAGATCATAAAACATTTTTTTCATCCTTATATCATTCCAAATGATTAGGATTTTATCTACACTTGGCGTGATGAACACAATGACACTCTGACAAGCTTCACATAGTTCATCAAGATTTTATCTGAAATCATAAAATTTATAATTTAGTCAAATCTGATGGTCTAACTACAAGAAGCTTATTTGAGTCCATAGATGGTGTTATACACCTTTCATTCTCCAACAATGAAGCCATGGGGATACTTCATATGGATATCTGTGTTGAGGTATTCTTTGATGATTGCAATCTTGACTTCCATCGTCCATATGTCATAATCAATTTGTATAGCTACAGTTAGCAATATTCTGATGGGTTTAAGCATGGTAACTAGAAAGTAAGTCTCATCGCAAGCGATGTCTCTTTTTTATGTGTAGCTCTTGGCTACGAGTTGTGTTTAAAGGTTTTCACCTTCTCATCATATTCCCTCTTTCTCTCAAAGATCCATTTACACATAATGGGTTTGACCCCATAGGTGGATCTTCAAGGGTCCATACACAACACTTGTATATGAAGTCTACCTTAGACTTTATTTATAACATCCATCAATCCATGTCATGATCTACAAAAGTTTCATCAAATGAAGTTTGATCATTGTTTGATTTCTCTGATACATGGAATCTATAGCCTCTAGGTGGTCTTACTACTCTTAAACTAATTTGAAGAGGTATGAGTATTTCATCTTAATTGTCCTTTTAGTATCCGATTCTAGGAGCCTCATTATCTTCATAGGATTTTATGAGTCCCTTTACTTTATTCTTATCTTGATTCTCAAGAAAGTCATCCTCTTAGAATCATATTCGTAGAAATGAAATCTTTTTAGAATATCAAGGTCAAAAAGTAGGGATCCAATACCATCCTTTATTTTCCTAGTGAAGTAGAACTTTCAAGTGCAAGATTCTAGCATTATTGCATCCATGTTATAGCATTGACCAAGCGATCCTTAAATCCTCTAGTGTATGACATCAAGCTTAGTTCCAAACCATAGTTCATGAGCAGATTTTGGGTTCTTATTTGCATGGAATCTTATTATATATATATAAATATATTGCAGTATCTACTACATATATACATGGAAACTAAGAGGTAATTATGCTAAATTTTATCATAGATCACCTCATATCTAACATGATCGAGTCACATCTCTTTACGACTACATTAAGCTGAGATGTATTAGAAGGAGTGAGATAGGAATGCCATTCCTTTCTCTATAAAGTATTCCTGAATTCATCTAATAGGTACTGGCTACCTAGTTTGATTAAATTCATTTCATATTCCTTCTAACCCTGGTTCTCAACCAAAATTACGAAACCTTTGAAAATTTCAAAGTTTTCTAATAGGTAAAGGAAGAAATCTCATACCATGAATAATCACTAATGGATATCACATATCATTTAATGTTCATTATGGTACAGAGGGTCCACATACATCAATATGTATGAGGTCTTGAATACCTCAACATCTTACACAATTTCTAGAGAGGGGTGCATCAACCATTTTAACTTTGAATATAATATTCACAAATATGTAATATTTGAAATTGTAGACAATTGAAAGTTCCATCTCTTACTAGTCTATTGATCTTATCAATAGACATATGTCCAAGGCTCGATGCCAGATCATTGTTAAATGATCTTCATACTCCTATTGATCTTTTAGTATTTATTTTTTTCAGTGTTAGAAATGTTAATGAACCATTCATTAATATTCTAATTTATTAAAGTCCTCTATATGTTGGATTACTATTTGAAATATAACCATCATAACTCTTTATGATAGATCTATTCCAGAATGTATATTAATTTCTAAAAAATTTAGAAATAAATAATGAATGTATTCTAATATCTAAGTTATAGATTTATTCTCTAAGACTGTTGGTTCTCCCGTTGAAAACATGTAGTCTTTCTTTCCAGCGATAATTGTTGAAATAATTCTATCAACTCCCACGTGTATGGCTATTAAACCATAAGATCAAAATTTCCAGTCTTTAAAACATATGCAACCAATTGCAAGTGTTATTAGAAGGAGACACAATTACTATTTATTTTTATCTAATAAGTAAGTCACTTTCAATGATGATATGTATATATAGAATATCTCAATGTACTATCTGGGTCCTTCTCTAAGGATTTCAAATAGTCTAGATAGTCATAGTATCAATACATCGATTTGTTGCAGTATTGACATTCACGCAACTCTTTAGATGTCATACGTATAGATGTCACATAAGTACAATCAACTCTTTAACTCTCCTTCTAACATGGGTTAGACCAATGCTTCCACTTCCTTAACACTTAAACAACCATTGGTTGAGATAAAGGATCTCATAAATTGAGCACATCCTCATACCCACATTCATCCATTCATAAAATATGAATAATATGATGCATTATGATAGACTTGAGTAGAGATTGCATAATGATGACATTCATCATACCCACATTCATCTTTACTTAAAAGGATTTAGGTTCAGGCAGGTACTCAAACATTTTGAGTATTGATGAGCGGCCTACCAACTAGGGTTAAGTATTAGGAAATAATAAGGCCGTTGCAACCCTAATTGATGAGTCAGACTCAACAAGAAAAATTAAACCACTTAATCAAATCGAACAATAAAACACACTTGTAAGCGATTTGACTATTTAATTTACGTGGTATAGCAACCAGGGTCGAACACAAGGAGCACAAGAAAACTTACGAAGTAGTCAAATCACATAAATAAACAATATATATTTTTAATGGTTTGTAATTTTGCAAATTTTTAATTTTTAATAAGGAAAGAAAAATAACAAACAAGTGAACAATATTAATTTTTGGATTTTTCTTTATAGATAAAAAAGCCTAGAAATTGGAGATAAAAATATTTTTGGGGTTTTAAATTTTTAAAGTGATTTTGGCAATTTTATAGGATTTTGAAAATATTTTTATAATTTTATAAAAATCAAATAGCGATTAAAAATTTAAGTAGTGCACATCTAGGATTAAATTACAAATTAAATATAACTAAAATGTCCTGAAGTCCTAGGGAGCAATTTTATGACTAAATAGATATAAAACACTACAAACATGCACTAAAATGAGTTTTTTTACTTGAATTTTATATTATTTTTATAAATATGTAGGTCTTGTACTTTTTAGGGCTTTATAAGGGATTTTCACAGAAAAATGCTATTGTAGATAAAACCACAAAAACAAACTAATAGGAATTTTGGATAGAATTTTTAAGATAATTTTTGAATTTTTATGGATTTTTAAAAATGGACAAGACATTTTTAATTGGTTTTTTTTTCAAAAATAATAAATGCAAAGAAAGTAATCCACAAAAATCACATTAAATACTACACATCACAGGAGTCGAAGGTATTTTCTAGAATTTATGGATGAATTTTATATTTATTAAGTTAAATAAGAGATAAGCAATTTATAGGGACCTATGTGCAGTTAAAATAGAGTACGAGGCCAAACAATAACCCAATTAAAGAGTACAAGGCCATAATCACAAAAATTCCAAGCAACCATATGTGCAACACGTGATCTAGACTCGTAAGTATATAAACGCAAATCTCAAAACATTCCATTAAATTCATAACATAGCACGAGCAAACAATGCAAATAACCCAAATATTACGTGTACGTCTACTTGCTAAACACAATGAGGGATGAAAATGAAAATATCCAAATTATGAGGTCCAAGCTGTAAAATGTCTGAATTATAACTTTTATTTATTGGATGAAAGCTAAATGCATAAATAACTGAGGGAAATGGGAAATATACCCTTCACAAGTGCGTGCGAGACATGTGGGGACATGTGACAGCCTCGGGTGGAGATGCTGGCGTATAGACCTAATCAACCCGCTGTTGCAGATCTGACGGTAAGAGTTAGCTACATGCATGTTAGATGCTCCAGAGGATCTGATCCAATGGGGGAAAGGCTGCTGCTGTCGAATGGATGTGATGGAATCTGGAAGAGGCAAAGGCATCCAACGGTTGAAGGCGGGTCTGGAAGAACAACCCCTGGGTGAACTTCGATCGACCAATGGAGGCGATTTACTACTCCAATGAGGTCAGCAAAGGGTCGTTCATTATCGATGGGGTGCTTCTCTTCTGATGGATGACTCCGATTGAGGTGACAACGGTCGGATGGAGACAGTGGTAAAGCTCCTCCTGGAGCTGCTCCGCTTAAGCAGCAGGGGCTCCAGAATGCCTCCATATGCTCGCTAGTGCTTGAAAAGTGAAGGACGACTCAGGGACGTGGCTCTGATCAAAATTATTGCATAACTAAATAGGAGAAGCGATGATGGAAAGCACATTGGGTCTCCGGCATTCTTAGGGGAAGGAGACCAAGCCTAATCTCGCTCTGGGGAGCGAAGTTTAAGATGATCAGGTTGCAGGGCGAGGTGAAGCGTGGGAGATAGTAAAGATCAGAGTGGGTAGATGTAGGGAATGGGGCTCCGAATGGGTGGTCGGAGTAGAGGAACATGCGGTGGGGTAAGATGGAAAGATTCAATTGAAGATGAAAGAGGGGAGGATAGAAGTGATACCTGAAGTTTCAGAGCCTCCTAAGCTTTAAGCGAAGATGGTCGTCGAGGTAATGGCCTCCAGCACCTTGCGGCAGACAGGGAGGCTGCTCGTGGTGGAGTTCCGGCCCCGAAGGTCGAGTTGCATCGCGACTGCACTAAATCGAGCTCCAAAGGGTGCTACAGATAGCTATCACTTAGCTAAAGGTGGCTAAGGGTTGAGATGGAGGTGAGGAATGAGCTACAATGCTTGGGGGCAGAAGAAAAGATTTTATAGGATGCTCTAGGGGATGGAAGGGTCAAGATTAAGTGCGCAACCGTAGGAAGATCCACGCCTTCCTAGGGATCTACGAGGATCACAGATCTTAGGGGATATCGTGAGAAGAATTGGGTCCCGAGGCACCTGAATCAGGTAAGAAAATAGGGATAAAATGGTCCGGCAAGCGTGATCCAGGTTTGACTCGATTAGAAGGAGGCGTTGACCGGTGTCAACAAACCCTCTTGGACCAATTAAAAAAAGGAATATACAAAATACTTACAAATTCAATAAAAATTTACAAATGAGTTCAAAATAAAAAGTTTATAAAAAATGTTTATTAGTTTTAAAACTATTTTTCCTGTGACTTTTAATTATTTTTATAAAAAATAAATTAATGTATATACAATATATAGTATTATATAAAGGCATAATGTACCTATGTATTATGTACAAGTATTTGTATTTTATCATTTTTACACAAATAACTTTATTTTATATTTATTTATTACAACATATTTTAAGGAGCACAAATTACTTTTTATTTTATTTTTATAAATTAGTAAGAGTATATAATAAATAAAGGATGTAATATATACGCATGTCTTTTATATAATGAATGGATTTTATTTTTATTTAATTTTTCAGGTTTTTATTCTATTTTATATTATTTCTGGAAATGTGTACAAGGGTGTAAAAACAATTCTTTACTTTTATTTTTTCCAAAATAAATATATAAATAGTAAGTACAAGTATAGGTAGTATACACCATACATAGTGAACCCTATCTCTCTCTACATATTTTATTTTTGAAATTAGGTTAAGGTTTGACCTTCTCTTGGGGTTTGGGTCACTCTGTATTTATTCTAAATACATCATTCTTTTTCTTTTCCTTTATTCTCTTTTACTTTTGCCAAAAACACATTCTAAATATGCAATATTAACTCAGGCATGCAAATTGCTAACTTATTGTATTTACAGAAATTTACATGATGCTTTGCCAAGAAAAAGAGCTAAAATAAGAGAATAAAGACTGGGAAACATGGATTCATCAAGTATATCATCTCTTATCGAGCCACCATTCTGCATAATGCAGCGAACCATGTCATTCATGATTAAATGTTTAGAGCACATATGTTTGCCAAAACATCTTCACTGATTTTTAAGAATGATCTTGACAATTGCGATCATCATGGACATGTTACTTCCAAAGCATATTAGAAGAGAGATCAGGACTTTAGAGACACAATATGGGAAAAATCCTCAAGCGCATCAAGGAAGCGTGCTGATCGCATCGAATGCCATCGAGAGCGACTAGTCACACTAGTTGCTCCGGGCAGCGGAAATTAAAAATTTTTATGTGATGAATCCACATGATCCAAGAACACTTCTCGGATCATTTCATCTAAACCATAAACAAGTAATAGGATTACCTCTTGAAGCGTGATTGTAATCGAGTCTCTAAACAAAGAGACCTCCTGTCTCAAGTCCGATCCGTCAGATGAGACGTTTGCGAGCACGTTGATGAGACGTGTACTTATTGCAACTCATGTTGAATATCCAAGCCATGGATATCCTGATCTCGACAAATGAGATACGGTGTCTTCTTCATGAGCAAGGCACGCTGAAGTAGATGAAGATTCACGAGCAAACGATCGGGCAGCATAACGACGATGCTGCAGCGATGAAGGATCTCTCTAGGGCATCCATGGTGGATGGTTACATGAGAGATAGAGAGTGGGCGTGTAGAGAGAAAAGAGAGAGAACATTCATTAATCACATATCTATTGAAGAGCAAGGGGTGCCTCCTCTTATATAAGGTTTTGGGAGTCCATGGATCCCAATCCATGGACAATACACAATCAATGGTTGAGATTGATTTGTGTTTCTTTCAATGGCTATGATCTTGTTGTGAAAACACAACAACAACTAATTTAATTTAATATAATATATACATCGATAAATCAATATATTTAAATTCTAATCAAATCAATTAATTATCTTTGGAGATAATGAGGAGATAAACCATATCCCCTAAAAAAGGGGAAGGCTACCAACATCTCATGAGATCTCATTATCTCAAGAGATCTCATTATCTCATGAGATACATTATCCCATGATATCTTCAGGATTTACAACAACGATTGTTGTAAATTATTTCACAAAAAAATTCATAATTATCTTGTAAAATATTGCAATCATGCCATTGGAAAAATGTGAATCACATTCTCATTCAAAAACAAAATGTACTTATATTTTAGTTAATCATCCAATGTGAATCCAATTCACATTAATAATTAATTGACAAATATAAAATACAACATGCTCTCTCTAATATATTATAAATCACATCTATAATATATATGATTAATATGGATAGTGCTATCCATATAATTCATATCCATGATAATTAAATCGTATTTAAATATCTTGGATCTCGATTCTCATGTGCCAAAATAATATGAATCACATTCACATTATTCACATCTTTGATAATTAGATCACATTTAATTATCTCAAATAACTCTCCCTATAATATGAATCAAATTCATATTATCCATGATACTTAAATCTCATATAATTATCAGTTTTCTCGATGCTCGGATACATATATCAACAATGAAATTATCCATGAACCTTTTCAAGGATAATGCGCCTTCTCTGTGGATACTTGGAGATAAGGATAGGGCGACTGTATTGTTCCATGTATAGTGACTTGGATATTGAGATCACATCTCAAATCCAGATCTCGGGCCTCCCATAGATGCTTGATTAAATCAAGACCACAAATCTAATCTTCTCATTGCATCTGAATCACATTCAGATCAATGTCCAACATTTGGACCAAGATCAGATTACTTCTCTACTGAGAGGAGTCACTAAAATCTAGACCCATTTCATCACTCCCTAGGAATGGAAGCGACATGGTTATACAATCGTTTATGATCACATCACCCTCAATTATTCCCAATTCCTGTACATCCTGCATACTGGAAGACTCAGAATAAACCCGAAGTATTAGATCAACTTTATACTGTCTACTTCAGGGTTTTATCAGTAAGTTTCTCCTTTGATCATTGGGAGTTGGTATCAATCACATACTTTCCAAAAGTATATATCATACCTAGGTCTTGATCATATACTTTCCAAAAGTATATATCAAACCTACAAATTCAGTCAAGCTTCCAAAGCGAGACGACCGTGTACGAAGTTTAATTCTTCGCAATATCTCATGAGTGAGCTCATGTCTTCCGGTTCAGTAATGAACCTATATGATCCCTTTGAGAGATTGTATTTCTCATATGCCCTTGCATGCACACCAACGCGTCGGTATGTAGACATTGGTTAGGTCATCAACTTATTGGTCTGCCAAATGTA